>PUFA01000001.1:24812500-25412500 GCA_003508835.1 Eonycteris spelaea
GAGTAAAATTTATACTACATAAGAGGCATGATTAAATGATATATCCCTTTTTAATACTATAATTACAAACACTTAAAATTATATTTTTAAATTTGAACATGCTCATGATATGTGAAATTAAAAAAGGATGCCAAACACCTCTATATACCCCAGTTTGTATAAATTTGTGTGTGTTAGTATGCATAGAGAAAAGTCTAAAATATTAATGACCTGTAAGGTTTGCACACTGAAAACTACAAAATATTCCTGAGAGAAATTAAAGATGTTCTGAATAAATGGAGGTAAATATCATGTTCCTGGATTAGAAGATACAATATTGCTATGATAATCACTCCTGCCCAAGATGACCTATATATTTGACACAATATAATCACCATGTAAACTTATCACAATATTGTTAACTGTATTCCCCTTCTCCTTCTCCTTCTCACCCATCAGCCCTCCCACCTTCTTCCTCCTGGTAACTATCCCTTTGGTCTCTGTTTCTATGAGTCTATTTTTTGTTTGGTTGGTTGGTTGGTTTTGTTTAGACTCTACACATAAGTGACACCATATGGTCTTTGTCATTCTCTGCCTGACTTATTTCACTTGGCATAATACCCTCTAGGTCAATCCATATTGTCACAAATGGCAAGATATCCTTCTTTTTTATTGCTGTATACTATCCTATTGAATTATTCCATTTTAATAAAATTATAAAAAGGCAAAAGTGCAGTGAGAGAAATCAGGTACCTGATTGTCTGGGAAAAGTCGGGGAGAGGATTAACTACAAGGGGAAGTAAGATCATTTTTATGGGGGGGCAGGTTAGAGGGAAGGGAAAAGAGGAGATAGAAATAGTCTATACCTTGATTGTGGTAGTGGTTATACAAGAGTGTACAGTTGTCAAAAGTCATCAACCTATACCCTTAAAAACTAATGTACTTTATAGTAAATTATACCTTAAAGCTGATTAAAACAAAATAAAGTACACATACCCAAAAGAAGTTTAGGCCTTAGAATTAAAGAATCTCAGATTAATGTTGGGAAGCATTTTAGAGGTGAATGTGGGAAGTCTCAGAGAGAAAGAGAGAGAGACATTAAAAGAAGCCAGATGTGTTCCAGTTTGCAGTTTCTACTGGCTTGCATCACTAGGGTATTTAAAAGTCTTGGCATAAATCAGATTTCCATTTTTTTATAATCTTGCAGAAGCCTGGAAATTTGGTGGAAATGATACTGGCTATTTTGTAAGGAATAAGGACTTGGAGGAGTTTAAGGAATTATAAATACACTATCAGTCAGGAAGATTGAATTTAGTACTGGAAATATATTAAGCATCATCACAGAACCAATTAGCAAATGAATACAATAACAGAAGCTTGGCTTTGTAAAGAACTGACCTGCCAGACTACTTCAACCCTTCTAGTAATGAATGGCAGGCCTGGTATTTAACCAGAAGCAGTAATCAGAATGTATCTTGGCCCTGGTCTGCATTTAGAATTGTTCAATGTGAAACTCTCAGCACTAAAATTGGAAAGTAGCTAAATTGGTCAGGCATGATGTGGAAAACAGAGAAAAAGCATAGATGTTTCAGACAGGGAGTAGCATGTTTGAATTGTGGGTGATGGACGTATGTTGTGTTTGAGGCATTAAGAGGTTTGTATGGGTAGAACATGGGGTGGGAAGTGTGTGTGTGTTTGGTGGGTGCGAGGAGTGGATAAAAGAGATGGTGCCAGAACATGCAGGGCCTTATTCGTGAATTCCTCAGCTCAGTAATAGAAGTCCTGACAGAAAGCTGATACTAGGGTCCAGGGTTTTTCCCTTATATCAATTGCTGCCTCTTCCTGCAATTAAATGAACAAACATTATTATACTAAGAAAGAAATAGGAATTTTGGATGTTAAATGGACCACTTTTGAGCTCCATTTTAATGTTAGAAAAGATTGCATACTTTTTAAGTTGACTCAAAAAGCCATGTTATTGGGAATTAGGAAAATGTGAAAATACAAAAATTTGTACCCCTGAACCAAGAGACTAGCAGGATGAGGGGCTGTTACAGGAGGAGGATTGTCTTATATACTGGATGCTAACCAGCTCTTCTCTGTGACCTCAGGCAAGTCTCTCTATGCCTTAATTTTCTTATCTATAAAATGGGGGTAATACCTATCTATTATCTGTTATCTGCAATTCTGAAATTCAAAGAGCTCTGAAAACCAATAGTTGGTTTTGTTTTGTTTTAATGTCATATAAGTTTGTGGCAAATTCGTTTGGTAGTGAAATCCATCCTGAATTTGAAGCTTTATAGTCATGAATTTTGCAGAAGTGTTAAGGTTTGATTTGAGGGCACTGCTCTAAATCTTGCCAGAGCTGTTTATAATATATGCTATATGAACTTTTACTCCCTTTCTAAAATCTAAACAATACTGGATTCTGGAACATCTGACCCCAGGGGTTTCAGATAAGAGGTCATATATATCTATAATACCTTCCTCATAGGGTTATGTGAAGGATAAATTTGTCATTATTTAAACTCAGAAATTAGGTTTCTTTTCTCTCTTCCCTGAGAATGAGCAAGGAGTAACACCTGATAATTCCTAAATTTATTTTTAGTACTTTATATTTTAGTCTGTCAAGTTTGATTTATAATATATCAATTATTGAAATGGAATGTTTCTCTTAACTGCTCTCCTCATTCTTTTTTTTTTTTTGCAATCTTTACATACTTGGATGGATGCCTTATTTGCCTTCAGGTGTTAGCTGACAGACTTAGTTTTCAGTCGTCTTTCATAAGGTGCATCTTATGAAGCTCATGGTTAGATTATACATCTCCTAACTAAAAATACATCTTATTTTCTTAGAGTTCTCAATAAACTGAGTTTTTAACATGTCTTAAGACAATATCTTTGTTTTTAAAGTCATTGGTTAAAAACTAGAGCAAAAATCTCTGTTCAGATTTCAATAGCTGTTCAGTGCTTCCAAGTAGAATTTTATTTTTGTGATTTATTTTTTGGTACACTTCCTATTTCTTTAAGCTATCAAAAACCCTTTTGCTATATTTAATCCTTCACCTGTGGGCATGGAGAACTATTTATGCAATATAATTCTAGTATTGGAAAATTTTTACCTGAAATTTCAATTACTGAAATATTTGGGATATAAAGAAGGTTCTTTAAATATCTAGTGTATTTGAAAAGGAAGAGATAAAGCACTTATTTTTAAATGTGCTTTTCAGTAGAACATTTGCTTTTAGTTCAAGTTGTGTTGGAACGTATCAATAATGATTCCCTTTTGCTACGCTATCTCCTGCTTCCCCATTTCTTTCCCCTGGAAGGATGTCGCTGCCAAATTGTGATTGCAACAACCTGTGTGTGTTTACCTTTGTTTGGGTGAGTGTTACTAGGTGCCCTCTCTTGGCTGGTAATTCTAGTGCCGGGATGGCTTTACTCCCAGCATCAGAGTGAGTAGGAATGCAATGATGGGGTACTGACCTAGAGAACAGGGGCGCTAAAGTTTAATATAGTGTAAAGGATTAGAATGGAGACTTTCTACACTGGTACAGAGGTGAGAAGGGAAAGCTGCATAGGATAGGACTTTTTTTTTTTTTATTAGGTTCTAGGTCTTCTGCTTTCTCTGTTCTACCAATTCTACAACCAACCAACCACTGAACTTCCTCTTCCTGCAAAAGGAAGTGTGAGCAGGAAGAGTTTCACTCACTTGTGAGTGAAAAGATCTCCATCTTGATCCTTTTGCTGCCATGATTTTCTGTTACATTAAACCAGTCCTTTTTTATTATGGGAGTATAGGACTAAATGGCCACTTCCCATTCTCTTAGGCTGTAACATTAGAAGATAACTGGAAGTTTGGGGGAGTTTTGCTTTGCAGTTTTGTAGCTGGTTGACCTTGGGTAAAATCACCTCACTCTCTGCCAGATATTCCATTTAAAAAAAAAATTTCCATAAACCCTAATTCCTATGAGTCTCTCTAGAATATTGTATGTGCAGGATTAATTATAATCTGTTGAATATAACTCAATTCATGTGAACATTGTTTTTCCATTTAGCATCTGGTACTCCATAAAGCTGTTCATGGTATTAATCATTTAAACCCCTCCGAGACCCAGTTTTTTGTTCATCCTAAAGAGAAGATAACAGGACATAATGCTATAAATGTGTTTTGATAAATGTGAAACCTTTTGTAAACACTGGATTTTATTTAAAGTAGAAAAAAATGTATTAGTTCAATTAATGAATTTAACTCTAATAAGATTGTTAGATGTCATGCATATATTAGCCGATGGTAAATGTGCAGCTATAAAAGCTGTAAAACGTGGACATATTTTCCCTGCTCTGATTCAGAATGTAACAATATCTCCTGTTGGTTCTTTCCCTCTCTTTACCTCTGGCCTATCTCTAAGCAGTATTCCACTGAACTGAAGAAACTGTACTGCCAAATTGCCAAGACATGCCCCATCCAGATCAAGGTGATGACCCCACCTCCTCAGGGCGCCGTCATCCGTGCCATGCCCGTCTACAAGAAAGCTGAACATGTCACCGAGGTGGTTAAACGGTGCCCCAACCATGAGCTGAGCCGTGAATTCAATGAGGGTAAGGAGAAGAGGATTCTGTGGTGTTCAATAAGCTTCTAGACCCTAGAGATTCTGTGAAGATATTTATTTGGAGCCCATTTACCTGGTTCCAAACTCTGCAATCTGATGGCAGCTCACTCTACCGTTTTGGCTGATAGAGTGAGAATAATGATCAATAAATTTGTGGATCTCACAAGATTGAACTATTTAATTTAATATTGGTAATTACTAGATTTTTTGTGTGTGTGCTAGCATATAAGGAAAACAAGGTAGTTTGGTCATTTGGTGCATTTAGCCAGGCTAGGGAATCCAGCTTTATTGTCTTTTCCAAATTGTCAAGGCTGACCAACTGAATGGAGAGCTGGAAGGGTAGGAAGAAGGTGAGGAATATGAAAAAATAGAAGAAGATAGTAGAAAAGAATGAAAAGAAATGAAGATAAATAGTAGGCAAGAGGGGTAAATAGAAATCTGGAGCATAAGTTGGAACGGAGACAGTAAAGTGAAGGACAAGGCATCAGGAAGCAGGTACCTTGGGGCCATGTTTAAGCTCTGTATCCATGCCCATGTTTGGAGCCTCAGCTCTGAAGATAGCTTTACAGAAATGCTCAGTATTGCCAAAGATTCCCTGATATTTGATATTCTGAGGTCCTGTGAAGGGAATCTAAGAACACAAAAAGGTGGAGAGAAAGGACAGGAACAAGTATAAGGATTCATCAAAGAATGATGAGGTTTGGAATTAGAATACTTTGCATAATATATATATATATATGTGTAATTATATATATATATATACACATATATATATTTAAAATGAAAGATTGGTAGCTAAAACATGTGAATGTGGAGAATTAATAGATAGTAGAGAAAATTAATGGAGAAAGAGAGGGAATAGAAATTTAAAATGAGAAAATGAAGATTAATTTCTAGTCCTTTCTACATAGCCTCATTATCATATCTTGCTTTTCACTCAACAATACGCAAAAAGCTGATTATTATAGGTAGGCTTCGTTATAAGTTTCCATAACTGCCCTTGATCCATCCAGGTGGCATATCTGTTTATTTTTTCTCAATATTTGACATAATAGGTGTTTTTAGTTTTTGCCATAACAGATGATGTTTCAGAGAGCATCTTGACACACTTAGCTTTTTCTGTCATTAAATATCAGTTTTTTGTGGAATGATAATATGTAGTCAAAGGTTAAGAACAGCTTTATGGTTCCCAATTCTTGGGTCAGCTTCTTCCTTTTGGAGCCCTGTCCTGTGTTGCAGTTCTGTGAAACTTTGCCTCTACTCTTTTTTAAAACTCATTTCCCTTTTCGTATCTCTAACCTTTGGCTCTTCCAGCATAACAGATGACCAAAAGCAAGGTCTCAAGATGGAGACTTTAGGATGGAGAAAAGAATAGGCAAAGTGAAAGTGATGTCCTTGCCATCTGTTGCCTCTTATTTGCTGGTCAGTTTTTGGATAGCATTTCTCAAGCTGATTTTTTAAAATTAATTTGTTTCTTTTCCTTCCATTTTTCATAAGCTAGCAAAATCTCTTCTATGGATCTAGTCAGAGATATATTCATAGAGTTCTCTAAAAGCTTGATTCATTAACCTTAAATATAGAACTGTTTTCTGAAATATACATGCATATTCCAGTCCTTTCTGTTGCTATAAGGGTTGTGACATCTTCATGTATTAGATATGTGGCAATAGGATCTGTTTCTGTTTTCAAGGATGTATATTTTCTCTATTAAACAAACCATTCCTTTGGCCACTAACATTATGTCCATGCCATTTCATTTTGTTTTGTTTTGCTTTATTTTGAAGGTGAAGAATTAATTATCTTGTCCTTTCTGTTCTACAGGACAGGTTGCCCCCCCTAGTCATTTGATTCGTGTGAAGGGAACAGCCATGCCCAGTACGTAGAAGACCCTATCACAGGAAGACAGAGTGTGCTGGTACCTTATGAGCCACCGCAGGTAAAAAGATAAGGACTGGGCTGAGTTGGGAGAGGATTAATTTCAGTGACAAATATGTTTCCAGCACTGTTCTTAGTTCTTGTCATCAAATAAGTTACCTTTTTGTATCTCTTCTCTTCATTTCTTCACATACTGCTTTTCTATCTCCTTCAAAACTTCTAATGTGTACTAACTTAACTTGATAACATGGCTCTGTGCCCATGTCCCTATCTTAAAGACTGATTGATAATAATTGAATTTGAAATTGGGTTAATACATGACCTTATCAAAGAATTTAACCAGCAATTGAACTGGTAGTAAATGTGCACCAATACTGGATGCAAGTAATCCTACACAAGCCTGCAAATGGGAGACCCTGAGAGGGATCTCGTAGCTGAAGTTTGAATGGATGGACAGGTGGCAGATTGGAAAAGCAGAACGCTGATAGTGAGATCAGTCTTGGTTTGCTGGCTTGCTGTGTGAGCCTTTAGCTGTGACTCTTCCTCTCCAGACTTCAGTTGTATCATCCATAAGTGGGCACTTTGGACTGGATTGAATGCTGAGGACCTTATAAGTTCCATAGGAGTGTTATTTATGAAAGTGTACCTTCACATTTATGTTATACTGTTTTATCCACATAGGGAAGATATCCCTGGAGCATTGCTGTTATTTTTAGTAATGTTTTCAGGTCTCCCTTTACAGTGATATTCATTCACATATTTGATGAAGCCTGTTTGAATTTGGTGATGCATATATGAACTTGCAAATGAATAGAGTCAAAAATGATTATTTTTAAAGCCTATTTCACCTAATACAGAGTCCAATGTTTCAAACGTTAGCTTTAGGCTTCCTAAGAGTCAAGCAAAAAGGAATCTACAATAGGCTTTAGAGCTTTTCTTCCTAGAAGAAAGCATATCACTTTATCAGAGGTGGAGAGACTTAAATAGAGGGAATAACTGAAAAGGACGAATATCAGATCAAATTATTGTTAACACAGACTCTTTTTTCCCCCATGTTCAGGTTGGCACTGAATTCACAACGGTCTTGTACAATTTCATGTGTAACAGCAGTTGTGTCGGAGGGATGAACCGTCGTCCAATTTTAATCATTGTTACTCTGGAAACCAGAGAGTAAGTGCCATATGCAGAATTGTCATTCTGCAAAATCCCTGGGCAGAGGGCAAAGTGAAATAGTGTTTGCTTTATCATTACCTTTGCCTGTACAGCAGAGAATTACCCTTGATTTTGTCTTTTGTGCTTTAAATCCTTGTTGCAAACACTTACATAAAAGATCTAAGAAAGTGGAGACAAAACGGGGTGGGTAAACAAGGAGGGAAAAAAACCAGAGGGAAGGCATGCAAGTCACTTCATACCTGAATTCTTGACATTTAACTGGAATAGTTTCTGATTAGACAGTGTTTGTTTTCATGTGGCCCCCAAGGCATTTGACAGTTTCTTTGAGTCAGTCTGGGCTGCCTAAGGGGATTTTATCCGGAGACATCCACTGGCTTAACTCAAGTTTCCTTCAAAATATGTAGCTAAATACAGCTGTTCAGCTAATGGCTTGGAGGTTCTTTGCAGAACAAATGGAATGTTATTTACTAATATTGCTTGTGGCATGTAAGCACTTTTGTGTTCTGCCAAGTGCTTTTGGGTCCATCCTCAAAGCAGCCATGACTGAGCTGGTGGTGGTGGTGGACTGGCGATGGCCAGCAGTGGAAATGAAAATGGGAGAACTTGGGAGACTCTTAAAATTCTTTTAGTTTGAACTTTTCCTCCCTTCTTTTCTAATTTCTAGTGGGCAAGTCCTGGGCCGACGCTGCTTTGAGGCTCGGATCTGTGCTTGCCCAGGAAGAGACAGGAAGGCCGATGAAGACAGCATCAGAAAGCAGCAAGTCTCGGACAGCACAAAGAACGGTGATGGTACGAAGCGCCGTAAGTAGCTGTAGTGGCCAAATGGGGTAGGGTTAAGTCTTCTCTAGAAATGGGGTTAAGGGAGTGCTTTTGAGAAGCTATATAATAAGACTTAAGGTCTCTAGGGACGAGTGTGACTTGAGGCCCCAGAGCCAGTGGGAACAGCTAATGCATTGATGGAGGTGTTCAGGTGGACTCCAGGTGTTCATTGCAGCTTTGATGCAGGACAGGGCAAATTTTCCTGAGTGATAGGGGTAGACAAAACCCTGCACTGAGAGAAGAGGGTCCTTTGGCAGAGAGTGTAGAAAGAATTCATCACACAGCCGAAGTTTGAGTCAAAAGGAACGCTTATTAGAAAAGGGTAACACTCCACAGATAGAGTGTGGTATCCTCTCAGAGCAGAGAGTGAGAGGGGCAGTGGGAGAGACAAGAGTGAGAAGGACCCTGAGTGTTCAGGGAATTCATTTAATATGTCATTCTTTAGTTCCCATTTCTTTTGATAGGGACATACAGTAAGAAAAGGGAAGAATAAGTAGTGTGAAAAGGTAAGACTATGTAGAGTGAAAGGACGCTGAGAGTTCCTAGCCTTTAATCCAGAGGTTCCCCATGGTTTTAGCCATAGAGAATGACTCTTGGTTCCTGGTTCCCATTCCACAGGTGTGAGAAATGGGTTGTTAGCAATCCAGCAGAAATCTTCTTTTGTTCCGAAGGTGTCTCCCTGGCGTGGCTGCTGGGCTGAGCAGCGTATTACATCTCTGAAAGTGGCTTAATTAACATTTTTAATTCTCTCACCTTCTCCCTATGTTAAACTTGACAAAAGCAAATAGTCACTGTGAGGATTTCTTAGTCCCAGAGATTCTCAAAATGTGACTCCCAGACCAGTAGCAATCAACATCATCTGGAAACTGGGTAAAAATGCAAATTCTTAGTTCCCTGACTTGTTGAATCGGAAACTCTTGGTGTGAGGCTCAGCAGTCTGTGTTTAGTAAGAGCTCCAGGTGGCTCTAGTGCTAACTGGTTTAGAACCAGGATCTTAGCCTTATTGGTATTAGTTTATCTTTCGGTTATTGAGCATGAGGGCTAAAACTACATGTGCCTACTTCATGAGTCTATGGGAACAGTGAGATTTAAGAACACATTTCATAAAGTACAGACAGTCTAGAGAATATACAGACTGGATTTCATTGAGTCATAGCATCTATGAACCTCTTGAGGCCGTACTTAGCCTTATTATCTATAGTGAGGCTAGTGATTTGGGTCAGTTGTTTTCAAACTTGTTTTGTTAAGCAGTGAAAGCTTTTTCAAAAATGAAATATTTCAAGGATCACGTGATACAAAATAGATGAAAGCGGACCTGCTCTGGCCAAAGGAAACAGGAGCTGGGGGCGGTGGCTCCATGCTCTACTCAGAACCACCCAGACACCACCTCCCCAGGTCTAGCTCTCCAGCTAACGAAGTATGAAAACCGCTGATCCACATGCGCTTCTAACTTGTGAGATTTGATTCTAGGTGTCGTGCATAAACTTGCTATCACCACAACAAATATTTCAAAGTATACCACACTATGATTGATTTCATGAAAAAGTTAATTTAATTGCTACTTAGTGTTCAGAAGAAATAGAAATGATACTACGTTTTACAGGAGAACCACAGAATGTTATGACAGCCAGTCACCGTCGACTTCTAACTATTCCATATGATTTGCCCTTCCTGTTAGGTTCTTTCTTTAACTGATTATTACTCAGAAAATCATCTTTGTATATGTATAATTTAGATATATGATATTATCATATTTGACTTAAATATATGTATGATATACATTGTATAATTTAATGTTAAGTTTAATAATATAAATAACATAATTAGATTTCCTCCCTAACTTTGCTCCTGAGTTGGCCTGTGGCATAGTTCCTATAGTCTTTCCCACGCACCTCAAGTTACCTACAAATTAATGAATTTCAGTAAAAATGGACGATCTAACTTTGCTGGAAGGATCATCTCTGTATGCTGGATCCTGGATATAGTTTCTAATTTTGGAAACCACAGGGATTTATGAGCTTAAATCATTTATTTTACTAAAGAGAAAACTGAGGTCCTGGGAAGGGAGACTGCTCATCAGAAGTTACGAGATGCAGTATTAACATGGGAGAGATGAATGCACAAGGCTGAATGCATTGGCAAGACTACCTCTACAGTATGCATGTACCACCTTGCAAGATAAATGACCTGAAAAATAAAACACAAAACCAATTTATCTTCCTTTCCTTAACAGCCGTTCATAGACACAGGCCAGTAAGACATGGGGATTCCTGCAGCACGACTTAAGCCAAAGGCCATTTCCCAGCATCCCAAGCTTCTTCCTTTCACTCATTCTGCCTTACTTACCCCCACCTCATTATTGTTAGATTTGTACTCTATGTGCAAAAAATTCCAATTATCCCCTATTAAATGGATGCTTAGAACTAGAAACTCTAATCTCACAGGTGTTGCTGGTGCTATTGTCTGTTTAGTAAAGGTATTATTGCTTCAGAAACGTTCTCAGGATAAAACTTGCATTTTTCTCCACCAGCTTTTCGTCAGAATACACATGGCATCCAGATGACATCCATCAAGAAACGAAGATCTCCAGATGATGAACTCTTATACTTACCAGTGAGTCTCCCTTGGGTATTCATGATTGTTTCATTTTAACCTACTTTGAATGAGCTTTACTCTATGTCATATTCTAATTGTGACAGTGAAGCTATGTGGGCTAGTGAGATAAAAAGAGAAAAAATATATTTTTTGAAAAATCAGGAATTCATCCCATCCCTCCACAGTTTTGAAAACTATTAATAGCATGGGCTCTTCTACTTACTGCTCCCCTCTTAAAAGCTACTCCCTAATAGAATTTTTCTTACTTAAATATTTAAAATTAATTTGTACTTCATTATTTAAGGATGATAAGATTATCCTAGAAAACATGGCCAAACCAGTTTAGGACTAAAACTTTGTCAGAAGAGTTCCAGAGTTGATCACACAACAGTGATAGAAAGTTAACTATGATTTCTTTTAAGGAGTGCTATAAAGAAAGCCAAGGAAGGTAGACCCTCACTTATGTGTGAATGACCATGAGACTTGACCCAATCACTGAGTTGGACTAGTGTTCATTTCTACAAGAAATATTAGTCCTTTCAAGGTCCCCAAAGTGCCCTTTTTTAGACTATGGTTGCAGTTAGCTGAATTCTTATTATCTTAGGTCTTTGCTGTCTAGAGTGGCTACAAAGTTTGAGTAACCTGTATAGTCCTTGATGCCACATAAACGACATGAGACACAGGCAAACAGGGCCAGATTTGAGTAGGAACTGGCACCCTGAAATTGAAGCTAAGCAACTCAACAGGTTTGGGTGTGCCATACCTACTTCCCTACCTTCTATGGGCCCTGACCATCAGGGAAATAGACTGTTTACTGTTAGAACAATCAGACAGTGAGTTAGCTAAGATTCTCAGTGTCTTGTCTCTTAGACTACATACTGAATCTGACCTGTGAACTTTAAGTTAAACATTATCCTGATATACTAAATACAGTTGTCCCTCCCTTCCACTGCATATACCAAATCTAATAATGCTTAAGTCCTTATATACAATGGTATAGAGCAATGCATAGATTCAGCCCTTCACATCTACAGATTCTAACTGCTGATGAAAATACTGTTTTTCATCCAAGGTTGGTTGAATCCATAGATGTGAAACTAGGGGCATAGAGAGCTGATTGTGTATTTATTGGAAAATAACAACAACAACAACAAAACTATGTATAAGTGGACCCATACAGGTTACCCATGTTGTTCAGAGTTATCTATTCCAGAAAAACCTAATGTTTTCAGCTGCTGAAATAGGAACCACTTGAAAAGCTATTTTTTAATGAACAACAATTGTGCTAGTGAAGGAGGTACCCTATAATCAGTTATATCTTATAGGTAGTGAAGAATTAGCCAAACCAAGTGTGTGAAGAAAAAAAAAAAAAACTCAATATAAGATAAAATTGGATGGTATTTGTTGAGTGGCTAATATACATTTAGTGATCAGTAGGATACAATTCTTAACTTCAAAGTTGCCTTCTTTCGAGGAGATAAATAGGCACAATGTAATGAAATATTTGTTTCAGTAGAGCTAGGCATGGTACCATGGGAGCACATAGGAAGAAGAGAAATGGCCTAAAAGAGTGAGGTCAGCAAAACCAGAGGTGAGCCCAGAGCTGGGATGAGTAGGAGTTAACCCAACAAAAGGTAGAGAAAATCTTTCCATTGCTGAATTCTGACAAATTATGCCGTCATACCGAGGGAGGGGACTAGGATGAGACAACTGAAGTGCTTAGGGTACAAAATGTAAATAGGCAGTCACTCTCAGGCCCCTGCGAGCCCTTCTGGCCTGACTCTGTCCTGGCTCTGCTCATGCTTATTAAAGCTTTTAAGAGACTCTCTTAAAGAGAGAAATATATTTTCCCTAGCTGAAATCTTGTGTCCTTCTAGAGACAGTTAAAGGTAATTTTTGTTATTTGTTATAGTTAATGCTTTATAAAGTCACTGTGAACACTGTACAGCAAATACTGACCCAAAATTGTGAGGGGAAATAAAGGATTAGGTTTCTGTGAGCCTCTGGTCACAGCATTTTCAGCAACCGATCAGTATGTAATCTTGTTTTATGTATGCTTTGTTCAGAGACACCTTATTTAATATATACTGTTGACTCATTAACATTGAACTCACAGCAAACAGAGCTATAACTCATGCCTGAAGGAAGCTTATTTAACTTGTGTTTTCTCCAGAAGGCACATCACAGCCTTCTTACACTCAGAACACTAGACCGCACTTTAGCACTGCACTTGGGGACCATTTTAAACAAATTTCACCAACAAAAAAATGTGGAAAATGTGGCACTAAACAGACCATGAAAAGGACACTTATTCACAGCACAGGCACTGAAACAAGAAGTCAGAGCATTGCCTTGTTCAACCTCAGCTGGGAATGAGCACAGGTGACTCAAATTTTTCGTCACAAAGTGTTGCGAGTATTGATTTCCATGTTACAAATAAATGTTAGCGAGTTGACAAATGCATCAATACAGAACCCACAAAAAAAATGAGGACTGATTGTCCTTCTGATACTTCTACAGCTCGTCATTTTTCCTTCTCTCTTCTGCTCCTTTATGTAGGTGAGAGGCCGTGAGACTTACGAAATGCTGTTGAAGATCAAAGAGTCCCTGGAACTCATGCAGTACCTTCCTCAGCACACGATTGAAACATATAGGCAGCAGCAACAGCAGCAGCACCAACATTTACTTCAAAAACAGTGAGTGGGTCAAATGTGTCATTTTAGGAGCCTCTAGTAAGAGTGACTGTTAACAGTAAGGTGATTGTTGATAATAAGAAAAATGAGAACGTCATAGGTTCAGATGAGCTGGTGTGGGGCACCTGTTTCAGTTTCAGCAACCTTCTACATTTCTTAACATAACCTTCCCTTTGAGGAGTTGCACCTATATTCTGAAATTCAATCCAGACTATTACAGCTGAATTACAAAGTAATTCACACTGTTAATTCTCTTCTTTCCTACGCCATTTATGCACATCTATCAATATAAGAATTTTGAGTACACACTCTATTCTAATGATAATGTGTATATTTAAAAACATGTAATCTTCCCTCATCCTAGTGGATTGTTTTGTACCTCTCCTGGGATGCACACAATCCACTGCTGGGAAAACCATTATAGAATAGGGATAGATAGCACATAGGTTTTATCATAACTGACTTCCTTGGTGCTGTGTTGAGGATTCTAAGACCTAGTGCATGCTTATTGGGAGAATGCCTGGATGCAGCACGTAGCCAGGAGCATCACACTGACATGTTTTAGCATCCCTGTTTTAGGTTGTCTTCTAACAATACATTTGGGCATAAATTGGGCCAGATTCTGGAACCACATATACATATAATCTATTTATATATTAATTTTTACCTTGACTCTTGGATCTTTGATGATGTTAATTGTTTTATGACTGACTAATCAGAATTGAATAGCTCTTATGAGAGGAAAGGAAGTTGGTGAATCAGGACTCTGTATCATTCTGTGGTTAAGAATAATCACTTGTTTGCTTAATTAAGATACTGTGTGTGTACTGGAAATATTGCCAGAGTCTCTGCAGATATATTTCAAATACATATATTTTGGGCCCATTTAGTTAATTCAAACATTTGACTTTATTCTTCAGGCAAAAAGAAATGAAGCCAAAACCACCTTGCCTAGGGCAAGCATTGTTTTGTTTTACGATAAATATATGGGTTTTTTTTTTTTGATATATTAGTTGTTACTATAGAGAGAGACCTATGGAAAGTATAACAAAGAGGGCTCTTTATTCCTTTTTAAATAAACATAAATTCAGTTGAGGAGGTTGGACCACATCTCTGAAAGTCAGGATGTGTCCTCAGAGCAACTGTTGGCTAGAGGGTGTGGGGTGGGCAGAAGAGGGATAGAAAGGAAATGGGTTCTTTCTTTAAAAGACTTTCAACTCTTCAGCATTTCAGTTTCAGACTTTTTTTTTTTTTTTTTTTTTTTTTTTTTTTTTTTTTGCCTGGAAGGGATCTCACCATTTACTTTAGCATGAAAGTTTTACAAATCATAATTTTAAGATTTTATAGTAGGGCTGAGTGGGAAGTTTAATCTAGAAGTTTCTTGGGGACACAGAGTATCCAAAGGAGAATTAGAACTCAGAGTTTCAGACAGAATTTCCATTGCCAATCCTGTAGAATCTTCAGGATATCAGATAGAAATTTATGTTAATATATTCAAGTATAAAACTGATTTAGTTCTTATAAATTACATGACAGGATCAAAGAAACAGACCTGTAACATCATTTACAGACCCAAAGGCGGTAAGTGCCTTCCCCAAGATATAACATGCCATGGTATTAAGAAACTCTCTCAAATTTCCTCCAGTTCACACTGGAAATGTTGGGCTTGGCCAAAAAGACCTCAGAAGAATGACACAGTAGCATATCTTGCTGACCCACCTGCTCTGTGATCCTCTTTCCTCTCCTTTTCGCAGGAAAAGTACTGTCAGGCCAAATTGATACCTATTAAATGATGTGGTTTAAAAGGTCTGACCATCTAGCTCAGGGGTTGGCTTTTTTTTTTTTTTTTTTTTTTTTTTTCTGTAAAGCACTAGTAATAAATATCATAGGTTCGGGTCTGTTTGGTCTCTTGCAGCAACCTAGAAGCCACCATAGATAATAAGTAAATGAATGAGAGTAGCCGTTACAGTAAAACTTTATTTTATAGACACTGAAACTCAAATGTCATATAATTTTCAAATCATGAAAATATTCTTTTTTTGAATTTTCCCACCATTTAAAAATGTAAAAAACATTTTTACCTGTAGACCAGATTTGACCCATTCACTGTAATTTGCAGTCATTGTTGTAGATAAATGAGTGGCTCTTCCTTCATTGCTTCTTGAGGCTCAGATTTTCTAATAGGAATGTTTGGAAGCTAATATGCGTATTTTAAAGTAGAGAGGTATTAAGAGGTTCTAGGAAACCCTGAAGTGATTTTTAAGATGATGTTTCAGTACCTAACAAAAGAGCAGTTTTTAACTCATGTTCAAGAAAATTAAGCAGCCCGTCCAGACACACAATATGGTTAATGATACAACTCTATCATCAGCTAAGACTGGAATAGTTGATTCATGTAACAAACTATTGGTGAAGATCTGTTACATGAAAGCATTAAGGATAGAGATCAGAAAGATAGGGTTCCTGCCTTCCCATAGTTTACAATTTAGTGGTGAATTCCTAATCAGAACACCTTTTGATTCCTAAGAAAGTCTGGAAATTTATTCTCAGCATCTTGTAAATTAGGACAATTTTAAACAGTTTCTCTATATCATACAATAAGGGAATAGTTTTGTGTCATAGTTTTAGAGACTTTATAAGCCACGATGATCTACCTCAGTCAGTGGGGGAGGGTGGGTGCTATTTGTGTTTGTTTACATGGCGTACATGAGAATACATTGCCAGGTATACCCATATAATGAATTATCCAGTGCTTATTGCCTAACTGGCTGACATTGCTCTATAGGGAAATTATAATTCTTATTTCATAAAACAATCTAGTTCATCAAAGAAGAAAATGTATCTTAAGATTATGTTATTTTAAAGATCCCAAAAGATTGTAGCAACATATTATTACTATTTTGTACGTGCGGCCCACAGATAAATAGTGAGGTATTTGTAGCCTCATAATTACCTGGGGTGTCCATTTAAAAGTATCATTGCATGCTTTTGAGTTGTTGTCTTATAGTCTATAAGAGCTAACTTCAGATGTGATAACTTGAGCATGGAAATCTAACAGACTGCCAAATGAAATCTTTGCAAAATACAGACATTTGATCTAATTATGCTTTTGTTACATTATATATACATGGCTTTCCAATGATTGATGTGCATCTATATAAATTCTCCAGTTTCTGTATTCTTCAGCTGAGTTTTTTTCAGCTCTTTTATTTTCATGCAAATCTCCAAGAAAAAGCATGAATGACTAGACAAAGAAAAATGGAAATCTAATTCCCTGGCAATCATTTGAAAAGAATAAATCAGCCTGGAAATGCCTACAATAGCCTGTGATTTCCTTTTCAAAAACATAGTACCAAGTTTATTCTGGTAAGGAATCAATTTTGTGCTTTTTTTTTTTTTTATAGTAGAGGGAAAACTAGTGGGAAGGGAATACACTTTCTTCAAGGTGGTAGTAAAATATTTTCAGTTTAATTACTTCTATTAGATGCTCACTGTGTGTTTCTCTCTGCTTGCTCTTCATTTGTGCATGGTTTTCCTTTTTCAAAAATTCCTTCCCAGTTACCTTCATGATCATAGGCTTTGTGGAGGATAAATTTTATACTGTTTTTGTGAATTAAATTGTTACAGGTATAAATAGGTTTTTTTTTTTCTTTTACCATTTATAAAGAAATTTGATTTTAGTTGCTTTGCTCACATTGGAATAAACATGGGAGTTATGTTTATGGAGGCCAGAATCTAGTGGGAGAACAAATTGGACCTATTCTTGAACTACACGTCTAGCCTTTATATTTTTATGAACATCAGCAGTTAAGACAGCTTTGCAGAAGCCACTTGAGACCTTTTTAGCAATCTTTTATTTTGTGTGCTGTAGACCAATACTTTTTTCCTTTTCATTTTTTTCTGTAGTTTATCCTCTGAGGCTTCCATTCTGATCTCAGGCCAACATTGCATCATTAAAAGTTTACTTACCTAACTCTTGATTTCCTATGGAAAATTATATTTTAGTTTCTTCAGGATTCATTTATTTTAATTTTAGTACAAATATGTGACCTACTTAAGGTGTCCTTAATATCTTCTTTTCTTTATGGTCACTTGATGATTGCAGCTTTTTAGTAATGCAAGTCAAGAAGTATGGGAGCAAAGCAGGATCTTCAAGATCATAGTACTAATACAACATACCACAGCTCAGGAAACTGAAGTCTGTGAACTATACCTATGCTTGATTTCATGGTCAGTTCATAATAAAGCCAAGATGAGAGTTAGATTTGGAAGACACAGCTCTTTGCAATGTTGTATTCTGCTTAATTAGTTAAGAAAATTGTGATAATAAGACTAAAGCAAGCATCTATTCCCATTTATTTATTTTTTTGGACCTGTGCCAGTTGGTATATGTCCTTGTGGTTTCAGAGTAAAGTCCTATCTTTTTTAGCTCATTTCACTATGATTTTCTTCAATAATGTTGATCATTTTTCCTCAGATTCACATATCTGGGGATGAAGAAGGCAATATTTTCAGGATCGTCAACGTAGGAAAGAGCAGAGGACACAAATCTCTATCTCAACGCTAGACGCGATTAATGTCATATTTCTAAGCTTGACTTAGAAATCTTCACCATTTCCAGAATGTTTATTTGAAATTGCCAGTTTATATATATATTTTAAAAAACAGATGACTATTGGCAATTTCAGGTGGCTCTACTTTACAGGTCATAGAACCGCCCAGGCTTTTGTAGTTTACTCAGTGTTAACTTTTTTGACTTCACAGCTATGTTAAGAAGTTGTTAGGGTAGAGGTTTATCAGCTCTGTATTGATAATGAAGAAAAAACTCAGATTAATTAAATTCAGATAGATTAGATCACTTTTCTAAGTTTTCACATCTTATTGCAGAATGGTCTCAGTTCTAGGTCTCATAGTTTGAACCTCTGTGGTCCATGCACTCATATCATAACTAAAACACAACTTCTGCATGTTGTCTCATTCAGTCCTTGCTCCATGAGTGGTCCCAAATGTAATATCCAAACAAGAAGTCAAAGCTAAATTTTTTAGTTGACAGTAATTACATCCATACTAATTTGTGTTCTGGCATATTCTTAAAGATGATCCCAGTTCTTGCTGGTGAGATGATTTACTGAATCTCAGCCCTAACCAAGTAAAAAGGGCTTTATTCTTTTGCAAAAAGTAGCAAAATGTGATTCAGAAGCCAGTTAGGAAACAATTTCCAAACAGTTCAGGGGGTTGCACAACCTTTAGCATAATAAAGGGATTTGTTCCTGGCATCTTTGTGACATAATTGATTTTTAATTATGCAAACGTTGCTTTTATGTGTTTGATATGTGCATTTGTAGGCCAAGTTTGTGACTGAAGGATTAAGATATTTATCCATCAGAATCTGGGCACATATAAAATGCTCATTAATAGTCCTTTACAAATGCATGATGGTGCAGTCCCCAGGATGATAAGATCATATTTCTTCATACTCATAGTTAGGCTAGACAGGAACAGTAATCAGGTGCCTTAATTGCGCAGATGACATTTTTCAAAGGATTAATTCTTGTCTCTACATTCCCTTTTTCAATGAATAGAGTCCAGTATGCCAAGTACTGTGCTAAGCACTTTGACCTGCCTTATCTCAGTAGTTCTCAACTGAATCACTTGTGGAGTTTGGAAAGAAAAAAAGAAATTGTTTGTGTGAGCCCCAGCCTGGGCTCAGAAGAGATCTAGGAAAATGCTTTTTTTTTTTTTTTTTTTTTTTTTTTTTTAATTTCCAGAGGTCATTTGCTCCTTCTGGTTAATACCACCACCTTATCTAATTTCTTCTTCATAAAAACTTAAGAAGTCATCTCCAATTTTAAAAGACAATAAAGAGGAAGGATCAAAAATAGTTTTATGAGCATTCTATTCTATCTATACTATGATCATGAAGGTAGGAGGATGTGTTTCTGTATTCAGTTGATTTGAATATATGAAATCCTAAGCCTTCATCTTTTGTTTTCTCTGGTTCCTCTCTGCAGTCTCCTTTCAGCCTGCTTCAGGAATGAGCTTGTGGAGCCCCGGAGAGAAACTCCGAAACAATCTGACGTCTTCTTTAGACATTCCAACCCCACAAACCGATCAGTGTACCCTTAGAGCCCCTTTTCTGTATTTTGAGCTGTGTGTTGTGTTTCCATGTGTGTGTGTGTGAGTGTGTGTGTGTGTGCGTGCACGCGCGTGCATGTACACATGCACACGTGTGTATCCAGCCTTTGTTAGTAGGACTTGAAGACACTTTGGCTCAGTGACTCAATTGCTCAAAAGCACACAGCCACTAGTGAGAAAATCTTTTCAAGGGACTCAAAACTTTACAAGAAAGGACATTTTCTGCAGATTCTGTATCCTCAGAACTAGTGTTGATCAGTCAGGAACCCCTGTGTTTGTGAGCTTTTGTATTGTGTCTTGGGAGGGAAGGACTCAGGTTGGGAAGAGGGGCATTAAGTTGTTTATTAGAACCGTTTTCTGTTACCTTTTGTTGTGTTTCTAAAACTCAAAAAGAAGCTTTAGAGCAGGTCTCAAGCTTGAGATGTCTTTTTAAGAAAAGGAGATCAAAGTTGTTATTGTCTGTGCATATGTAAATTGTAAGTGACTGAGAGACTCAGGCTCTTTTAATGCTGGTCATGCAGTAATATTGCAAATAGCAAACTAAGGTGTCAGGTGTACTGCTGGGCAGAGAAATGATAATTACCATAAGTAGCCAATGTGGGAGATATTCTTTCATTCTTTTGAAAACTTACATTATTAGTACCCTCCCATTAAGTTCATTAATACTGTGTGCATCCCATAAGTACCGCCACATGTCAGCATCTGTGATAGTCCTCCTTGCTCATGGCAACCCTGGAGACTTACCCCCAAACTGTTGTTTAGACAGCAAAACAAGTAAACCTATTTTGTTATTTTAATAGGAGGGTAAAACCGCCCCAGTAATATTGTTCCAGGCATTTGTATATCATTCTTCAATGCCTAAAATGGAGTTCCAAATTGTCTCACCAAATCTATGATTAATGTGTTTGATTGGAGCTCCTATCCTCTATCGTACTATAAAACTAGCCAGATTGCTGACACTGCTCAGGCTCCTTTTCCAGGAGATTATATTTTGTTTATGTGTTGTACAAGTAGACACATGTTAAAATCAATTTTTTTTTTGGCTCAAAGAGTTTAGAAAATCTATTCTGTCCATTAAAAACAACAACAACAACAACAACAACACACGTTTTGAAATAATAGTATAAACACTTTAGGAATCTCTCTCCCTCATTTCCCCATACCAGATCACCAGCTCTTGATTCTGTGTCAAAATGATTTCTTGTTATTGAGGCTGTTGCTTTATGGATGTGTGATTTTAATTTTCAATAAACTTTTGCATCTTGGTTTATCTTGCAGTTTTTTTTTTTCCTTTTCTGTCTCTCTTGCTTTTTTTAATCCTTAAATCAGAATATTTTCATTTAAGTACTTGAAGTATCATGTGGAAGTCTAAAGAACAAGAGTAATAGAAGTGTTACTTTAGTTTTGCTTACATTGTGTCAGTATTTAATGTTTCAAGATACTTGTATCAATACCATCAATCCTAAAAATAAATTACAATGCCTACACTAACCCCAAAATATTTAATTTTATCATAAGAAACTGGGCACTATAGTATCATTTATTATCAGCCCTGAACAAGTTTGAGTTACATTTCAAGTTGCTAAATTTATCAAAAGGAATTTAAATCAAATCCAAAGTTATTAAACAATTGACTTGTGTGACATAGGCATTAGCAAATATTCATCTTAAAATCTTATTTGAAACTGTTGTCCAGTGCTTTTTAAAAAAGAAATAACAATATTTTTGATCTTTAATTGCTTTAAAAGCTTCAAAAACAATTGTTCTAAATAAAAATAATTTTGTAGCTTAAAAAAATACCAGAAAAAAAAATCTTTGTTTGAAATAAAAATAAATTAGTAACATTAGATGATCTTGTTTAATTTGCAGTGTGTTTTCAATTAATCTAATAATTTTGATTCGTAAATCCCATAAAGGGTTAATGAGTATGTTTAGATTTTTAACATTTGTTTTTTCTTTTACCCTATTTTTATGAAAGTTTTAAATATGTTTATAGTGACTTTTATATAAATGAACATATTTGAACTGATGGATAACATTTTATAATTACGATTGATCTATCTAGAAATAAAATGCTGCCCTTTGTATTTAGAAGAAAGATTGCCCAGCTAGAGAAAACGGTTACAGGCAGGGAAGTACTGGGAAAAATTTAGAGAAACAATCCTTTTCTGATGTCAGTGTCTTCCCCTTTTTTTAACCTCCTCACGCCAGAGGTATTTTGCAGTACCCCTCAATACCCTTTTCTGCTCTCAGATTCTGTACTCCAGAAATGGTTTGGTGAGATAGATTTACCCTGAGCTATCATCAAATTATACTAAAGAGTTGCTTTATGATTAGCAATGGAAGATTTAAGGCAAAAAAAAAAAAAAAAAAAGAATCCTTTGGTGGAATTCTAGGCATCTCCAGCAAGGTGGAAAAGATGACGTTGAATTTGTGTCTTCTCAAGAATTTTGACTCTATGCCATCAAGATAGTCACTAGACAAGGAATCAGGAAACTAGTCCTGGACAATCTAAAGGTCACTTATAGCTCTGGGATATTGAATTTTATTCTTAACAATGTACACGGAAGCCTAAGTTGTTAGAATTAAGAACTGGGATTTACCAGGATTTCTCCTTAAAACTAGAGATATATGAAACCTGCCTTCCCTTATTTCTGTTATATTGGAGTCATAGAAAAATCTCGTATACCTTAGAGAATACAATATGAGGCTTACATCTTGTTATTTTTCTGAGAAGATTTATGTTCTTACATTTCTGTTTTTGTCTTCTTTTGTTTTGCTTTGGCAGGTGGTTGGGTAAGAAAACCATAGTGGCACAGGTCCTGTTGTCTTTGAACACTTTATTCATCTTTTCAGATTCATCATCAGTCTTTGTGATTGTCCACTCAAGGCTTTTCAATCAGTCAAAAATTTATTCAGCCTTGTTCACTTTTCCACAGCATGTACAAATGATCAGAATACTCTTTTTATGTCACACATTGCAAACTTAATATATTAAACAGATACCCTGACCTTCTGAGTGGCTTCAATACTCACTTAAAGGAGAGACATTCAGAATTTCTGACCCATTCAGACTCTCTTATTCCCATTCATCTGCTTACCCTAAGTTTTGGGTTTGTTCAATTAAGAATCTGTGCTACTTCCTCCTATTAATTCTCATCCCCTTGACCAAACACTAGAATATTAAACATTTGGGAAGGGGGGAATAGTAAAGGTAACCAATGTTTCTTGAGCACCTACAAATTATAGGACAATCCAGGGCTTTTATATAATCCAATTTAATCTTTATAGCAACACTTCTAGAATGAGTATCATACGTGTTCTACAGATTAAGAAAATGGAACTCAAGAGACTTGTAAAATCAAAATTAATTAATTAGTGTCAGACCTAGAAGGTGAACCCAAATGTTTTGGTTGACTCCAAAAATGCATGTTCTTTCTTTGTTCATATGTAGTTTCTGACCTACCTTTTTTCAAAAAAGTTTAAGTGGTTTATAATTAATGAACTAATAAAATAGTTAAAACACACACACACACACACATACACACACACACACGCACACACACACACACAAAGGGAAAGGGAAAAGAGAATTGTAACAGGATTTGGAAGAAGGCATTTACTATAACTGAGGATCCAGGGAAAATGTAAAGCTTTTAAATATATTTTTATTTTCCTAATGATGGATGTTATTGGTTCAAGCAATGCCCATCTGACTGATTTAGGGGAATGGGAAAAAGAGATAAAATTCTCTGTAGGTCACACAGGACCAACCTGCCTCTGGAATCTGGGCAACCAGGCATTTTAGGTAATTTTTGGTGGACAAATCTAGAAGAAGAAGTACCTGGCAAAACTTCTTGGCCACTTGCTTGTGCTTTCTTGCACTTTGATGTGGTCTTACAGATGTCCCTAAGTAGATCCAAATGTGCTGACTCATGCACATGACAGATTAGATTTGATGATAGCTGAGGGGCTCCCTTTACTACATCCTTTCTTCCTTGCACCATCACGGTCTCCCACATTTCTCTTACTACTACATCTATTTCTTGATTCTGTAACCTAATGAACACTACACTATCTTATTTATGTTTGACTAGGAGCCAGAAGACCTCTCTAGTCATCATTTGGCATTGTGTCACTTGGCACATTTTATCTTAGAACCTTATATTTACCCATCTGTATAACAAGCATAATAATTTCTGCCCATCCCTGCCCTGCCATACCATGTCTCCTCCACAGGGATGAGAGAGTCATTCACAAAAGAGATAAAGGAGAGTTTGGCAATGTAAAGTATCTTAAAACTGGGAGGGTTTATTATTTAAATACCTCTTTATACAACATGAATCTAAAACTGTGAGTTCTTGAGAAGGGCTACAGAGAAAATCAGTGTCCTCCTACCTTAAAGGCAGTGTTGGGGATATGCAGCTGAATTGTTAATTGTACATAAATTGTCATGCACATTTTTGCAAATGTGTGTATAGCATATTGCTTGAGTTCCCTTAGGTATGGCTCTTCGATGATATGGAATGGGACCGTTCTTATTTTGTGTAATTATGAAGAGCAGAATATCAGCTTCAAAGACCAAGTGTACTACTGTAGCACTCAAGTGCTAGAACCACTTTTTATTATGTTTTCAAACATTATTATACCATGTTTGTTTGGAACCTGGGTTCATTTATACAGCCTTCAAAATTTGTATTTTATAAATAGTTGTGTGTATACATACACACACACACACATAAATATACACACATACACACAAATAAAACTCAAGGAAACATTTTTCTCTCTCCTCTAATATAAATACAGCTATAGCAGGGAAGAAACAAACAGGAAAAAAAATAGATTTTGTTTGAGAAGTCTAAAAGGGAAGTTTTCCCCATCGTATGTTAGAAACATGCTCAAAGTCCAATCTTCATTCCGTGGTCACAATATTTGCTCATGGTTAATGCCATATAGTCCATAAAGTTCTCCATCTTTTTCAGTTCTCACCACAGCCCTATAAGGTAGGTGAGATTATCATCCCCATGTAGCCACCATTCTGTGAACTTCTCAAGGGTCATTTCTTGTTAGTTTTCCTAGCTCTAATATCCAGTTACTGCAGTAAGTGTATGTTTTTAGTTTATATAGTTTCCATGTGAGACAATAAAGGCAGAGCTTACCTGGGGACCTAGAGCTTCCTAATATCTACTGGAGGAAGATTTAAACTTTCCTTTTCTGATTTTATATCCTGCCCTATATCTAGTAGATATCATTAGCTCTGTATTCAAAAAAAAAAAATCAGGAAAGTCAGTCGAGTAGGGAATATCATATGTAATATAGTGAATAATATGACAAACCAACTCTAATAAATTTTCAAATTAAAGTTATGCTAAATGGAATTTTTTGCCCTTTGTCCCAGGAGACTTGTGGAAAGTCAACAAAATAGTTGTTCGGACTCTAGAGTTCTGTATAGAGAGGCCATCGGCATTCCAATAGGTTATTTTATGTCCCATGGACATCTACCTAAACTGACAAAGCATGTTTCCATGTCAGGGCCTCTGCCTGAAGGCAGGGGCTGATGCTAAAGGCCTTGTTTGATTGGCTCTGCAGTTATTTTCTGCATATCTCAAATGGCCCAGGAAGCTAAAATGAAATGCCTCAGCTGCTATTTGAGTTTGGCTTCTCCATATCTTTCATAAGCCTTAGGGTTCTCATTCAGTTCTTTTCTGTTATTGATTTTGAAACCTATTTGAGCTGACAGGCAAGAGAGGGGAAAGGGATAGAGAAAAAAAATAGCAGAAAAAGGAGGATGCAATCATTTTCCCTCTCACAAAGGATATTCTTTGGGAAGATATTTTAACTTTGTACTCTATACATTCAGGAAAATATGATTTGATGATAGTGTTGTGACCCCTCCATAGTCAAGAAGAGTTCTCAGATGGAAATGCAGATAAATTCTCATTGATCCTAGAAGAATATTTTGCAAGTGTACAGTTTAAGGCCATGTGATAATCTGAGACCTGTTGGAAATGACCAGTCTCCACTCTTCAATGTCCCATGTTCACCATCATCCCAATGTTTATGTTCCTAGGACCTCGATGCAGTCTCAGTCTTCATACGGTAACAGCTCCCCACCTCTGAACAAAATGAACAGCATGAACAAGCTGCCTTCCGTGAGCCAGCTTATCAACCCTCAGCAGCGCAACGCCCTCACTCCCACCGCTATTCCTGATGGCATGGGAGCCAACAGTAAGAGCAACTCCCTTTAGCGGTAGCTGAAGGACCAATGGGCTAGTGTTAAAGGAAGACTCTGCTCTGGGGTGAGGGAAAGGCTTGCTTTTAAGCTAAGTGACAGAACAGATTTAACATTTTATTATTCTTTGTCCCTATAGTCTTGGCCTTCTCAACCTATCTGCTCATTCCATTCACAGTTATTAATGAATTGGCATAGAGAAGAGTTTCCCATTTACTTATTTACACACAGATTCCTCATAACGACTAAGTATAATTATAAGAGACAATGTGAGAATTGGGCTTCTAAATGGATGATGATTGGTATATAGATTTGTTGTAAATATAATTATATTGTTTACTAGAACTAAATATAGCAAAATGGATACCAAACTTGAAAGAAAAAAAAATAACATAATGGTAAAAATGCAGAAGGAAGTATAATATCCTCAGGGATGCAGAAGCCTGAATACTGTACATAAATCCTGTAATCCTCCTCATAAAACAGTGCCTCAATCTTGTGTTTGGAAATCCTTCATCATTTTTATCAAGCCTTTAAACTTGCATTTCAGTGTTGCCTTAAAGAGAGCAGGCTTTCTTAAAGACCTTAAGGTAGGCTAGGTTGGGACTCTGATGGCACATGTTCAGGTTTTAATGAGATGAAGATGCATGTGATATGGTTGCCTGGTGTGGCCACAAAGATATTCGAGTGAGACTGCTCTCGCACTAGTGAAACTGCATCCTAAGGCTCAACACCTGACCCGACAGGTCTACTACTTTGACAATGAAAGGGAAAGAAACTATTTACTTTTTCCTTTATTTTCTTTACTGTGACATCTTAGAGTCCTCAGCTTTTTCATGGGATGATGAAACAGTAGTAATGGTGATGATCCTTCACATTTGTGTAACATAGTTTGCCTACTTTTTCTTTATATTTCACCATTTTCCATTGCTGTCATCAGGAAATTTGGAGGGGAAATCCATGAGACATGATGGACCTATGCCCTTTAGCTGGGCGGTTCTGGCAGAGTTGTTTCCCCTTATGCATACTACTATTCACTAAAGTAGAATCCAATTACATTTATCTTTTTGTAGACATACTATTTTGTTTTTGTTTTTTTACTTGAAGACAAAATTTCTTTCATAAACATAATCGATATTAAGCTTTTCTTCTCTGTAAGTGAATGTTTACATCTTATGGTTTAGTAAAAAAACTGTCAGTTTTGGTGGTGTTCCCAAATACAATTCTGAAATGAACCATAAGAAAGAGCTGGAATTTTTTATTGCATTCTTCCTTATTACGTTTATGGTTCTCTATAAATATTTCAATAAATCCTCCTGTTCCCAAACAGATATTCTAAAGGTCACTCTCTCATTCACGGATTTCTTAATTTGTTCCCTTAACCTATGTTTAATGAGTGTATGCTCTGTGCCAGGCACTGTGTTAAGATCTGTGGGGATCTAGACAAGTACAAGATCTAATTTCCATGTTTGATGAGATTAGTCTAGTGAGGGAGGTAGTCATGTGACCCATGAAGGCAAGTACAAGGAGGAAAATATTAACATCAGGAGCAGTGAGCAATTGGATAGAGCATTAGAAGCAGAGAAAGAAGTGGGAAGAGATTGTCCTGAGAGAACATATAAGATCAAGAGGTGTGTAATTAGTTTGGAGTTTGGTGACTCTTCTGATTGAGGAGATGTAGGGTGCTTGAAGGGGCGTCATGAGAGATAAGGCTAAAAAGAAAGCTTGGTAGATTAGGCCCTTGGTAACATCAAACCAGGCAAGGTGGACCACTGGGATGCTGGTACGTGATGACGGCAGTAACCCTCTCTGTTCCTCCTGCTTCTGTTCAGTTCCTATGATGGGCACCCACATGCCAATGGCTGGAGACATGAATGGACTCAGCCCCACCCAGGCCCTCCCTCCCCCACTCTCCATGCCATCCACCTCCCACTGCACCCCCCCACCTCCGTACCCCACAGATTGCAGCCTTGTCAGGTGAGTCCACAGCATGTGCCCCTGGGTGCCTGTCCTAAGCATCTCTGGGTGGTGGAGGGTGGACACTGTCCAAAGTTAATAGCACAGTTGGAAAGAAAGAAAGCAGCCCTATATTTAAGTTCAGTCACTTTTATCTCTGATCCATGGAGTGGTCAGCAGTATTTAATCAAGGAACACCACTATAATCAACATGGGAAAAAGTGAAAATGTGAGTTTATAGGCATATAATTTTCCATGCCTCTTCCCCCATCTTCACTTTCTCCCCTCCTCCCTCACATTTTCACACTCTCGATTGTGGCCTTCAAATTGGTGCTCAGGGCTGGGGTTCCCAAAAGGGCAGCAAACTTGCTATCTCGCTCCCTTTCCTGCTCTCTAGGCCTCATAGCTCTCAGCCACCATGGGATTATTATTTTGGAGTTGAATATCCATAAAAAAGTTTTGATGTTAGAAAAAATAACAGGGACTTTTAAGAACTTGATGGCCTCTGCTGCTTTGCTAGAGTATAGGAAATAGGTACACTTGAGGCAAGGAAGTTCAGATAACAGGAAGAAGAGAAATGCATGAAGCCTGAAAGATCTGTTTCGCAAGGAGGCAAGAAAAGCACCCAAATCTCATGCCTAGTGCACATTGTCTGCCCCTGCTTCATGTGCAGAATGATTCTTTCATTTGGTTGCTGGAATAATGTGTGACAATCTCCATGTGATTGATGCAACAGAACTAGCTGTGTCATTTAAAAGGATGGTAAAGTAGATGGCTTATTCCACCCAGCTCTGGCTCTGTGATGGAGGTGGCATCGTCAGTCTGAGACCAGCACCAAACAGGAAGGAGTCTGTATTTTCAGGAAGACATAAATCAAAAAGCATTAATGACTTCATTGGATAGTCCTAAGGACAGGTTCCATTTTCAGAACCATCTCAGAACCCCCAAATACAAAACAAAGTAGAGATGCTCTTTTTGTACTGAAGAGCCAGGAGGCAAGAGGGCTGCGTCCTTTCTTTCACCCCCTGCAATGGCTCCTAAGGCACTTACATAGAACCCTTAGAATGCAGTCACCATTTGAAAATTGCTACTCTGCAGGAATCCTTACAGTTGATTCTAATTGTTATAGACCTAAATTTTAAGTCACTAATCATCCTCAAACCTCAAATCCAAGGACCACTTAACATTTTATCTGCCCTTAGTCTCTGTAGGGCATCCCAGGGCAAAATGTTGGGTTTTCTTTTATCTTGCCAATGCAGTTGGGGTGAACTTTCTTTTTCTGTTTCCTTCTTCCTCTTCCCTCCTCCCTCTGCAGTTTCTTAGCGAGGTTGGGCTGTTCATCATGTCTGGACTATTTCACGACCCAGGGGCTGACCACCATCTATCAGATTGAGAATTACAACATGGATGTAAGTAACTGTCAGAATTTTCTCTTGAGTTTTATTTCTTCATTTTATCCCTCTGATGACATCCACCTTGTAGTTCAATCTCCCTGGTTTTAAAATTTGTTTTCGTCATACCCCCAATCCTCAATTTTGGTGGACTCCATACCCATATTAGAAAGATTCTAAGGCCTCAGCCTATACCTATGAGAAGCTTTGCAATCAATCTTCCTCAGCATGTTTGATCAGTCAGTTGTCTATTGCATGCATACTATGTACAGAGTAGGAAAGAGGAGATCTAATTCCCACCTTCAAGAAACTTACAATCTCTAAAGAAATCAGAGAACTTTTGGGATGTTCTCATTAATTGGTATAAGATCCCAGGGAGGAAAGCAGGAAGCAGGTGGTTTTATTCTCACTTTAAAACATGGAGAGACAACAATATAGTCATTTGCCATCATGAGTTGATGACAGAATTAGGAATAGAACGCTGAGGTGTAAACTTCTGGTCTTTAACTCTATTAGTTGGCTTTTTCTGGTTTTCCTAGAAGTAGTGCCCTAAGGGGGATTCAGCTGTTTCTCTCAGTAAGAACCATATGTTCATTTTCAATTCTGTCGAATAGGGCCCAGACATCCCTGATCATTGGGAAAGATCACTGGTTACGGGTTCAAGTCCCAACTCTGCTTGTTAGCAGCAATGAGAACTTGCGGTTATGCCTCTCTGGGTCTCAGTTAATCAAATTGGATTCAAAATCACTCTCTTCTGGCTGTGACATTCTTTGGTTTGTCTTTAGAGCAAACTGGATGGGAGGGGACTTTTCTTGCTTCCTACACCACTCCTGGCACTATTACTCACATGGGAGCTCATATTGTCCTAGTTTAAGGCAATCTGATTTTCCTCCCGAACTACCCTTCATGCTGGTCTCTTTGGGGTTTACTATCCTTTCTTCCAGCTTCCAGAGGGCCCTTTGGACTGGTGGAAGAAGACACTCTGCCTCTGCTTCTGCTTCTTTAGTTGGGATCTCTTTTTCCCCCCTCCTTGAGCACCGATGCTAGAGATGTCCTTGCAGCATGAGAATGCCCCAGCCCTGTGGTGACAAGTTTATGTCGTGTTGCCCTTATGCCCACCCCTATTCACCCCATAAGTCACCCCTGGCTGCTGCTCCCTGATGGAATAAATTAGAGGTGAAAATTGTGGAGAAAGCTTAAAGGGTCCGTTCTGACAGGTTTCAGATAACTTTACAGTGATGTTCATCCACTGAAGAGAACAAAGTTGCCCTCTGTGTAAGAGATCTGCACAATGGAACGGGGAATTTGTTCCTTCCCTATATTTTTAAAGTTGTACCTAACATTTGCTCACTTGCCCACACTGGGGAGTGTGTCAGTATGCACCCTTGGCTATTGGGATCTGCAGTTGCTCTTCACTAGTACATCTCTGCTGATGTTAGCTAGGTCTTATGCCAGTCTCTGGGCTATAGCTTTCTCACCTGTCAATTATAAGTTAAAGTCTATTCAGAGAGTCATGCAGATTAATGGAGCCTAGTTTACAAACAAAGAGTTTGAGGCTTATTGGGAGATTCAGAAGCATAAAGAGCCATGCTCACTTATGTATTTGTGGATTTCTTTTTTTTTTTATAATGTATTCTTCTGCTAGAATAGGAAATTGGAGTACTCATACTGCAAATATCCAAATTGGGAAATATTGGGAAGCTATCTAATTTCCGCATCTTTACCTCAGCTTCTTCCATCTCATTACTGGAAATAGACACCACTTTTTCAGCTTGTCTCTCAACACCAGTCTAAGTTATTTGGCATCCCTTCCTGGAAAAGGAATGTGGTTAAATTTGGGAATTTTCATAAGTATCTCCTCTGAGATGCAAAGATGGGTTAATAATATAACAGTGATAATACAAATGGTTAAGATTTAAAGTGTATGCTTCATAATTTGCAAAATACTTTCATATCCACATTTACATAGGAGTCCACAATATCTGTTGACCTAAAAAGGAATTGTATCCCATTTTACCAGTGAAGCCCAGTAGAGAATAAGTGGCTTGATGAACATCTAGAGCTAGTAAATGTCAATAGGAGAACCTTTGTCAAAGTCTTCTGTCTCTATACACAATGTTATTTCTACCCACCATGCTGCTCCATAAAAAAACATGAGCCATCACTGAAACAAGCCAATGAAGCACTAACCTCGATAACTATGAGATACTACCAGTTAGTTAAGATGAACCATATTTGTAATGCCTCCAGTTCCCATCCATAGAGCATGAGCACGTACTCTGCATGTTAATACCCTGGTTTATCCAAATATCAAAAGGCCTTTTGGCCATTAGGACAGTTTTAGACTGAGAGGATATCCTGAATCCCCAGTTCATTCACTTAGTTGTGTAAATTTAGACTTGTCAACCTCCCTGACCTTCAGCTTTCATATCTAAAATTAGGTGTAATAATATCTACCACTAATCTGAGCAATAAATGAGATCATGAATGTAAAATAATTAGTTCAGTGCCTGGCATGTAGAAAATGCTCAATACCTGATCTTTTCTTCTCATCTCCTCATTTGAGTGCTGGCAACATTCCATTAATACCTTTTTATTCTAGTGACTAGAGCCATGTACATTTGAGTGTTAGATGGTACCTTTACTTTATGTTTTTGTTTTGGATTTTTTGCCCTCTGATCTAAATACTGTCCCCATTTTACTAATGGGAGAAGTGAGACCAGTAGAGAAAGAGTAAAATGTTATCCTCAGCAGAGATGGCATCTCAAGGATGTACTTTTGTGCTTAGTTACATATAGTGCCAAAGGTTATCAGAGAGCTAATTTTATTTTCCGGTTTAGGGATCAATTCAGGTCATTTAAACCAGAGCACAGGGGAATGACAAAATGGTGTAGACTAAATGTTGATTGTCTCTTTGTCCTAATTCTCCCTGACTCCTTTTTCTACTGCACAGGATTTGGCAAGTTTAAAAATCCCTGAGCAATTCCGACATGCCATCTGGAAGGGCATCCTGGACCACCGGCAGCTCCATGACTTCTCCTCCCCTCCCCATCTCCTGCGGACCCCAAGTGGTACCTCCACAGTCAGTGTGGGCTCCAGTGAGACCCGCGGTGAGCGTGTTATTGATGCTGTGCGCTTCACCCTCCGCCAGACCATCTCATTCCCGCCTCGCGATGAGTGGAATGACTTCAACTTTGACATGGATGCACGTCGCAACAAGCAACAGCGTATCAAAGAGGAGGGAGAGTGAGCACTACAGTCTGAGCTCTTTTCGTTCTCTTCCCATCTGTTTATCTCCCTGCAAGGCACTACTGCTTGACCTTCAAAACATTCTCCCTATCTCCTTCCTCTTCTCAGTCTAGTTTTTTAAGGGAAGGAGAGGAGGCTACCTGTTGCCTAATTTCCACCTTAGTGTCTAATTCTGATTTTGGCTTTAAGCCCTCAAATCTATTGCTTGGCAGAACTAAAGTTGTCACAGCAAGGTAGAAGGGGGCCAAAAAAGCAGTGGGTATCTTCGTAAGCTGCAAAGATGTCTCATTGACTTTTATAAAGCATTTTCATTCTTATAGTCTAAGACTATATATATAAATATATAAATATATGATATATATTTTTGAGTGGGGGCATTGAGTATTGTTAAAATGTAATTTAAAGGAAAGGAAATTGAATTGCACTTATTGATGTTTTTTTTAATTTACTTGCTTTGGCTGGTTTATATACCCCTTCTCTCAAGGGGTATCATGTATGTTAATACATATCTAGAGCTTGATGGTGTGTGTAAGTGATGATGATGTATAGATTTCTTAAGTTTTTTTCTTTTGATGTTTAACACAGGCCACATCAAATCTTTGGATAGAGCCACTTGTATTTACCATTGCTTATTACATGGGTGAAACTGTATACTTATGTACATTATTCTCAGTGTTGGTGTATTATGTGTTACTGTCATCCCTACTAATGATGGTGGTTCACTTTGGGATTATTTAGTTCAATTTCAAGAAAAAGTTTATATTCACGTTATTACACACTAGAGAAAATGCCCTCTCTTGTTTTAGTTGGGAATGAGGATTATGGAACATAGCTAAAATTCTTAAAAGATCCATGGCCAGTTCAAAAATACCTGGTATCATGTATCTGGGGATAATTAGCAGCTCCCTTAAATTCACTACCAAACACCTGATCTCTTGGCATTTATTGGAAAAACATTTGCTGCCATTATAAAAGCATTATAACTACATTTTACTACTAGATTGACTAACTCAATTATACAGTTGCTACCCTTGATAGCATTAAGTTTGAGTTGATTGGGATGAATGCCATCTATTAGTTCTTACAGTGAGGTTGTAATGTCTATTGAGAATATCCAAGAAAAGCAGGTATTATATAGAAATATTGAATCTCCACTAAATAGTAAGAGGTCTCAGTGAGCCATGAATCAAAATTCTTCGAAGATCTTTTAAACATAAATAATATTATTTGGTAAATGTTTCTTTTAGAGACAGTCCTATAAAAATCTTCATGGAGAGTCTTGTTTATCTACTCAAGGTTTAAAATAGGAGTATTGATTTGGAAAATATAAAATTATGAAATTAGTTTTCCTCTGTGGTATCAGTTGCATCACTAATCACTTTTTTTTTTTTTTTGATGAATAAGAGTTTCACTTTATTGAAAAGTAACTGTGAGAACCCAGTTCCCCATCTGTTTCTCTTCTGGACTGTGCATATACATAAAAATGTCCCCACAGTTCAGGGGATAAGCCTTCCATTAGAGCTGTTACTTGAACCACATAAATAAAGAATTGTCTTCAAAGTTTGAGAAAACACGTAAATGACAATATTCCCCTAGACGTTTCAGAAACATACTTTGTAGTAAGTTTTTTCTTCAAAATATAAAACAAATATTTTGTGTATATGCTAATGAGCTGTAAAATCCTCTCGTACTTTCTGGCAAAGGGTTATCATTGCACAGAACCTTTCATTTTTTTATTGTAAAGTGCAAACGGGCTAATGTGGCTCTAAAATATAATGTATGAGTTTCATCTGAGTGTATATATGTTTTTTGTGTGAAATTGCATATTTTGTGTTCCAATTTTTTTTTCTTTTGGGGATAGCGGGTTTTTCAGAACCACAATTGAAACCTTTATTATTATTATTATTGTTTTTATATTTTCATGAAAACAGCAGTTAGTAAGACTACAGTGTCAAATAAAAAACATCATAACTGTAAGATGGGGGAAGGGAAAGTTATTGTTTTTTATTATTATTTTTATTTTGTATGTTAAAGAGAGTGAGTCCTTGATTTCAAAGTTTCATTGTGCTTAAATGGTGATAAGCACTGTTAATTTGTGTAACAAGCATGCAGCTTGGAAAACCTGTTAAGCAGAAGAATGAAAGCTGTGCCTTGGCAAAGCTAGAAGGACAAATGGCTTCTTCTACTTTCCTGAGTGTTTGAGTAAACTTAAGGGCTTCTTCTGAGCTATTACAGCACTATTCAGATGGCACTAGGGACTCAGAAATTCCTGTACTGTATCTAAGTGCAACTACTGGCCTCATCCTGGTGGAAACTTAACACTCTTTGAGTGTATGAGTAGCTAGGACACAGGGGTAAGAGAATATTAAGGATAAACGAGTGGGAATGAGCTTAATAAAGTTCGTGTGGCCTCAGCTCAATGCAGTTAGCTGAAAACTGGATAAGGTTTTGTTTGGAAATGGTTAGAAACAGAACTGGAGAACAGAACTTTGCTCATTAAATCCATTTACATTTCGTTTTCTCGATATTATCCTAAAGTACAGTATATGGAATGTTGAATGTTAAAGGGTTGTGTTTTTTTTATTATTTTTATAATTGTATAAAAATTAAGTAAATGTCAAATGTTTTACATGCTTTGTTAATGTCTTTGAAAGCTTCTTTCTTATAGATGTGATACTTTTTTTTAAACTTCAGTTGCTTGTCTTTTGGTATTTTGCATTATGGGCTTTTGGTGAGCCAGAGGCGAATCTACAAGCCACTTATGTTTTCCAAGACATGCAATAAAATTAAAAAATAAATAAAAATGGATTGAGAAATGGTGTTAATGACGCATGCATGTGTGTGTGTGTGTGTGTGTGTGTGGTGTGTGTGTGTGTCTGTCTGTCTGTCTCTCTGTCTGTCTGTCTTCTGTCCTTTGGCCTTATTTTAATCATTGGCCTACACTGACACCTCATCTAATGAGAAAACATTAAAGAGGTTCAAATATTCATGCTTCTCATCTCAAAACAAAATAATTATTAGTTTTCTTCTGTTAGCCAAATGTGAAGTAGAAAAGACCAGGAAGATATATTTATTTGGTACGTGAGATACTCACGGATTTAATACTTCAATTGAGGTCAGAATGAGTTTCCTTTGGAACAGAGATTAGATTACATATTCCTAATGTCTAATTTAATGACCTTCCCCGTGGTGCTCAGCGATGACCTGCTCAGCACTGTGGGGCTGGCACGCAGAGTACCCTGGTTCTGTGTGGAAACAGAATTGTGGATGGTGGGCTTTAAACTCAGTGAAATATCACCATTTAATTACATACATTGATTCAGTCAATAAAATACCTACTGTCAAAATGGTTTAATTAGTTTATTAAAGAAATGAAAAAGCTCATTCTTTTATGAGCTAACATTAGAAAGTAATTTAACACTCTAGATTTATAAACAACTTTCCAGAATAACATTGTATATAATATATAGCATTTAAAGATATCAGTTTGTTTTCTATTTGTAAATGTCACATTATGCAAAGCAGGTTCAGCTTAAATTAGGGATGTCAAAAGATTCCAATTCCCATTCCTTAAAGTTGAGGTAATGGATTACCCCAAAGTGAAATGGTTGATATGACATTTCCATGAAAAGAAAAATAAAAGCCAATGAAAATGGTTAATCCTTGATGTACTACCAAGGCACTTTGGGTTCAACTGTAGTTTGTAATTTTTTTTGAGCAATTCTAACCACTTATATAGATTAGTATTTCATGACTTTTATTCTCAGAGGTCTTTTAAAGTACAAAAAAAAAAAATCCCAAAAGCCTTTTTTTAATTTTAAGACTTTTTTTAGAGTAGTTTTAGGTTCATAGCAAAATTGAGAAAATGGTATAGAGATTTGCCACAGAGCCTCTGACTTCACACATGTATAACCACCCTCATTATCAATATCCTACCAGAGTGGTGCATTGGTAAAAATGAGGAACCTGTACCGATACATCATTATTACCCAAAATCCACACTTTACATTAGGATTCGCTCATTGTGTTGTACATTCTATGGGTTTGGACAAATATATAACAGTATGTACACATCATTATTGTTTCATACAAAATAATTTCACTACACTGAAAATGCTCTGTGCTCCACCTATTCATCTCTTCTTCTCCAAAACTCCTGGAAACCACTTATAGTGTCTGGTATTTCTTTACTGTTTCCATGATTTTGCCTTTTCCAGAATGTCATATATCTAGAATCATATAGTATTTAGTATTTTCAGGTGGACTTCTTTCACTCATTTTACCCATTTTAGGTTTCTCCTTGTTTTGTTTTGGTTTTTTTTTTTCATGATTAATAGCTTATTTCTTTTCAGTGCTGAATAATATTCCATTGTCTCTATTCACCTACTGATGATATATGTGTAGCATCTTTTCATGAGCTTATTTTTTATCTGTATATCTTTTATAGCGAGGTGTCTGTTAAATCTTTTCCCATTTTTTAATCAGCTTGCTGTTTTCTCAATGAGTTTTAAAGAGTTCCAAAACTACTTTTAAAAAAGAACACTATTTCTTGCAATTATCATAAGACCTGTTAGACTCTTTTATAAATCTAAAATGCAGTATGGAAAGTTAGTGATTTTGTTTTTCCATATCTTGAGACATTTTTTTTCTCCTTATCATTCTAGGAATTACTTTATCTTTATTTATCAACCAATTTCAATGATCCAAAAAAACCCAAAAGACTAAAATTTTAAGGAAAAAAAGGAAGAATGGTGTAATTGTCCAAAACTCTGCTTTGTAATATTGTAGCTACCATTTAAATGTAACTACCTACACCTGAAATGTGGTTATTCAAAATTGAGATGTGCTATAAGTGTAAAATACTCATTAGATTTCAGTGACTTAGAATAAAAATGAAGACTATAAAATAGCTCATTGATCATTTTATGTTGATTACATGTTAAAAGATAATGTCACAGATTAAAGTCTATTATTAAAATTAATTTTACCTATTTCTTATATGTTCCCACTAGAAAATTATATTAGTGGCTTTCATTACAGTTGTGTGGGACAATTGGCTTAGAAAGGTGATACAATAAGAAGCCTAGAAGGGTGATGAAATTATTATTGCATAATTATCTAATTTTTATACTGTGTGGCCCAAAAATATTGCATAATCTTTCAAGAAAGTATAGAATAATATGAGACATTTATCTTTATAGTCTGCTTTTTGTTTTTCATAAAAATTCAGAATTTTTCATTTTTTCCTGATAACAGCAAAGAGATTAAAATTGACAGAGAAGATGTTTTAAAATCATCAAATTAGAAAGTGAATGTAAAAATACAGTGGCATTTTGGACTCTATTGATGGTGGTGAAATGGATTGTTTAAGTTAAATCTCAGACTGAGTCATCATGTGATGATATCCTAGATGAATTTTCTCAAAAGCCTCAATGGTTGATGACTATAGCTTCTAAAGATGAAAAAGATATACACTTCTCTTAGTTAATTACTCAACAAGTAGAATTTCACCATGTAATTTTTGGAGATAAGAATCTGACCATCTATTTTTCTTTTCTTTTTATTATTTATTATTATTATTTATGCCTATAGGACCTGGTCTTCTTAGGTGGTCTCCCATCCAAGTACTAACTTGGTGTTACCCCGCTTAGCTTTTAAGATCAAACATTGGGCTTGTTCAGGATGGGATGGCCGTGGACGATGGACTGTGGCACCACTGGAGAGTGAACCTAGGACCTTCTGTGTATAAAGCAGACGTGCTAACTATTATACTATGGAACCATGTCCTTAACTATTTTTCTAAAAGAACATTTGACAGTATTCTTTAACTGTAATGATTCTTATGCACCAAAGTTTACCTGATACACTTCACAAAGTGAACAAATGCTAGAGTTAGAAGTGTTTCAAAGATCATTGCAAGAAAATAGATTATGCAGAAATTTAACTCACTGAATCGGTCATTCTAATTGGTGTTTAGCAATGTAAAAATAAAAAGTATTCACAATCTTGAAGCAAAGAATATGGCCATCTTTTTAACAAAATACGAGGACCATCAAATGTTCCAGAATTTTTTCAAGGATTGAATTTTGATATTGCAAATGCAAGATAAACAATCAGAAGTAATGATAAACTGGTACATATTTAAAATCAATATTTACAAGATGATTATGTCTCATTGCATGATAGTACATAAGTAGTTAATTGTATTCAGAAGATATTTCCCATTTTGCCTGTATGTGTATGTCTAAAATCATGAAAACAACAGAATTTTAGGTTAACTATACTTAAATTCTTATGAAAATTAAAATGTTTTTTATTGTCCCTTTTTTCTGTACTTCACAAAATTACTAAAATATTTTTTAAATGATTAGATACAGATTATAATGGGTAATGACTTTTTTTCCTGCTACATTGTTAGTTATTAGAATAGCTTACCCAGCATTAAGTTACAGAACACCAAAGACAATGTCAATTAAATATGCTCGAATTATCTAAAATTTGCATAGGACTTCTGAGATCCAGGGATCGTATTTCTGCTTTTGAGTATACCTTCTGGATTATCTAGGGAGGTAACCCAAAGATCCTAGTGATATACAAAGCACTCCTGGTAGTGAAATACAATTATGGAATAAAGGGCTGCATATGAGTGGCAGGCAAACATTGGAGCCTTCAAAAAATCCATAATCTTGAGTCAAAGCTATGACAGACTGGCAGGAGGCTGGGTTTACTTCCCTTCGACAATTCTTTTTCTTTTATATTTTACAATTCTCTTACTAGAAAACTTCCAGTTTTGAGTATAGATTTATAACATCCTCTATGCACCCATAAAAGCCTTAGTGTCCATTATTTTTTAACCTGATCAACACTGTCTTTTTTCCTGGTGCTTCAGACTCATTCCAAAAATGGTTATGCAGATGCATAGAATTTCATGAAAATACAAAGAAGTAGAGTAGAAAGAATACTGGATTGAAAAGAGTTTGATAACTGCAATCAGATAATCTTCTGTGCCTCAGTTTTAGCAACTGTAAAATTAGGAATGTGAACCTCTAACTTCTGAGTATTTCAATTATATTTTTCAGAAGAGAGCTGAAGGATGGCATAAAATATATCTATCTGCAAATATAGATATGAGGTTATAGTTTTAGGATAAATTACAGTCTCAAATATATATATGTATATATATATTCAGATAAGTTCATTAAGATGGCGCTTTTAGAGTCAATGCTGGGTGTGTACTTGAAATTTATGAGATCTGTTAACTCCTCACTCTAATCCTGAATCTATGTGCCAAGTGGGTGGCAAGTACTGGCTGGTGAATTTTTCTTTTGTGATTCTAATCAGAATTTTAGACCTAGGATCTTGGAATTACAGCATTTTTTATTGGAGTAAAAGTTAGAAGTAGAGGAACAAGAGATGAGAAGAAAGTTTTAGCAAAGAGAGTTTGGCTTAGGAAACAACATTTAGTAAATTAAGAATTTCATAATGCTTTTGCTCTCTAATATTCGTGGATAATTTGGTGAATACCACAATTTTGTCTGTAAAAGAAATTATGATGATTTTGAATAATAGTTTTATATTCCTAAACTCTAGGTCCTACCTTCTCTAAATTGATCATTTTGCCCTACCATTTTTAGCTAAGTTTGCATCAGCTGTATCTAATTTTTCTCCAACTTACCAATATTTTCCTGATACTACTGTGCTCCATTAATGAGTAAAAGAGAAAGCACTTGAAAGCACTCATAATACCCAGTGTACAGAAAAGCCACAATTTTAAATGAGAGTAAAAGAAGAAAGAGCACAAGATCAACCCATTGTCAGATTCTGGGCTGTGAAATGAATAGAAATTCTGCTGTGTCATTCTACTGGGCCTCTTGCCAAATGCGTTTTGGATATGTTCAGAATGTTTGTTCTCAAGAATCCTGGAATTGTAGTGGCATCAAGGTGCCAGCAGGACTGGTATATTAGAATGAATCCTGGCATTTGTAAATATTCAACACAAAGGTTATAAAAGAATGTTCTAGGAAATTCACTTTCAAGAACCTCTCCCAGGAAATATGTATGTAATACGTGGTATTCAAAATTCTTTTAAGGCCACTGGGAAATGTGTGTGTACGCATATGTGTATTGTTTCTTCTATTACTACTTTGGGGATAGAGGCATCTCAACATCCTTTTCCTTTGCCTTTTTTCCCTTTCAGGGACCCTAGGTATTTCACCCTGATTTATTCATAAGCAGCACAAACTCTCAGTAAAATGATGTGATAGTTGTCTTTGGAGCATTCCCATTCCCCCCTCTTCTCTCTACCGAAGACATCCACATTCTATTCCATTCTCCACTCAAACTTAATGTTTCTAGGTGAGTCGTAATTCTCTCTATGATGGATAGAGCATTAGGATTTTTTGTACTTTGCCAGGAATTAAAAGCCATTTCTTGGAGGTAGTTGCCTGCTGACTCATTTTTATTGACCCTCACCCTCAGACCCGTGATATCTTCAAGAGTCAAATGCAGGGCAGGAAGTCATGTCTAAATGTAGTCTTACCAAGGCTCAGCAGAAGGCATAATTTTGTCCCACTGCTGGCTAGTGTTCAATCAGCGTTTGGCAATCAATGAAAGTTCTGTCTTCTCAGATACTGCCCTTCTTCTTCCCTTGTATAATATCCTATTCATGAGAACATAGCTTGGCTGCCTCTACCCTTCATCTTTCATCTCCTTAGCCTCATTACTTCTTGTTCTGGGATACAAGACCCAGTCTTTGCTCATCATCAGAGACTCTGTAATACTTTGACCTCCCTTGGTGAGGGTGGCAGGAGTGGTGAATGTCTGCTTCTGTCCCATGATTGTAATGCATTCTTTCTTTCCCGCGGGGAATAAAACTCACCCTGTCTCTTGATTGAAAAACTATGTTCCTATGAACTCCGCTCCAATTATTTCCATGGTAGTCTTGTGTAATACCAGGCTCTGCTCCTCGTGTTAAATGAGTTGGGTGCAGTTATGGTGAGGAAACCAGAGGTGATAAACTTTGGTAAGGTGTGAGAATCTGATTGAGCAGGCCAAGCTCAGCAAAGGTCTTCACAGAGGTGGCATGTGGGCTTTGATGCTATGAAAGATCCCTTTGTGTTTTCTGTCCAAAGGGTTACTCGGCTTCCCTTGATACTTTCTGATCTGTGCAAAGCACTGTTGGAAATTTAGGGTTGAGAAAGACACAGCACCATAATCTTAGTAGTGCAGACCAAAAGGAATTTAGGAATCATCTAGACTAAGTTCTTCATTTTATGGATTAGGAAACTGAGGTACAGGTAGGAAATAGGACTGTCCAGCATCTCATAGCAGAACTGCAAACAACTAGCCAATAGTAAGGAAGAATCAGTTGCTTCTGACTTTTCTTTACCACTTTCAGTGCAGCACAATCTAACCTCTACTTAGAAGGGATCTCTTTTCCATGCCTCAGCAAGGCCCTTGTTCTTGCTCTTACTACTCTTTTTTTTTTTTTTCTCAGTGGAACTTGGCAACTCGTACTTTGGGGTACTGCTTACTAAGGGGATCTCTCCCTGCCTCTTTTTGCTTACTGTTTTCTCACCCATGCTTTTGTTTAGCATGGCCTGAAACACTCCCTGGACTGAAACACTCTGAAATTCACACAAATAGGGGTGATGGAAACAATTATGGCTTTTATGCTTTGGGTGCTATGTAAATCACCTCCTGCTGTCTCTGCCACTTGGGTTGTTTTTGTTTTCCTTGTTGTTTGTTTGTTTGTTTTTGAATGCTTAAAAGAATGTTCATTGTGGTACCTTGAATTAGAAGTAACGAAATTTCTGTCTACAAAAAAATTATTTAAGGAAAGATAAAATATATACAGATATTTCCATTGCCTATTAAAAATTCCTTTTGGAAAACCTAGGTGCTTCTTGACCCAAAAAATACGTAATTCTTACTTTAAGCCTAGAAGGATTGGGTCAAGTGTCTTCTTCAACTGGACAGTCTTCTGAAACCACAGAATGCCAAAGCCTAATAAATTTGTATTTATTAGATCTCCCACACTATAGGGAAGTATAGTGTTTTTGCACTGAAGAGTGTGTATTGTAAATACATGTTTAATAAGAGAGCAAACCAAAACTTAGGCTCTGTAGTCTGACCCCGTATGTTTCTCATCTTGATTTCACCACTCACCAGCTGGTGACCTTGGAAAAGTTACTCAGCTTCTCTTTGTTTAGTTTGCCTCATGGGTAAAATGGGAATGGATGTGGTATCTTGTAACTTTGTAGTAAAAACTAGATGAGTTAATAACTACAAACATTTTTAGTTAATAGTCTCTAAGTATCTATTTTATTTTATTTTTTTATTATTTTTATGAGAGACATTTATCTCTGTCATAGGTGAATCCAGGGAATTTGCCAGGTTAAATCTTCTAGTCTGAGTCTCAAAGTTTCACAGGAGAGCTTTCTCTGAGAAAGCCCTTTCACACTTTGGAAGGAAGATGTTAGGCTTTCTTTCTCCGTATCATGTTCAGATATGTGAGGGGAATTCGAATTGGGATAGTGAGGAGATAACAAGGATAGAATTTAGAAGAGCTTTACAACCAGAGTGGGAGCGACACAGCCTGGAGAGTCTAGAGCCTGGGTTCTAATCCTTCCTCTGCTATGAGTTTATATGAATCCTTGGACAAAACATGTAGTTCTCCATCTTTCCTACCTCTTAAGAAAGCAGGTTTCTGCTAGCATTAGTATTCTAGAAACATTTAGTTCCCCCATTTGAGGAAGACAACAAAGATGTGACTACATACTGATATGACATAGCTAAAATTGAAGACTATAAGGATTAATAGTGTTTAGGGAAAACCGTGGGAGGTGCTAATGGGATCCCTGGGATAAAAAAAGGTTCGTGCAAGAGCTATAGGAATTTTCCATGACAGTATCCCTTTATACTATGCCTTTCCCAGCTGAAACATCATCTTCTAATCTTTTAGTAAATAGAAAAAGACAATGTCAACATGAGGGGAAAGAAGTGGCATATTTTTTTTATTATTATAAATAAATAGATATATTACCAAGAAAATCTAGTAAAAGTTCTCATGATTTAGACTGATTGCATAAATAAGTATTTAATCTTTCTATTCTTCCTATACACTGATTCAAGTTTACTAAGAAGTTTTATGTGAATTATTTTTTTGATTTCCACAATGCTATGAAACAGTCCGAGCAAATATTATCAGCTATAGTTTAAAGTTGAGAGAGCCAAACCTCTGAAAGTTTACATGCATGCCTAGTCCAAAAAGCCAGCCAGTGGTAGAATCAGGGGTAACACCAAGTCTTTCCACTTCAGCTCAAAGCTTTTTCCCGTTGTACTACTATCTCTAAATTAATAAGTAATTTTTAGTGGGTTACTTCTCGTGGGAGAACATACATACACACACACATCCAGGAAGCAGAACCTATGGTCTCATGTTGGGCAGTTCCAGAATCTGTCAGCACAAGATTACATCCGATGCTTCCTGCCCTTATTGGGTAATACAAAGACCATTGGCAACAGGATAAAGCCCATCTACAGCTTGTCATTGGTTTATTCTTTAAGTCTAATGTCATCCAAACAGTTATAACTTCCCAACACTTCCAGCTAGAACACAATCTTCACTAGGCAGGGTCCCTTGTGTTGTTCACTGATGAATCCCAATATAGTAGTCACTCAATAACTATTTGTAGAATGAACAAACAATTCTTGAATTGTCATGCATCTGTGCACCTCTATCATTCTGTTCTCAATATAATGCCTTGACCCCGCCTTTACTCAACTCAATAGGCATCTTTCAGGACTACCCATCTTTCAAGAATTAACTGAAACATTACTTCCACAACAAAATTTCTTTGATTATCCACCGCGAGAATGACTCTATTGTACTTAGGTGCATTCCTGTTTCCATGACACAGTACAGATGACTATACCACAGTTTGATTTAACATTTTTTTAATTTTGGTTTTGTTTCTGAATGCAAAAAATCATTTTAATTATTTTCCCCTTCTGGGAGAAAAAAAGAAAAAAAGAAAAATTATACACACACACACTCACATATATGTAGGTGTGTGTGTGTGTGTGTGTGTGTGTGTGTGTAGATTGATCAGCCTTTGGCTTACAAGAGACATTCTTCTGCTAGAGGAGAAAATATTTAGTGTCAACAAAGAATACCTTAAGCTGAATGTAGTAGAAGGTACAGAAGCACAAATATCTATAAAGCTTTCAGAGTGTGATTGTGATATGAACTACTGGGAAAGTTTAGAGGAAGGAGAGATAGAAGAGATGCTTTTTGGTTATTGAGATCTGAGGCAATGTCAGAGAAGCAACAGCACTTTTTTTTTTTTTTTGAACATTGGCATACAGACTTGGTATAGACAAGTTTTCTTTTATCTCAGGTAATAACACAGAGTGAGACTGCTGGGTCATCTTCATCATTTTGAGCTTCTACCAGTTGCTCTGCATCAATGTGAACACTTTATATTGATATTTATTATTACATTTTAAAAATTCTAGTCATTCTGATGACTAAGTGCAGGAGTCACATTGTGGTTTTAAATTACACTTTCTTAACCACAAATAGTGCTGAATTTTAAAAAAAAATTTTTTTAAATTAGTTTCAGGTATACAACATAGTAGGCATTTATATAATTTATAAAGTGCTATTCACTGATTACTCTAGTACCTACCTGGCTCTATACATAGTTATTACAATATTATCTACTATATTGCCTATGCTGTATTTCACATATCCATGACTGTTTTGTAACTACCAATTTTTACTTCTAATCCCTTCAACTTCTCCACCTAGCTCTCCCAAAAAATGAAATCTTACCATTCGCAGCAACATGGATGGGCCCAGAGGGTACTAAGTGAAATAAGTCAGACAGAGAAAGAAAAATACCATATGATTTCACTTATATGTGGAATCTAAAGAACAAAATAAAAGACCAAACAAAACAAAAACATACTTATGGATACAGAGAATAAACTGGTGATTGCTAGTTGGGAGGGGTAGGGGAGAAGCAGCAGCATTTTGACTATCTTGTGTGATAAGCATCATGAGCAGTCATAATGACATGACAATGTAGGAAGCAGCCAATATGTGGCTTTATTAAGCTGGAGACATGAAAGAGAATCTACAGCATCACATTTGTGTATGACCATAGGCTGGGAAAGAGAGGCAACTACATCTACTTTAGGGATTTTTACCTTTGAAAAGATTGCAGAATTTGGGAAAGTGTGTTTTCCTGGTACTCTACAACTTAGTTAAGCATTTAAAAATTGTTAGTGGGGCCAGCCACTATAGTCCGCAATATTCAGACAATTGTTTCATAATCCCTGGAGTAAGTTGCAGTTTTATACTTTCCAAGATATGGAGGAAAGAGCAAGAAAGTTCTGATGCCATGGGTTAGTTCATAGGTAATTTGAGTCAGTCTCTGAGGTCACACAGCTAATCAATGATCAACATGGAGTGACTTCCCAGGTGTCTTCATATCCACTGCAATACCCTTTCTATCATTCTATGGTAATAATATTCCTGGATGCTTCTCTGATTTTCTTGTGCAAAGCATGTCCAGTTTGGCTTGAGCCAAGCAATAATATACTAGCAAGATCCTGACAGGTCCTCTTTAGAATACCAGGTGAGGCCTGCAACTTGCCTTCACTGTTTGAATCATACATGGTAAAGAGACAGGTCTGTGTTTCTCTAGACCTACTTAAGTGTTTGGAATCCCACCTGGGCCTTAGGGGAGACAGACTGTTCTAGTTATGTGATGCAGTTAGCTTGTTCCACTGTACACATATGCTGCTATTCCTAGACTATTTCTATTGCAGAGACAGAGATGACACAGGGGAAAGTGACTTCTGTGGGCCCCGTTGGAGAGATAGTCTCATCAAGCTAGAAACACACCTGTGTTCTTCAAAGTTTGTAAGTATTCATGCTGTTCTAACACAGACAAAAGTTTGCCTTGAAAGACCAGTATGCTTTTGCAGCAGCAAAGTTAATCCCATTGAAAGCTTTTTCAATTAAAGCAAGCTCTAGGGGCCAAGAAATAGACAAGTAAATCAAGTGACTCAGCTCCTCCTTCCTCCCTACCCTTGTCTACTTGCCAGAAATGTGGGGAGGAAATGAGGTCAAATCTATGCTTGAGCTCCATGAAACAAAGAACTAGAATCTATACAAGCCCAAAATCTTTCCCAGAACTTGGCTCCAGTGAGTAAGAATCTCACATTTACCAGTCTTAGAAGAATGTGAATGGAGAGAAAAACATGGATGCCTATCAAAATGCAACTGAAGTGTGGCCAAATTATTCTCATTTGCACCAACAGGGAACTGGGTGATTCACTGTCGTAGGTTAGATTCTCTACTATCAGATTCAGAAACAAAATTCATAAGGTACAAATGATTTAATGACAAAGCTTCAAAGGAAAATAGTAAAGAGTGGGGGAAACAGGACAGGAAAGAGGAGAATGCCAATCAAACAAGGGTGCAGTGTCAAAGTCCTGGAGGGAGCAGCTTCAGCTTGAACTCGATTGTGAACTCTGGAATGTCAAGCTGCCTCGAAAAAGTCCCAATGTGAGGCCAAAGAGCATTAATGTTCATAATCCCATATCTATAGGTCATTTGTAAAAGGTTCTCCAAAGACTATAAACATCCAGGCACTTCCCAGCTATCTGTATTTTCCACTAAAGACCTGTAACCCAGGATCAATCTTCCAAAACCAGCCACAATTTCAGACTTTTAGAAATGAAATATGTCAAAATCTGGGACACATGTTAAAAAATAAAAAATGTTTTTAAATCTGCAAACAAATAGTAAACCAAAACACATTGTTCTGAGGGTGTCTAGACCTTAATTTAATGGCATTCTATTAGCTACATTCCCCAATGTTTTCATTTGACTTGGAGATTTGTGTTCAAGAGAGTCGGCTTTATATGCTATTTTGCAAGCACTGTGTATACACTATGGTGCAGCATGGTGGTTACCACATATATTATATGATATAACAAGATCATTGAGGCTTAGCAGTTCCAGGTTTAACTTGATTTATCCATTTACTAGCTGAGTAACTTTATGCAAGTTACTTCATCTCTGTGTGACTCAGGAAGTAAGAAGGTGGTTGTAAAGAATAAATGAAATAACCTTGTACAACCTTTCATAACCCAGTCATGGCACAGGGGTAAATATCTTTTATTAATAACTCTAATGATAATAAATATTATTTATTTACTTATTTAATCAATATCAAGCACCTACTAAGTTTCAGAGCCTCTTCTATGTCAGGAATTACAAAGGTGTTAGACAAAGACCTTGCCTTCGCAGAGCTTACATTCTAGTAAGATAAATAATAAGCACAGAAATAAGTAATACAATGTCAGTTAATGATTAATGCAAACAGGAAAACTGAAACAAGGCAAAAATAAGAGTAGTTGGGGAGAGGGAAAAAAAATGGCGTAGACGAAAGAGGCTCTGTTCATTCCTCTGGTGACCAAATCAAAGTTGTAATGGAAACAAGGAGCAGCAGCAAGGAAAAATCACGTGGGATCTAGATGAACAAGCCATAGAACTAGGGAGAAATCCAAGAAAGAATATGCTGCAATGGCAGAAGGTAGGACGGGGCGAGGACTCGGGGCTGAGTGAGACAGAGGCTGCGGCAGAAGCCTCTTAAAGGGGCTGCGTCTGCGAGCAGATTTTCGTGGTGACGGACCTGCTTGCTCTGAGCACTAGTGCAGATTCGGCTGCATGGAGGGGGCACCAGAGACTTACAGGGAGAGAGTGTCGGAGTGAGGCCGAGGCAAGATGCACTCTGTACAGAAGTGCTGTCAGTATCCATTGTTCCCTGTTGAGCCCTCCCCACTCCCAGGGTGCTGACACAGCGCCGCCATAGCCATGACATCATCAAACTGGATAACAGCGGTCACTTTGTCCAGAGGATTCCCTGAAACACCACCTCCCCCACCTCGCGGCCCCACACAAGCCACATCCAGGTATAGCCTCAGTGAATCAGGTGCTCCTTGCTGAGCAGTGCTCTACTCACACTGGAGGCAGCTGGCCTTGGTTTCTGGTGTGGCCCTTTGAGGCAACTATAAGCACAGCATCTCTGGATTGCCTGCTGAATCTTAACAGGTGGCCCCAGAGAAGCAGAGGCTTGGACTAGATTTGGACTGCAGCTGAATCCCTCTCAGAACTGTGCCACTGGACACCTACTTTACAAATCCATAGTAATAGGACCAGGAGATTTAGGAGCTTTGCTTAGCACATAGAAACAGACATGGAAAGGCATACAAAATGGGAAGACAAAGAGATCCAGATGTAATGAAGTCAAGTAATCTAAACAGATGCAGAGTTCAAAACACTGGTTATAAAGATGTTCAATGAACTTTTGGGAAGTGTAGATAAAATCAACAAAGAGATAAAAAAATAAAAATGGAAATAGAAATTATAAAAGGGAAGCAGTCAGAAATGAAGAACACATTATTGAGATGAGAACTATATTAAATGGAATAAACAAAGTGAATAAAGAAAAGGATCAAATGACCTACTAGAGAATGGGAAAGCCAAGGACATGCAAGCAGAAATGGCAAGAGATAGGATGTCAAGACTATAAAAATATAATTTAAGGAGCATATGGGACACTATTAAGAGTCCAAATATCCATCTGATCGGTGTAGCTGAAGAAAATCAAGATGTTGAACAGCTGTTTGAAGAAATAATATGATGAAAAAGTTCCCTAACCTGGTGAAGGTATAGACATAACTTAGGAAAGTCTCAGAGAATTCCAAAAATCAGGGATCCAAAGAGGCCCACACCAAGACACATCATAATTAAAATGCCAAAGGTTAAATACAAAGAAAGAATATTAAAAGCAGCAAGAGAAAAACAGATAGTTACTTATAAGGGAAAACCCATAAGACTGGCAGCTGATTTCTCAAAAGAAACTATGTAGGACTTGGCAAAAAAATATTTGACAGGATGAAGACCCAGGATTACAACCAAGATACTTTATCCAGCAAAGCTATTTTAGAGTTGAAGGACAGATAAAGAGCTTCCCAGACAAAAATAAGCTAAAGGAATTTATCACCAAGCCAGTATTACAGGAAATGTTGGAGGGACTTTTTAAGAAGAAAAAAATATGTATCAAAAACAGGAATAAAGAATGGTAACAACTACATTCCTATCAATAAGTACCTCAAATGGAAAAGAATTAAGTGCTCCAACTAAAAGATAGAGATGAATGGAAAGAAAACAAGACCCCTACATGTTGCTTATAAGAGACTCACTTCAGATTAAAAGACACACACAGACTGAAAGGAAGGAGATGGAAAAAGATATTGTTTGATGGACCTAGAAGGTATTTAAGTTGGACAGAGAAAGAGAAAACTTGTGATTTCACTTATATGTGGAATCTAAGGAATAAAAAGAACAAACTAATCAAAAACAGACACAAATATAGTGGACAATTTGGTGACAGATGGAGGCGAGGGGGGTTGAGGGGGCTGGGTGAATGGAATGAAGGGTTAAAAAAAGAACAAATTAGTAGCTGATGGATGGTCATGGGGATGGGGAGCACAGCATAGGGAATGCAGTTAGCATTAATACATTGGCTAGGTGGAGGGTTAGGAGAGGGAGGGAGGCAGCAATTGGGGGATTGTTTTACAAACTATATAATGTCTAATCAATGTACTGTATACTTAAAACTAATTAAAATAAATACATTTTTTAAAAATGAGTAGTTAGGTGAGAAATGGAGCTTATTATTGGATTTGATGGTAAAGAAAGGCCTCTCTAGGAAGAGCAATTGAGCAGACACTAGAATAAGTAGAAGGGTGAGCTGTAGAAAGATCTGAGAACTAGTGTTCTGGGAAGATCTCATTGTTAGAGCAAAGGCCCTGGATGGGAATATGCTTGGAATGTTAAAGATATAAGAAGAAACCAGTGCAGCTACGATGGAGTGAAGCAAGTCCCAGGTGCGAGAAGATAAAGTCAATGACAATGGCCAGGGCCAGTCAAGATCATGTAGAGCTAAGTAATCCATGGTAAGAAATGTGACTTTTATTTCATCTGAATATGACAGGAAATCAGTGGAGAGTTTTGAGCAAACAGTTACAAATCTGAGCTATGTTTTGAAAAGCTTACTCTTTTCCCCACATGCTAACTATTCTTCTTATCCACTTCAACTGACCTTGTTCTACATGAAACCAATACCAGAGATAACTTCTTGGCCTAAAAAATTAGGTCCAATAGTAACAATGATTCCCAGAGTTTTTTTTTTTTTGAGAAAAATAGAATGAATAAACTAATCCAAAAATTCAAAGTAGATGGGAATAATACACTGTAAGCAAAGAAGAGATAATGTATTCTGAACATTCAGATGAAGAAGTTATTAAGTCTACCTTATGGCGTCTTGTCCTCCCCAAGGCTCATGCAACTACTTACATAGTCTAGATATTTAGTAGGCATTTGTTGTTGCTGATGATAACGATTGTGATGTTGATTTGAAGATCAGCTTGTATATTTCTTTTTTTTCTTAAGAGAGGAGTCTGGTGTTCCTTATAATAGAGTAGATAATCTTTCCAAAGCCTCACTTTATATAGTAATGCAGGTTGAGCACTGCATCCAAACTTGTGACCTTTACTATAGATATTATACGCTTTCATATTTGTGAGGACTGTGGAAAGATGAAAAAAAATGTTTTGTCTAACAAAACTAGAATATAATGCCAATTTTCTAATAAATAGAAGTAACGATCTTGAGAAAATGGCAACATTTTATAACTCGCACAGTTGCCATATGGCCTAGGGGCCATTCTTGTCCTAAGAATCAAAGAGCTCTCTAATTTGGCCCTCAAACTTTTACTTTTAATAACCATGTGAACTCTTGATTTTATTCTTCCCAGAAGGCATTAAGAATATACTAAGGACCATCATTTAGTTAAGAATAAAAAAGGCAGACATCAGGGACCCTAGGCCTCTTCTTTCCTTCTACAATTGTATTTTAATGTATGCAAAGCACAGTATTAGGTGCCCAACTGGAAGGAGCTAAAGTAAGATTATAGAAGTAACCAAAATATTCAATCTTCACTTGATTACTGTTCAGTAGATATTTTTTGCCCTTTATACCTGAACTTTCTCTTTAACACTGAATGTAAACAGTAGCTCTGTACATTAAATTCCAGATCTGAAATTCATTTAAAATGGGAAGCTAATTCGACCAAATTATTTTATTTTCTGGTCTTTAAATATCTAAAATTATATAATACCAACTGATTAGCCTGACCTTAATTATTGGTCTTTCTTTTTTTCTTTTATTTTCTTCTATAACTAAGTAGGACTTTTTTAACCTAAGGCAAAAAATTTTTCAATCATGACTTTAAATTTGATGAGGTTCCATTAAGAAACTCCATGCATGTCCTACTTCTAACAGACATACACATAAAAAGACAGTCAAAGCACTTCATTAAAGGCAGAAAGATTAAGGCAAAAGATTACACAATAAAACCACCCACATTCAGTTTTGCAAGTCTAAAAGTCAGCCTGAATCATCACCCTAGAGCAGCCTGCATTCAGGTCCAACTCAAGGTTTCAGCTCAACATTCAAAGCCGAAGAAAATAAAATATTAGTATTGGTGACCAAAAAGGCAGGTGTGTTTCTCTTTCCTTGGTTACTCTTAGCCCTGAAGGCAGCAAGTGTTTCTTGATTTTTACTTAGTAAACACATCTCTTGGGAGGTAATTAAAGAACCAGCACAAATCTTAAGCTAACCAAAGAATAACAATTGGTGCTATTTCTAGCAACAAAATCGCTGGCTTAAGAATCTCAGAAACAAGTTTTTAAATCAGCTTTACCCATTCCCAGATCAATGACACAACAATATTCTCCACATTATTCATGCCATCCTTCACCAGGCTCTTCTCTCAAATACCCTATTTTTTCTCTTTCTTATCCCCTTATCCATGTTGTTATCTTAGCCTGAAGAAATGACCCTCTCCATGTAAACCTACTCATTCTTCCAGTGTCCACTCAAATGCCCCCTCATGTTCTCTCTCATCATTCTAGGCAAACCATATTACTGCTTTGTCTGCATTCCTACATCACATGGTTTTGTTACATGGTCTTTCTATTCTCTACTATTCCAGTCAAGTTTTTGTCTGTTATTCTACTGGTATTCGATTGCAAGCTTCTTTAAGTCAGAAAATGTGGAATTTGTATTCATAGGCTGACTTAGAGCCCGATTTGTGCCCCAAATAGTGTGAAAATAAATGACAGTGAATAAACTGAAGAGGATAATAAATGATGAGTGAATATACAGTAAAAAGTAGTTAGAGCCTTCATAATAATAGATATAGCTACAATGATAATATAGGGAGGAGGCAAGAAAATTAAATTGTTAATCAAGCCACAATCGGAGACTGCAATATGCTGCTCAGCCCTGCAGCCAAGCCTGGAAGACACCTTCGGAACAAAGGAAGATTTCTATTGGGATTGCTAACAACCCATTTCCCACACCTGTGAAGTGGAAACAGGAACCAAGAGTCATTCCCAGTGGCTAAAACCATGAGAAACCTAAAGATTAAAGGCTGGGAACTGCCAGAGGCCTTTCACTCTACACATTCTTACCTTGTCATACTATATTTTTTTCCTTCCGCTTCCTCACTGTATGTCCATATCAAAGGCAATGGGTTAACAAAGTCTTTTAAACTATAACTCACAGGAACTAAAGAATGACATATAAACTGAATTCCCTGAACACTCAGAGTCCCTCTCAGCGTCTTTACTCTGTCTCTCACTTTCTCTCTCACTGTCCCTCTCACTCTCTGCCTCTGATTGGAGACTACACTCTATCTGTGGAGTGTTATCCCTTTTGTAATAAACTTCCTTTTTGACTTTAACTTTGGTGTGTGTGTTGAATTCTTTCTACACTCTCTGCCAAAGAACTCTCTTCTCTCGGTGCAGGGCTTGGTCTCCCTCTAACTCGGGAAAATTTGCCTTGTCTTGCATCATTTTTTTCTGGCTCACTACAAGGAACCAAAGGACATAAACTCATTCTACCCAAGCTTGCCATGGCTCCTCTCATCTGAGAATGACTAGGATTCATTTCCCTACACCATGCAGATCAAAAGTCTTGGGCAATGGTTGACGCCATTTGTAGGGCACTGGTGAGAGACTTCTTCTCTAACTGAGCAAGAGTCCACCGGTCCTGTCTACTTTTCCTACATTTCTTCCTCTAACTTCCCTGACATCACTAACGAAATTGCAGAGAACTACTGAGGGACCCTGTCCAAAATCCAAATTAAAAGACTGTACAGCACCTTTTGGCCACAATCGGACGAGTAAGCCCCTGGGGGAATCCTCTGTTCCTTCTTCTTGGCCCCTTGCTTTCATTTTCACTGGAAGCTCACGACTGGGGAAGCAGTGGACTACGGAAGCTTGCCTGGGCTTACTTCCGAAACTTGCCCCTCAGCTTTTTTCTCCTTCTCTCCCCTTTCCAGTGAGAACTCTAATGGAGAGAAGGCGGGGTCACAGTAGAAGCTCCACTGAACTCTCCTAACTCATCTCCTATGTGTCTTGCATCAATAAGACAAATTACGAATAAATATTTATTATAAAAACAAGAAACAAATATACAAAGCAAAGTCAATATAGTTATTGTACTTGAACATGAATATTAACATTAACTTCTAGGAAACCAATGAAAGAAGAGAAACACAGGATTACATAACTCACATGACTTGGTTTGAAGTAAGAGGAAACTGGAAATAGTTCAGTTCTCACATGGATTGAAACTAAACCTCAATTATCACAATGTCTTCTAGAATTGAGATGATCTACCTGTAACCTACATATATATGGATGTGGATAGATAGATAGATAGATAGATAGATAGATAGATAGATAGATAGAGTTGCAATAGTTTTTATATGCAGTGTTGACCACTCAGTCCAAAATTACTAGTTAGGCACAGAATAAAATCAAATGATGAAGAGGAAACAAACAAACAAACAAACAAATAAACAAAACACTATAAGTAGCCCAACAGGTGAAACATACAGAAAAAAGTAAAAGCATTTTTCAATACTGAAAAAAATTAATCCACAGATTCAAAAAGCTCTATATATTTCAGTCAGAATAAGTACAAACAAAACCACCCTTAGCTATATCTGTGAAAAACTACTTTAAAAAAAGGTCACAAAATTTTAAAAGCATCCAGAAAAACAGACACATTTTTTTTGAAGAAGTAAAGGACTGACAGATAGCTCTTCAAAGGGAATGATGAAAACCATAAGACAGAAATGATACTGTAAAAATATTAAAAACTAAAACTCACAATCAAATATTATATACCAAACATAAAGAAATTTTCAAATAAATAATGAGAAAACTCATTGGCAATAGGCATGCACTAAAAGATACACTAAAGGGTATTCTTTGGGGAGAAGGAAAATGATTCTAAACAAAAATGGAAGAAGAAAATTTATCTTGGACAAAAATGTAAATAGGAAAAAAGTCACTGGAAATGGTAATTATGTAGGTAACTAGAAAGTCCAATATATAAAATAGCAACAGTATTAGATACAAATATAAAAATCGATAGTATAAAACAATAATGGCAATATAATATAATGTGGGGTTTAAAATAAATGTTTGATAATAATATCAAAAAAGGCTGAATGGGATATGGAATTTAGGTGTCTTCAGCCTCACATTTTCTGAGAAATAGACAAAATACTAATTTAAAGTAGTCACTAATAATTTAAAGATTCATATTGTAATATCTACGATAAGTACTAAAAGAAGAGAAAAATAATTTATAAGTAATAAGCCAATAGATGGGAAAAAGCAATGATAAATTTAAAAAATGACATTAAAAATAAGGCAACAACTGAAGAAAAAAAGAAATGGAATGGAACAAACAAAAAACAAAGAGCAAGATGGTAGATTTGAACTTAAAAGTATGTGATAAGTTGTCTGTAAACTGACTACATACTTCAGATTTGCCAAAAAAATAAAAAAGAAGCATTTAATTTATGTCACACATTAAATATCAATATGTACAAATGTTAAAAGTTAAAAAAAAAGGTATACTGTGCAAATATTAACCAAAATTTACCTGGTGTTCCTCCATTATTAAGAAAATTAGGCTTTAAGGTAAAAGGCATAATTAGGAATAATAAGAATAAAAATTCTAAAACTTATAAATTTGTACCTAATAACACAGTCTCGATATATAGAATAAAATGTGACACAACTATAGTCAAAGTGAAAGATTTACAACTTTCTTTTCAATGACTGATAGGATAAGCAGACAAACGTCAGTATAGAGAGGGTCCGAATCACATAATTTAAAAATTTGATCTTAATATTTCAAAATGTTAAACCAATACAGAGTATATTCACTAGAAAAATACATTGGATAGTATAATTACAAAAATAATGTAAAAACCTCAAATGTTGTATATTAACCAATATACTTCTAAAATAGCCCAAGAGTCACAAATAAATTACAAAATATTTTGAATGGCATATAAAATATGTGGCATATTCAAACTTATACAGCTATAACTGACATAAAAAAAATTGGGGGCTTTACAGGCATGTACTAGAACAGATGAAAGGCTGTATATCATGATTTAAAACATTAGGAAATAACATTAAAGTAAATGCAAATTTAAAAAAAGGAGGAAAGTAAGTTAGAGTATGAATTAATTAATAAAAACCAAAAATACAATAGAGAATATTAAAAAGCTTAGAGTTGACTTCTGAAAAAAATTAATGAAATGGATGAGCTTTTTAGAAAAATTGATAAGAAAATAAAACAGTACAAATTAACAATAGGAAGAAAAAGGGAACATTATTAAAGATACAGATATTAGAAAGATAAGAGAATGTTAGAACATTTTTGACCAATAAGTTTATAAATTGAATAAAATGAACAAACTCACAGGATCATAATTTACCAAAACAGACACAGAAAGAGAGAGAAAATCTAAAAAGTACAACATTTGATTTAAAAAATAAATTCATGATTTTAAAACATCTCACAAAACACTTTTTGGGCACATACGGCTTTAAAAGTAAATTTCCCAAAACATTTATAAAAGGAAAAACATTCAGGGAAAGAACAAATGAAGATAAAATAAAATCATTTTTTTTTCATAATTGATCTAAAAGAGAACTGTTTAACATATGATAATAATTTATTGGGTCACTATAGAATATGGATAAGGGAAATGGATGACAAAAATGTCATCGGAAATAGGATTCTCTGTTTTAAGGTACCTGCATTACATATGAAGTGGTATAGTGTCATTTAGAAGACAGACTTTGATTAACTTGAAACGAAGATTGCAAACACTAGGGCAACCATTAAATAATTTAAAATAAATATAATAGATTTGTTAAGACAGGAGTAAACACAATCCTGTAAAATTAATTAACCAGAGATGTTAGAAAAAGAGGGGAAAGAAAACAATTGCAACAAATAGAAAACAATTAAAATACAGTAAGTTTTAATCCAACTCTATCAATAATTACTTTAAATATGAATGGTCTAAATACACGAAGGAAGAGAGAATGTTAGAGTGAAAAAAACAAACAACGATATGTTGTCTACAAAAAACTAATTTTAACTATAAAGACTCAGGTTAAAAGTAAGGATATACTATGCTAATCAGAAAAAAATTACAAAAAAAAAAAAAAAAAAACCCTGGAAAACCAATATTCTTCAGAAGCACAGATGCAAAAAATCCTATCAAAGTATTATTAATTTAAATGAAGCAATATTTTAAAATGATAATATACCATACTACATGTGTCCCACTGTCCAAAATATAAAATTAGATGATTAAACATTTATTTAATCAATAGTTTTCATAACATAAACAGAATAAATGAAAAAAAATTATTTAAATAGATTAAGAGATAGCACATGACAAAATTTAACACTAACATGATAAAAACTCTCCTCAAATTAGGAATAGAAGACAGGTTCTTTAACTCAATGAATGACATCCAATGGAAATAGAAGGTAACTTTATATTTACTTCATACTTTGTATTTTCTTTAAGAAATCTTGAAGAAATTTTTTTTTATTCTTGTTTATGAATTGACAACAATTAACTTCTTTTGAAAGTAAGGTCAAATGAGCACTTCATTGACTTCAAGGGGAATATGAACTGTGTAATCTTTCAGTAAATCAACTTGCAATGTGTTCAAGGATCTTTAAAATGATCATACACTTATTTTGACCTAGAATTTTCACTTTCTAGAATCTACTGGAGAATCTAAGATATAGATAAATATTTATGTATAAGAAAGTTCACTGAATGATTCCATTTTTATTTATAGAACCATACATTGATCTTGAACTTTAAAAACTACGGTAATTAAGAATTCTTAACTTTCTTTTTAGAGCACGATTTACCTCCAAAACTATTTAAGAACCCAATTGTTCCCTCATTCTCCCACAGACAAAAGAAAGGCATTCACCTATTCCATTAAGTCTTTAAACTGACAAATAAAAGAGCTCCTTATAGGTGGTAAGACTGGTCTAGGGAGGCTCACAGCTTATAGGCAGATGAATAAAAGCAAACAAACAAACAAATAGCTATGCTCCTCAAAGTTTCAAGGAGGACAACCTTCTATGAACTGCTGTATCCTGGAATAGCTTGATCAAAGTTTTTGTCTGTTCATTTCAGTACAGCATTGATTTTGCAGGTGCTAACCAGAAGGTAAGCTCTAGATTTTACCAGTTGGACTTTGTCAAGATTAGGGCCCTCTTTTCTATATATGCTCTTGGGATCATTCCGCCCCTCTTCTTTAGATTCTAGGTACTCTCTCAACATAATGGCTTACATTTTTAACTATTTCTTTTCTTTCTATCATCTTAGGTTGTTTACAGAGATGTGTAATAGTCTATGAACTAAAAATAACTTTATAATTTTATGATACCAAGCAATATATACACAGATATATTTCATACACACACCACTCAACACACTCACATATTTTACAGCATTGCTTATTGCTTAATGTGAGGGTTAGGCTCAAAGGACCCAAAGAAGGTCCTCTGATGAGTGAGAATTTTGTGGTGATTTCATCCTACAATAACAGCAACAACAAATGCTAGCAATTGGAATACCATTAAGAGATTGGTCAGATTGTGGTATGATTATATAATGAAATTTTTTTAAACCAACAATTGTGTTTATGAGCGAAAATTGTGAGAAATTTTCACCATTATATATAGTAGTGTCTCAAAAATATCTGTTGAATTAATTTATATTTCATATATTTAATAACATTAGTATAATTCTATATATACAACTTAGATACTGTTTTTCTCCCCATTTATCACCGTGAGCATGTCTATAAACATTTTTTAAAAACATGACTTTTAAGTATTAGTAAACAAATTAGGACTATAATAAAATATATTGTGTGATTTAAGAATAAAAATATAGATAGCATTTTCCTCAGAATTATGTCATTGTACTATATTGATAAAATATTATCAAAGGAATTTTCTCTTAAGATTTACACATCTCGAAAAAAAGAAAAGTGACCTACTGAGAAGCAAGTCTCTAATTCTCCAAGGCTACCAAAGAATTACCACACTAGGTCTTCTATGAAATGATCATATTTGCATAGAATTAATTAGTTTTTAATTGGTATTTATAATTATATGTAATTAGCATAATTTAATAAATTTTTAATAATCTGATTAGAATGTATATAATTATAAAGTTAAATAGTAATCAATTCTCTTTCATACTGAGCATATCATTTGAAACTTATAATAACCTTATTACATTAGCATGGCAGGCATAAATCCCTTTTTGGAAATGAAAAAAACTGAGATCAGAAAAGTTAAGTGACTTACCCAAAGTCACATGGCTAATTAATGGTTGAACTATGGCTCAGTTCCTCTGACAATAAATTCAGTCAATACACTTTCCACTACATTTGTGGTCTCCTGTGTTATTGTTCAGTAATAAATAGGAAATGTCAATAATTGTTTTGCACAAGAAGCATAGGCATTTCTTGACTCTCCATAACCAGAAGCTGTATATCAGTATAAAGACTTATTTTGGTTTTGCTGGATTTCTGATTTTTACCAGGTTTGTCTGATACTCAGATATATCGAAAATCTAGGAAGAATATTTCTAATGCCTCAACTACCAGATTTTTAGGAATGTTCTAGGTTGTCACTTTACCGAACTGGTAGAAAGGGCTTAACAGATTGCTGAATCTTATTCTAAATCACAGAAAAAGGAATCACTAGATTGACATTTGGACAATGGAAGCACCATTTGAAAATGGCGCTGCACAATGGTTCTCTAGTTTCAAGGGGCCTAAGAATCAATCACCTTATTAGAGAGCTTTAAAATGCAGGTTATCCAGTATCATCTCTGACTGACCTTATCAGATCCTCTTGAGTTTGGGTTTAGAATATGCATTTTAACAATACTCTTCAGGTGGATTTAATGCAAATACTCCTTAGAAACAATTTTCTGCAGCCCTGTAGATTTTTTTTTTTTTAATGTAGGCTGTTTGACAAAACAGTAAAGAGGCTTCAGAGTCCAAGCATTTCTCCACAAAAACTAGCTTTCATACAATTATGTTCCTTTGAGCATGAACACCTCTGCCTAACAGTTGTCTGTTATTCACCTCCAACAAGAACATTAGCTATTTATTAAGAAGGTGTCAACTTAGAATCAGGACATTGGCTGCTGACTAGCTATGTGACCTTGATAATTTCAATAAAACAGAGAGAAATATCCACCTGGACCTGTACATGCAGTGGTTATGGCAATGAAATAGGATAATCAAAGTGAGAAAGCATTGAAAATGAATTCCAACAAAAAAAGAGTATTAGATTAGTTTTCAAACTCTGCTTCATTCTAGAAGTGGGGGATCTTTTAAAATTTCTATTGCCCAGGCATTAGTAATTTTTTAAAATTCCTCAAGTGATTTAAACATGGAGCCAAATTCAAGAACAATAGATTAGACCAATCATTGCATTTTTACCATCTTGAATTGTTCAATCTCATTAGAAATTACCAAGAATTTATGAATCACTGCTGTAAAATTGATTGATTGGATTCAACTCCATTCTCACCACAAAAAGTCAGCAATGTTTAATGGTGAGCACGAGCAAAACTGTCAAATGGCTGTTTTCTTATTGTCTATCAAAATAGCTTCCTTTTAGTACTAACTGGCTTGGGTTAAGAAAATTGGCAACCAAGTCAGGCTCAGTCTCAGGAAAAGAACTGCCGTGCTGTACCTTGCCACAGGGGAAAAGATCAACCCTTCATTTCTGGGAATGCTTAATCATAAATCACATGTCATCAGTCTTACCAACTGCTTAGTTCCATTTCCCTTTAGGTGAGACTGAGTCACTTTTCTAGAATGATGAAAGCAATAGAAGAAAGAAGAGATGTGTTACCAATGTAGGGATAAGGATAGCTTATCTCACTTAATTTATTCAACATACGTGCCTCTGGGTACAATTAGTGCAGAAAAACATTAAATTATTCAGGCTCCAGTCAAATAAGGTCCTTTAACTCATAAAAGATTCATTTGGGTTTAAAGGGAGCAATGATTTTTTTTTTTTTCTGATAGAGATTAACAACTATCCCCCAACTCTATCTCGAAATTAAGAAGCACCGTATGACTGAGGGAGCGTGTTGAACCAAAGTAACCTGGCAGTAGACTTTATTTATCACTCTCAGTCTTCTGATAGTTTTAAAGACATTTGGACCTGCCACATTGCTTCAAGGTCCTTCGTGTTTACCTGCACAGAACATCAATCTTACAATTCACTCCCTTCACTATTCTGGCAGTTTGAAATCATTTTGACCTCGCTCTACCACTATAACAATAATTAAATCTCATTGCAACACTACAAAATGGTTGCTTTCTTTTCCATACTCTCCTAAAATTTAATTCCATATCAAGAATGTGAAGAGCTATATTTGAACATAGTCTTAATCCAGTCACTTAACTTTTAGTCATTCATATACTGTTTCTGAGTCTTATTTTCCTCATCTGTAAAACAGAGCTAGTAATTCTGATTTATTAATATGTTGGAAGTTTTTAATGTCACATTAAGTGAAGAAGACACTGTCTAAATTATAAAACTGTTAAAAGTGATATTATTATTATTACTATACAGAAAATCAGGATGTCCAAGGAATTTCTTCATTTGGAATATTACCCAAACATCCTCCCTTTTGAAGAGGTCCCGGTGTGTCAGGATCTGAAACAAATGCCTCCTCGTGTTTGAAATTATGACTCCTTTGGTGCAAGGTGAAAGTAATGTGATGCAGTACACTGCTGTGGATGAAAAAGAGGTTCTATGGAAAGTAATCTCACAGGGTGATCTGTTCATACATTCCTAACTGAGCAAGTCATGGTGGGTATTCACACCCCAAGCATGTAACATTTTAGTAAAAGGTTTATCATTGCCTTAAGCAAGCCTCTGCCTGTTGTTTTTTTTTTTTCTGTGCATGTAGGTTTACACACCTTTGAAACAAGTGTAACCACCCTCAAAAGAGCACATAATCTTGTTAACAATCCTGTAATCCAATTTCCACCTTGCTTTTACTCACCTTCATGTAATCTCTTTTACATTCCTTCCTTAATTTCAAATTCATAAAAGAAATGGCAAACTGTCATGCTCCTGAGCATTTCAGATCTTGCTCCCCAGCAATTGTCGTCAAAAACCTCATAAAAATTCTCTACAGATTTGACATTTCTAACATCAACATTTACTTTATGTAGTTGGTAGGATTCTGAGGAAGCATAGCCAGGAACACCGCAGACCTTGTCCTGGTGCTAGGTACCAGTAAGGGCCCATTGTGCCTCATGGCTTCTTACCTTGCATTGGATAAACTTAGGTGAGTTTTTCCTTAAAATCTCAGGCCTCCTTGGTTTAAGAAGCAGGTCTTGACTTTATTTCAGCTGTTCTCAGAAAATCCCTGAGGTGAATAAGAGTTGAGATAACCCAGGGAAGAAAAATGGAAGGTGGCTTTTAATTTTGACTTTTTAACTGGATTGTTTACTGAGAGTCTTAACAAAATATTTGCTGATTAAATGAGAGAACAAACTCCCTGTATCTCCAGAAGAGAAAGGACACTTCCTTCCTCAACTCAAATAGCCAATATGGTGACAACATTTATTGTAGATTCTGGAATCTGGAGTGGCAGATAGGTGTCCTGAGGTATCCAATGTAATAATGCAGCCAACCCTAGAAAAGCTGGTGAAAACCCAGGAGAGAAGGGCAGGACCCCTTGCAATGGATCTATCCCTAGAGAAGGGCCCGTGTCTTGGAAAGCATCTGGTAAGCGCTTTAAGGCTTTTGCTCAGGTGTTCTTAGGTGACTAAGAATATTTTCGGAGTTGCTTGAGGAAAAATTTCCTCTTGGGTGTGAAGTGGTCCTAAAGGGACCGCTATACTTGTGGAGACATGCATATAAAGGCTGGAGTTTTCTGGAATTTTGTTCAGACTTCACAGATCTCAAAGGAAAAACTAAAATCAACATGGGTAATTGTGCTCCAAGGCCAAGTCACAGGATAGTTAGCCTTCCATTAATACTAAGATGGCCAAGATGAGAATATTTTGATACTTCTAAATTAATCTTTTGCATGCACAGTTAGTAAAAGCCAACTATAAAATTAGGCAGAATGAATGAAAAGCATATTTAATTGATCTCTTGAGCTTCAAAAAAAAAGATTTAAATAAATGAATCAAACTATGATGTCGTTTACAGGTCAACCCAATGCTTTGAAGAATTAAAAACAGCTATCCTTATTTTAAAAGGGGGAAGGTCATTTGAAACTTGACTTGTCAAGAACAGGTAGAAATTGTAAATGCCTCTAAAATGAAATTTAGATCCAACTCTTCTTTTATAAACTAGTGAGTTTTTCTCATGGCTACATGGCCTCCATTTGTGTCTGTGTATGTCTACTTGTGGATGTTATAAATGTGAGATAATTTTCTCTCTATGGATGGTATTGTTAAAATTAACTTAAAAGCAAGCACTTGTAAGGATTTGGTATTCTAAAATTCTCAGAAAATAGAAATTAACTCAAATGCTTTTCAAGTTCACACAATCTAAGATTAATCCTCAGTAAATAAAAGCTTGTTTAAGTTTGTCAGTTTAAGTAAAAATGGAAATGTCTTTATTTTATCTGGGTTTACAAAAAATAACCACTAATTACTTAACATAGGTTTACTACTTTTGGCTTATAATATATTTATCAGCAAAAGAGCCTATGTTTATAGAGATTATAAAATGTCTTTAATAAATCTTCCGAGTTAAAGAATGCTAAATACTTGCTTCTTAAGCATCATCGGAAATTGAAGTTTTAAGGGTTAAAACTTCCATATACATAGGAATAAGTTTGCGGTGTCCTGGAAGTGCCTTTAGAACATCTCAAAAGATTTTCCTTTTTTGTTAAATTACATGAAAAGCATTGTTAAATAAAGGATGAAAAACTTCTTGGGTATATTATATGGGTAAATAATGGTTGTAAATTAATGAATAGTCAGGACCATGAGAAACACAAGATGGCTGCTTAGTTTTTCCAGGCTCCCTGGCAAACTCTGTTTTTTCAATTTTTACATTCCTTCATGCACCACAGTGCATTTAAGCTGCACTTAGATGAAGAAATTTATCAACTGACATTATAGAAAGGAGACATCTTACATTATCGCCAAGGCTTGATAAAGTTACTTCAAGGAAATGCTAGAGTGGTAACCACTTTCTTTCACAGCAAGCTTCCAGTTATAAGAGTGTGGTTCTAGGAGATGTATTATGCAAAGATATGCTAATGACCAACCTCTGCTTCTGTAATCTGCTTACTTGTTCGATGTGGTTCTAGGCTTTATAAACTGCTCTTTTAGGAGCTCAGGGCTGATCTCCTCTAACCCTGCATGGTAGAGAGTCAGTCGCCAGCCGGCTAATAAAAGCTCATAATTCATCTCAATTGGCTCTGTGGGTCTTAGAATTGATGGCGCCACAACACCAGTAGACAAAGACTTTAAGATTATTGAAAGCTACTTGGAGATTTTGTTTATTGGAAGGGACATCAAATAAAAGACACTCTCCAATCTTGTTGGAAGGTACCTTATCAGGCATCTCTAACTGTGAATGGACATCTACCCATCTCTGACACCGGCTTCCACCTAAAACAATCATTAGACTCTTCTCGAATGAGAAGCCTCTGACGCCAGAGGTAGATATCTATTCCAAGATATCAACAAGGACTTTATACCTATGGATTGATGTTGAACTCAGAAACCAATTTTTTTATTGTATTTACCTATCTGCTAATGTTATTAATCATAATAACATACTTGTTCTTTGTGTTTTTCTATATAGTTCAATTATTTATAATTGCTGGGCATATATAAGATCACTTTTAATACTCTTTTTATGGCTTATGTAAATGATAACTAGATGCAAAATATAGAAAAATGAGACAGATGGCAAAACTCATATCATCATAGCTCACAGGATACAAATGATTCAGAGTGTTTTCTGCAATGAGGGTCATAAAACCTGACTGCCTTCCATTTACCTGCCCTTCTCCTTTTGGGAAAATTCAGCCTTAACTCACATCCCATGGTTATGGTATTGTCTCATCCCCAATGGTCCACCATTTTTCAAGACAACTGAAACTTTCTAGGAATGAGCCTTCCTAGCACTGTGAGACCACACTATCTGACCAAAAGTTGATCATCGATGCATCTTTTGTATTGATTTATGAGAAAAAAGGGGAAATTGTAGGCAAAAAAAATGGGTGCTATGGAAAGTAACCTCATAGGGTGATCTGATCATAAATTCCCAACAGGGCAGGTCATGGTGGGTAGGTATGCCCCAAGCATATAACTTTTTTAGTAAAAAGTTTATCTTTGCCTTAAGCAAGGCCTGTCCTGTGAACCTAGGTTAACACAACTTTGAAATAAGTGTAACTACTCTCAAGAGAGCACATAATCTTGTTAACTATCATGTAATTCAATTTCCATCTTTCTTTCCCCCACTTTTACATAATCTTACTTACATTCTTTTCTTAATTTTAAAAGCATAAAATAAACTGCAAAACTGTTTGCAAAAATGCTTCTCTGGAGTATTTAAGATCTTGCTTATAGGTAATTGTCATTAGTTTTGGCTCATATATACTCTTATAAAACTTCTCTACAGGTTTAGACTTTTTTTATGTAGACGCTACAAGTGTACAAGAACATTGAATAATGTTGAAAGATCTGTAGTATGTTCTCATCTTTGCTATTAGTAATTTAAGGTCCCTGAATTTCTATTTCCTCACCTGTGAATAAGAGGATTTAAAGCTTTATCTCACGACTTGAGAGGAATATAACTTTAATGTCATCATGATCTGCTGAGTAATAGGTGGCAATGAGTCCATGTTCTTCAGGTAATGACTCTATCTCTTTGCTCATATCTACATCCAGCAGTTATTCCTACATTTTATTTCTTTATTCCTTTAAGCAAATAATAAATAGATAGATAGATAGATAGATAGATGAATAAATAAATAAATAAATAAATAAATAAACAAGCAAACAAATAAATAAATAAAAGCAAGAAGAAATCACAGCTTCGCTTATGATGTTTTATTCTCAGAAGAGGGAGGGAAATGGTGAACGTCAATAGGCTGGAGGCAAAACAGACAAGGTATTGACAGGCACATAACTGTCTCCCAAAGATGCCAAACAGGAAATTTACATCTTACACACCCACAGCTAGGGTAAGTTGGGAAATAAGAAAAAAAAAACAAATCAGAAGATAAAACACAAGGACTAACAGCATTAAAAAAACATATACACACAGATGGCTGTTGGGTGGTTCCCAGCCATACTAGTATAAAACTATATCAAATAATTAAGTTGACAGATGGAGTGGAAGAATCACTCAGAGCCAGCTTAGGCGGGGCTTCTGACTGCTTCTAAAACAAAGCATCCTGAAGCCTTGAGTAAAAGGGTACAACTTTCCTTTTTTTAAGGATACCTTAAATTGATCAACTCCTACTTTTTTCTCCCTTTCTTTTCCTCTTGATTACCTAGACTACTTTGGGAATACCAATCTTCTTGCGGGTTTTAAGTACAGAGACAAAATTTCCATGACAATTTTAGAGAATGACAGAGAGCTATAGAATATTTAGGATATAAAATTAACTTTCAAAGGCTGGATAATTCACTCTGCCTTAGTTGTTCCTATTTCCTTATTTATTATACACATTTGTTCCTCTAATGGGCATGATTTTTGCTGTGTGGTAAACTAGTCATTCTTCAAGACCCAACTCAGATCTAAGTTACATTTGAAGCTTTCACTTTCCTTCTCAGCCATTGTTTTTTGAATATATTTTCATTTATAGAAATTATAAGGCATGTAATATTTTATGGTCTATCTTTCCCTCTAACTAAACCTAAAGACCAGGGCTATCTGATTCATCTTTGTTTTCCCCATAGCAAATAACACAGTTCTTGATACATTAAGGGCAGACAATATATACTAATAAAATAAACAAATGAATAAATGAGTCAGTTGGCCTCATACCTTCTTTCTTTGACACTATAGGTATAACTAGTCCTGTCTCAAGTACTTTGAGGACCGGCCACTGCCATGCTCTATTCTTGTGTCCAGCTCTGTGTGAATTTCTCTGGCCTTTTTTTTGGCTGTAGAGCGATCAAATGTGAGTGTTAGAAGTCAGCTCTACCACTGAGTCACCATGCCTCTGGGTGCTGTGGTTTCACTACCTGTGAAAGGTCTCTCTGTAGCATTCTTGCAAGGTGAGTTTTCTCATTAGCTTTCCCTTATAAGGTGCCAGAGGGAATGGTTGGTCAGCATTGGGGGCCACCACTGGGAAAACAGTGTCTAAGACACTTTGCCTAAGGCGATTGGGTGGGCTGAAGCCTTACAGTTAACATATGGTGAGAATGTTGTGACTCAGTGTGGTATCCTCCACCCTAGATTTCCTCACCCTGCCAGGCGTGGACTTCAAAAGCATGAAATAGAAAGATGTGAGTCTATGACTGAGCTACTAGCTACCTTCTGCATCGGTGTGTGAACACAGAGTCTTAAGTGACTTTGCCTTTAAATGGCTAGAAGAGGACAGGATCTTTGACTGAATAGCCCTTGAAACCAGGCCCTTCATTTGGGGCTACTAGTCAGAAAAAGCATGGCACAAGGCCTAAGAATAAACAGAATGGTCTACAGACTGCATAATGATTGAATGACATTAACACTCACATGTATCATGCTTTTAACTACTTGAAAGACTTGCATTCTACTGCACACAGCCATATAAAATATGTAATTAAAAAGTCTCAGAATAAAATTAATAAATATTGTTTTAAAAATTGGAAAATATGGGAAGAAAAACAGAAAAGAAGTTTACTTATTATCCCATACTTTAGAAAAAACTATTGTTGGTTTTAGGTATTTTTATTAACATAGTTCCTTATACCATAAGACAAGAATAATTATGATCTTCATTTCATAGACAAGGGACCAAGATTGTAAGGTGCCTGGAAAAGCAGGTTACAAATGGAAAGATTCAGTCATCTGATCATTGTCTGTGTGATCTTGGCTACATCTTACAATTTCTTCTGATCCTTAATTACCCTCTTCCCCCAAAGCAGGTAAGAGAATTCAAAGTCAATGTCAATACTAGCTCAAAGCTCTGAGATGAAAGTTGATCTTTAAATTCCAAGTATTAATGTGATGAAAAGTTCATGTACATTTAATTGGCAAAGACACCAGCTAAATTAACCTTTAACTTCAGACACATTACCAGGATTCCTATGGATTAAGAGACTGTCTCATAAATTAATTATTTGCCTGATTTATATCCTTTTCCATTCAAAGACCAAAATTTCAAGCTCTAAGAAGGGAAAAGGATAAGGTAGCTCAAAAGACAGGGAGAAGAGGGAACTGGCTACCATTTCGATTCAGGAAGTAGCCAAAGAATTAGTCACGGATAGCATCGTTCAGCCCTATACTTAGCTATAGTGTGAAAGGTAGTTTTCTGCACACAAATGATCTCACATCTTATGATTTGAGCATACATATTCTCATCATGACAAGGGAACTCCACCTGAAGTAGGCAAAGCCTGAAGGAATGGGAAAATGCCCAGTCTTGGTTAGTGGAATGGCACCCACCTTCAGTACCTACATCTTTAGACTGAAAAAGCTTTTGGGGTAGGGAAGAAAAAGGATTCTGGGTTTTTATCTTTGCTTCGTTGGTCTGTGATCTAATTAGATTTTTTCCCTCCATCTTCATTTTAGCTAAAAGTTACTTTCTATTTAGGAGGAAATTAAGAGGCCAAGGCAGGATGTGGAAGAAAAGGGTCAGAGCTGGAGCACTGGCTTAGTCCTGAGCTCTGGGTTTAGGAGAAAGAGGATCCTATCTACTACTTGGTGCATAACCAAGTTTAAGGTGAAAGACAAGTGGCTCTCAGGGCAGAAATTCCATACAGGAATAAAAACTGGGCATTAACTGGAGTATTCCGTGTGTCATATTGTGGATTGGCAGAGAATATTTTAGGTATGTACTTTACAAAAACACTCAAACATTGTTTAAACTAAACTTTGGTGAATAACGGTGATAATGATAAAGGGGGTGATCATAATTACTGCTATTAAGTGTGTTCTGTATGCCACTTGGAATGCATTATTCTCTCGACAACCCTGGTATAATTTATTTCATCACACAGATGAGGAAGATAATGTTCATACAGAAGGTAAACAACTCTTCCAAGTCTCCCAGCTAGTTAGTAACTGGACCAACAATTGGGGTTTTCACAGCCTACAAACACTTTATCACTATTTGCCATCCCCAGTTTTCAGTTAGGTCCTTGGGTTTGGTCTATTATTATTGCTGCAGGCCCTGAGCAGAAAATACAGTGTGCAAGGGCTGGGTGCTCTGGAGACTCCTGCACCTAAAATGTCAGAGCTACTGATCTAAAAAGCCCTCACAAGCAGATCCCACTTCGTTGGGTGATAGATCTAGATGGCATTTTGCAACAAAGGCTGCCACCTGAAGGGAAGGATCAGCCCTCATGAATTGCAAATTATTTCCTAAGGTATCCTCTAAGAGAAGAAAGAGATGGGTGGAGTCTCAGAGTGATGGGAGAAGGGCTGTAGTGGGGCCTGAGATAGATTCAGGAGGCCGATAGCTATTTCCTGTATCTGTCAGGACAGATTACAGCTCACTTATCTTCCCTTCAGCTCCAAGCAAGTACTTTTTTATTTAGAAAAGAGATTATCTTTAGACAAATGTGGCACCAATATCCTGCCACCCTTATTAAAAGCAGGATGAAGATAAAATGATTTCTCTATCCCTCATGGCCCACAAAGCCAGCGCCTCCCAGGGAAATGGCGTTCTCCCAGCAGCAGCACAGCTCTGCACTTTTGAAACTGCCTCGAAACCTGTTTGCTTTCAGAGGTCTGGTAAGATCTGTGTTTGGTGTCGCTGCCGCAGGCTGGCCCAACGAGGCTGCTCATGCTGAGACCATGGCTGGCTTCCCAGGTGAACAGCCATGACACTTAATTACATCAACCCAGTTAGCAGCAGCACCCACCTTGTGCGAGCAAGGCTCATCTGCCATCTTACTCGTGCCTGGAAAAGGCCCCCCAGGCCTTAGTGGGGAAACTGATGAATTGAGAGGCTAACTGTTAAGGAGTGACCTCCTCTCAGAAGCTTCTTGTCTTGGAGATAAGTGAGGGAACTGGAAGAAGACCAACCTCTTACACCATAGTTTGCTAAGCAGCCTGTGGATCATAATGGTTTTCAGATGATTCCATTGGGTCTTCCCTCAGCTCTAAGTGAATGCTCAGAGGTGGAGCTTTATCAGATTTTGCCTTTAGTAATGAGGCTGTGTTTGCCTTGCCTCTCACAGAACACTGACTAAGGACAGGGTCCTCTCTGTGAAAGGCAGAAGGTAGGCAAAGGAATGGAGCAGCTGTTTTCCTTGGCTCCACACTCCCACTTTCTATCTTTATAGGAAATTAGAAGTCTGGGTTCAAAGGCAAAATCTAATCACCCATTAGCTGCTCATCTTGAGCAAGTTGCTTAAACTCTCTGAGCTTTGGTTTTATTTGGTAAAAATGTGATTATACAAACTGTAAGGATGAAGGACAAACCAGTGAATGCCAGAAAGATGGTTTAGGATGGAATGACCACCCAGGGCAGAATGAAGGTGATGGATCAGTTCTGTGTCATTATAGTGGTGGCCACAGATTTCTATGCATTTGTCAAAACTAATAGAACTGTACACTGGAAATGGTGTGTAAATTTTTTAAAAAATTAATAAATGTTAAAAATTATTATTAAAATAACTTTTTGAAGATTAGTTATAAGGATAAAGATGACATAAGTTTTGAAATTAGCTATTACAATTAATGGCCCGTATATATCCTTAAATACATATCAGGGTTTGTTTTGTTTTGTTTTATTTTGTTTCCCTTCTTTCTGAGCTTGGTTTTCTTATCCATAGAATGTGAATTAAAATAGTACCCTGAAAACATAAAAAGTCTTACCATCTTCATAAGCATGGTACAGTGATAAGATTATGAATGTAAATGTTTTATTTAAACAGTCAAAATGTAGCAATTTTTTTTTTCGTTCTTCTTTCTTTTTCTCTCTTTCTTTCTTCACATTTTCAAATGTCTTTGTTGCATTAGGTCCTACTGTAGGTCCTGTATCAGGCCTCCTGGATAAACATAACAGAGCTAGTCTCTCTACTAATATAGCTCACAGCCTAGGGACAGAGACAGAGATAAAAACATCAGCGTAGTGAATGCTACATGTGTAAAGTTTCAGTGGCTGTAGAAACATTTCTAAGGGACAGCTGATGCAGCCTCTTATCTAGATATTTTCTTATGTGAGACTAGGAAGGCGAATAGGACATACATAGGCCCAAGAAGCAGCAGGGAAAGAAAAAGGGTACTGCTGATGAAACTGTATGTAGGAAGACCAAGATGGTCAGAAACAAAGCATCTTTCATTTCTGGCTGGAGTTCAGGATAGTCCATTTTGAAGATTCAAGCATTTGACAAGGGACTGGAATAAGTGCCTTTAGGGAGTCATCTAATCTCATGAGTATATAATTCTATGACTATTTTTGGCTTCCTCTTTATAGCCACTTGAAGGCATCTTGGGCCTTGGTCCTTTTCTTCCCCTTCAGTATCTGGATCAGAACCTAAGAGAAAGTCTCTCCTTAAAAATGTGACATTTTAGTTTCTTTGCATTTGCTTTTACATAATCACCCAGCTTCCAACCTGAGGTTTTCACCACCAGACGAGAGGTGACAGGAGTCATGGAAGGGATTCAAATCTTCTTAGGCTGCTAGATGATGTCAAATCAATTACCAGAGACAGCACTCTCTATATTCCTGGCAATGCCCCTCAGGTATCTGCACCTGTGTGGATCTGGGTGGAATTCTTTGATGTGACACTTGGCTGGCAGAAATTCTGCTCCTCCCTGTCTCTTCTTCCCCCTCCTAAAGGGGAAGCAAAATCAACAATGGGACAAAGTCCCAGTTACCTTAACATAATTCAGCAATTACAAGGAAACCCTGCAATACTAGGTATTCTGCCGAATGCATACTTAAGGGTTAGGACTAATAATCTACTCTTATGTACCAGGATGGCTATATCAGTTATTAAATAATTCTAGACTTTAAATAGTCACATACCTCAATTCAGTCTCTGGATCAGCCCAACCCCTGCTTCCCTAGCCACCTCAATCCCTCCTTTAAACCCCCTGGGACATCTTCACAATCCTGTAACTGATAAGGTAAAGCCTGCCATGAAGGGCCTCCCCAGCCCCTGCTCCAGTGCTTTATTTGTTTTGATTGGTTAGAATATACCTGTTGTTATATATTTTAAATATTACTTCTCTGGAAAAAAGGGGACAACTGATAAATTGAATTTCCTGGGTTTCTATCAGTCAATAAAAATTAAATTATTTTATTATATTACATACATGGAGTTTTGGACTTGTTGATGTTTCAGGTCTTTGTCACTTTTAGCATTTCATAATTCTGTAAAAATTTGAAGAAATTCAAATTTCTGTATCTGAGGTCTGACTGGTTCCAATATTCATCCAGAGATAGAAGTCAATAGTCTGCATCTGTTATGAATAGAAACTTCTCCGAATCATAGATCCATAGAACTTTAGAGCTGGGAGTAACTTAGAGTTAACCCAGCAGGCTTTTTTTGGAATATGTTCCACAAAGTTCTGGGAGTCCACAGGGGCACATGAGGAGGGGCAAGTGAACAGAGCTCCAAAGTCCTGGCTCCTGCTTCAACCCAAGCAGTCCCAATGTGTTCTGTTTTAGACAGTGGTATTCTTCCCAAGACTTTATTTAAGAAATGTTCCTGTGTCTGGAGAACAAATTTTAAAATCTTTGAATCCTGGCTTGGCAAGTTGCATTCACTAAGGCCTTGACTAAGGTATGTAAACTTTTTGAGCCTAGGCGTCCTCATCTGTGAAATAGAACCAATAGCACTAGCTCCCAAGGTGTTAGAGCACAACAAAGCACCAGTACGATGTATGCCATGAACTAGGAATGTGATACCTGCTAGCTGAATCTAAATCCAATCTATAGCACTTGCTTGAGATAGAATCCAACTTCCCAGAGCCTTTCTAAAAAGACTGAGGAGGATCACACACACACAGACACACACACACACACACACACACAACTACCAAGAAGACATTTCGACAGCAACAATTACACTTGCAACACTTACTATTGCTGAGTTACTAAACAAGGTGATAACAGCAAGTCCTATTCAACCACAGCTGCCTCAGATCACCTTGATAATCACCGCAACACTGCGGATTTGGTTACTGCAGTGTAACTCACTGACCTTACTGGGCTCAAGTTTGTATCCACACAGTAGCTATATAAAAGAAGTTGAATAACCGGTCTGGTCCCTGGCACCCAGGGCGTGGCAGCTGTAGCACTTAAAGTGTCTCCTTTAAATTTACTAATCCAGCCCTTCCACCCTCTTTTCAAGTATCCTCTCTAAAATGGTGGTCAATATGTTTCCTCTACCTAAGACAGCAGGCAATAGACAAAAAGCTGTGTATGTTTTTAATTACTTCCTCTTCTGAAGAGATGATACTTTTCCAAATGGAATAGCCTAGAACAGCCTAGAATCTCTCTTCTATTACACCCTCTGTTCTCATATGACTAATATGAGAATCCACCCACTCTGGAGGCCATTAGGCGGTGCAAGGAAAGATTTCCAAGCAGTGTTCTAATCACAAATTGTATCAGTCAGGGCTTTGTAATCAGATGGGGATTGGCCCACCTGCCTTTTCCAGGCTGCTGGGGCAATTTATCCTTACGCTGAATTCAATCCTAGCTCTAGAATGAATTGTCTGTGTCAGCTTGGCTCAGTCATCTGCCTTCGCATTTTCTCATATATGGAATTCTCACATCTCTTGTACTATTTTTTTCTCTCTCAGTTGGAACTTGCACACTTCTTCTCTTTCTCTTAATGTTTCCTTGGTGCTGAGCCCTATTTCATAAGAAATTTGGATTCTGGTTCTTGCCTATCATTAACTATTGGACTTTGAAAATATCACTGCTTAAAGAATACTGAGTTCAGTGTCTTTATTTGCAGTTGGAGAAAATAAGAACTAGAGGGAGAAAGCAATTTTCTCAAAATCACCCAAATCATAAGTGGCTGAACTAAAACTTGTGACTCACTCAATACCCTTTTTGCTATTTTTGTTCACTCTTTTATTTAATCATATATACATGCATTCAATAAATATTTCTGAATTTCTATCTCATGCCTTGTGCTATGTTAAACTCTGTAAATAGAGCAATGGATATGCCCTAGAAACTATATTCCGAGTGTAGAGAGACAGGCAATAGACAAAATAAATTAGATAAAATGTAAATGCAAAGCTGGATGGTGATAAGTGCCATGGAAAAATTAAGCAGAAAGGGATAGTGGGAATGTCAGCTTCAGGAGCTAAGTGTAAAGAAAGGTCATGGAAGATCTCCGTAAGAAGGTGAGCTTGGATCTTGACTTGATGGACATGATGGATGAGCCATGTGGACACCTGCTGTAAGAATACTTCAGGCATAAACAACAGTAAGTGGAAAGGCCCAGAGCGGGAACATGCTGGGTGTTTTCTAGGAATAGTAAGAAGGCCAGTGCCCCTGGAGCTGATAGGAGTATACAGAAGATAAGAGCAGAGAGGTAGCTGGCTTAGATTTTGTGGGCCATTGTAATGACTTAGCCAGTGAGATGGAAAACAGGGAAAGATTTTGAGCAATGCAGTGGTGGCGAGATATGACTTAAGTTTTAAAAGGATGACTCTGGCTTTTGTGTTCAGAATACACTGATAGGGGACACAGGGGACACGGTGGGAGCAAAGAGAGAAGTTAAGCTATTGCAATGATTTAGCAGAGTGATAGTGGTTCCTTGGACCAGGGAAGGGAGAATGAAGGTGTCACAAAGAGAGCTACTGTGAATAGCAGGTAAGATGGATATAAAAACTCAATAATTAGAGAAGGGTCATGGAAGGACAAAGAAGGGCAGAGCTAGACTGCTCAGCAGGCAGATGGAACTTAGCCTGGGGCTATAGCTAACCAAGAGAGGCTTCCTAGAGGAAGAAGTATACAAGACAGAAGAAATCATAGGATGCAGGGTAACCAACTCTCCAGGTCAGCAGGGGACTATCCTGGTTATGGCACTCCTCAGTCTCAGGGAAGCCAAGACTTTGGCTACCCTACTGTGAGAGTTTCCTGGGGAAGCTAGACAGGTGGTGGAAAGACAGGAGTGTCTTGGGTAGAGACAACAGATTGTAAACATCTGAGAGGCAGGGGTAGGCAGAAAAGGGGAGGAGAGGGCAGTATGCAGAGGAGATGGGCCCCAATGTGCACAGATCTGTGAGCCATAAGAACAAACGAGCCATGAAATTTGTTTTTATTTCAGTGGAAGGGTTTTAAGAAAGGAGTAGTAACATTCATAACTTGGCAGTTTTATTCCTCCCCTCAGTTTCTTTACTTGCACAAGAGCTATAAACAACACCAGTCCTTCATAAGTTTCAGATGAAAAGTGAAAAGCAAGAAATCAATAAACAGAGTAGGAAATAAATTTGCATCAAAACCTTCCAACTGAGTGTTCAGTTGCTACTTGGAAGTCCTCATGTCCAATAAGATCACATTCTCTAAGGAGCCAGTTTATTTTTTTCCTCATTTTCCTATTTGCATTAATGACGTTATTATTTTCCTAAATTCAAAAATCTCAGACTCATGATTTTTGTCTTCTTTACTTGGTGATTCTGCCAGCCACTAAGTCCTTATTTCTTTTTTCTTCAAAATGTCTCTTGTTAGTTCTTTACTCTTTTTTATTAAATTTATCAGGGTGATATTGATTATATAATTTTATATGTTTCAAATGCACAATTCTATAATATATCATCTGTATATTGCATTGCGTGTTCACCACCTAAAGTCAAATCTCCTTCTGCCACCATATATTTGACACTCATTACCCTTTCTACCTCTCCCACTCGCCTTTACCTCTGGTAAGCATGAAACTGTTATCTGTGTCTATGAGTATTTGTTTGTTTGTCTTGTTAGTTCTTTACTCTTATGTCCCACTGCTGCCAAGCCACAAGTTGTGCCTTGGCAGAGGTAGACTAAGGGTGTATGTTGGGGGTGGAGTACTAGTATTAGACCTCCCTGGGCACAGGCAATAAGGGGGTGTGCTATCTGTAGGAAATTTAAAACCATTCAATTTAAATCAATTTAAAGTCAATCTGCTTTGTATTATTTCTATGTGTCAGGAATTAACACCAGTGGTAAAATCCCCTCCCCACTGGAGCAAACAACTCCCACTTACTCCCACCCCAGCCTTGAGTACTACACTATTTTCTTCATTGGTATCTCCGATTCCCGTCCTTTTCTTCCAATCTCTCCTCATATGCCAAATTTTATATGCAGCTGCATCAAATAACCACTCATCTCTAGCTTCCCCAAACCTCAGAAGCCTTCCTGAGGTTTACAAGATCAAGCCCCAATACCGCAGTCTAGCTTCCTGTCAAGCCCTCAGTAACCTGAAGCCAGCCTGACAGCTGAAACTAATCCTATTACTCTGCATCCCAAACCGTCTTTGCTATGAGAGTCTGTGTCACAAGTGCTGTGGTTTCCTGCTGCATTAGCTGGGAGGAAGACTAGTTTTGGATCCCAGCACTACCAGAGACTGCTTGTGTGACCTTAAGCAAGTCACTTTCCCTCTAAGAACCGCAGTGTTCTCATTAGTCAAATTAGGGAGATATATCTGTAGAGCTGAAGTCACATGATGGCAGTAAGGGTCAAATGAGATCACAGTTACAAAAGCACCTACCCACATGAGCCATGACAGCTATTGCAAGTGTCAGGGTAACCCCTGTCGAAGTAGCGGTTGTCATGGTTCCAGTGCTGATGTCCATGGTGATGCATGCCTCTGGGTTTTGCCGTCCACTTTACATTTTACCCCTTTTGCCTTTGCCATTCCACATCCCACTCATCATTTAAGTAAAAGCTCTAGACCAGCTCCCTCAAATAGCCTTTCTTACTATTTAATGCTGCCCTGAACTTTTCTCTCTTCAACAACTTCCAAAACATACATCCTTTGCGTTTACCCGTGTACCATGCATATCATCTTTTCTCATGCAGTCTTCCCCCTGGACTATAAGCACCACCTCTTAGGTTTGTTTAGCATCCTTCTCAATCCTGAATGCACAATAGATGATAAATCAAGAATTGTCAAAACAATAAGTGAATGAATGAAGGAATGAATGAACAGAAGCACCTTTATTTTTACCCCTTAAGCAAAATATGCTGATAGTGCCCTCTGCTGCTAAATAATAATTCTGTGATTTTTAGATAGTGGAAGAGCAGATGAGAGAATGCTTAGTAAAAGAAATAGGTGAAAATTCTTATGCCTTTCAATGTGCTGGATTAGAGAAGACTAGGAAAAGCTGCTGAAAGGTCTCAGTGCAGGAAAAACCAGGAGGTCAGAAGGGCCAGAAAAGGTGGCTGTAGGAAAGCTGGATATCTCCTTTCTAGACTGGAGACTGACAACCAGTTTGGAATTAAAATACCCTTTCAATTTTGTGTAACAAGTTTCTCTTCTCCTGTGTCCCTGCCCCGGAAGAAGTGTGTTATTTACGCCAGAGGTGGTTTTTAAATTTAACTGTCTGAAAGTTAACTTTGATGATTCCAAGATGCTTCGTGGGATAAAGTATTTAAAAAATGTCATGAGAGCTGGAAAAGCATTGCTAGAAAAACCATAGTCCTATTCATTTTCCTTCTTTTTAGGTGTTCAGATATATAGTAAAAATAACAATGGCCTTTTAATGATTTCCTGCTATGTAATTGGCATTTTCTTTCTATTGTCTCAGTTAAATCTCCTGAGAACTTATCAAATAGGTATTATTGAACTTCTACAAATGAAGACATTGAATAGAAGAGGAACAAATGCATCTATTATTGGAGAACTAATAAGAAGCCACCTGAAGTCCTTAGTCTAGATGGCACAAGCCGGGGCTCTTCTCTGCAATTCTGCTCTGACTGGTCCCATGATTGAGCTCTGGACTAGGGGCCTAGCTACCTGGGTTTAGATTGAATTTTATCGGCAACTTGCAGGAAAGTCGAGTAAATAAATTTCCTTTGGTGGCTCAGTTTCCCCAATTCTAAATAAGACGTGTTGGACTAGCTACTAAGGCCCCTTGCAACTCAAAGTCTGTTATTGGCAGTGGCCATCATTTTCCGAACTATACATAGAAAGCCTTCTTGTGACAATGATTGTCCCTTGTGAGGCCACCGTGGGCTTGATCTTCTCAGTTTAACAAGTTCTGAATAGTTCAATGTTGATGTCAGACACTCTATGCTGCATTTTGCAGGCCATTCAGATATCTTTTTATTTAATTTATAAATCATTCTGCATTTAATGATGCACTTTTTTCCCTCCACAGAGTCCAAAGCATGACGCATATCCTATGCTGATTCTGAAAGCAGAGTGGTTTGAAGTTTCCGGTATGCCAATTTGTCTCATTTGACATATTTAACAACTGTTCTTTAGTTGGTAAGTGCCTCAGTGGGCAATGTGTCCCAGGCTGATGGGCACACCTTGATAGGACAGCGTCCCCAGGAAAAGCATCTCTGTGTGGTGCCGAGCCTTTGAAGTGGCTCACTGGTACTTCAAAGCAAAGTTCATGGTACAAGGAGCAACATCTGATGGATTTTCATTACCCTTAGAGACAAAAAAAAACACACACATTACTCAGAAGCTAAACGTCTGGAAGAAAAATCTGCACCCTGTACTCAGCCCTGCGGCCTGGAAGTTCAGAGAGGGCTCAAAGTGCTCCCTGCGAGGAAGTCAGAGCATGTTTGAACAGAGCTGTAATCGTACCTGGCACACTCCAAGCAGTGATAGCAACCATCTTGCTAAAGACGATAGCTTAAACTTCCACTGGAGTGTAGAGGAGTTGTGAGGCTTGGTGTTAAATATATAATAATTCCTCCTGCCTCCTGGCTTTTCATAAAAAAAAATAATCAGAACTGTAAAATGTCCTTAGAGAGTACAACTGGTTGTTTTTTTACTCGGGAAACACATTCACCGTGACTTCAACATAAGTCAAATTGTTCATCTTCTCTGGTTTTCTTTTCCTTTATATGTGAATGATGGTCAAGTCTACTGGGATGTTTGTAAAATTCTTAGTGACCATAATGTTAAACAATGAAGGAAAGTGGAACAATTTTCCAGGAACCTTGACTGTTTGGTCAAGGGAGTCAAACAGTGCCTTCGTGCCTGTTCTTCACTTGGTGCTGAGTAGTTACAGGTAGAATGAATTGCACACTTGACTGTTCAGAAAGTAATTCTGCTAAAAAATGTGTTTACACCTTTATCTTGGACAGGGAAGGGGGAAAAATATAGTTTCCGTTTAATTGCCAATATTAACTTCAAGGAAGTATAATTCTAATTCATATTATCTTGTGAGAAAAACATGTCCTAAAACTCTGAACTTCAAATACAATAAAAATATTGGTGTCTTTTCAGTAAACGCTGCTAAAGACTGGAATATCATGAGAGCCCAGAATATTACTCTGGTGACCAGAAGCCTTGAAGTTCACTTCTAAACCTTGAGAGCTCTATAATTTATTCTAAATCTAAGCAGTATGATTGCCTAAAGACCTTCAAAGGCATTTGCAAAGTTTAACAAACTGAAAACAGGTACAGAGAACAAACGCAGTAAGTATGTTGGACTTATTGCATGATGTCCTATTCAGCTCTTTGAGGTTTTGTTGTTGTTGTTTTTAATTCGGAGATGATTCGTTTCTAAGGATTCCCAAGGTTTCTGAAACCCTGCTCTCTGATTGCCGTTGGAAGGCATATCTTTGGTAAGCATTACCTTTCTGGTTTAAATGAAGCCTTGATCGATTTTACCAAATGCTTTAGGCTTTTCAGACAACACGTCTACATATCATCAGGTAGGCTGGGATATCGTCATTGTTTCCATTTCCGAGATAAAAGAATAAAGAGAGGAGTGACTGGACTGATTCTAGGGCATATAGATTACAAGTTTCTTGGACTTTCGGGCAGAAGAAGATGCCACCGGGAGAGCTTGCTGACTGTTCTGAATGATGGGGTTCACTTCAGCTTTCTCCGACACCTGCTGCTCCTCTGCTGTTCAGTAAGAAGCATTGCCCTAGGTGGCCACACCCCACCCGCTGAAATATACCTCCTCACAAGGGAATAGAATAAAACGGCGTTTTTAACTGGTATTTATTTGGATTTTTACAGCATTCATTAAAGTGCTTTCCTCGATCAATCTGTAGTCAAGATCCTTTTCCATCCCATCTTTACACTGCCTTTAATATGAACTCTCTCAACTTTTCTGAAAGCTTTATATTTTAGAGCCCCAAAAAACCATCTAGCCCAAATTCAGCACTTTTTCATTGAGGACTCTGTGGTGAAATGAGAGGTCATGTGGTTTGTTTCTGCTTATTGATGACAGAACAGGCCTCAAGACCCAGCTTAAATCTTACCTTCCCTATAAATCCTTACCTGTCCCTAGCCACTCCCTTCTCTGAACTAACGCAGTCTTTTGTGTACTTGGCTCTGTCATAACCCTTTTGCCACAGCACTTACCTCATTTTCTATTTCCCATTTGTTTATATCTGTTTTTTCCACTTCACTTTAAATTCCTTAAAGAAAGAGATAAAGTCTTCCTTATTTTTGAATTCTTCCCTAAACCCACTGCCTAGTAGCCACTTGAAAACTGTCTGAAGTAAAAATTCATGAATGACCAGAGCATTACTATACCACCTCCCCTGTGACTGTTCGTTTTCTCTGTTTACAAATTCAAGATTGCAAATTCAAGATGTGTCTCTCAAGATAATTGTGTAGTTACGTATGATTGCCAAGTGTTTCAAGGCCATAAAAAAGCTTTATAAATGCCAACCATGATTACAGCTCTTTGAAACAATGGGATATGTGATTTACAAGTGGAAAAAGATGAGACATAGCAGGTAATACTTCTTGTCTGGTTCTCATTTCTATCCCCACCCTCTATCAGATAGTAATTCAGAGGTAAAAACATCAACTTGGGAAGAGTGGAGATGTTTAAGTAGGGTCTAGATAGGGTTTCCAGGGCCTATCCCATCACACTGCATTGTGAGATAAGGCACATAAACCTGATGAGAAAGGCCAAGGGCAAGAGTCCCCAGACTGATGGCTGATGTACAATTCACTGTTAAAGTAGAGACTCAGATGATGAAGACAGTTGGTCCCCTTTCTAGAGCAGAAGAGGACTTAGGAAGAGGGCTGGAAAGGTTGTCCAACTCTACTCTCTCCTCGACCTCCTCTGTGTGTTCTACCAAGGAAAAGGAGGGAGAGGCTTGTTTGCCTCTCCACCCCCCAGGTGTATCATACAAGGTGGCCAGAAAAGGTGTGTTGTATCTTAAATGAATGGAGTGTTCAGATTTTCCTCCCTAGCGGTGTGTGTCAGGAAGAGAGGGCCGGAATGTTTTGTTTGTTTTTCTTGCGGGGTCTTAACAGGATCTTTGAAGAAAGATATGACTCACTAAGCCAACTTTTCACATAGCTGATGTCATCGTTCACTGCAGAACAAGCCAGGATCGATGATCAGATTGTTCCAGACTTGACGTCATCTGGCCTCAGAGGCCAGCAGCGGGCACAGACAACATCATGATTTACTGAGGGGAGGAGGTAAAGAGGAATCTCTGACAGCCTGAGCCTGCAGCTCCAACCCCGCATTGAGGTCACAGAGTGGTTGGTGTTACTTGTCTCAATGTGTCTGAAGAAATCAACCAGGTCCAAAACAAAATGGGAACATGAAATTACCTGGGAATACAGGATTTGTGGGTGGGCTGTGGGACTATGTGGGGAGGTCACTTCACATCACAAGCTTCTTGGCAGGAGCTAGAGAAGGATCATACCATGGGCCCAGTCTCACTTATGGTTTAGGTTTCTTTTTTTGCCAAATGGGTCCTGTTTCCTCAGAGTTTTGGATGTGGGAACAGTTCAATATTTTTCCACTTGTCAGCCATCCCATTGTCAGTCACCTCAGAAGTTTAATTCTTTGGCATAAGAAAGTGGTGAGGTGGCCCCCATTAACTCCTGTTTTGACGTCAGTGAAGGAGTTGTTCCCTGTGGCTATCTTCTGTGAAATAATTCAGCGTTTGTTCTTCAATTAAAATTCATAGGTATGTATTATTAAATGGTACTGACTCATCCCATGGCTTCTCCTCAGCTGAATAAGTTCCAAAAAAAAAAAAAAATTGCTATGTCCACAGTAATGATGAAGACGGCATTCAACTAAAATTTCCTTGTCAAACAATTTTCAGTCAGGGCTACGAAGAAAGCACATTACACATCCAAGAATATCACTCTATCCCATGTCAGTGTTTTCCCAAGAGGAGATTTAAGTTTGAGATTCCTTCTACTTGGAGAGGAAAATGACTCCTGACTGGAACCGGCTTCCTTTTTGTGAGTTTCATTAAACCAGAGCCTGGCACACAGTGTTTGCTCAAAAATGGTGTTGATCTGATTGAATTGTACAACCCATATTCATCGTATCTCTGAGGAGAAGGGCAGCTAAACCTACACACATCACCCAGCAGGAAAATAAAAGAGAGGAAAAAGTTTAGGTTTCAAAAGATCAAACTTACTTTCTTTACATTAATGGATTATTTTATATTGGATATGTCTGGAAACATGATCAAGGAGGCAAACAACTCTGGTGCTTTTTTCTCTTCTTCTGTTCAAAAGACTGCTTCTACTTCAGACACAGGTCCTCCAAGCCCGCTAATCACAGGCCCTCATGTCACTGCTCTTCATTTCTTTGTCTGCAAAACAGGCATCCCAATCCATGCCCAGAATACCTCTTGGGGTTCCCTGTGTGTGAACATGCTCTGTGTTATAAGCATTCAATGCAATCATATAGGTGAAAATAAAAGCTTTGTGAAACTTTTACACAAGGGTGGGATAGTCATTGAGGCAAGTAAGTGGTAGTTCCGCAAGAGATGGATGAAGAATCCTAGACTTGAAGTCATTAAAATTGGGCTTTAAAGGCTGGGCTGCCTCAAGCCGGTACTGTGAGTGAGATGGAAAAAGGCACCCCTTCTGGACAGGCACAGCCTTGCTGGTCCACGGATTGAGAAGCAAGTAGAAAAAGCAGCCCTTCCTCTAGCGGACACTGCCCTGTGCCAGGATTCCACCACCCACAAGCCCCCTGGCTAGGCATTCTTGCGTAATGCAGTTCAGCAGCCCAGGCTCTGTCTGCTTGAATTCTTTAACCATGAAATCATCTTTCTGACCTCTGAGCCTCAGTTTCCTTCCAGGGGAAAAGATGGAATTAAATTGTAACTTCTATGGCCTCCTTCACTCCTTCAGCTCTAAAAGCTACAAAAATTCAAATGGGCTTTTCCATCTGTCTCCAGAAGGGACTATATAGCACACAGATGGTAATCTCTGAGCTCAAATTTTTAAAGTCATCTGATGACACTCCCTAACTATTTGAATGAAATAATGTATGGTTTGATGTGGAGCAGATTAAAAATATAAATGCTTTACTGCATACATGACGTCCCAGGAGTAACACAGCATGAGTAACCTACAAAACAGGAATAACTCCTCTGTTGTCAGCAAAGGGCACAAGATATGGATCTATCATGTGGACGTTTATTGAAGCCTTCACCTACTTTCTGTGGGGCCAAATGTCAGAATCAGTGAAGCCTCTGCCTCTCCCTGAGTACCCACAGCACCCCGGAAGTGAGAACTACAAGGAGGCAAAGACTTTTTTGTTGTTGTTGTTGATGCCTTGTTGCCAGAAAACAGACAGGAGATCCTGCCCAGATCTTCCTATCAGCAAATCTGAGTGCCTGCAAACACTTCTCAATGAGACAGCAAACAAATAGCGATCTACTTTTTCAAAGCTCAGGAACTTTTAGCCCTAGAATCGGTTTAAAGTTTTAAAATCACATGTACATATAATGAACCTATTCACAATTCTCAAAATATTAGTAGAAATAAATTTGGTTATATTTGTGAATATTTCCAAAATCAGTTATGTCTTTTGTTTTTTGTTGCTTTGTTTTGTGTTTAAAGCAAGAAGGAGGGCTTTTGGAAACAAATACAACCAATTATGTTATTTACAGAGAAGAAAACTGAAGCCCAGAAAGGGAAAGAAAGCAGCTCCAGGCCACACAGCAGGGCATATTTGATCAGGCTGGGATTATAATCAAACGCTCTTTCCACTCACCCATGATGAAAATGCAATAGAAAATTGGGGGAAAATACAGCACATAAATCACTATGACTCATTTCTTTTTTTTTTTTTTTTTCAGTCTCAGAGGATAAATGTTCTTACCACTAACCAAGATAATAAACGGCAAAAGGTAAATGTGATTTTTAGAAAATGTCTTTATTTGCTGCTTTTCTGAAGGGCCACTACCCCACCACTGCCCATTGCAGAGGCAGGTGATCTCCCACCAGCTCATGTAACAGGCTCCCCCAGGTCCACCTAGAACATGTCTTTGCAACATCTCCCTTAGAATTGCTGCCAAGGACCAGAAGTTGTCTGAATAAACACCACTGCTTGCTGACCATTTCTATTTCTTCAAAAGCAGGGTTCCGCCTTTTTTTTTTTTGGCCCCAAGCACCTGCCAGCAAAACTAATCATGACCCAACATGGCCTGGGGTTGTCCCCAAAGCTCCCTGGCACTGCAAAATCACTATCTAAAGATAAAGCAAAATTCTTGGAGAAGAAAAACAAATGTAAGATATCGAAATAGGGCTCCCTTTATTAAACAAATCAGATGCAAGAACAAGTCTGCACCCTGGACAGCAGCAAGGAGGAGGGGCCACCCAAAACTATGCAGACGAAGACTGGAATCAATCAGAAATCCATATTTCTTACTTAAGAACAAAATGCCCCTCTCACCAGTGGACCCCACTAAGGCTACATGGCAATCGTGCCCAGATTCAGGTAGGATTCAAGTCGCTGGGGTGAAGAGACATTTTATTTCAAACCTCTTAAAAAGGTTATTAAAGATACCACTCATAGGGTACCCTTTCTGGAGCATCGTGGAGGGTAAATTGAAGCTTCCAGTGTAAGTTTATTCTCTGGTGAAAATATCAGAGTCAAAAACTCCACCAAGGCCCTGGAAAGGCTGGGTCCTCCACCTCATGCAGTACTTATCAGAGTGGTTCCTTCTCAGGGCCTGGGGGCCCATGGGGCAGTGGTATGTGAGGCAGTGCAGACCCCACCACCGCCAGGGAGTCCCAGGCTCAAGCTCATGGCCATCAGCACTGTGAGAGGATGTGGCTAAAAGGCTCAGAGGCAGAAAGGCCTTCTCAAACCAAATCACAAGCTAACTTTAGGACCAGAGCATGCACGAAAGCTGTAGTTTCAACAAGAATGAAATTATTCTTTCTGTTTGAGCTTTTGGAGCTATAGCAAATGAAGTGTGTGTGTGTGTGTGTGTGTGTGTGTGTGTGTGTGTGTGTGTGGTGGGAAGGGGGAGGTTGAGCTTTGAGAGGTGAACTGATGAAAAACCCAGACAGACAGACAGACAGACTGAGGCAAAGCAAACATCCTTGGGAACAGAAGGGAGATCAGAGGACCCATATTAACCTGTTAATTTATACCATGACTTTGTACAAAAAAAAAAGGTTCTCATAAGATTAACAATTTAAATAAATATCTCATAGAACATTCTCTCTCATTTTTAAAGCTCATCCTTTGGGTTGATATTTGGTTCATGTTTCCCTCGCTGTTCTTGATCCAGGATTGCGATCACTTCATCGGCCTGTATTCGCTCCTGCAAAAAAATACAATTTACACATTTTTGTTACAAGCATAATAATCAGCCCCAGTGGCAGATGCTTCCCAAACACTTCCAGGCATCCATCTGTACATGGAGTGGATGCTAAATCCAGTTAAGGATTGAACCTCATCTGCATCCGACACTGGTGCCTTCTCCTGACTTCCCTGTGTCCTAGGCAATTTCTTTCCGAGATCTCCCTCTTGTCAATAAGTCTTATACATTCAACCGCTTACCACCCTTTTTATGTTGAGGTGCGATAGACATTTCCAACTTAGTCCTGCAATTCCGTGTTCAAGGTGAATTCACCATTTTCTTCCCCACATACCTACACTGTTCCTCTTCATCAACCCCTCTCTCAGGGAAGACCGCCACTGTTCGCCCATTTGCCCTAAAAGCCTGACCACAGTTTCTTGGACCTGATAAATTACTTAGTACTCTCATTTCTACCTCTTGTTTCTGCCCTTTTCTCTTCAGTACAAATGACCGTTGTCTTAGTTTAGGTGAGGATTTCTCAACTTTGCCCTACTGACATTCTGGACCAGATAATTCTTTGCTGTGAGGGTTGTCTTGTACATTCTACGATGTTTAGCAGCATCCCTGGCCTCTACCTACTACAGGTAGCCAATAAATCAGCTGCCCAAGCTGTGACAACAAAAATGTCTCTGGACATTGTCAAATGTGCCTTAGGAAGCAACATTTCTCCCATTTGAAAACCACAGGTTTAGGATCTCATCATCTCTAACTCAATTGCTATAGCAGCTTCCAAATTGATGCTCCACACCCCACTCCCGCATACTTCTAATGGAGCCTCTGCACTTAAAATCAAGACTATGTTACTTTTCTGCCCACTGCTCACAACTCTTGCATGTGTTGCAATTGCTCGAAGTTCCAGGTCCAGTCTTCTTGGTGTTTATAAGGAGCTGTCTAATTTAAACCATTCTCTCTTTTCAGCTCATCTGTCTTCTCCTCTCACCTCACCTCACACTCCAACTTCCTAACTCACTTCAGGGTCTCTGGATATAGCAATCTCAGAATTCTTTAGTCCTAGTCCAGGCTAAATGCTTCTCTGAGTGCTTCCATCACATCCTATGTTTTCTCTTATCCCCCACGTCAATCCACCAGCAGGCCCAGTGTGTCTACTTCCAAATGCTATCTCGAACCTTCCATATTTTTTCACCTTCTCTATAACTACTCTAGTCTATGCCATGATAGCTGAAGGAATCTTTTGTATCCTGTCACTCCCTGGGATTGGGGGAGGTGGAGTGAGTACATGGCTGACGCCACATTTAGAATACAATTAATATTTCTTGGCCAGCTTATTGAGTCTGACCCCTGCTATATCCACAGCCTCCTTGCAAACCACTCTTCATCTTGCTTACCATGTTCTGGTCACTCTGGCTTTCTTTGTTTCTCAACCACTCCAAGCTCCTGCTTGACTCTGGGCCTAGAATTCTCTTCCCAAGGCCTTCTCAAGCCAGTGGCAGCTCACACGTCACTCCTCGGGAGAGCGCTCAGTTTGCCACCCCTGCCCCCTTACTTTCTCATTAGTTACCTTGTTCCCTGTTCCACACATCATTTCCCACTATCTGAAAATCTCTCAATTACTTATTTATTTACTCATGTGTTGTCTGTCTTTTTTCCACTAGAAGGTAAGCTCCATGAAAGCAGGAATCTTGTGGGGTGTTTTTTTCCTTTTTTTCTTTTTGGTCACTGCGATATTTCCAGTGCCCAGAAAAGCTACTGACATTTGGCAGATCCTCCATTCTCTTTGATGAATAAATGTAAAAGTGGATGAAAGGGTCTCTCTGTCTAAAATGGCTCTCAAACAAACCGTGCTCATCCATTGAGGCTCATGGCAAATACCATCATCTCAATAAAGCCTTTCCCGATTTCTTCTTCATATCCCCTAAGCCCCATGAATTTATTTGCCTCTAATATTTCTTCCCAAAGTTTGCCTTGTGTTTTAATTATGTGGGGCCCTGTGCTACCTCTCCACTTTTGACTTGAGCTCCTTGAAAATAGGGCTTGTATCTTACCCAGTTTGTATCCCCTATAGGTAGTCCCTAGCACAATGCTCAGCACAGTAAGTTATAAAAATAACTATCTTAGGACTTGAAAACAAAGCCCCTTTCATTTGAGAGCTTGTAATTGAAAATGATGTTGACATAAAGGCAACTAAAAGGACCAAATACGCTGAATAACAGAAAACTAAATTGTTGTCATGATGTCTGTGTAAAATGCCCGAGTACTACTTCATGAATACGGAGAGAAGAACCTGCTGATTCACAAATTGACGTACACACAGAACTTTCAGATCTGATTGCTTTGAGACACTGTTGCAATGCATCTCTCCCAAAAGGAAAGTGCAAGAGCCAAAACTATACATAAAGGAACTGAAGCTTCTACTATTGGGCATCCTGAAGAGTTTATAATGCTAAATACGCCTTGAAAATGGAATGACTTTAAAATAATTGATAACAAACACGGAAGTCACCAGCTCTGATGATTTATTCATAGGTGGACTTTGCTCAGGTATTCAATCTAAGAAGAGGTGACTAAACCAGGGACTCTCAAACTTTGCTGCATATTAGAATCATCCACGGAGCTTTTAAAATTTCCGGTACCTGGAATCCCACATCAGTTAAACCAGAATTTCTGAGGGTGGGAGCCTGATGTCAGCAATTGGTAAAGTTTCCCCAGGTGATTCCAGTGTGAATCAAAGTCTGGGAATCAGCATCAGGCTAAATTTTCTAGTAGTCTAAGAAGCTTTGGTCATTCCCTTCTGTGGCCACTAGATGTCGCTCCTGCCCAGTATTTCTAATACTTGCCCTTCAGAGGAGGGGACATTAGCACTGATGTTTACTAGTTAGGAAAGAGCAAAGAGAACTTTTTTTCATGATAGCTAATTTTGATAGAAAATATCGTGGAAGAGAGGGCTGGGATACTGAGTAATAGAACAGATTAACCGTCTGCTGAATTGAACACTAAAGAGAGAAAAAGGTGAGGCAAGTTTTCAACAAGTTATCTTCACTCTCTGCTCACTTACCCAGGTTCCTTAGTACAGAAGGAGTGCTGTTGGGGGCATGCTGGCATTTGGAGGTGGAGAAGTACAAGGAAAGAAAGGAATTGCAGGTGAAGGTGATTGCTCCCTGCCCCCTGAGGTTTTGAGAACCCTCGGTGCTCAGTTTCCTCATTCGGGACCATTCTTTTCTCTTTCAATGTCTGGCTATCATCTTCCCTTTTAGGAATGAGCCCATATAAGTCCTTCTACAGAACTTATACTTCTGTCCTCTCACTGTCTACTTCTTTGTCAACCTCTCCAAGCTCCTCACCGTCAGGGACAATGTTTTATTCACCCTCATACCCGCAGGGCCTGCCTAGCAGAGTTTTCCAGGCAAGTAGTGGATCCTCTGTAAACATGTTAAATATGTGAAAGAAGGCTTAGCTAATGTGGCCTAAAGTCTCTGTGAGTTAGGTTTTATGGCAACAAGTATATGAGAAGGCAGAAATAATTATAAACGGTTTCTGACTGAATTGGATTCAATTTAGGGATCGAAAGAGGAAAATTGGATAGAATGCCATTTTAAAGAGTAGGCTTTCATAGCTCCAACACTCGGGGCTGGAGGAGACTCTGAAGTTCTCCAGTTGAGCCTTCACTATGAAGTTTCCATTTCAACCTCAGCATCACACGCCCAGCAGCTGCTGAGGCTTCAATTGACGCTATCTAGTGAGGAGAAACTCACTACTTCCAAAGCAGACAATTCCACCAAACGGTGGTGATAATTTGAAAGTTATTCCTCATATTGAGTCCAAATTTTCCTTGCAGGGACTTCGACCCATTCATTGATCTTAATTCATTCCTCTGCAGCTTTGCAGATAGAGACTATAATCTCTGCCCAAAGGCATCCAGGATGAGCTCATAGCCTCTTATTCAGGCTAAGTGTCCTTGGCTCCTTCCAATATATAAGAACAATATTTTAATATTTAAGATTTAATTTAATAACAACAAATAATAATAAACTTTGAGGTTCCCTCACCCTCTTTTACATATGTTTCATAAATTATTCCATGCTCTTTTTAATGATTTGTTGAGAAAACGTCAGTCATCCTGGTGACCTGCAGAAAGTGGTTCCTCTCTCTCTCTCCTGATGCTACAATTTCTTAATAAGGCTCAAGACTAATTAGAGACTATTGGATATCACTGATATATCGAATTCCATAAACATTCACTTATTAGAACCCACCTGATTAAGAACTGCCTTCATAGTCCCTCTTCTTTCCCTCAAACTCACACTACAAACATTAGATGCATAATTGCTAGGTAATGGATCTGAACAGGAGGATTTGTTCTTGCTTAGAAAACAGAGCCAGTGTTAGAAACCAGAGAAGAAGGATTCTGTAAAGGCTCAAAAGTTTATTTGTTTGCTTGTTTTCCATGATCTCTAAAGTTCCTGAAGAGATCAACATGAAGAACTTTTCAGACACTAAGTTTATGAAGCAGGTCCATGGGACATCTAATTGGCTTTCCAGGTGGGTCAGAAACTCACCAGTTCTCTGTAAAGTGGGTCCAAAGTAAACCACAGAGCCACAGCACACCTTTGACCTTTGGTGACTGCCTTTACCCCATGTGGGTTCTCTCCTCCGGATGAGAAGCTGATCATACGCCCACACTTCGGTTTTATAGAGGCCTGAGAAAGTAAGTGAAAATTAGATTCTCGATTCCTATGTCACAAACATTCCTACAAACCCCCTTCTCTATCCTTCTATGGGATTATTTGGGCCAAGTAATCAAAAATAATGGAATCCTGAGGTTGAAGAAGATGTAGATTATTTCAATCTCCTCCTCTGTAAAACAAAGAAAAAGTCCACATAGTATCTAATTCAGAAAATAAAATTATTCAGGTAAAATGGCTGGAATAATCCACAGCACATAGCAATTGCTCAATGCATGCTATGTTGATAGCCAAAAAAACTCCACAAAGCAAAGGCTCTCTCTTTAATTCATTCTCAAATGTTAGCACTAGGACAGCATCTGGCATAAGGTAGAGGTACATTTAATATTTGTGGAATGACAAAAACAAATCAAGGGGACACCTAAAGTGCTGGTAAATTCTTAGTATTGATCTAGGTAGTGGTTCCATGGATGCACCTTTTCTAATTCCTTAACTGTACGTTTAGAGTTCATATACTCTTCACAATACAAAGATTTAAAGCAGTCAAGTCTAATCTCAAATGATAACTGAATTACTGTTACAATATTCTCGCTCAGTGGTCTCAGCCGCTGCTTTAACACCTCCGGTCATGAAAACACACTACCTTTTGGGGTGACCCATTCACGGCCTCCAGGGCTCTGAAAGGACTGACACAGTCCTTCCAAGCTTGTGCACCACGCAGGTGGAGTTGTCCAGTAACATTTAGAAGGGAGAAGGAAAACAGAAATCGCCGGTGGCCCCGAGCCAGATTTTTAGTCAAACGAGCAGGCTCTCCAAACTGAGCGAGCTTAAAAGCAACACTATATTAGAGGACTCGCTTCCATGTTTAAAGAAGTGTCTGACATAAGTAGAGTTCATCTTTCTTTCTTGAGAAACACAGAAACTTTACTCATTACATAGGGGAGCTTAGAAAAGTAAAGGCAAATGAAGTGGTACCAACCATTCTAGTTGATAAGATGGCCCCATTCTAACCAGCTATTTTCTGAATTGACTCGATGCATGCCATTTAGAAGAATTTGGGGGAATAAAATGGGAAGGCTAAGTTTTTTTACTGCGGTTTCAGGAGGACTATTTGGAAAATTCCCTGAAGTCCTTGGCTGCTACCCAACATTCCCAGATGTGTCACCCACACATGGAAAGTCGAAGGTAGTGGGAAGAATCAAAAAGTCTGAGACCCAGGAGATCTGTGTGTGTGTGTGTGTGTGTGTGTGTGTGTGTGTGCACGTGTGCTTGTGCACGCTTAAGGGAAGAGCAGGGAAAAACAGTTTTGATTAGTCTTCTATTTATAATAATCAAGGAGTGATTTGTCTTTGCCAGAGAGCTGCTTTTCTTAAGCAGCTTTACCAAGGTGACTTTTCTGATGTAAATCTAGAGTTCAGTAGTTACACCCTCAGTATCAGTCTGATTTCATTTTTCTGAAGATGGAAATTGTTGTACATGTCCACATAGAAACAGCAAAACAAATAACACCAGACACATACAACATACATGAAGACTTCATGTACACATGGCTTTAGGGTCTCATTTCAAGTTTTCTACCTGCTCGTTCCCTGATGCTGGTCAGAATTGACCACAGGTGGTTGCTGCTGCTTCTCTGTAATTACCGAATCTTGGCAACATCTCATAATACTAAAGAAAAGGCATGGGGATGATTTAATGCTCTCTCTCTGATGGAATTGGAAGAATGAAAGCATTTTTACACATGAAGCACTTTGGGAAAGTTTAGCAAAAGAAGCTTTCAACTGCCTGAAGCAGTTGGAATTGATTATAAGTGTGTGGGCTCACAAAAGTCTCTAGGACTAATCTTATAAAAGAGAGAGTGTCGCCTGTTACATATCAGGTACATGGAGGAATAAACAAGCTCCACTGTTGATATTGTTTCTGCAGGAAAATATGTTCTGAAGTGTAGATAAATGACTGTAAACATACTTTAGGAACACGGATCCATAGTGAATTTCATTTTTCATGAAGCAAATGGAACTCATTAAATTTTATCTTTTTGAAACTGGCAGAGAAACCAAAATCCCTAAATACCCATGCTCCACAAATAAATGCTGCTGTTGAAATAATCCATGTATCTTCCAAGTACAATAAAAGAAAATTCTTTTTGCTTTCCATCTAACAGATGATTACATGTTGGAGAAGACTTTGTGCTAGATCTGTCTTGAATAAATGTAAACCTTCAGCCACCATTGTTAATTATACAATTTGCAGATTTTTTTTTGAAATAAAGGACTTAGAAGACTTTATCTCCTTGTGTAGCCTCAAATTAGGTTATATCTCACTTCATTTGTCCCTACAGAGTAAAAAAAGGAAAAGTTGAAAAGGAAAACTGTCTATTGCTCTTTTTTATTAGGACTGGTTACCTAAGAATTTTATTAAAAAATGCCCTAAGAACTCTACCATATGCATTAATATGAAGTAGAACTAATTTGAGAAGATAAATCTCCCAACTCAGAGCTTCTGAATGAAAACATTGTTTTAATGAATTTTACTTCTTCGGGGGAAATTGGATTCAGTAATTTTTAAAATAGTTACACTTTTCTCTTAAAAAGATAGCTCTATTAAAGGAGAGCATTGTCTGCTTTGACATCTTTAAAAAGAAGAATTTCAGTTAACTTGCATTAATCAGTTAATGAATTACTGACTTACACATAATATTCCAAGGATTACTTTCAAGTATTGAGCATTTCCAAATTTGGCCACAAGATGGACTAGAAGCAAAGAAATCTTTTCAACCACCTGTCTGCTTTTTCTTTCCAATGGCGTGAGATGCCCTTTTGAATCTCAGTGTTAGCAGAGCTCAGAAATCAAATCTTTTCTGCTCAGAGGCTCTTCAAAAATGAGAATTTTGTATCGGAATTTTAAACTCCAACCTGGACCATCAATCTTGATTTAATTTCCCAGATCATGAAGCATCAGAAAACTCCCATGTTAATATGAAAGCTTCTCTTTTCTTTTTTTCTTTTTTCTTTTTAAAGTGTAGGGCATCATGGCCTTTTAAATATACATTATTGTATTAAACTGTATGAAATATTATTTCTTAGTTATAATAATGTTTCTGGAGAATTTTAACCAGAATCCCTGTAGGTTTCCCCTTTAAATTCAGTAACATACAGTTTTCGAGTATCATCTGTTATACTCCAGTGATATGTCATGAATGGTAAATGGCTGTTTCGCTATTAAGAAAAAGCTGCAAAATATGAGATAAAAACCATAAAACTAAGAAAAAATGTGGAAATGACTTATATAATACGAAATCCTTAAAGGTTGTTATATGCATGCCCCAACTATTTAGATTTTGTATGAAGGGAAGAGATATTCATAATCTATTTATAATTTAATTATCTCCTCAATTAGGAAACCTGTTTTTTTACCATGGAGTATGCTCTTGGGCTTTAAGACCAAAAGACATTGGCCATGTGGTCTATAAGTGTTTGTTAGGGTGGCTTTCCAAAGGCATCAGTTTACTAAGGAAGATGGTGGTTGAATTTAACTTTTGATATTTACCTATGAAGGTATCTTTAGAATCTCATTCAAAGTATGCCATGTGGACACACACAAACACACACATGCATATATGAATGTGTACAAATCAATTTGCAGGTATGGGTTTACTTGCAGTCACAATCACACACACTCACACATTCACACATATATATACACATACAAACACATATACAGGCACATAAATATGATAATTTGATAACTAGGGGTCTAAAGGCCAACACTCAGTCCAAGCATTTGCAATACTAGGTTACTTGAAAGCAGATCTGTAGGATTATTCGACTTGTCCTAGGCTGGGGTGACTTACGAACTGGTATTTTTATGTTTCCATCAGATTACTTGACAAAGAATTAAAAGATCAAGGTTCTGGTTCCAAGTCTAATTTAACTAGCTACATGATAATGAACAGATCCTTAATACCTCTATTCTTTAATTTTCCCATCTGTAAAAAGAACTGGAAGTTTTTTATTGATGGTTTTATTGATGGTTGCATTTCTAAAATTTTATGATGTATACTTTTACTGGGCCTCTTTCTACCTCTTGAATTCTCGAGCTCAGAAATATTTGAAATCCAACAATCTGAGTCCTTAAAAAATGGCAAGATGGAGATAAAATGTTAAATAAATTTGCAAGAATAGATTTACTTACAGTCACAGTCTTGGCATCCATCTCAGTGAATATGAATTCTCCTCCCTCAAAATCGTCATTCATATATAGGAGAGCACTACAAGAAGAAAGGGGAAAACACCTGGACTATTACATCCTTACAACATTACCACAGAATACTGAAGATTGGTGATAAAGTAGACATAGAAATAATTGACCCTCCTAATCCTTAAGAGTAAGATAAGGTGTATTTTGGGTCATAAATAAATAAATAAATACCTCTGAAGTTTTATTTAAAATAAATAAATAAATACCTCTGAAGTATTTATTTATTTCACTTACATTAAATTTTTAATTACAGTTCAAAGTTCATCTCATATTTCACTTCCTTAAGAAAAAATCTAACTCGATTTAATCCAGCCCTTTAAACCTGCTCACACTACTTACAACTCTCTCCCTCTCTTTTACACTAGTAACTCTAAAGAATCTATTTTTTCTAATTATTTGGAGAGCTCCAGTGGTGTAGCCTAGCCTTGCAGATAGGGAGGGCATTCAACAAATGTTACTGTATAGAGCACATAGTAGTAATAATTTATACCCTGTTATATACATAGTGACCATAACTCCTGACTCTTATCTTTACATACTAAAATATCTCTCAATAAGAAAACATTTTTCTTCTCCTGATTTCCAGTTTCTTATTTATAAAATGTAGACATAGATAACAGATGTGATGAGATTCCTATACATGTTGAGATGCATCTCCCTGTGTTGACTGGCTGTAGTAACGAGGGATACATTTTAGTGAAAGCCAAGTGATCATTTAAAAAGATTATATATATGCATACACATACATGTTTGTGTATATATAAATATTTATATATACACACTTTTATATTAAAACAGAACATGATTGGATTTTTCAAGATAAAAATATGAGATGATAAAAGTCACTTTCTAGTTGTGGCAGCTGTTTCAAAAGATTATTTGAGAATCTCTGCTTTGTAGAGATGAATGTGATGACAAGCAAAACAGATCAGCTTTCCAGTTTCCATTGGTTTTTGATAACTGTTGGGCAAAAGCTTGGTTTTGAAGTAGGTGCTGGCTGTACCTATAGTCCCGGAATGTGTAAGCAGGAGGCTCCTTCCAGCACTCGTTGGCCTCTGGGTCCAGTAGACAGTTGTCAGCATGGATGGGATGACTGAGGTCGTTTCTTCTATCCTGTTGACCTGTCAGAAAAGAGAATAGGGATAAATGAAAGCAGGCGTGCAGTGACCTCCAACAGCAAAACTGACAATCTGATTCTCTTCTTTCATTGCTGGTGCTCCTTGCAAATTTGAAGAGACAGAAATCAGAGCAGAACAGATGAGAGAACACTGGATGAGTGGTCAAGAGACTCTAGCCCTGCTTTGATATGAACCTGACATAAAACTGCACAAGGCACACCTGCCACTTCAGCTATGAAAGTTATCTGATAGAAATAGATATACAGGCATCCCATGCATTTCCTGGGTTGTACTTCATGTGGAACAGTAATAGCAGGAGGATGAAATAAAAATGTAAAAAAAAAGAAAGAAAAATTGATTCAGCTGAAACTTCCCAAGTGTAAAAATCTCATCCTATGACATTATCTCTCCCCTCTCACTCAGGAGGGTGTAGAAGAGGAGATCTAGAGAAGAAACAATGACAGCAGGGAGTGAGGGGGTCTCTGACTTTTTTAAAAAAACATTTCTTTCAACAATCCCTTCATCGTCTATGCTTCCACTCAATATTTGTGGACATAATAGGAGACTATAATTTCCAGGTTCCTGGTTCCCTGAAAAGTAAAACCCTAGAGCAGAAAAGCATTCTTTTGTGTAATTTAAGAAAGTAGGAGAAATAAATACAAAAGAAAAAACAGGAAGAGTGCTAGTCTGCTGGTACTTTAGGGGACCAAAAAGGAGAAAAAAGAAGGAAGAAAAAAAATAGTAAGCTTCTTTTGTTTTAGAAACTTAGAACTCTTTTTGCCATTAATCTAAGATGTAACAGAGCTCTGTTTCACATTGTTTTCTTTCCCATCTCACTGGAGGTAGAAGGGAACAGACTCTGGAATCTCACCGGTTAGGGCCGTTCGGCAGACCATGTGTGTATAGGAAAAATACAGGGTTGAGTTCAGCATGAAATAGGATTCTACAATCTTTCGAGCCTTCTCGCTGATGTCATAAAACAGACGGGCACTCTTCAGTGGGACTCGGCCTTCATAACCAAACTGAAGAAAAAGAACAGAAGATACCACTGAGTTGATTCGAGGGCTTGAGAAAAACAGACACTAGATTTCAAGTAAGCCAGTATAAAATGGAATGGTCACCTCTGTGCTGGCTAGTGGGAATACTACTAGGTACTTGTGGATTTTGGTTAGGCAATAGGAACACTGAAACAAGCCCTTCCTCATCATAGAGGGAACAATAAAAGCTAATCATTATTCTCTCATAAAACTCTCCTTATTTCTCTCTAAAAACACTTTTCGCAGCATAGAATAATTACTTGTTTGGGTATGTTTTCATCACTGGGCCATGAGCTCCTTGAGAACAGGAGGGGCTGTATGTTATCTGTCAAATGCAAATTTAGGAAACAATGAATTTGATAAATTGATGACTGAATGGAGAAATGAAAGAAGGATTAAAAGCTATGTAGGTCCCAATTCATACTTGCTTCCTTTAACTGTCCTGAAAAGACTATATTCTAAGTTCTCTTTCCTGTGTCTTCTACTCATAGACAGTCCTAGATTGACGCTAGGAACCCAAACCCAAAAGAAGATTTTACTTTGAGTGCTTTCAGGACAGTTGCACCTTCGAACTTTTCATTGGGTGTATGGGGTGAAGTTTTTCCTCTGTATCCATCACCAACGAGCATGATTCCCTGGAAGCAAAACATAAGAAGATGCTTTCTTAATGATGACTATGAATTTATCAGGTTTCTCTTTCTGCCTTGACTGTCAGGAAGCTGAGTCAATACTTAGAACCACTCCTATTTTGTTTCAGGGCACTGGTATTATTAATCCTTCCAATCAAAAAAGATATATTTAACCTTCATACTACATTTTTGTTATAAAATACTACCACTTTTTATAGAAATAGGTAGAATATAAATGATTAATATATTAGTTACTGATTAAAATAAAGGGATTTCCTTGTGACCTTTTATGGTAGGTGGGGCACATGCTGGATGGTTGTCGTCCTAGGAATTAAGCCACTAACTATTCCACATCCACTAGCTAGATCCACTAGCTAGGTCTAACTAAAGTCCTCCCAACCCAAAGGCCATGAAAGTGCCTCCAAAATCTATGTCCTTCTCCTGAAGAAAGTGACATTTCAGGCCTGGTTTTCCAGCTTCGTGCGAGACCAGAACCAAAGCACTTCCAGGTGAGCACCGGCAGGTCCCCGCCCTCTCTGGGTGTCCTCACACTCGCCACACCGTGCAGCTCGCGGCACTGCTCTTCTGACAGGACGTTGTCCAGGAGAACCCGCTGCGTCCCATTTAGCTGCTCCGAGTTATAGACGAACGTGATGTTCTCATAGAGGAGAGGGCCGCCTGAAGGGACAGAGCACAGTTTTACTCTATGACTTCTGGCTCCAAGGGGAAAATCACAGCTTTCAATGTGCAATTCCAACAAGTTAGTTTCCTCATGAATATTTAGGAATTCAGAGACAAATTTGGAAGCTTGATAAACACAATACAGATTTAGGAAAAAGGCAGATGTCTGACTACCAGGTTTCTCCAAAATGTCATGATAACATATACAGTTGTAGAGTATCTTGGGTTTGGTCAACTATCTTTTCATTTTATTCCAGTGAGGATCCTGCAAAGGAGACTGGGCATCTCATAGGACTCTCTGAGTAGGCTTTGCAAAATTCTCTTGGCAGTTGAACCCATCCTTCTCCACAGCTACTGGTTCCTACTTCTTATAACACCCCCAGGTATGACATACAGACCTCAGTTTCATGGGTATGCAGAGCAATGCCTTCACCAGGAAACACAGGTAGTAAATGCAGCATCAGGACAGGCATGCCCAAGTTACCCAACTCTTTCCTGGTCTTCTTTTCACAACCCAACGGACTCTACATGGTCTTGCTTTTGAAACACTTAGTCTTCTCTGCTCTCTGGGAAAATCTTTATACCATTTTCTGTACAAAAGGGTTTCCTGTAGACACCTGCTCTCTCCCTGGATAGAATCTACAACTTTATGAAATTAGCCCCACATAGGCTTTTCAGAGAATGATGCTTTGCGGGCATGTTTTAGGTGGTGAAATTATAAAATTGATACCTGACGAGGTTCTTTCCTCACAAAAAGTAGGATTAAAGAACAAAACCTTTAATGGTGAGGAAATCATCAAATAACAGAGGGTAACCATCTTGAACCCAAAAAGTGAACAGAAAAAATTTTTTTCTTTTTTTTAGTTTCAAGTAGATAGTACATTGGTTAGACATTTAGATACTTTATAATATGATCCCTCTGATTGCTCTTTCTCTCCTCTGGCTCTCCACCTAGCCATTGCATTAATGCTGACTGCGTTCCCTTGCCGTGTTCCCCGTCCTCGTGACCATCATCACTACTAATTTGTACTTCTTTAACCCTTCACCCCATTCTCCCAGCCCTGCAACCTCCCTCCCCTCTGGTTGTCCCCAGATTGTCCTCTATAGCTGTGAGTCTGTTTTGATTAGTTTGTTCTTTTTGTTCCATAGATTTCACATATAAGTGAAATCATATGGTATTTATCTTTTTTTGACTTATTTCACTAAGCATAATAACCTCTAGGTGCATCCACATCATTGTGAATGGTGGGATTTCATTATTTTTTAATGGCTGAGTAATATTCCATTGTATATATGAACCATAATTTCTTTATCTAATCGTCTGTTGATGGCATTTTTATACATCAATGATGAACTTTCAGAAAGAGAAATTAAAAAAACAATCCCATTTACAATTGCATCAAAAACAATAAAATACCTGGGAATCAAATTAACCAATGAGGTAAAAGACCTGTTCTCAGAAAAGCACTGGTCTTTTTACTCTTTATAATACTCCCAAGGGACCTGATATGTGCCTGTCAATAATAACTGCACAAACACACTAAAACGGGTCAGTAGATATGATTTTACTTCCATACTTGCAATTATAATAGAAATACAGTATTTATTTTTACGGTTTCATATGTCTATAATGCCAAAATCAATTTATGCAATTAAATAATAACAAGACCATAAAACCAACTAAATTAAAATTAACAATATTAATAAAATGGTTAACATTATTTTGTGGAAACTAAAAAGCTACCTTCCACACGAATACTCTACTAACTGATATGGCCCAGGTTCTTTAAGTCAGCATTCCTTATGGCACTTTGGGTATGACATGACTCATTTATTCTATCATAAATTTTCTCTGTTGAAACTACTACAAAATCTTAGTGTACCATGATGAATTTTGGCCTTCACCTGGTCCTCATACATTATTTGTAAGTTTCTCCTACATGATTTCTTATTAGTTTTCAGCTTTTGAAATATTAGCAACTGGTGCCAATGTGATGGTAACTAACCATACCTCCTGAGGTAGGAAGTTTCATGGCAATATTTGGTTATAAGGTGGTCATTCAGATGACCCACTGGTTATCCCTCTTAATATTTTAAAATTGCCATGAAATTTATAAATGCAGAATTTCTTGGATTCCAAGAATATACCAACAAGTTCCCAGTTTCAATCTTTTGGATGGACAGAAAAAAAAAAAACATTTTTTTTTTCTTTGATTCAGTGTTTCTCAAACTTGTTCTACAGAAAATTTTTTAATGAAAAAGTTTCTTGATCAAATGTGTTCGGGAAATACTAGGTTAAACAAACATTAAGAGGCTTCTTAGGACTTTTACCATGTGAACAGACATATGACTATCCTAAGTATCAATGTAGCAATAGCAGTTCTCCCCCTAACTGAGCATAATATCCTCTCTCCTTTACTTTCCTCCTTCCTATGGCAGAGATACTCTAAGATGGACCCTAATTATCACTGCCTCCTGATATGCATAGGCTGTACGATTTGCTCCCTTTGAGTGTGGGCAGTGCCTAGATCTTGCTTCTAAACCAATAGAATATAGAAAAGGTGATGGCATGCCACTTCTGTGACTGCATTGCATTAAGGCTGAAACTTCTGTCTTGTTAGCAGATTCAGTCTGTTGCCTTCTCTGCATTGTCTGATTCAGCAAGTGGCTGTGTTGGAGAGGCTCACATGGCAAGGAACTGAGATCCTCCTCTATCAACAACGACAAGAAATGGGACTACAATCTAATAAGCTTTTAGGAACTGAATTCTGTCATCTGAACTTGTAAGAAGATAGTTTCTCAATCGAGCCTTAGAAGAGACCCTATCCCTGATCAACAACTTGATGAAAACCTTGTGAAAGATCCTGGAGCAATGGACCCAGCTAAGTGATCCCCAGACCCCTGACCCACAGAAACTGTGAAAGAGTAAAAATGTATGTTATTGTAAGCTTCTCCATTGGTGCTAACTTTTTTCACAGCAATAATAATAAAAAACAGCGACTTTTGTTCCCCATCACAGGACCTAGTAACATAAAAAACAGTTTGCTTGGGAAAGGTTGATCTAATCTATATAGTAAATTAAGATTCATAGCCGAACGTGGCAGTCCCTCCAATATTTGGAAAAGTCAATTGTTTATTACACTCCCATTTAGAAACATAAAAATAGATTTTCCTTCAATAAGAAAGACAAGATACTCAGAGGTTCACTAAAAAGCATTTTCTAATATAAAACTCAAATAGAAATGGAAGACAGACTAAGAGTTTATTGAACTAGTTTGCTTTGTACTTTGCCATGTTTTTCTCATTTTCTATATTGACAGTGTATTACTTTAAAGATATTTTTAAAATAGGATTTTAAAAGTTACTAAAACTAAACCAGTAAGAAAAATGGCTACTATTCTTAAGCTCTATAGAAGTATTTGCTATTATTATGATGATGGTTATTATATTAGTAAAATATGTCTAATAGATTGTGTTAAGTTCTGAGACATTTGAATAAACATATGGAGTATATTAAAAAGATATTGACAATTCCCCCAACCATGCATAAATAACATACAAAATCAGAAGAAGGAGCAGAAATCTAATAGAGTCTTAAATACCCAAACTCTAATAGTTCAGGTAGAATCTGTACTAGAAATCTTTTTTATGTAGCTAACAAAATCACCACCGAGCATAGAATTTTATATAGAAGTTTCCCACACATACATTTAACAGAAACAACCAACTACCCACCCACCCCCACACACACATACAAAAAAAAAAAAAAGGAAAATAAATTCCGTCATTCTAAAATGCAAGTCAGTCAGCCTATGAATGACTAGTAGCACACCAGACAGAGAGAAAAACGTTAAAATAAAATAAAAAATGCAGTCCAATGTGTTGTGGTTCCTGGGGCTTGATTTGATGGCTTCAGCCAACTGTTAACCACAGCCAAAGGAGATTTAGTTAAACAACTTAATTCTTCTCTCATTCATAAAGTATGTGCCTGGCTTTGACTCTCCAGTTGCAATAAAGAGGGATCATCTTGGAAAACACTCCTTTGTGCTCACTGCCTGTGGCTCACAGCAAGAAAAATTATTTTACCATAAGTATCACAATGTCATAAAGACATGATGTGGGTGTTCTAAGAAGCCCTTATATGAGCACAGCCCTTTAAAGTTTACATAAGACCCTTCACATTCACCCTCTCCAAAAGTTGTTGTCCTTGTTTTACAGATGGGGGTCATACAGATGAGACACTGAGTCTCTAGTTATCTATTACTGCAGAGCACATCAGACTAAGATGACCCGGGAAACCTGGCCTACAGATCTCACATTCAAAGTTATTTCTACTACTACCCCACTGACTCTGAGATTATTATTGAGCAGGACCTTTGGAAAACTACTGGTTGAAAGAATGGATGAGTGACAGATGTTTTTAGGAAGCTGACATGCATATTCCACAGACTGGAGTCACCCTGGGCCACTCCCATCTTAATGCTTGGGAGCTGTCCAATATGAATATGACTAACTATTGTTATGTAATCAGAGTGGATGACAGTATCTTTGTGGAAAATGAGAAAAGCTGAAATGCATTCTACTCCATGAGGCACGTATCCTTTCTTGTTTTCCTGACATCACTTGCAGCCAGACTAAGATAAGAAAGTATTTTCTGGTTGGAAACTTTGCTTCTCTGTCTACCACTGTTCTTAATTTAGACACTATTTAAATCTCTAGTGACTGTACAGAAGGCTTTCCAGAAGATTTCCAGAGAATATCCTAATATCCATTAGCCCATTCAACTAAGCAAATTCTGCAAAAATGATAGAATTTGGTAACTCAATCAGTTATGATTTTCTCTATCCTGTGACGTCTTCTGTTCTATTCTTTCCATTAGTCTTCTTTCTCAGTTACTGGACATCAGATTCCCTGGTAGCCAGGAAAAAAAAAAATGCCTTGAAATTTGGCAACTGTCCTGGAATTTCCTAAACCTTTACAGCAAAGTGCTGGCTTATTTTCATGTACTTCCTGGGTGATTTCTCAGCTTAAAAAGCAACATGAACTCTGGCTGACCATGCAGCTCTCTGGCACTTGCAAAAGAGCTTGGGCTCTGTGGCTACAAGCTGAGGTCCAGGTCAGATTAGATGAGCATATTATCCTGTTTACTACCTCAAACCGACTTGGAAACTAAGGAAGGAAAGGGCTGGGAAATGTGAGAGCTGTGGAGAGCCAATAGCTTTCAAATCAGCTAGAGGAATGTGCTGACAAGCTTCTTGTTGGGAAATGGAGTACTGTATTTCTCAATGCAAGTTTTTGAAAACTTCTTATCTTGCAATTAATCAATAGGGGACATTTTAGACATTTAAACACTTCTCTGTTTCATAATTAGCTAAAGAAGAGAAAATGGATTTGGGTTCAAAAGCTTGGGTTCCAATGTCTGCTCAACCTATTATGAGCTGTGAGACTTTGGACAAATCACTAAGTCTCTGTAAACCTCATTTTTCTTGCCTGTAAAGTGGGGACATTTTTCTTACATGAGATGCCGCCAGTATTAAAACAAATTGTGTGTAAATTTACTTGAAAAATTATAAAACATAGAAATGATAATTGTTAAGAATTACTTCTGCAATTAGTACTACTATTGCAATTAATGCATTATTATAACAATGTTTGGCTGTATTTAAAAACTGTTTTGGCAACTCTCCACCTATGTCTCCACGAATTTTGATTTACATAAATAGGCATAAAATATTCTGTTCTCTCTAACTCTGTGCCTTTGTTCCATTTGTTTTATGCATTAGAATGCTCCCTCCACACCTCTGTCAATTCAACCTAAATACTACTTGTCTCTCATAGCCTGCTCAGGTATATGTGCCTCAATCATCTTAGATTAACTAACCTAATATCCCATGTGACCTGTCTCTCCAAGTTCCTCTGATACGAAGTCCATTCCACACAACCAGCGTGCACTCACTTAGTCACAGAAATAAGCCATGTGACCTCTCTAGTCAACTGAGGATGACAGTGATCATACAGTCTCTGTCTGACTCACAAGATTCCTGTGGGAAACAGAGGAGGAGTGAATTTAGAAATCCTTCTGTCAGGAACCAAAGGTAATGATATGCAAATTTGAGACATTCTTGTTTTAAGACTTGCTTTCAGAATTTCATGAACTGTAGTAGTTAGTCCTTATATGCATAAGAACTGGTCAAATCTCATCCTCACCTTCCCTGCCTTGTAAGAGTCAAAGTGCACAGATACTTACCCTCTCTTAGGTCTCGGTCTATCTTGGGTGATGATTTTTTCCCCACTGACAATCCATGAACTTCTACCCCCTCTGTGCTTACTCCTGAGGGGACACTGCTCATTAAAAAAAAAAAAAAAAAAAAGAGTTGAAATAGCAAGTTCCCATTGAACAAAGATGTTCAAAGGCAAAGAACACCTTATCCAGATACTTTATGACTCCATATTGTTTTTTTTGTTGAATACAAATCTCCCTATTTTTCAAGATCAAATTAAATGTCAATGTCTCCATGGAATTCTTCTCTATTTCTTCAATGAGTGTGCTCTATTTTACTTCTCTAAATCTTCTTAGCAAACTTTATTATGGTTAATTGTATACATAACTTAACCTCCTTCAAATCAGACTTTGAGTTCCAACAGACCAGGAAAAAATTATCATGTGCATCTTTATAATTCTCAGAGTGCTCTATTATGTCTTCAACATAGATAGTGTTCATCACGGAACAATGGCTGAATTGAAATAAATCACGTCCTAGTGTAGTGGTCCTCAACTATTCCGTGAAAGAGGACACAAGTTTGTGTCAAACTTTGCAAACAAACATAAGAGTATGATGTTCTTTCAATACACACAGATTGAATAAATCTAGACGTGCATATGCATTCTTGAATCTCTTTCAATAATTCTAGTCCACTCCAAGATTGAGTCCTTGAAGTCTAGTGAAAGACCACAAGATTTTGAATAAGAAGATCTGGATCTCCCAGTCTCCCATGGTGTGAGACCCTCAGAGAGTCTTTTGCCTTCTTGGGGCCCATTTTTAAATTTGAAAATGAACAGGCTGGTCTATGTGATCTGAGGCATTTAACTCCAACATTCTATGATTCCTTGACCTCATAACATTGACTTTTGATTTCTATCATTTCAAAAAATAAGTTATCTTCATTTCTGATTGAGTTACCGAACCTAATATTTTAGCTTGCAGTAACACTTTTTGAGCTTCTTGCTTTCAAATAAATGCAATAAGGGAATTCACCATTAATAGGAAAATATTGTAGTTTTTTCTACTAATAAATCAAAAACAGCATCTAATTTTCTCTGTTTTAGAACCACAGAATGTTTAGTCTTCAGAGATCACCTGATCTAACTCCTTAATTTGAAGAAAAACATAAAAACCAAAGAAGAAAATAAATTATTCAAAGTACATAGAAGTGACAGAAACAGCTGTGACCAGGATGCAGCGCTCCTAATTCCCAGTTTGGTACTCTTTTAATTACATCTTGTTGCCTATTCGTAGACTAAGTCCTTATAATAGGTATGACCCTAAATATTTCTTCTCATTAAAAACCAACAGTTGACACACAATATTATATTGGTTTCAGGTGTACAACATAGTGATTAGACATTTATATAACTTATGAAGTGATCACCTCAATGTCTAGTACCTGTCTGACACCATGCATGGTTATTACAGTATTACTGATTATAGTCCCTATGTTGTACTTTACATTCCTGTGACTTTTTATAACTGGCAATTTGTACATCTTAATACCTTCCCTTTTTTCATCAATCTTTACAATCCTCCTCCTTTCTGGCAACCATAATTGAAAAAGATTTTTTTTAATTTTTATACCTTTGAAAAAATTTTCTATATAAACATTGGATTTGTGAATGGAAAACTCACCGATTCTCATCCTGTCGTCCTCCATATCGGATCCAATAATTCTGTTTTAAATGAAAAAAAAATCAGTTTTGTCACTAAAACATTACTTACAGAAATAAAATACTCAAACTCTCAAAAGACCTAAAATTTTAGGAAACTTACCTATTATATAAAGACATAATACACTTTGTTATTTTAAAAAACAAAGAGAAGGAAGGCTAGGTAATGTAATTTTGACAAAGACATAAATGATGCACAAGTAGATTTTTTTTAAAATGGCATGGAATTATCCTGGGCAGACATTCTTTTGTCTAAGAATGTGATTTAGAATTTGCTAGCAGGAAGGCATTTAAAAGATCATTCAGTCTAACTCCCCTATGTTTTATGAATAAAACAAACAAAAAGGTCCAGCTTGATTAACCATTGCTACAAGATAATAAAGTGAATAAATGTATTTTCTGGGGTCTCTGGGATAACCCAGTTTTAAAAGAAATCATAAGTAGGACCGGATAAAACTATTATGTTACATTAGAATTTGTATATTAAAATTATTCTAATTTTTAAAATGTGCCAATAAAACACTACATAACTAAGACAAAAATGAAAAATATGTTACAAATAGGACATTTTACAAATGGTGCTGTTTATAAATAAATGACATGTAAATTACAAAAGGAATATATACAGTAACCAACAGATAGATTAAAAAGGTACTTTCAGATAATTCAAATTAAAGGAAAAATTAATAATATGTGAAAATTTTACTTTTCCAATCATCGAAGAATATAAATTGAAGCAACAATGATGTACCATTTTGTAGATAATATATGATTACTATAAGTAATTTTAAAATTGTCTCTTATTGGTAAGATGTTTGTAGTAAACCGATACTTTTATGCATTGCTAAGAGCAGGAAAGGTGTTAGAAAACTTAGAAAAACAATTTCAAGAACTTTAAAACTTCTCATATCCTTTGATGGCAAAGTAATCCCACTCCTGGGAATTTATTCAAATGATATATTTCAATAGAGAGGAAAATGCTTAATGCATTAAGGATAACACAAATCAAATGAATTAAATGTTCAGCATCAGGAGAAGAGTATTTATTGTACATCAACTCTATATATTAGTTAAAAATGATTTTAAAAGCTATAAAAATATAGAAATTGCATATGATTTCTTAAATAAAAATCAAAACAGAAATCTATCTATACTATAGTACTGGTTCTGCCAAAAGTATGTCTTCATATGAAAAATATGAAAAGGCAATATGAACAAATGAAGAAAAGTCAGCATGTTTGGTAGCACAATTGTGATTGAGTTTGTTGGTTTTGAAGTCTCTTCAATGTTTAAAAAAGTTTAAGAGAAATGTTTAAAGGAAAATACAAAATGTCGTGTGCAGAATTTAGGAAATAAAATAAACCTGAGGAAAATACATCATGTAAAAAATACTTCTACCCAAATATACCAGCTTTTGACTTTGTTTCTCACTGATATGGGAATCTATTAAAGTCTTTTAAAGTTTATCACATATATTGAGTAAGTAACCTCTTCATCTCCCCAGTTTTTGTTAACTTGTAGCAGGGGATTAGAACCTTCAACAAATGAGGTTAGGAAATAAAATCATAAATAAAAAGTCCGTTGAACAGTTCTTTCAAAAAAACATTTCCTCTTTCCTCTTTGCTCTTACTGGTTCAGTGTATGAAAATCCCAGACCCTCTGCAGCTGATTTTATTAGTTCTGACTCCAGTTTATGACGCTTCATAAACATTGTCAAATCCTAGAGGGAAAAAAAAGAAAATTTATATTTAAATAACAGTTAAGTGATATAAATATTCAAGTGGAAGTAGTTTTCATTAGACAGTGACAAATAAGCAAAAAACATATTCAGAGCTACAAAAAATAACTCCATCTCAACAGACTGTCTTAAGCTAGCACATATGAGAAAAATATGCTTTGGGCATCACTAATTAAAGTTTGAAAGAAGTGAGTTTTAGAACCTTTACTGAACTGTTAGATATATTCAAAAGTAGTGGTTTTTTGTTTTGTTTTGTTTTTTCACCAAGTCTCCCCAGAGCATCTAAGCAGAATACAGAAATTTTCTAAGAGAAATTGGTCGGTCTCACCTCTCTGGCCTCAATGGATCCTGGGTCAGTGCTGTCATCCAACAGACTCTCATAGTAATCCACATTATCTAGGACATCCTCATCATCCGGATGGAGTAGAAGATAGGCCTTGGCACACTCCAAGGCTTTCACATATTCACCAACTGAAAGACAGAAGTCAGCCTAAGTCTGTCTAAAATAATTTTAAGTGGTACTTCAACATGTCCACGAGTGGTCAGTGTTAAACAACAATAAGAGGGAAGATAAGGTGAGGCAGAGTAATCAGAAACAGTGGCAGGTAAAAGAAGACAAAATTTCAAGTATTCCAAAGGTACTACTTTTGGTTTGCTTTGGTGCTGGATGTTTTGCATAAATTATCAAAAGTTTCCACCTGAAGGTGTTTGTAAACTTATATTATTTAATACAGGTAAATAGAGTAGAATTCTGATTTTTGTACACAGTTTGACAACATGATATCTAAGACTAATTTCAGCAATCCAACTTATATTTACTGCTTTTAAACATGAGAAAAGATGCTCAACCTCTCTCTCTCTTTCTTAATAAGATAAATGGAAATAAAAACTGTTGAGATATCAATTTTCACCTGAGACTCTGGGGAATATATGAAAATTTGATAATGAATTCTGTTGATGAGCAATGAAAAGTGTACTGCTTATGGAGAAAAACTGGTAATATCTATGGAAATTACAAATGAATAAATCACTTGATGTGGTAATTTTACTTCTAGATTTTATCCGATATTTATGTGCAAATGTGACATGACATGCAAAGTGTCACTCATTTGATTGTTGATCATCATAGCAAAAGATTATAAACAACACTATGCTATCAGTAAGGAGTCACATGAATAAATTATAGTACGATGGTATGCAGATATAAAGAAAAATTAATGAAGATCTCTATATACAGAAATAATTAGATCAAACCATATATAATTGTCAAAATTTACCTTAACAAATGGTAATTTCATAGGTCCAACCTACTAAAAAAATCTGATATGTATTTTTAAGTGAAGAAAACAATGTAGAGAATGGTGTGAATAATATGCTATTTTCTTTGTACGAGAGAGAGAGAGAGAGAGAGAGAGAGAGAGAGAGAGAGTATTGTTTCGATATAAAATTTTTGGAGGGATAAATAAGACACTGGGTTGTGGGGCATGAAACTGTGTTGTGGGGAAAATGAAGAGAGGGAAGCTTTTATGAGCTTTATTACCTTTTAAAATTAAATTGGAAAAATTAAATTTAAAAAATCATAAAATGTCAGCCTGGGTATAATTTTCAGGGTATTATCACAGCATTTGCCCACTTATAGTTTCACCTCTGCTCTTTTTGTCCTGAGCTGCAGTGATGTGAGGTGAGAGAGAAATTCTGTAATGATGAGCAAGATTATCTTCCTCAAAGGTCTTCACAGATAACCCACACTTTACCTCGATAGTAGGCAAACTGTAGGTAGTCAAAATGCAGGGGAAGAAAATTCTCAATTGGTGAGAGGCGGCCAGGGCGGGTGGCAAGTTCCCTCACACATTCATGCTGACAAACCAGCACCTGCATGTAGTGATCTGGAAGACAAGAGCAGACAAGTGGGTCCCTCCTATCTGCTGAATGTCCAAACTTCAAAGTCAGAGCCACAGTTACACTGGGCATTGCTCACCTCACCACACTGAGAATAATATCATTATTATTCTCACTTCATAATCAGAAATCCTTTTCACATAGAAAGTTAAGTGACTTGCCAAGGCCTCTTAATCGGTGATCACTAGAGTGATTAATAGTAGATTCCAAATCGTGGACTCCCGGTCTTTTCCCTGTACTGTACTCTTCCCTTCCAGATATCCTATTTTCTACATCTCCCCACTCTCAAACAGCTGAGTAGCTGACTTCCATATATTTAACAGCTTCAGGGCCTTCTTTTGGATATTAAGATAGCCCTAAGCATCCGGAAGTCAGGATCAGAAGGCCAGATCCTGGTTATGTCAGAACCAGTTGCGAGAAAGCAACTGCCCTTTAGATGAGGAGCTCATTGCAGAGAAGTAAAGAGAGAATGCTCCTTCTGCTTAACATTTTCAAGCAACTTTTCCAAATGAGGAAATAAAAATATTCCTTTGCACCTATTGATTAGGAGCTAGTCTATCCAGATACAAATTAGTTCGTCACCTGGACGTTGTAAATCCTAATACCATAGGGACTGGTAAAATTGCAGACAGATGAAAGCTGAAGAATTTAAATAAGTGCCTTGCATCTTTCTCTTTGTCTCCCTTTCTTTGTTCTAGTTCTTCTTGCTTGCAAACAGGCCAATTCTTCTCACTTGCAAACAGATCTGAAAGTCTAGTAGGGTTTCCAGGCTCCCTTCAGTGCTGGGCTCTAGCTCATCCAAGCATGAGCTGAGAAAACTCAAGTGGCTAATGAATCAGAGGGCGGAAAAAAAAAAAACTTCCTACATTTTGCCCTGACCTTGATTTTTATAATAAAGATGGAGGTAGTCTTTTCCAGAAAGAGAATAGTTCATTCATGCTTGTGCTGAGTGAGAGGGTTCTCTTGAGAATGATGATAAAACAATCTAACTTTATGACTGTGCAATTTAATTTATAACAACTGCCTCCTTTCAAAAGTTTCTTTGTCAGGGAGAGTTTATCTTGTACCTGGATGACCTTGAAGACAGACCCCAAAACACAACAGGAAGTAAATGTACATTTTCTGGCGTGTAGAAAACTGTGCCAATTTTCTTTTAGCATGGCCAAGTCAAACCAATATAGCACAGCTGATAGAATCCCTACAATCCATTGGTTCTTAACCTTAGTTGGAGGAATGTGAGGGAAATAATAAATTCTGTTTATTTGATTAGCATGTTAGAAATAAATAGCTGGCTGTTTTATTTTTTTAAGAACACAACAACCCTCAAACATTTTCTCCTAGTTAGCTAGTCAGTTACCTTATAATACACACTCCTCCTAATTCCAAATGACAAGCAAAAGGAAAGGGTATGATACACACCCACCAAGAGCTCAAAATCTTAATAAAAGGATTTTGAAAGTAAGCTATAAATAGCAGCAAAATAAGAGTGACATAATGATAGCCTTTAGGGCTTTCAATGAGCACAGAAGCCATTTGTATTTTTCTCCAATGTTTAATGTTCTAACTGTAAAATTCAAATATTATGGCTTTCTAAATATGTTCTGTATTTTAAAATCAGTTTTACTCCTAATTTAGGACAGCTTTGAATCAAACAAGAATTTACATAGTCAGAATTATGATATCATGTTTTATTTGTAGTTGTATCCCTTGCTTTCTTTCTATATCAAACGTTATTATGCAATTAGTATGTTTTTAATAAATTTGAGATCCAAGACATTGTGTGGGGATACTTTTTTAAGTTTCCCTCTCATAATAAATTGTATATGCTTCAAATTCTGAAGAAGACTTACTATATTTCTATAATATATAATATTTGGGTTAAAATAAAGGGACTGTGAATTTTTTGAATCACTTTCTTTATTGGAAGTGGGATCATGGGTGTTAGAAATTGTGGTAAGTAGTTAGAGCCTAAGTTAGGAGATTGCTATTCCTTTCCAGCAACCAAGATGCTGTGCTGACCTCGAACAAATTACTAAATGTTAATCTGTGGAGAATTGTCAGTCAATCTTCCTAAACCAGATCTAGGCCATTTGCCAAGGCTGTGGTCATTAGTTGAGGCAGGTGTATAAACAAATGTAAGAATGGAGGCAGGACACATATCCCCACAAAACCGCAAGACAGTAAACTATAAAAAGGAAAAGCCTGTCCATCTGCAAGTAAACAATTAAGTATAGAGAAATACTCAGCAAGTGAAATGTAAGACACACGTAAAATTGGCAACTGAAATGTGAGACACATATAAAATTGACATCCAAATGAGTAGTGCTCATAAAAATGCAAGCAATTGCTCTGGCAGAGGTCCAGTAAAACACAACTTTTGGGGAAAAAATCTTTAATAATTCAGATGCTGGTATTGATTATAAGTGAATCAAATCGATTTAGTGTAACAGTGTATGGCAGGCAAATTGATCACTTGACAAATTGATTTGAAATCTAACTTCTTAGTCTAATTAAATAGATATTCCCCTATCGTCCCTCTAAAGGACCTTAACAATTTATGACCTATATTTTCAGAAATTCAGAGTATTATTAACCATATTAATCTCTGCAATGTGATTGATGGATATGTACTCTCCTTCATTCATTCAACCCATTCATTTAACAAATATTTACTAAGCAGTCACTACTTGGCAGTCACTGTACTTAGGCACTGAGGACTGAACACGGAACGAGACAGGGCGTTAGCCAAGCAATAGAGGAAAACATTTTGAAAGTCTGCAAGTGGAAATGAGCACGGCATATCCACGGAATTAAAAGAGTGTAGTAGGAATGAGTCACAGAGAGGGGGAGGTGGGGAAAGAGACTATGAAAACATACACAAGTGTGTAGTAATGTAAGTCGTTGTTAAAAGGTTTGAGGTTTTATTTAAGTGAAATAGAATTCAGTGGGATATTTTCACCATGCTTTGAGCAGACTTTTATTATTATTTTTAGAAGACTGGTTTGTGTGCCTACAAAATAAAATCTGGAAAAGACATAAGGGCCAGCAAGGAGACCATCATATTGGCTTAATTAAAATATACTGTTGATTTGAACCAGCAAAAGGGGTTGAGAGAACCAGTAAATCTGAAGTACTAATAGGGGGTAGCATCTATCAAAGTCTGGTAATGAATAAGAAGGGAATAGGAACTGAGGGAGATTTTGGATTGAAAGATAACATCTGGGGATGTGGATTGAGCTGCTAGGTGAATGGTGCTTTTTATAGAGACAGAAAACACTGGAAGTTTGGGAAGGCATAATGAGTTCATTAATTTGTATTTCTGTGAAGTTAAACATTGCTTTTCATATAATTATTTGTTAAACATTTATTATTGAATAAATTACCCTTTGCCCATTTTTCAATTGTGTAGACCTTTAAAGTATGGGCTCAGAGTGAAAAAAGCCTGTTTCATTTCCAGCCTTCTCTGAATCACATTACTTAAGCTTTCTGAGTTGCAAATCCCTCATTGTAAAACGGGAGAAGATAGTTAATAACAATAGTATCTACGAGGAATTGTTTAGAGGATTAAAAGAGATATAAAGAAGTAAAGTACTTTGTATGTTGTAAATGCTAAATAAATATTGCTTATTATTACTACTAGTAAATAACAAATTACTACTAATAATTTACATGTTCTATTTAACTATTAAGGATATTAACTCTTTGTCCGTAATAATTTTTGTAATTTTTTCCCACTTGTCATTTGTAAATTTGCTTGATTTATTGTACATTTTGTGTTTATAAATCTTATGTAAACTCTATCCATCTCTTCGTCTCTTCCTATTTCCCATCTGTTGTCTTGCTAAAAGCATTTCATCTCTACTATTATGCAAATATTTTCCTACATTTTCTTCTAACAATTTTATTTTTATACTTATATTGTTAATATAAATAGAATGCATTTTTGTGTATTTTTTCATATGCAGCAGAAACTTAATTTCCTACCATAAATGGTTAACTAGCCAGTCTCCCCAATTAATGTATAATGCATATTACCTACAATTTTAAATTCTACCTTATAATATATTAAATTCTTGAATATAGCAAAATACTCTTTTAAGTGATTGAAGATGACTATACAGAGGTATTCACTACTATATTGATTATAATTATGAAAAATTATACCTTCCTTAAAAGTCATCAATAAAGAACTGATCAAATAAATCACATTGTCCCATATAATGGAACATTATGCAGCCATTAAATACAAGAAGTAGATCTACATGTACTTACTTGAGAAGTCCACAATATATTGTCAAGCATAAAACAAAAAGAAAAAATATGCTGAAAATCAGTATTTATAGTATTGTCCTATTTTTATAAAAATACATAAATATTTACATATGCATCTGAAAAAGTTTCAGAGCATAGTCATCAAAATTTAAACTAGGTAAGTTTATCTATGGGAGATAGAATGGTTCAGATATATGAGCATCTTTCACTTTTACTATATATACCTCTGTATTGTTGGAATATTCTTACAGATCGCACATAGCATTTCTCTAATCATAAAATAAATAAAGGAAAAAAGCTTTACCTGCAATGGCTTCATAGAGACCAGCTTTATAACCTAAGTACTCATACTCTTCAAATCTCTGAGGCCCCTCACATAGGGCTCGGCACTCCATATCTTCACTGAAATATTCTCGTAAAGCTTGTTCAAAGTACTTGATAGCTAGTTCAAAGTCATCAACCTCATAATGTTTAACTCCTGCGTTGTAACTCTCCTGCAAAAATACAGAAAAAACTTCTTTATTTTCCTCAAGAACGCCCACCAGGCACTTGAATAGCAGGGGCCGTGCAGACTGGGGATCACTTAGCTAGTTGGAGTACTAAACTCCTGTGCTGTGGTGGGGATAAGAGGAGTTGTACTGGGAGATAAAGTGTTAAGTCCCACAGTGCAACTAATAGTAAATGAGAAGACTTGCAGAGCAAGCCTTCTATTGCGCCACTAATGAATTTCATTTTTTTTTTCTGAGCACACTAGCCCCTTGGAATGTAGTAGGTAGGGCCATGCCACAAAGTGCATAAAGACTGATGTGGTTGGACATGACAACTGTTCCTAGGCCTGGCCCAATTTAAAATAATAACAAGCAAACAAAAACTCCCATCTAAAACCTTTCTCTCTTTTCCTTTTCTTCAATCATCTTGGAGGTCAGAATTATCCCGACACGTTGAGGATGGCAATGTCTCCAGTTGTAAAAGAAGCCCTTTCAATATACTATGATTTTATGTCAGATTTTATTTAAACAAATAATTCTGTGTCTTAAAAAAAGAGAGAGAGAGAATTTGAAAGTACAGGTACAATGAAAGAACCACCGGTTTAGAGCTGGGAGATCACAGTGTGCCCTGAGCCATTCACACACTGCCTTCAAGTTCTATGTGAAAAATAGAAGTACTGGAGTGGGAACTGATTTTCTAAATTAATTTTCATCACCTCGATTTTTTCAATTTTGAAAAGATATTGGTGATTATAATATTTCATCTGAGAAATGTGAAAGTATAAAAATGTTATTATATTGTGAATTGGGGATCAATCTGAAATATCCATAGGAATCCACTTTGGGCTAAATGAAACTTAGCAGTAAGCTCCACATGGTTGGGGCAGGGGTCTCCAGAGCTCACCAGGTGTGGTTTGGCTTCTCGATCTACCAGCTGGAATGCTTCGACACCAGCCATCGTTCTGTAATTCTCAATATTCTGCTGCATTTCCATGTGCTCAGGGTTGGCCATAAAAAATGTGTGGGCTGCTTCCACTGCCTTTTCCAGCTGGTTAAGCTATGGAGGAAAAAAAAAAAAAAAGCATCAATGAAGGCAAATCTTTCTAAACCAGGTTCAGTACTAGCCAACGTCTCACAGCTCGAACGTGGCAGGGCCAGGTTCCAGTTCACATTTACTATACTCAACATCCATCCTATAGGACAAGAGGTTAATAAATAGTACTCCTAAAATGGTATGTGGGTTTTTTGGCTTTAGTGAGAATGGATCCACGTGCTTTGTTTCAAATTCATTCCTTTCCTCCTCTTTTCTAAACTATCTGTGTTTTCTGAAAAACTAAAGCTAGGTGCGTGCGTGCGTGCGTGCGTGTGTGTGTGTGTGTTATGATTAATCAAAAGAAAAAGCTGCCAATGCTGTGCCACCTCTAATGCATATTTTCAACATTTTTGTCTTTTATTTTCTCTTCATTTCTTTTTGTTCCCTTTACCTTTAATCTTGACGATAGGAATATAAACAAAGCTATGACTTTCCAAAGGATGGGATTTGGTATACCTCCTGCTCCATCAAATTTGCTACCAGGCTTTAGAATGTGAAGAATACAAAGTTAAAAGGAATGTTATTCTACCACATAAGAGATGCTAATTAGAGTACATAAAGTATTCTACCACATTCCTTTGACTGAGGTATTTGATTCCAAATTTACAACTTTGGTTTTCATTAATGCAAAAGGAAGAATTTTTAATAACTACTATATAGACACTATAAATCTCCTCCTAAACCATTTAATACACTGCTCTCCGTGTAACATGCATTGACGCATTTTTTAAAAAAACAAATTGGAATTAAACTTACTCAATTTAAGATATTTTACCCTATGCATTAGTTATGGAGAATATCTGCGGGCAGATCTATCTGCCCCACAACAGAAAAATGAATATTTACATTAATAGTCTTTTCCATGGTAAATCCAAATTATGTCCAATCTATTTTAAAGCATAAAGAAATAAAAACTCATTGTTATTGAATAAGTAAATATAAAATCATGGAACAGCATATAAAATCCAACTGAGTATGCTTTTGATAGTCTGGCACTCAAGTACTAGATCTGGAAAAGTCTAGAAAGAATTAGAAGGTTTCCAAGTCCCCAGCCACTGCTATCTTGTGATATATAAAGTTTAGCTCTCACCACAGAAAACATAAACTGCCCTATATCAAGACCTAACATGCTTAAATTTGTCTAATAATAGTAAAACATTCCCTTTTCCCCTTGAATTTACACATGCTAAGCCACAGGTCTTCCTGTCACTAAATCTTGTCTGAAATCAGTTTTCCCTGACACTTTTACCTTTGTTCTCAATTCTGTGCTTCCAGAATTAGCTGTCAGTCAAAATCACTAATTTTGGACCTCGTTTCTCAGTTTCTCAAATACTGACACAGATAAATATGAATTTTTTGGACATCAATATAGTAACAAGAATATAGAAAAAGAACAACTTCTAAATTGGGTGTCTAAATTGATCAAGTGAACCTGGAAAAAACCATTTAAGTGTTTGAGTTTCAGGTCTCCTTTAAGAAAATGCCCATAAAATCCCCATACCTACTACACAGGATTTTGGAAGGATTTAATGGTGTAATGTATACAAATATTCTTCAGAAATAACTAAAACCTTAATAAAATAAACAATAGAATACAACTTATAAACCAGCTATTAGTTTCAAGGATGTAAATATGTTCTCATTAATGAGGGTATAGTCTATAACTCACAAAATCATAATTTATGAGAATATAGTAAGGTTCTTGGTGGAAACTGCTTCCAGTTAAAAGTCAAACTGTACATTATAAACAAAACAGATTAGCACTGATATACTCTGGTTCTATAGCACCAGCCACTAAAGTTCACAAAACGTAAACCAATTTTATGTTTTTACTTTCCGACCTTGATGTTTTGTTCAGGTGATTCCACTGACCTAGCGATCCTTTGTCACTTGGTCTTTTCTTACTGGAATTTGACATATCCTATGAGGCTGAACTTAAATTCTCTAAGAGATTGTCTCTTCCTCAACCCTATGTCTATAGTCAAGTACTGCAATACCACCTTATCCCTGTTCCTTTACTGTACTTTCATACTCTGCTGCACGTCTTTTACACACAAATCAAAAGGTATAATACATGTGAATATGCTTCGTCAGCTACTATACTAAAAGGATACAAGTTTAACAACATCTCAGGAGTCATTATCCACACTGAGAGCTTCCAGTACTGATGATCATCAATGTATGTGATTCAGCAGCTCTTGAAAATTTGACCACGTTGTTGTTGTTGTTGTTGTTGTTTGCTTATTTGGTGCTATCCCCATTTATTACCCATTAGGGAACATAATACCATCATCCCCAATATAAGTATAAAGAGATTCCAGGACTTAAAGTTAAACCATAAAACTTATTCATGAACTAGCCAAGGCTTTTAAATTATAGTAAACCAGTTTAGGAAACTAGAATTGGTTGCCAGAGTCTATAAAACGGGCAATTATTTTAACTAGAAGCTTGATATCTTTATACTCCATTTTAGAAATTAGATACACACAGCTGAAGTGGTAGGAAAAGTCCAGGTGAACATGTGTATGTTACACATAATGTGTATTATTGGATGGAGGTTATTGCAAGACCTTGTAAGTACTGGGTTTCAGCTAAGGAAGGATCTACCCACTACTCCAGTAAAACAAACAAAAAGTAAACTGCATTTAAAGGCTCCAAACTGGATTTCCCTTAAGACCATAATAAAAACAGGAGAGGATAATTAATGTGAAGTTAATGCTATGCCTTAGACAAATAAATTGTAAAATAAAGAACTGAGGAAAATGAAATGATCTTACAACAAGATGTACCACAGTTTTAAGGAATTCTACTGCTCCACTGAGCCTTCAAGAAGCACTGGGTCATTTTATCTCAGTCTATGAAGAACTAACACAAACATTGTCTCCTGGTAGCCCAGAAGCACAACTGTATGTGATAGTCATGTTGCATGAAAAAAGAAATGAACACTGATTAAATCAACACCTTGCTGGCATTCAGGAGTTACTCTGTCCACTAGTGCATGAATGAGATTCTTCTGACATGCAAATTTTTTCCCATATCTAGTAATAAAGGAACATTTCAAAAGTACTTAGAAAATTTCAGTAGCTATCCATTGACCACAAAAGAGATTCCAGAAATTATGCGTCATGACATTCAAGAACCTCTAGGATTCTTTGGCCCCCAACTCTATCTTTCTAGCATAACTTCTTCATGTCTTCCTGTAAAACTTTTCCCAGAAAAGTTTTAAGAGAATTTCTAGACGTTTCTTATATACCATCCTCTTATTCAAGAAAATACTAGGCCCAGTACTATAGTAATACCGAAACTCTTTATTTCACTTATTCATTTATTTGGAAAAATTTTTTTTGGCACTGAATCTGTGCCAGACACCATGATAGTCAATTAGAATACACACATGGCTAGAATAAAGACCCCACTTTCTAGGTGTTTATAGTCTCATCAAAGGAGACAAGTCTCAAGAAAATAAATCTTTGATGAAAATGATTTCAGGTTGTGCTAAAAGCATTGAAGAAATAAATGAGCAAACAATGTAAGAGCTCTCTGGGGTTGGAATGGAAGCAGAACTCCTTTAGATAAATTAGCCAAATAAAATCTCTCTGAATGGGAGTTTTGAACTGGGATCTAAATTTTGAGAAGCCAGTCATGATAAGAACAGGAGAACTAGTGTTACAGCCAAAAAAAAAAAAAAAAAAAAAAAGGTTCAAATCAAAGGAGAGACCTTAAAGTGGGAAAAGTCTTGACATGTTTTAAAAACAGAGCAGAGACTAAAGAGAGAGATTTGAGAAGTTGGAGAAGGACAGATCACTTGTAGGGTATGGTAAAGAGTTTGAATGTTATTTTAAGAGAAAGCCATTAAAGAATTTTAAACATTATTTGATATGCATTTTTAAATGCTAGTTCAGACTGCTATGTGGAGGAGAATAGATCTTTGGTAGCAGACATGAGAACACAGCAGTAATCCAGGTCAGAGATAATGCTATTTGCAAAGTGAAAACAGGACAGCATAGGTCAGTCTTCATGTTTTTTTTCTCCCTCTCTCTTCCATTCTTTTCTTTTTCTTTCCATTTTGCCCTTCCTTGGCTATAGCAACATTTTTCAACTCAGATGGTGAACACATAGCACAAAAGAAAACTATCTAAAATTTCCAAACATATTTTAGGGAAAATATAAAAGTTCCCCCTCTTCTAAATTGGAGGAAATAGGAAGCTCAAATATTTGAATAAGAAATTTAAAACAGATTGTAAGACACATGCAAGAAAGGAAAAAGATCAATTTTAAAGCACAATAAAACATGTAAATAACACTGTGTACTTCTGAAATAGAATATTTAGGATCACACTCTATCTTCCGAAGACTTTTTATACACTCAGGGTAAAACATCAAGCCTAAAATAAGTAATTTCCATTCTTCTACTCAAACATCAACATTTCAATAAAGAAGGAATTCTTTCTCTAGTTTCATCACCCTAACTTTGGGAATTCATCCCATATTATGCATTACTTTTTGATGAAGCACTATAATTTTTGCCTTGGCTCTTTATTTAAAATTCACAACATAGCACTTTTGGAGAATTTTTAACCCCATTAGACATTTCTTACCAACTGATAGACATGTAAGTACACACTGAAGACATCTATTTCTGAGCAACAGTAAAATTTCTAAGTCTTAAAGCAGCATAAACACACCAGCTGAAGAAAAAGAAGACACCAGATTACAGTATGTAGCTAATGTCTCCAAATTTACCTCAAAGTTTTGCCAAATCATTTTTCTTCCACAAAACCAAACAAGTAAATAAATTATTTAAATAATTTAAAATAAAATTAAACAACCTATTATAGGAATACTCTTAAAATAAATATCCAACAAATTTTGAAACAAAAATTGGAAGCAGTTTGAATTACTAGGTTAAACTAAATCCTATAAATGACAGCATTTCAAATGTAAAAAGCAGGCTGTTTGATAAGAATTCAATGTTACTTAAGGAGGTTTCTAAACATTTCCATATAATGGAGTAACATTTTTAGAGTGGCCAAAAATAGCCATATGAAAAACAACTTTGCATTCTTATTTCACAGTTGCTGGTGATGGTACTCTTTTACATTATTAATATAATTTGCAAAAAAGACATATTATGTTAATAACATGTAGTATGTTAATAATTCAACTATAGAAAATAACTTTCTCTTGACAAAACTAAAAAATTAATGTTATTACACATAGAAGACTAAATAAGATACTGTTATCTTTTTTGCCTTAACTATTAAAAAGCATAGAATTAAATTTAATTTTTTACTGAAGCTGATATAGTTCCCTTTTTTCTTTGAGGTTTGTTGTTGTTGTTGCTGTTATTTGTTTCCATTTCAAAATCTCTAATTATACAAATAATTGTTTTAGCAAGGTAACTCAAAGCCCTTTTGGACATAGAAAAGGTATAATTTTTTTCAAAAATAAATCCCTGTAGCAAGGGAAATTACTAGTAATAAAATTCTTTCCCACATTTCAATGTAGAGAATTTAGAAATTTTTAGCTTCAAAGAACACATATTAATTCACTAGTTAGGTGTTCATGCTAATGTAGAAAATAAACTTACCTTTGCATTTATGGAATATTATTCTAAAATGTAGTCATGGTTATAAGTAAATATTTATAGTTTTTGAAATGCTATTTGGTAAGGATTAGATGGGAAATGATGCTGCTAACATGTAACATTTTCTCTGTGGAATAAGTGGGAAATGAAAAGTATCTTTTAAAGCACTTTCTTTTGCCAAACTGCTTATGCTCTTTTCTCAAATTGTTTATGGTCCTGGGCCTGATTAATGTCCTCCTGTTCTTTCTAAACACTCCAATGAAGTTTTAATCTGATGTTTATAACTTAGTGCTAAACATTGATGGTGAATCGCCACTGTCAAATGAAGTTACCCTTATAAGCTCAGTGGAATAAGATTCTATCAGCTAAGTTTGTTAAAAGGCTTCTTATCTAAATAAAAACCATCTTTCAGGGTAAGAAAAACACTAAAGTGAAGAAGCAGAACTTTCAAACATGCTGTTTCAGATTAGAGACTATTTAAAACAAAACGTCCCTGAAGTTTTTTTTTTTTTTTTGAGGGGGGGGAACCCTCAAGATATTAGCCAAAAAATAAGTGCGTGCTTAATTGGATGAAATCTCTCGAGCCATCTGTGTATTGTCTAATGCCTAACAAAAGAACGGCCAAGACATGAATGCCTTGGGGAAGGGGACAGAGCATTATCTTAGCAGCAGAATATGGATAAGTCATATCTGCCATGGATCAAATGAAAGTACTATGTGTGGTTTATTGGTATGTTACTATTGTTTTGGGTTCTAAACATTAGGACAGGGTAAAAATGAACAACTGGGCAGACATCTTAACCTCCGTGTCAGAGGATGACTAATCGTTACCGAAAAGAACGTTTGAGCCAAGACCTGCCTGACATTTGCTTCCTGCTACTGTTTTGGGAATCACAGTTTTAATCCTCTTCAAAAATATCTTTGGAAGGTAAAAGTCACTCATTTCATACTCTAGTTTTGTCAATGTCCCATGACTACTACAGCAATTATCACTTTAATTTGTAAAAAATCTTATTCGTGTCTGATTTTGAAAAAAATAAATAGAAATCCAGTGTCCCTGTTTGCAAGCTCAGAACTGTACTCCTCTCCTTTGTAACCCCATAGTGGTGAGTATGATCTTGTCTGGAAGGTTATTAATTAGAATTTACTCTTGTATACTGCTGAATAGTTTACAAAGCAGTTCATTGCACCACTAATAGAAATGGTCATTTATTCAGTATCTACTCAATCCCTATTATGAAATTCTTCTAAAAGCTGGAATATGAACCCCTACCTCACCTTGGGTCCAGTACAGAAGTAGTTGATCATTATGTACAAGGGCACATGAGGATGTAAACAACGAGCAAAAGCACCATGTAGAAGTTAGTGCTGGGACAGACTGCGTTGCCCTTAATGAACTTCCTGGTACAAAAACAAATCTTGTTTTTCTAATCATTCACTCATGCTTTGCTTCTGCCTGGTTTTCATTATGATAAATGGAGATGAATGTTGTCTTTCCCTAGTGACTCAATAAAAAAAGTTCTATCTGGCCATCACTTTCTTAGAGCCAACAGCCAGCTTCTTAATTGCCACTACTGGAATTATGTCTCTGTGGCCATCAGCAGCCAGATCATATTTTTTCCCTCACACTGTACAAAGGTGCAATCATTTGATTATGTCAAATATCATTGCAAAATGACAATTAACTGTGGATCTGGGCTTTCCATTTTAAGATGTCCTTTAAAAAGCAGCAGCATGAAATAGCTTAACATACACCTAGCACTGATTTTTCTGTTCTTGAGAATATGAAAAAATTGAAACTTTTTTATGTGTCTGCAACATTGTTTTGTGAAATAACAAAGTGACAGGCTTGAAAAGCTTGTCATAGGCAAGAAGCAGTGGGAAGCAAGAGGATTGAGGCTCAAAGTGTGGGTTTATTTCCTGTTTCTCTCATAAGTATTCATGTTTCCTGAGTGGATTGCAGATAGTCAAATGGGTCAGGAGAAAGATGTAATAAAATGGGCCTTACCTTTTTAAAAATTATAAAAGTGCTAGGCTAACTTTGGAGATAGTTTGGCCAAACTGATAATTTAGGGAGGTCTTTAGGGTTTAGTAACATATAAAAAAAATGTCATTACTATTTCTAATGTCTCCCTTCCATTTTGGTCTCCCGTTTTGTGTTTATGAAACAAATTTAATATTACACCCAAACCATTCTGTTGTAAGAAATATAAGAAAAGCAAATAAGCAAAAAAGCTTTTCCACTTGTACCTCTTTTTGTATAAATATGCCATGTTACTCTGTGAAATATAAACTCCCTCTTGCTCTTATAAGGGTGGGGAAATTTACTTCAAAAAGTATTTCCAAACACATTTCATTTCATCTCATGTAAATCAATGTACCATGGCTGCAAACCAAAGGGAATTTTGCTCTAAAGACCCTCTCAGAGGGGACTTCAAGAAGACACTAAGGTCTCTTTAGGTATTTAACCCATCGAGTTGATGCATAGGTGCTCCTAACCTGACAGCCACATGTTCTTATGAAAGAGGTGGTTTTGATGACAAGTTCTTTCAATATTTCATAAGATCCTCTGATATCACACTGCACTTTTTAAGCATTCAGCCAGAGCAATAACCATCAGGCTGTATTATAAATTAAATATCCCTGCCACATACATACAGGTTAAATATAAACTCAAACATTTTCTCTGTGTTTTAGCCAACAGACTGTACCAAAAGAAATGTCAGGCCATCCAAATTTGAGAGGAGGTTAAAGCTTGGAGAAAGTCCACTTAATGAACATATCGGGTAGCATCAATTCTTTTGTCATCTTTGTGGTACTTCAATTGGTCTTATGAATACTAACTTCTATTAACCATAGGTAACCAGGGCAAAATTCCCTTTAAATCATATAATATCACTGCTTCATTTACAGGCAGAAGAAGGATTTGCACAGAGAATTAGTGGCAAGACAGGTTAGAATCTACAAATTTATTAAAATATTCACAAACATGCATTTGGGATTTCAATCCCTGTTATTTCAAAGTGATGATGAGTTCATGCATATCTGATCCATGTAACAAGTGTTTGTGATCATCTCTGTCACAGAAAGAACTGTGATAGATGTTCTATGAGGATATAAAATATTTGTAATATAGTCCTCGACCTTTTATTAAATATAGTCAAGTAGGGTAAGGAGATATGCACAGACTATTAATATCAAGAATTAAGGTTCTATAGGATTAGAAGGCGCAGTGAGTGAGTAACAGGCAACACAGTGCTATAAAAGTTGAGAGAAATTTGAAATCACAGTAACCTGGAAAGTTAAGGAAAGGCCTTATGGAAAAAGTAGGACTAATACTGGGTTGTAAATAATAGAAAACATGTGGATGCCTCAGATGCAGAGCAGTGTGAGAAGGGAGAGATAAGAATGACTCAAGATGTTTTTATAGAATAGTAATTGAGTGACCTGACTCATTTGAAAGGTCTAAATTGCAGAGTAATGGAAAACAATATTCAACAGGGCTGGATTATGGAGATTTTGATCACTACATTGAGGTGTTTTGATTTTATTCTTGGAAAAAGAGAAACAGATGTATCTACGTGTGCATCTATGTAAGTGTAGTCATAAAAATCCCCACTGCCTCATTCCAAAAAGTATTTGAAAAATAAAAAAAATACAATATTTGAGGTATCTATAAAAAGCTTTTTTTTCCTAGCAATTTTGGGTTCACAGCAAAATTGAGAGGAAAGAAGAGATTTTCAGTACACCCCCTGCCCCCACATAGTCATAGCTTCTCAGACTATCAACATGCCCAACCAGAATGGTACATTTGTTGTAACTACAGAACCTACATTGACATGTCATAATCATCCAAAATCCGAAGATTTCATGATTGCTGTTATAAATTCTTGAGTTTGAAGAAATGTGTCATGACAGGTATATATTATTACAGTATCATACAGAGCATTTTCATGTCCTAAAAATTTTCTCTTCACCATCTATTCATCTCTTCCCACTCCAAACACTGGCAACCACTGATCTTTTGTAGTTTCTCTATAGTTTTGCCTTTTTTGAATGTCATATATTTACAATCACATGGTATTGTGCCTTTTTACATTGTTTTGTCTCACTTAGTAATATGCATTTAAGGTTACTCTACGTCTCTTCATGGCTTGATAGCTCATTTCTTTTTAGCGTTTATATAATATTCCATTGTCTGGAATGGAATACCTACAGTTTATCCTTTCGTCTTCTGAAGGATATTTTGGTTGTTTCCAAGTTTTGCCAATTATGAATAAAGCTTCTATAAATATTTGTGTGCAAGTTATGGGGTGACCATGTTTTCAATTCTTTTGGGTAAACACCAAGGAGCGAGACTGCTAGATGGCATGGCAAGACAAGCTTAGTTTTGTAAGAAACTGCCAAATTGTCTTCTCGAGTGGACTCATAATTTTTCATCCTCACCAGCAAGGAATGAGAGTTCTTGTTGCCGTATATCCTTGTCAGAGTTTGATACTGTTGGTATTCTGGGCTTTGGCCATTCGAATAGGTGTGCAGTTACAGCATCTCGTTTTAACTTACATTTCCCTGATGATATACAATGTGGAGGATTTTTTCATATGATTATTTACCAACTGTGTGTGTGTGTGTATATATATTATATATTTTTTTTTGGGGGGGGGTGTGACATACCTGTTAAGGTCTTTGGCTCATTTTTTAATTGAGTTGTTTGTTTCTTCTTTTTTGAGGTTTAAAAGTTCTTTGTATATTTTGGATAATAATTGCTTATCTCAAATGTGTATTTTGGAAATATTTTTTCCTAGTCTGACACTTGTTTTCCAATACGCTTGATAGTGTCTTTCTTTAATATTGTGTCCTCACCTCTTTTAGTGGACCCTCGAAGAATTATTTATTTTTCAGCTTGTTCAGCATTTTATTTGTTGCTAGGAGGGAATGGCAACATCCAAGTTCCTTATAAGCAGAAGTCTGAAATACTTTTTGTTTCTCAGCAGGAAAAAATGATATGAGAATGGAGGTATGTTATCAACTTGATACCCTCTCTCTTATGGAATGCTTAGCCTGGTTATTATAGGACGAACTGGTAGTAAAGGGAGACTGGAGGAGAGAAAAAATTCTTGAGAAACATAATACTGTTTCTCACATAAAGGAAAAGCAAGTTATTTGTCTTAGTCAGCTTGGGATGTCATAGTGAAATACCACAGACTGGGTGGCTTAAACAACAGATGTTTATTTTCTCACAGTTCTGGAGGCTGGATGTCAAAGATCAGAATACCAGGATGACTAGATTCTTGCAAAAGCCCTCTTCCTGGTCTGGAGATGATTGTCTTCTCATGGTGTCCTCTCATGGTAGAGAGTGAGCAAACTCTCTGGTGTCTCCACTTATAAGCCACTAATTCTATCATGAGGGCCCCACCTCATGATCTCATCTAAACCTAATGACCTCCGAAAGGCCCCCATGTCTAAATATCATCATACAGAGAGTTAAGGATTCAACATATTAATATTTTTGGGGGGAGGGCCCATTTCAGCCCATAGCATTAGCCAAATGTAAAAGTTGAGGATACCCTTAAAATTTCAAAGGTAGTCAGTCAATTAAGAATATGATGGAAATAGCAATGAAGTCATTATTTCACAGGTGGTTTGAAATTTGGTTATGAGTTGGAGAAAATAATCATTCATTCATTTTGAACTAGATTGTGTTTGATATAATGAAAAAGAATGCAAAGGAATACATCTTCTTAGTAGTGAAGAATCCTAACTCAAGAGTCGATAGATTGAGTTTTGGGCAAAGTCTTCACTTCAGGTACATTTGGGGTCTTTGGCCCAGAGAAAACAAGGGAAGACTTCCTAGAATGAGAGTGCAATCATTTGTATATTACCACAAATGATTCATACCAATCTGGAAGGACAAGGAAAAATGTCTTTGGATTTGTAGTCAGCTCTTATTTCTCTAAGTATATTCCCCTGGATAGTCATAAGACTACATATATAAATTATAGTTAATTAGTGTAATATAAACTATATTAAAATTTAAACAGATTTATTTGGGGTAATATTTTTAGAATCTTTAATATGCTACTGTGATAGTTAATTTCTATGAGTGGAATACTGTATTTTACATTTTATCAAAGAACCACCCTGCCTACTTCAGAGTGGCTCAAGGGACTAATCTGAGACTCTACTTTACTGGTATATTTACAGAAACCTGCACTTGGAGTAAATTTCATTAACTTTGATGAAAGAATGGCTTTATTTGTAAAATCATCACCTAAGAGATCCCAGAATCCCAAAGTGCAAACTGAAATGGTCCTTAGACGTCATTTGGTATAAAACTCTTTCTCCTATTATACTTACATGAATAAGTGAGAACTTGGTCTCAGGACCACATGGATCCTAATAGAAATGCTGGACCCCACAACTTGATCTTCTAATTCCAAAGTTAGTAGTTCTTCTAGTAAATTTTACAACGTCTAGGACTAAGTGGCCAATTCTCCTCATTCAGCAAGAATATGAAGACTATATCATTTTGGACAAGTGCATATAAAAAAGTTATACCTAAATAAATCTCTCCAAAAGTCATAAAGGAATATCTTTGTCCTTGCCACCCAGAATAAGCCAAATTAAAGCTGAAAAGTGGTTACTAATGAGTATAGAAGAAAGCTACGACTGTGTTTAAATGAAGAATCTTGTTTGAACTGAACTGCAGTCTAGAAAAATCATATCAAATAGCCTATAAAATTATATTCAGTGGTTAAAAAAACTCAAGGTTTCTGATTTTTACTTTGAACATACTGTGGGTTTACATTGGCTTCCTTCCCCTTGAAATGTCATATTGTGGCAGAGCTTAGCAGCTGCATGTTTGCCCTATGCTAAGAAAAGATTGTCACTATGATCTTCCAGACACGGAGTCCAATATTCTCACTTCATCTGCATAGGGTACTATAACTATGTATTTCTAGGTACCCTGAGGCACAGGCTACTCTACTTTGTCTTTCAATTCAATCTGACCAACATTTAATAAGGGTCTTGTGTTGGGTATTGGGTGGGTAGCGATGATGGAGAGAAAATTGAGATAATTCCTGCTTTTCAGTAGCTAATCTGGGGGATTGGGTGGGAAACCAGACAAATACCTATAATTTAGGGTTAAGTAAGGGACCATAAAAGAAGTAAAAACAAATACTACAAGGATTCAAAGTAGGAAAAAACACTTCTAAATAGGTGGATTTTGATCTAGAGAGTTTTCATGAAGATCTTATGAATATGGCATTTGTAATGAACACTGAAGGACAGATGGAATTTTCAGCAGGCAGAAGTGCCAGGAAGGCCATTTCAACATGGGTAAGACACTTAGAAAAATTGTCATCCACATGAAGAATTAGTTTGCTGAGAGTACAGATATTGAGGGTTTAGAATAGTTAAGAATACTTAAAAAGTAGGCTGGGTCAAAGGGGTGTGGGTTTGAAGCTAAGCACATATAGCCTCATATTTGGGGAAACACTTGAAAATTTCAGAGCAATGGAGTGACTTGAATCATTTGAAATTCCCTTCCAGAAACATTTCCATCTCATTGGAGAGTAGTAATTCTGGATTACTAGGTTATATTAGTAACATAGAATGATCTGTACTTTAGTGACATAGGAAGAGTAAATTAGTTCCATAAAGTCCTGGGTGCCAGTACATCCTACTCCCTCCAATCATGTTTCCACCTGGCTTTGAATCCTGAGCATTACAGAACCAGGCCACATACTTATACACCAAATGTTTATCAGCCTTGCCAATAAAGTGCTAAATTGCCATATTCCCCAGTTTCTGGGAGACCTAAAGCCTTTTTTATTTTAAAGACTCCATAGCAAGTCCAATTTTCAACCACAGAGAAATTGCAGAACATGTGGTCCTATTACAAACTAATATAAACAGCATTCATTCGAAAAAACTCCCACGAGGCACTAGAAGAATTCTCACTTGGAGAGATTCTGTTACACTTTCATTAATCTTTGCCTCATGCCCCATATGAGCAGAATAAGTCTCTCTGGGAAAAGCTATATGAATTGACAATTATTAACCTTGCACTTTCCTGGTCAGGAAGTGAGGATGCTGGCACCTGTGAAAATAAAAGGGCGATGAATGGGAGCCTAAATTCTACTCTTCCAACTCCCAGCTCTAATGGAAAAGAAGCTAAGTGCAAATGCCTGGATGTAATGTGTATCCTCTCAAAGGGAAGAGATTGAGTATATATGTGTATACTTGAAATTAACAACAGTCTCCTACCATTTAATTTACAAAGAAATTTAACATAAATTGCCTCAAGTAATCATCTTATGTGGATTGGGTGGATATCTATATCTCAATTTCACAATGAGAAAAATGAAGCTCAGAGGGGCTAAATAATAATAGTTGTTGCTATGTCAGAGACTTGAAATAAATGTCTTACGTATATTACCATATGCTATGGGCTAAATTGTATCCCCTAAAATTCACATGCTGAAGCCCTAACCCCCGGTATCTCACAATGTGATCGTATTTAGAGAATGAGACCTTAAAGACATAATTAAGTTAAAATGAGGTCCTAATCCCATCTGACTGGTATCTTTATAAGAAAAGGAGATTAGGATACAGAGAGAGACACCAGGGCATTGGCATACACTGAAAAAGACCATTGAGGACACACTGAGAAGGCAACCATATGCAAGCCAAAGAGAAAAGCCTCAGAAGAAATTAATCCTCCAGATACTTTGATCTTGAACTTGTAGCCTCCATAAGTGTGAGAAAATAAATGTCTGTTGTTTAAGCCACCTGTCTGTGGTATTTTGTTATGGAAGCCTTAACAAACTAAAATACCACATTTTAAAAATTAAAATAACAGTTAAGTAGGAATCAATAACCTCATTTACAATTAAGAAAACTAAAAACCATAAGTAATTGACTCTGACTTTGAACCAATGTCTTACATCAGAACTCAGGCCCTTAATCTCTCTGCTATTTTCTCAAATAATAAATTGACCAAAGTTAGCAACTAAATTAGAGCATCTTAACTTCTAATTCAGTATGCTTTCTATAAAAGTATCATGAAATTACTTTGGTAGGTCTGTTTTGACATTAAAACAGGATGGAAAACAAGGTTAAGAAAAATTAAGTTCCAAATGAAAATTAAAATACCAGGTTTCCTTTACAGTTTTGCAAGATCACACTAAAAAATTCAAGGCAAATGAATCTTTTCTTCTAGGCATTCTGGAGTAGTGCATCTGTTTTTATTAACGGTACATAAACCTTCCATTTCAGTTATTCTGAAAAACGGTTTGATCAAGACTATTTCTCTAACATCTCCTTTTAGTTTATTGTAAGTAGAAATGTATCCTAATGCAGAAAACTCTTAAAGGGGTAATACTTTCCTGATATTATTTTAATTAACAGTAAAGTTCCTGATAAATGCTGAAAACCCACATACTACAGAGAATCAGACAGGAAAGTTTACCTAGGAAATGTCATCTTAATTTTGGAAAGCAGAATTTCTAAAATTCCATATGAACTCTGATCTGATCAAATTAAAAGTGACATAACTAAATTACAGTACACTCATATGATAGAATATTAAATGACCACTGAGATTAATGAGACACACAAAAATGCTCACAATATGCTCTTGGGGGAAAAAAGAGACTATAATACTATCTATAGCATGGATCCACTTATATAATATAAATTCATTAAAAAAAATTTATACACCAAATGTTCATAGTAGCTGTATTCAAGTGGAGGCAGGTGACTTAACTTAAGACTTAATATTGTTATTTCTTATCATGTTTTCTAATTTTCAAAAACAAACGTAGTATATGTTTGTTATGAAGAAACAGAAATGGAAATAGATTGATAAAGTAAGCAAGAGTCAAGGTTTAGCATGATTTTCTGAATTAAAAATATATATATATTTCAGCAAAGGAAGGGCTTAATCTTGGAAGGAGGTCTGTTAGTGCCAACAGTGAATTTGATTGATATAATTTAAATAAGACAAGAGAAATTCTGAAAAGTTGTGTGCGTGCCTGTTGTGGGCACATACACTTGTGAATACATGCATGTGCATGAAGGCATAATATTTAAATATTTAAAGAGAAACAGCAGTAGGAACTTTCTTGTGAACTCCTATCCCTTTGCTCTATTTACCACACAAGAGGACGAATGATCTTTCTACAATGCAAATCTGATCTTATCCCTCCCTGATGTAAACTGCCAAAGGCTCCCCAAAAGTATGAAGCTGACATTCAAATTCTATAGGTGACTCAAAAGTTCTTGCCTGACGGGTTCTGGTTTACCTGTCTAACTCACCTCTCACTATTTTTTTGTTGCTTTCTAAACTATGATCCTGTTGAGTTGTGTCTCATTTCCATTCACTCTCTCCCCTTTGAGAGATTGTAGTGTTCTTTTCTTGAAAAATTCTCTTTCCAAATCTTTGCCTGATGATTTCTTATTCATTTTCAGTAGTTTGCTTACACATCATTTCCTCTGTTGTGTCTGCCACTAACAACGAAATCCCACGTGCCTGGATAAACCCAAGATCTCACTCATGGTACCTCCCGCACAACATCACAATTATCCATTGACATGTCTGAGTTCTTCACAGGTTCTCTGGGGGCAGAGCTCTGAGAATATTTACTAGTACACAGAAGAAGACCAAGATTTTGTAAGCTAAATAAAATAATAAAATAACTCATTTGTAGAAAAACAAAACAGAACTATCTTTTCACTTTTAAAGTTAAACTTAGCTCACAAAAAGTTATGTTCCTATGTCTCTCTAATTGGCTGCTGTATTATTGGTGATTAACCCTCCATGGTACATCTTGGAGTCTCAATAAGAACTTGATGAAAGGCTGCTCATATAGTTGTCACTCATCAAACACTTACTGAGAACACTTGATGTGGGTTAGTCACTCATTATACATGATAGGCACACAGGGCATGAGTGTCTCTCAATATATGTCAATATTAATAAGAGATTATAGCATTGTGAGGACTATAGCCAAGTAAACAGACAATTATCAGATAGTGAGTTAAGTGCAAAAGAGAGTGATTTGGGAACATACAGAAATAACACTTAACCCCAAATAGGTACCATTATATTACTTCATCAATTTTTTAAATTATGGTGGCTGGTTAAAATTATAGCACACTTCTGATAGCTGTTTTTCAAATGGAGTTTAGTTAAAATGGAACTAGTAAGTCATTCTTAAACATTTTTCTTAAAATTAAAATAAACTAATGATAATGTTGAAGATGTGTTAGCAAACTGTGATTAACTGAAAGATATTTACTAAAACGGACATAGACTTCAGCCAGCTACTGGATGATGATGGATTCATCTGTGGAAAGACAACCAGATCTGTTTTCTTGCCACGTGGGATGAGGGAAGGGTGAGGCATGTAAAAAGAGAAAAATAGACAAATAAAATCTGTAAATTCCAAAGAGAAAACAGATTTTCCTTGTAAATATTTCCCCTTAGGACTCCTGACATCCTTTAGGGAAATGATGATTTTAACAACCCTTACTTTGAATGCTGCTACATTTTCAAATATCTTTTCCAGAGCCAGAGGGTAAATGGAATAGTGCTGGCTGCCAAGTACTGATGGCTAGAAAATCCCTGCGAGGAGAAAAAAAAAATTATGAGTTAATTAAATCATCACCTCATCATTTCTGCATATGAATTATTGTACTGTAACCAAGAATTCAGTGTGAGTAGGTTATCAGTAAATAGGATCCGATCCTATTTTAAAAAATAGGAAAAAATTGTGTGTTATCTTTTCTTGATATTTTTCCCCAAGAAAAATACTTCTCTGGTAATTTACTGTCTACTAGAAAGAAAGAACTTTTGGTTGCAAAATATAGACAATAAATAGTTGATTTATGAGAAGTATTTATTACTTATGGGTGAGGAATTAGGGAGAGATCCATGAAGAATATAATGCTTAAGCTGATCTTTGAGGAATAGATGTGATTTGGATATGAGAAGTGAGTGCTCAGCAAAGGTTTGTTAAACTAAAAGATTAAATGAATGAAAGAATGGACGAATAAATACTTTAGGTCTTTATGAAGTTAGAGAATTTCTTGTATTTCCTTATCATTAAAATTATGTTCTCCAATTTTATCCAAATAATTTTTATTCTAAGAGTAAATTAGACAGGGGACCAACAGATATGGCTAAGTGAGAAAACATATCACTGGTGAGAGAGAAGTAAGACTCCTTAAAGGAGGGGACACTAGGGATCAATCTTGATAGAATAACAGGGTTGGATATCTGAAGATGAGTAGGAAGAGATATTCTGGGTAATGAATACCTGATAAAAGCAGGTTGCTCTAAAAATACAGGTATGTACTGAGAAAAGAGTTTCAACTTGATGTAGCTGATGCTGATGACTGGGAAGAGTGGGAAATTAGGTGGGTGAGAGATTTACATTATGAATGTACTTGAATGAATGCAGTCATGAACCCTGGGCCCATAATACCTTCTATGGCTTTAGTCAAAATGAGGAACTTTCTGTCTTCTCTGCCATTCCTGGGGTCTTGTGTCTTCTCCTGTGCCTTGACCTTAGCACAAGAACCCTTTTTGCTATCATTGTCATTTATATTACTCCACTGAATAGACAGCATCATGCTCTCAAGCTTATGTCGTCAGAGCTATGGGGACTTCTTTACTAGACTTATGAGGAAGGAAGCATTGGGTAATGAGAAAGTGAGACCAGGACACAGAATACATGCATTCTAGTTCTGGCTCTACTGGCAACTTGCTGAGGAACCTTAAAAAAGCCAATCAATATCTCTGAATCTGCTACTTCATCTGTAAAACAAAAGGGTTAGCCAGATGATTTTAAAGATGTCTTCAAGCTTGCTATGTTTATTTAGATCATATGAATTCTTGGATTGAAAAGCATAAATAGTATAATCAGCCTAATCCATTTCTGCAGCTAAATTGTGAAAAATATGAAAGGGCATTTTAGTATATAATAAGACTCATCCAGAGATTCTATGGCTCTACCTACCTGGCTTCACTCACTCACTGAACATTAAATCATTCCCATCCCAGGACCTTCCTTCCTTGCCAGTAAGAGATGTGTTCAGAAGAGATAGCATTGCTCTAGGAGTCCAATGAACTCTCCTTGTTCTACTCATCCCTTTTTGACCAACCTCGAACTACTAATAGATAGCAGATAAAAGATCTTTGAGAATGGGTCCAGCATTTCTGATCTTTCCCAAACTAGTATTGTTAGGATCTGGTTTTGAGCATCATCACTGCACTCACCCTGGACTCACCCTACAGAGGGCAGATTTGGGTCCTCACCCTTCAATCTTTTAGGTATTCCCAGAATGATCTAGGGTTCAGACAGCACCTTTGGAGAACTGTTTTGGACAAGATCGTAATTACTATATTCTTGCCTGGCTGGAAAGGCCAAAGGATAGGACTTGAGATAAATGGTCCACTGGAAGTAAATAGCCAGAGGAAGTTTGGATGAAGAAATTTATGTGTTGTATATGTTCGGGAGGTTAGGGTTGGGAAAGAGGTGGTTGCATTCTGCTTCTTGACTGAACATTTTCCCTTACAGTTTAGGCATAATGGTAAGTCTCCATTAAATGCCCTCATTATTTAGTCTGTTGTTCAGGCTCTCAATTCTTTGCCTCAATCCTCAATCACTATATCAATGTCTCATCATAAAGGAAGAAAAAAACCCCACAAAATAAATCATTGTTGGGATTTCCTATTCTTCACTGGTTTAGGGATGTGATAAATCCTAATCCGACTTAATTTAATTGCTTCATGTGTATAATGGGAATAACAGTAATTCTTAATTTCAATTTTATTTTATTTTTTTAATCTGGAATGTGGTTTGTGGAAAGAATGACAAGTTTGTAAATTCCAAATCTAACATAAATTTATTATATTCCCACTGCTCTTTCCATTGACTCTCAGAGATCAGAAAGACCATAAGAGTACAAACTTGGCCAAAACTCCACCCTCTCTTCTGGTGCTTGAATCATCTGCAAAGTTCTGTGAATGGTCATGTGACTTTTCTTGAATACCTGTAGTGACAGGAAATGCACCATCTTCCAAAGCCCATTCTAGCTTTGGAAACCTCTGTGCATTCAAATATCCTGTCTTATGCTCACAGAATCTGTCTTAGAATTTCTACCAACTGATTTCTAATCCACTGGTCACAGTCATTCCAAACGGGTCTAAGGTAGCCCTTCAAATGTGGGTATACTGAGTTAATGAGTCTTTTCAGTAGAAAATGTTGTTTCTTTAAGAATATTTTTATTATGGGTTACTGATTGAAATCCAGATAGGGGGCAGCACTCTCTGTCATGGGACCTGCCCCATTGTCTCTCTCTGTGTTCCCTTGCATTTGTTCTGTAGTCCCTTTCCAGCTGTTCTGTCAGTCAAGACTGGTCTCCACACATCCTAAAGGATTTTGTTCAAGGAAGCAGTGTATCATATGGCAATGCCATTTCTTTTTCCTTCATAAATCAGGCATCCATGACTCTAGCAGTGAAATTCTACTTAGTAGTATAAATTTAAGCCACCTCAGCTGCTCTCTCTGAAGAGCAAAAAAAAAAAATAAAAATAAAATAAAAAAATAAATAATTTTACTGTTGTTCTCCAATTACAAAAGTTTGGGAACCATTCCAAAAATCATCCCAAAAAATATTTCAAAAAGAGATATTATTTCCAGAGGCTAAATGGCACACACATGGGATACAAAAGATTTGTTGACTGCGTGGAGCCAGCAAGAGCATGGTAAATCTATCTGACTCCTGACAAAAACCAAAACAAGCCCCAAAGACAGCTTGGATAATGGGAAATGGATTTGAAAAAAAAAATATTCTCCTCTGGATTTCTCCTTAGCACATTCACTGCCAGTAGTACACAGTTATGTGTTTGTCACTGAGCCACACCCCTACCCTAAGCCACAATGCATTATGCATGTGGTATGAAATGATGACTACTGCTGATGCTATTGCCCCTGTTAGTCTTAGGACAGGTGGCAAGCTTTGTCTGTGGGATCCACATACAAATGATAATCCTTATAACTCTCTGCAATCTATTTCCTGAAAAATTCTCTCTTTAACTTGAATGATCTTATCTTTGTGATTAAAGAAAAAATTATTAGAGACATTGGAACATTGAAAATTGGTCTGGAAAGGGTAGAAAAGTGCTTCAATGCCAGAGAAAACTTGCTAATGCTATTGACAACACACTTCATATTATACACACATGTATTAACCTAAGTATAACAGATTTGAACAAATCTCATGAATTGTCATGTGAATGAATATTACAGTGGCCAATTTTATAGTTCTTTATGAATTCATCCTCTTATAATAAAAATATTTACATGGAGCCACTGAAGAATTCATGAAACTTTATAAGGAAGTATTGTATAGCTCAACAAAGATAATTTCTAATAAGAAGACAGCTACTTTAAGTTATTTTCTCAATCATTATGGTCTGTCTCACCGAGCTAATTATTCACATTTTCCCATCAGTTAATCTCCCTTGCATACGGATTTCTGCAAAGTAATGAGAAAAAAGAATAATATTAACAGTTAGCACATACTGTACAACTGTGGTAAGCACTTTAAATACATTCTCATTAATTTATTTCTTGACAACATTCCAAGGCAGGTGTTAGCAGTCCTGTTTTACAGATGAGAAAACCATGGCTTAGGCAAGTTAAATATTTCAGGTCTTTCTAACTATACTACTTCATGCTGCTAGTTTAGTTTTGTATAGGCACAAGGAGGGAGTGAACTATAAGTGGTCATGGATATAATTCTGCAGGTATCACTTCAAATTGTTGTATTTGTCTCTTTAAATTACTCTTTTAGGAAAGAGTAAATATTTTCATATTTCCCTCTGAAAGAGACATCTTTAACTCCCTCTGTGGTAATGAGCCAAACTATTATGGAAATAGATGTGCAGATCTTGGTGCCACTGCGACTGACTGACATAAGAAGAAACTGCTGGATTCTATGCTATCCGCTCCTGTCCAAAACACACAGGGGAGATTTGGAACACATTTTGACCAAAGCATCCCTTCAAAAGGCCAAGAGAATTCCATTCATTTCAATAACTGGGAAGATTCAATATGGTTACTTCTTTCAACTGGTATTTACAGAAAGGTTAGGCAAACAGAAGAGAAAAACCCAAGGGGCACTGGCCCTCTCAGAGTCTATGAACGCAGACTCCTCTTGGACAATGGAGATTAATAATATTGATGTTATTTTTAACCAATTTTTCTCTAGAATAAATGCCTATTTTTTATGCTGAAATACAAGGCATTTCTTCCAATCCAGAAGTACACCCAGAGTACCTGGACAGGGTAAGCTTAGTTTCCAGAACCAAGAAAGGGTCAAAATAAATATTCAATGGTGTTGGTTCAGTGATTTATTATTCTTACATAAAAGTGTCCTTCTACTCCTACATCCACTGGCACTTGGTAAGAGTCAGCAGACAGATGACCTGGGTCTGCCTTCCATTTGTGGAACCTCAGTCAAGTCACTGCACTGCCCTCTTAGTTTTAATAACCTCATTGATAAAATAGCAATGATGATTCCTGCTCAGTCTACCCTCAAGAAGCTGTTAGGGACAAATGGAAAAATCTATGTGACATTACTGAAAACACACGTATTAAAAACGCATATAACCCCAAACCCACAATTGATGCTGCTATAATCATTTCTATTTAAGTATGTCTTTTCCTCATTGTGACAAGACCTTATCATATGTTTCTTGCTATCTTGAGGCTTTAGGAAGGGTAAGCATTCAGTGGCTGTTAATCATATTGATGAGAATGAAATTTAACGTGGCCTGCCCAGTGGACACAATTCCGCCTGTTGTCATGATAATTGGCAGCAGGAGGTGGCACAAGCCTGAGGAAGGACTGTGGTTAGAAAGGTTGGTTCACATTTGGTTTACTTCTGTAATAAAGTAGGAAGCTATTCAATTAGTTCGAAGTGTCTTCCATTAGCTGTGGTGGCTGCCAATTCCAGAAAGGCTAAGCCATTCAACATCAGGTTTATGGTGAAAATAAAGGTAGTGAGTCAAGAAACCACGTCAGACGGCGGGGATATAAAATCAGAGATAAGTTTTAGCACACAAATGTGTCATCTTGACCAAGTAAAAATCAAAAAGATTTTTTAAAAAATCAATTGAAATATGCCTTTTGGGGAAGAATAAGAGCTTTCCTAGCAACCAAGTTTGCCTCTTCTTTTCCATCTTAATTTAACATTTTTTTCTTTTTCTTTTTCTTTTTTCAATTTGCAGTTTACTGGATCCCCAAATATAGTATCAGCAGTAACTTCAAAGAAGCCATGATGAATCTTTCAAGGACTTTCCCTCATAAGCACTTTTTTATGGCTGAACAGGCCTGACCTCCAGGTCTCATCTTAAAAGTCAGAGTTTTCCCCTTTCATGAAAGCCTCCTATGTCTGATCAGTCCCAGATACGACGCAAAGTTAAACAGGGTCACAGTTAAGTGTGGGTCTTTAGAGTGAAGCCCATCCTGGGGCGGGGTGATTTTTCCACTGCATGGTCTGGCCGGTTGGCTGCCACAGACACATGTTGATTATTTTAAGCCTGCTGAAGTGCCTGAAGCCTAACTTGCCCAAGATTTCCTAAAGAGTCATCTTCTAAGGAGGAGAGGACTCCATCAAAAATGTAAAACAAAAGAAAGCAATGTCTACAAATTCCAAGTTAAAATGCCAGAGTAAAAATTGCTGGTTAATTGAGCTGCAAGAGGCTTTTAGGCATACTTTAGTCCAAATTCCCCAATTTTATAAAAGAGATTGAAACTCAGAAAGGGGAAGTGATATTCCCAAGTCACTTGGAAAACCTCAGTCCCCAAGACCCTAACTAACATCTTTGCCTTACACCAGGCTAGAATCTCCCAGATGTAAATAATTCTAAATTACGGACATCTGGAAAACCCATGCTTAATAACATCCAACATAAAATGTTTCCAAATAATTAGAAATTTGGATTGAAAAACTAGTACAGCAACAAAAACATCTGAGTAATTTCAGAGATTGCATACTATTTATTCAAATGTTTTAATCTGCTAGAAAAATAAACACAAACAGGAAGCCAAAAGTGGTTCCCTTTTTTATGCATCATTGTAGTTCATTTAAAAAAAAAATTAGACTTTACTTTTTTGGCATTTCCTAAGCCTGGAAAAGTAAAATTCAATTGGCTTGTTTCATTTTTTTTTGAAACTTTTCCTTTTTTGATGTTTTGGTTTTATACCAATTAGATTTTCAACACTGTTATAATGCATAAATCTAAACCAAACACATTTTTCTTTCATAATTCCTTGCTCTAAAAAGCAACATTCTCTTCTCTGTAAATATTTTATTCCTAAAGTATGTAAACTCTTTCTCATCCAGTTTTTTAAAAGAAAGTCCAAACTTAAAGCTTACATTGAGCCAATTTGTAATAGTCATCCCAGCAGATGTCTATCCACCTGCTTATCTATCTGTCATCCTATCCATCCAATCATTTGTCCATCCGTCCATCTACCCATCCATCTTTCCATCCATTCATCCATCCATCTATTCATTGATGTCCTTCTTTTAGCCTATTTACTTAAAAACGATATTCTTGAAATTCTTACAATGCCTTCCTCATAATATTGCAAGAAACTGAAATGAGGAGAGCTTTGTAAACATATCATACACATATCATTTGTTCTAATATCCAGATCTGGTTTTTCAGTCAGTGAAATGCATGGTCCTTATTAGGAGCAATAAAAATTTGCTGGGTATATATAGCTATAAGATGAAAAAGTTTAGGCTGGGAGAGAATTTCTAAATTTTGTTTCAAACATCAGTAATTTCGACAAACCAAGCACTATACTTAGTGATTTATAAACATTAAACTCATTTAATCCACATAATAATCTTATAAAGCAGATTGCTACTATCATTCTCAACTACATATGGGGAATCTGAGGTACCAGGAAATTAAAAGGAACTTGCCCAGGTAATAGGATTAGAAATAACAGAGAACATAATTCAACTCAGGCAGTTTGATTCTGAGACATGTGATTTTAAGTTATGATGCCTAACTAAATCCTTACCACTTAGTTCTGGAGACAGAAACCCCCAAACAGATAATACCTTATTATGAAGCAGGGATGATATAAACTCACCTTGGGGTATTACTCCTCTGTGTTGTCTTTATAAAAGTAAGCAGAAAAGGCTGTCCTGAGCCAGCTAATGCCATGCTATGTAATATACAGTAATCCATCCCTAACCAATGTGAGAAAGAGTGGTGGGATACGTGAAAAGTCATAGAGTGAAAGAATTCACTTTGAGGAATTATGACCTTATAATCAAACATCAGGTTATAGGGAAAGAGCTCATTAGTTAACCTATAAAACTACTTGTAAATATCAGTGATATTTTCACTAAAATAAAATAGGTATCTAAATAAAGTAGATTTAAAGTACCATTAATAGTTAATGAACCTTAATTTCCATTCATCATTTCCTGGTCTGGCTTTCACTTTACTGCCTTTCTCACACCGCCTTTATGCCAGTATGTGTCCTCTCTACAGAGTCTGAGCATCCACCTTCCTCTCCACCATCACAGAACACAGTTCAAACACCAGGCTCTATCTTCTTCTCTGGCCATATTGTTTCCTGAGCCTGCTGGATTCCTTTCATTTGAGTGATTTGTCTATTCCTAACAAAAAAGTTCCCTCTGTTACCTTATGTTTCTAAAAGGGCGACTGATTATTTTTACAATCTTCATGATCTGGAACCCAAATTTATATAGTACCATGCCCAATGAGAGATAAATAATAAATGTTAGCCCTGTTCTTAAAGGAATGATTACCACTTTGAACAAGAGAATAGAAAAGCCATCTCACTCAGCATAACACAAAGTAAAAACAGGTGATTGGTATTGCCTTTGACTCCCACCCTGGCAGAGTGCAAAGTCAGAGTTAAGGGCCTACAGCAAAGTGACAATTTGGAGGGACAGGAAGTTTCATCTTCAATAGCTATTCTGACTAAGCTCTGGAGTCTAGAAATCTTCCATTTTTCTTTTCAGTTGACACACTTAAAGGGGGATGCTCTTTGCTAGATGTCCCCATGCTGAGATCTTCTCATAGTGGCACACCCAGTTCAGTTGCCACAGCTCAGAACAAAAGTCTTTGTGACCACAGGTGTCTGGACTTAATCTGTGCAGTGCCCTACATAGGGACTGATACTCAGTGATAGTGCCAGAATTAATTGAAACTCTGTGATTCTTAGAATGAAGATCCTTTACAAACATCAAATGACATACTCATGATGAGAAAAACCTTTTAAATAAATGTAACTTAATATATTAATATATAAGGAGCTTTGGTAACTTTTAAGGAAAATCCTAAAATTTAATAAATATAATCAGATAATTCAAAAAGAATAAATATAGACAGGTAACAAACATCAAAAATTTCAGTTAAGATATGACAAAAATATGTTAAAAGTTTAATGAGAAATAACTGATTAGCACTCGTTAAAAGTTCCAAGGTCATAAAAGACAAGTATTAACTGTTAAACTATCATAGACTAGAGGAGACTAAAGGAACGTGACTAAATGCAGTGTGGGGTCCTGGACTGGATCTTGGAGCATGAAAATGGTAACAGTGGAAAAACTAGTGAAATTGAAATAAGTTCTGTAGTTTAATAGTGTGGTGTCACATATTAGTTTCCTGGTTTTGACTATCAGAGCCTGATTACATAAGTCGATAACATAAGGAATACTGGATAAAGGACATCATTTTTGCAAGATTTCTTTAACTCTAATATTTTTTTCAAAATAAAAAGCTAAAATTAAATTACCATGTGACTAAAGGGGAAAAAAGAAAGCATAATAAAATTGTTGTGTATTATCAATAAAATTTTTCTTGGGAAAAACTAGCTCAGTTTCATAAGAATCAAATAATTACAAAATGTACATGAATGTCTCAGAAACAAGAATGAGTATAAATCTACCACAAAAATTATAAACAAAAATATCTGTTTTCTCACTTTTTTAAAACAAAAAGCCAATATTATTTCTCCAGTCAAAAAAAGTGTCAATATATTTTTTAAGAGGAGGAGGAAGAAGTTGCAAAGCATTGGGAAAAACGCTGTATAATATTTCAAAATGTAGGGACAACTGCAAATTTTTAAATCCCAAGAATTACTAACGCAAGCTTATTACTTTTCTAGAATGTGAGAGACTTCTATTCAACAGTGTGCCATCATCCTTGTGAGTCAAGAAGATGACATCATTTAATAGAAAAGAGAAAAATGCTTTAATTAAACAGATAAAATATTAAAATTAAATGTTGCCAGTTATAGAAAACATAAGAAAAATTTAACAAAACATAGAAGAAAGTTTTTTTAAAACTACTTTTTCAGATAAGAAAGCTCAAAAATTCAGTGGCTGTATATTGAATCTCACAGGGAGTTATGTGTGCTCAGACAGGAACTTAAGTATCTTGTGTTGACAGGTTACTAATATATCATTTGCAATAGTCCTCTTTCCTTTTCTTCTTTTTTCCAAGCTTGCACTTTTTCCTTGTCTTTTTTTTTTTAAGTTTGTTCAAAAACATTTACTCAGTAACAATAAAATGCCAGACCTACTTCTACACCTGAGGATACAAGAACGGTTAAGACAAGTTCCCTGCCCTTGAGGAAGTAACAAAGTGTTTAATTGACCTAAGTGATGCCCCAGAAACCTATGTCCAAAGTAATGGAGAATGTACTTCTTCCTCATGTTCTATTCTGAAGTGGATTTTTATAAATTATTTGTTATTTCTTCAAGTCCAGAAATGTTTATGGTAGCATTCCCTGGTCCACATTGTTCATTCTCAAGATAAAATAATTCTTTAAAGTCACTATAAGCTTGTGGTGTGGTGTCAAAATGCTGATTCATCTGCTCAAGTACCAAAGGTAATTCATGGATTGCCTTAGGATTCTGGAGAGATACTAAATTTTGTGTCCTAAAGTAACATGTAAAGATTTCAGTTCCATAATTTCTGTGACTCAGCCTCAAGAAGTTTAGAATGAAAAAAATCAATGTTAATGTTTTGGTAACAACGCAAAAGAAAAAAAAAAAGAAGAAGAAGAAGAAAAGAAGGAGGGATAGAAAGCAGGCTGGCTCAAACATGTTCCCAGGAAAAAGGTGCCGAAGTAAAAAAGTCTATTCTTATGGAGTTACCTGCTCCTGGTTTTCCTGCATTTTAATCCCCATGGTTTAAGCAATTTACAAAAGGCAGCAGAAGCCCATCTAGCCTGAAATTCCTTTAAAAAAATTTTTTTTTCCAATCATAAGGGAGTAATATTCATAGTCTATCACTCAAGATGAAATAATAGGTCTCTGAAAAACTTTAGGCTCGTGTCACATAATACTTTCTAAAATAACGGAATAGAATGTTCTAAAAATATTTAGTGTAGTGACAAGTGGCAACATAAAACTCTGCATGATGTAAAGGCATCTAAAAATATGCACAGACCTCTTTTATGAATAAAATTGTGCAGAGGGCTAATTAAAGAGGTAGCTGATATATGTAATCACATGTCAATAATTATTCCTCACAATCTCAGTTGGAAGTCGGATTTAGTAATGATGGAGATTTTCAGTTACAGACAAACTAGCATTTTCAGTGGTGGTATTTATTCCTTTAGGCCTTTAAGCAATATAATTTGAACAGTGATGTTCCTCAGAATTTGGACATCAGGTTTTATTATAAATATAGAATCCATCAGTTTCTACAAGACTTCACAGTTCCAGAAATAAATTAAAAATAGGAAAATAATCACATATTTTCCATGTGATTCCAATCACTCAAATAAAATATCTGAAAACAGAAAGAAGCCAGACTCAAAGACTTCAAACTGTTTGATTCCATTTATAGACATTCTGGAATTAGAAAAACTTGAGGAAAAAGACCAGATCAATACTTGTCAGGGACTGAGGGCAATGGAAGGGATGACTATAAAAGGGCAGCATAAGGAAATCTGGTGGCGTGGGGGGGGGGATGAACTGCTCTGTATCTTAATGTTAACGGTGATGGTTACAAGATTCATTGCATTCGTCGAAAGTAATAGAGTTATACACCAAAAGAGTAAATTGTACTATATGCAAACTAAAAATAAATAAACAAAACTTAAAAAAAAAATTTTAGGTGAGGCAACCCTTGGTTGACCTCACAAATTGCAAAGACTTTGTCAGCTTACAATCCCTTATTTTTTTTTTAACTTTTATGCCTATAGCACCTGGTCTTCCTAGGAAGTCTAAACAAAACATTTTAAACATTTGAAAATATTTGGCTGGATGACTATTTTTTTCTCTTTTCTCTTGTTTTTAATTAGCTTCTTTGGCAATTAGGAATAGTTGGTAAAACAAAGGACTTGACATCAGAAGACCAGCACTTGAGCATTGACTTTTATATTATTTGTTGCATGACTTTAGGAAAACATTTTTCCTTCTCTGGAACATTATATGTAAAATGGATATAAGGATAATTGACATCTGACACCCTGCTCATTCCATTGTATCTGGAAATTGAGCGAGTTAATCTATATATCCCATTAAATTTTACTTATCAAATTTTACAAAAATATAAAATTCATTAAGGATATATAAAATCTTTAACTCCCTTAAGATTATAGAGTCCTAAATCCTTAAAGAACATTTTTCTGTTCTGAATCCCTGATTTCATTTTTTTGGGACATCCTTTTTGTCATCCCCTTTTGATTCACTAGCTATTGTTTATATTTCAATTCTGTCAATCATCAAGGATTGTATGGGTTTCCCTTTTACTTCTGCTATTTTATTGGTACTGTTATCATGCCCTTCTGTAACTTAACACACACACACATACACACACACACACACACACAACCTTGCAGGTAGCCTAACGCACTAACTTTCATTTAGAAGTCATAACTTTGCTTAGATTAACCTGTAAACTCACTAGATCACCCTAAATGTTATAAGGTTTGCTAACCACATCTTGTGATTTGCTGAGAGTTTAACAGAAAGACAGAGGTTTAATTAATTGCTGTTACTTCCATACCCATCCACCCCTGATTTTGACAACTGCCAGACCTGTCTTTTAAGGGAGACACCCAGAATGATTTGCAAAACTAGGGGGCTAATACAGTTTAAACTGTCCTGGCTGGTGGAAGCATCCTGAAGGATGTTTGACTAACTTTCTCATAAACTTTTCTCATTGTATCATCCTTATAATACTAAAATCTCCTCCCAGGGGTGAAGATTGACCACTGTTTTTGAATATGTGATATATGCATAGGATGTTTTCAAACTGCCAGTGCACAAGAATGTCTCCACCTATACCTTGATGATTATGCATGATTTCCCTGAATAAACAGAATCTGATCCTTTGTTCAGGGACATCCCACTTTGGGGAAGTGACCTCCTCCTCCTCTGTGTTCTGCTGTCAGCATGCCATGTAATAAACCCTTCTCACAAAATCTTGGTGTCGTATTTTGCCTGGCAACTACTGAGTAATTAGCCCTGGTGCGGTCCTATAACTAATTGCCTTAATTTACATTGAAAGCAGCAGGGTGGGAGTACTGCACTGTTGATAACTCAAAGTTATTCCCTAAACAAAAAGCAAATGACCAATAACAATCTGTTGAGTTTGAGGGGGTGTGGGGAATTGAAACAAACCCAGATCTTCTGTTGGAATGTCTTATTGGACTTTTTCCCTTAACATGTGCTGCTAATTAGCAATGAGATTTGGAGTGGGGACAGGGAAGAGGTACATTAAGAGAAGCGCCCAACTGTTAAGTAGTTTCTAAGTCAAACATACAAACTTCAGTGAAGAGTTCCTGAAAAGTATCCCTCGTGGGATAAGTATTTCCTGCTAATTATTTTATTCTATTGCAACCACTACCTGTACTATCGTACTTATGAATCATTTGGCTTCTTGTTTTTCCATATTCAGAACAAAATTTACTTCTGGACGTCCACGTTGCCACCACCATTTCCTTCCTATCTTTGTTCTCTGATGTTAAGTGGTAGTTTTGTCTTTTGACCACATAATTCTCCCTTTTCTCCCAAATTCTTTCTCACTTTTTATTTTGTCTCTGAAATCTCATTTGAGAAGTCTGCCCTTAACTAATGATGCATTCTACATATCTCATGTGTTCCCAACAAACAGTAAATAACACATACATACAGACTATTTATATATGTTTGAATAAATAAAATACTAGTGAAATCCCATCAGAATGAACTTCAGAGGAGTAATCCAATTATTTTGCACTTTAAGTAATGAAATGATTCCTTAATGACTAATATTTAAGTGGTATATCACTTTATAGTTGACATGCTGCATCCCACAGATATAATTATTTCATACTTAATATAATCTTGTGAGATCATTCTTTTTTATCTCCATTTTAAAAATAGTAACACTGAGTCTCAGAAAAAAAATGACTTACAATTTGATGGAAATAAGGGAGGGAATTCAACTCATAATCTAATGTCAAACCGCATTAATTTCTTTTTATTTCTTCCCCAATCTCACTCTCTCAAACTACCTCTGACCTTTATTCAAAGAAAGCAAAACTAGTTCTCTCAAGTTCCCTTTACAGAATCTGACATAGGCCAGAAACACCCTCTGTTCTGCCCTGCCCTGCCTTGCCCCAGTGAGTTGGGCCCCCTGCCCTGGCCCCGCTATGATATAGACCATGCATTGGCCATGATGTATTAGATACAGTGACTCATTTGAAAACAAAGGTTTCCAATGGCATGAAAAAATCTACAAACTATAATCAATCTTTGAAAAATGAAACTGACATTGGTGAGATAGGAAAGATATATTTACTTGTAATGGAATAAAATTTTCAACTGACAAAGTATCATTAATTGGCAGTTGCAGAAGCCCAAACAATTTGAGACAATAGTAATATGCCTATGTTTGCATATCTTTTATTATTTATTCTGGCCAGTTACATAGCTCATCTCATTTGGCTCTCAAGAGGAAAAGGAGTTTCAGTCATCATAAAGATATTGTAAGATAGAGCAATTTCTGTAAGGGCACACAGCTATAAAGGAAAGAATTAAGGACTATCGTTTATGCCTTTCCCCCCAATTCTAAGATCTTTCCATTAAATGCAATGTCTTCCCTAAAAGGAGAAGCAAATTATGTCAAAATTCGCATTAGTGATTCTTAATATTACTGGGTTATTACTTTTAGAATCTAGTGTAAATTTTAGATTTCTGTCTAGAAAGCTACTCATATACACACACGTCTTTACACATTTTATAGACTTCATAGATCCCTGAACCTCAACAAAAATATGGATGTCAAGGGAGAATTGGTGCTTTGGATAGAAACTGCAGAAAATAATAAGATACTGCGATCTTGGATTTTATTCTCTCTCAATCCTCTTCCTTCAGTCTCAACACCTCAGTCTCTCACATCTATGTATTCCATTTGGATGATATTGCTTTCTTCATAAATCAGCATGCTTTTAAAGGTTATTTTAAATTACTGATGTACATTAATTACTGGGGATGCAAATGTTGATGATTCTATGGTATAGCATTTTGATAAAATCAAATCATAATTTGAAATTTAATTATTGATACTATGTCTATTTTTTTGCATTATTTTGTTTCATGTACTGTAGACAATGTTTTTGTTAAGTGAAATCTTTCTAATAAAGATAATAAATTATTTCCATAGCAGTGTGGGCATAAAAATATAGGTTCAAATAATATTATCTATGTTATAACCAATACTTATTTTCATAATGAAGTCATTTTCCAGGTTCTGCTAAAGTTATACTTCTTCATTGATGTCCAAGACCTTCAAAATCTAAGAATATGCATGAAAATAGCTACTTCGAACTGGCAATAGATATTATTCTTTTAGGAAATAAGAAAAATGAAACTGAGTTTGTACTGAAATATATTTAAACCTAGAAATAAATTAAGGCAAACCTTTGTTAACACTTACTTCTTACTATGAATTTGAAAACTTCCTGTTCTCCTGTTGCCTCAACATCCTATGAAGAGGATGTGAACACCTGCCAAGTGGCCAGGGACACCAGAGTAATAAGGCTAGCCCTTGCCATAAGTTTCCAAGTTTCCCTTCTTGTCCTCCCCTTACTGTGATCTAGTAACATCCGAACACAGCAATGATAACCTTGAACTGCTTTTGCTTATGTACTCCATCCTAACCTCCAATAAAGTCACTTGCCCATAGGTCTTCACTCTCTCTCAGATTCCCAACTGCTTGGTTGAGCAGGCTCCTTGGTACTCCCCCTATATGGCCTTCTCACTGAATGTTTCTTTCTTTCTCTCTCTTTCTCTCTCTCACTCTCTCTCACTCTCTCTGCCTCACCTGCGAATATAATAAACTTTGTTTTCCTGAACCCTTCCTGTGTCTCCCCTTGTGACTGTTCCTGACTAACCATCTCATGAGAAAATACAAAACACACTGAAACTATGTCACAAGATGCTCATCTCCTGCCCCTAATGATCCAGCGAATCAAAACCTGTAACTAACATGGAATCCTGATTGGTCCTGAACCTCCTGGAGGCTGTGAGTGAGGGACATGCAAAGACACAGAGAATCTGTTGGCACTAGAGTCCTTGGCACAGTTCTGCCTAGGACTCAATCACTTCAGGTGTCCTCTTAGATCAAAAACCTAGATAGAAACAGGAAGAGCTCATTCCAGAATGAAAAAAGAAAAATGTAAAAGACATAAGCAGGAGTAGGAAAAAAGTCATCTAAAATAAAAGGTAAAAAAAATTTTTCAGTTCACATTCCATCTAAAACTCTGGGGATGAAATACAGATATAAACTGGCATTGTAGCTTAAAGAAAAAAAAATTGTTCCTCTAGGATGTGTTAATCGCTGAAACCAAAAATAGAAATGACTGAATAGGCCATTTATTTCTTCCCCACAACAAGCCAGAAATACATCTTATAGTTTCCTTCTCAAAGTGCATACAGTATTTATCGTACCCTGAATAGAACCACATGCAATAATAATTCACATTTTTATGGACAAGACTAAGGTTAAAAGTTTTGAAGAATAGACTAGTTTTGGTATGCTTCATTAGAACCTACTTCTTAATTTTTAACAATTGAGCATTATAAGGAAGAAAAAAATGTATGAGACTTATGATGGTTGAGCTCTCCTCTAATAGTAAGGCCCCTCAGAGATTTCTTCAAACATTGCCAGCTATAGTTAAAGCAACTCTTGAGTCAGTCACAGCATATATTCAATTTTAAAAGTGCTTCACATTTTGAAAAATTTAATGCATCTAATTCTGATATCATGACTTTATAAGATATAGCACATATTACTTCCTCACTTACAGATGAGGACAAAGGACCCAGAGATACTTGATTACTAGCAAAATGTACTACAGATTGCCAGTGGCAAAACAGTCAGATAATTCATTTCAAAAATATGCATGTATGAAGAACTATACTGGGAACCAGGAATGCAAAGATGAGGACAATCATCTTTGCCTAACAAGAGTTTCAAGTCGGCCAAGAAGCATAGAAGAAACAAACATAAGACTATAAAGTAAGACAGACTATGATAAATCCTCCTAAAGGCTTCCAGAATGAAATGGGACTCACAGGATGGAAGAATCAATATAAGAAATCACTTGAGTTTATTTTTACTAATAGTGAACTTGTCAAGGGCAGAAAATAAGACTTATTCATTCTTGTTTCCCTACAGAATCCATAACACTCTGTAGGTGTTTAGCACATGTTTGTTGGAAGAATTAAAGTGAATAAATCAGGCTGTCTATCCCCTATATTCCCTTTATATAATATAGCTAAAATGGGTACTATGTACTCTAGGAATAAGGAATAGAACAAAAACTCACTAGACAATGAAGAAATGAGAACAGTGACTATAGATGCATTAGATATTTCTTAAAAGGATATTCGGCCTTTTAATCCTTTTTCATGTAGTGATTCAGCAGGTGTGTCATAATGTCCATAGTAACTGGCACCACAGAAATCTATCTTATACTTTACCGAAGGACATACAGGAGACTACCAATTATAAGACAACTACATATTTTGCAGCATAGATTCCAGAGAAGATTTGAAAGACCTGGGATGGGATGTTTCAAAATCACTGCCAGAACATTTAAATAGTTTTCATTGGGGCTGTAAAGATTATGTTGGTCATGTAGTCCACAAATCTGTGTGCAAAAAAGAGGTTACTTCAAGCTTGTGAGAGAGAATGCCAACTAATGTTACTGAATCTGCCACTTGCAGACTAACTTTGGAAAATCAGCCTGTTTCATTGGGCGAGACATAATGTAGACTGTCTTTCCATAAGAGATAATAACGATTCCTGTTCTAATTCCAATGTGTATGTTTGGCAAGGAGGGGGACAGGGGTTCCCACACCAACATGTAATGCTCTGGGTGTCCACCTGGTACAATTTAACTCAATTCTGACACTATCTACCTGGAGATGGTGTTGGATCCCACAGATTAAGGGCTCAGTTCCACAAGACTCCCTCCCTGATCTCTCCACCCCCTGCCCACTTCCAGGTACCAATCACAAGTCCAGGTTGTCATTTGTGCTTCTGATCTACTGGCTATAGATCAGAAGTTCCAATGACCCCTCCTTCAGGTTTGATTAATGTGTAAGAGTGATTCATAGAACACAGAGAAACATCTTATATACTGGATCACCAGTTTATTAAAAAGATATAATTCAGGAACAGCCAGTAGAAGAGACACATAAGGCGAGGCATGGGAAAGGACTCGAAGCTTCCACACTCTCTCCATGCTCACCACTCTCCTCAAATTTCAATGTGTTCACGAACCCAAAAATTCTCCAAACCCTATCCTTTAAGTTTTTATGGAGGCACTGTTACATAGCATAATTGATTAACTGGTTGGTCACTGGTGACTGATTCAACCTCCAGCCTCTCCCCCTTCCCCAGAAATCAGGGGTGGGTCTGAAAGTTCCAACTTTCTATTTCTTCATTGGTTCTCCTGGCAAACAGCCCACATCCTTAAATGCTTTCCAAATGTTACCTTTATTAATATGAACCCAGTTTTGGTGAAAAGGGGCTTGTTATAAAAAGCAAGACACTCATTTTGGCTCTATAGCTCTGAAGCAATTTCAGGACCCAAGGAGACTAAATATTATGATGAAGGATGTTCCCCATTGCTCTTATTACTTAGGAAATTTCAAAGGTTTGGGGAGCTGTAAGCCATGAACCATGGACAAAAACCAAATATATTTTTTTATAAATCAAAATATTGCACATGGAATCTAATCTGACTGATCACTTAAGGACATATGGGTTAAAAAATTTCATATCTATCACCTAAAAAGGCAATGCTTTCATCTTCATGGTCAAGGATATGCAAAGTAGCATTTTTCTAGACATGGGGATGGTTTTGACTTAAATCGTTCATATCTTTTAGTCTGTGGACCGAATGCAAAGTAGCCATGACTTCGGACAAACTGAATTAATATCTGTGGAAAGCTTCTGGCCTTGCAGATAGATTGGACACATTTCTGTTATACTATATGCAAAAACTGAGCTGATCAACAAGTCATTCATAAAACAAATATTTGTTGAGCATCTATTACAAAGCTAGTATGTAACAGTCATAAATTAAGTTCCATATGATGTGTTGTTTGACCTTTAGGTAAGCACTAAAATGAACACAAGTTGTTCATTTATTTTTTTCATATCCTGTTTCCTTTAAACTTATTAAGAGTGTGTTTTCACAAAGACGGTAGGAGTAAAGAGAAGAAAACTTTACTGCTTAATCAGCAAAACATTTAAAATCTCAGTTCAATAAGGGGTGTCCTGAGAGGCTCACAGCTGGCTTCTACTTAGTGTAATTATGGGTGAAAACCAGCACTTTTGTCAGAGCTTGCTTAAAAGTTTCCATGCCTGACTCACGAACACTTAAACAGAATAATAGCTATTCGGCAACTTGAAAGGCCCCAAAGACCTAGGTCAATAGCTCAGCATCTGGTCTGGTCATTGTTTGCCTCTCCATTAACATTTTAAAACTTAAATTTAGTAATTTCTCCCAATTGCTTTTATATAGTTTTAGATAGCCCCAAAGAAAGGGAGAGAAACAATCTGCCTTTACAGGCCCCAAGGACAATTTTTATTGTTAAGAGGAAAGCAATACTGTAAACAGAACTTTAAAATTGATGGTCATGACAAGTTCAACTTTTTGAAATTTCTCATCATATGAGAAAACAATTACTTCATTTTTCTTATTAGTTTTTCACAGTTTAGAATAACATACACTCATAAAATACATTCCCCAAAGGGAAGTAACTTAATGATTGAAGACTATAACTTCCTCAATGTCATCTGGTAATTAGCTGCTTTAAATACCCTAAAGTGGGGCCTACTGTCAGAATGCAATGGTAGAGGAGTTGAAGAAGATAGAGGAAAAAAGTTTCTTATTATGTTGAACATCTATCTGCAGTAGGATTCTCTGAAGCACTACCTACCTAACAGACATGAATAGAAATCTCAGATTTTGAATAGTGTTGGTGGCTGGGGGTCACTGGCATATATGATCCTTTTTAAAAAAAATTGATCCAGTCCATAAAGTTTATTACAAATGTCCATGAAATTGCAGTATAGACAGCAGAAAAAGTCCACTGTTAGGAATTAGATGAAAAAAATCCAAAAATTTTTTATTTGTTTACTCTGTGTGCCCTTGGTCAATACATCTTACAAATGCCATTGTGTGTGTGTGTGTTGTGTGTGTTGTGTGTGTGTGTGTGTGTGTGTAATCATCCTTAATAATCCTAGCCATCCATCTCACAGGAGTATCATGGGATATATCAAAGTATATCAAAATAGACTTCAAACTCTTAAACTATCCTAGTAATATAAGATGTTATTACATTTGCAAGGAAGATTTTAAAAAATTAATGGACAACAGTATGAGTAAAAATATTGTATTTTCTATTTTATATCATTTCCAGTCCTACACCAAAACTTTTGGCCTGAAATCAAAGGAATGGTTCCTATTTTACATTGGCATAGTTACTGTTCCCTTTTAAGGGTAAGTAGAGTTCCAGCATGCTGACTGTTCTTAGTAACAAGACACAGTGAAAATTAGTCCCCAGAGCTCCACATTCTGAAAAAAACTGGTGAAACTCATGTTTGTTTTTCACTCAAATAAAAGAATATTTTGGCTGGAAGCCAAATTAGGAACCAAGACTGATTCCATCTAATGCTGAAATGAAGGCAGATATTTTTATTTGAAATATCACCGTTAAGAATGGTCATAATGTATTTTTTCCTAAAAAATTTTCCAGTAATAGAACAGAGCTGGATACATGGTCTGTTCATTAAGGGTTGTGAGAGTAAGTATAGACAAATGCTTGGAAATATATGAAATGAAACAGAATTTCAAAATCACTTTTATGTTATCACTATTACAAAAGAATAAAAGTGTGTGTGGGTGTGCGTGCATGTGTGTGTGTGTGTGTATGTGTGTGTGTGTATTAAGATGGAGCATTACATTCATCACATTTCTAGTTAATTATAGTGTGATCTCATTTGGCTTATTATATGCCTTCATGGAAATGCAGGCAGTTTTTAATCCTTCTAAGAAGCAAATAAACATTAAAATTAAGGCATTGGTGTCTCTAACATCCAGAAGGCCATGTGACACCTGATGAATGGAGATGATGAGGCCACAGAGTAATGAATGAAACAAGTTTTGATTTGCTATGGGTAATTCACAGCTCTCAACATCTTACTCACCATGAACTAACTAACTAGTACTTTATGCTAGTAGAAGGGAGGATGGCAGAGTGTGAGTAGACTATGAGAGTTCAGCACAATTTATTACATAAGAATCGATCTTTATTATATTTTAATATCATATATTATACCCCTATCAAGACTTTATATTGTTCTTGATATCAATCGTGTGTGTGTGTATCATGATTAGCAATAATAAGAATAATGATAATCAACTAAACTAATATGTTCAACAAGTCCTCAGTTATGTCCTCCAGAGTAAGGTGAAGGAGCATGGAGTTGCAGAGTAACACTGTCTGGGCTGAAAGGAAAGAGAGAGGCCACCCAGCCTGACCTTCTGATGGAGACACTGCAGCTGAGAGATGAAAGGGGTAAGGGTAGGAGGTGAGCTCAAGATTCTTAAGAGTCAATAGCAGTACGAGAGCTAAAACTCAGTTTTCTGACCCTCATAAAAATTTCTTTCCACTGTACTAGCAGTCTCTTTTAGTTCTCTAGTAACTGCAGGAAGGAGGAGATAAGGAAATCTAATTTGACTGCTAAGTCAGCAAGTTCATTCTGACAGAGGAGGAAAAAACAAAACAAATTGAAAGCAACAAAATAAACTTTGAAGCCAACAAGGTCACACTTTGAATTGTTTTATCAACTACTGGCAAAATACTAAGCAGCTATGATCCCTATGCACTTACCTAAAGTTTAATTAGGAGTATGGCACATGTATATTTCTGTTCCTAGTCTGCATATATTCTGTTTCTAGTCTTTAAGACAATGTTTTGAATTTAGTAAATACTCAGTAAGTGGCAGGGCCTGAGGGAAGCCTGAAAACAAAAGTGTGGCTTTATAAATACTCCAAGCAACTTTCTTGAGTACGGTTACATCTGCTCTGCTACAGATTGCCCAGGTTTGTGTGAACTCTCTCAGAAGTGAAGTTCAATAGATTAGATCTGACTGTAGAGCTGTAAGCTATAAAATCCTTCCAATTCAACTGGTCTGACTTTTCCAGTCATTTCTAAGTAGTCCCACCTCTTCTGACTTACGGTTTTTCCAGAAATTGAAGAGCACTTTCAAATCTCCATGTTACCTTTTCTCTAAGTTAAACTTTTCTGTTTCTTAGAGCTACATGAGTTCTCTGATTTTTCTTTTTTTCATTGTCAACTACTATGATTTGTGTTTAATTTTCAGTATAGGACATGCCACTGATGGCACAAAACCAATCCTAGATCCCATCTAAAGCACTGAGCCAGGACACCTGGAGTGTAGTCATTTGATGATAAGTTTTTATCATGCCCAGAGGTGATCTAAAATTTTTTTAAATACTTGTTTCATTGTGGATCTCCATTTTCAATATTCCTCTCATTTACCATTTTAAATTACAACTACCAAACCAACTTTAGCTAGATAAGGCATCCTTTCTGTAATTTATAAACATTACAAAGCTATTGAATCAAATCAAGGTCAATCACTTAAATAGTAAGCATATGTAAACAAATGAGTTGTCTGTTGTTATGCTGGTGAAATTTTCCAGAAAGAAACACAATCCTGTCAACTGAATTATTTCATAATTCAAATAATACTGACAATGTAGGTGGTCTTAGTGCATTGAGACACAGACAGAAAATTATATTCTTGCAAGAGTGTCTTCATAAAAGCAAATGACATTTGAGGAAACTCCCTGAACTAGAACACTCATATCTGCAGAAAGCGATCATAAATGGGATGTGTTATTTTTTGATAATCATAGAAAAAATCGTCTCTTTTGAGTTCTATTATGCTTGGCATCTATTTCCTATCTTGTTGTACACCTGTTTACAACTATCAGAGTAGGAAGTGTGAAAGTTCTATGCAGTATATTTCTAATTCAGAAATTCTTAGAGAGGACATAATCATTAAGCCATTACCAAAAACTGACCTATTAGATCCTGATAACCTATATAAGTTCATGTTCCTCTGACCAGAGAACAATACAGGCAATAAAGAAAATAGAGTGCAACTTTTTCATAAAAGATTTGCTAGCTATAATATTCAAACTTTGAGATTATAATATGCCCATAAAACTGTTCTATTTTTTAAAATAAATGTATTTATTTAAATTAGTTTCAAATATACAGTACATGGGTTAGACATCTATAATGTTCATAAAACGATACTAACTGCATTCCCTCTGCCATGCTCCCTGTACCCAATTATCAACTACTAATTTATATTTCTTTAATCCTTCACCCCATTCTTCCAGCCTCCCAACCTTCCTCCTCTCTGTCCATTACCAAATTGTCCACTATATTTGTGTCTGTTTTTAATTAGTTTGTTCTCTTTGTTCCTTAGATACCCGCATATAAGTGAAATAATCATATGGTATATATCTTTCTCTGTCTGACTTATTTCACTCAAAACAATAACCTCTAGGTCTATCCATGTCATTGCAAATGGTAGGATTTCATTTTTTTTAAAGGCTGAGTAATATTCCATTGTATATATGAACCATAATTTCTTTAATCAATCATCTGTTGATGGGCATTTAGGTTGCTTCCATATCTTGGCTATTGTAAATTGTGCTGCCATGAATAATGAAGTGCATAGATCTTTATGAATTACTGTTTTGGTTTTCTTTGGATAAATACCCAGAAGTGCAATTGCTGGGTCGAAGGAATATCAATTTTTAATTTTTTGAGAAACCTCTGTAATGTTTTCCATAGCAGCTGTACCAATTTGCAATCCCACCATAATGTAGGAGGGTGCCCTTTTCTCTACATTCTTGCCAACACTTGCTGTTTTTTGATTTATTGATGATAGCCATTCGACAGGTGTGAGGTGATATCTCATTGTGGTTTTAATTTGCATTTCTCTGATGATTAGCTACCTTGAACATCTTTTCATATGTCTCTTACGATCTGTATTTCCTCTTTGGAGAAATATCTCTTCAGGTCTTCTGCTCATTTTTAAATTGGATTGTTCATTTTTTTTGTTTTTGAGTTGTATAAGTTCTTTATAAATTTTGGATAGTAACCTCTTATCAGATGTATCATTAGCAATATCTTCTCCCAGTCAGTTGTCTTTTTGTTTTTGTTGATGGTTTCCTTTGCTGTATAAAAACTTTTTAGTTTGATGTAGTCCTATTTGTTTATTTTTTCCTTTGTTTCCTTTGCCCGAGGAGAAATACCTGAAAAGAAATTCCTGTTAGTAATATCAGAGAGTTTACTGCCTATGTTTTTTCTAAAAGATTTATGGTTTCAGGTCTTACATTTAAATCTTTCATCTATTTTGAGTCTCTTCCTGTATATGGAGGAAGAAGATGGTCCAGCTTGGGTTTTTTTTGTTTTTGTTTTTTGTTTTTTGTTTTTTGTTTTTTTTGTTTTGCATGTATCTGTTTAATTTTCCCAACACCATTTATTGAAGAGACTGTCTTTACCCCATTGTATATTCTTACATCCTTTGTCATATATTAAGTGAGCATATAGGTGTGGATTTATTTTTGGGCTCTCTACTCCATTGCATTGATCAATATATCTGTTTTTATGCCAGTATCATGCTGTTTTGATTACTGTAGACTTTTGGTATAGTTTGATTTCAGGTAGCATGATACCTCCAACTTTGTTCTTCTTTCTCAAGATTGCCGTGGCTATTTGGAGTTTTTATGGCTTTATATAAATTTTAGGATTGTTTGTTCTAGCTCTCTGAAAAATGCCATTGGTATTTTGATAGGGATTGCATTGAATTTATAGATTGCTTTGGGTAGTATGGACAATTTAACAATGTTGATTCTTCCTACCCATGAACAGGGTATATGCTTCCATTTACTTGTATTTTCTTCACTTTCTTTTTTTCAGTGACATAATTTTCTGAAAACAGGTCTTCTACCTTCTTGGTTGATTTGTTTCCCAGGTATTTTATAGAAAACTATAAAAAGTTTTCCATGCAATTGTAAATGGGATTGTTTTCTTAATTTCTCTTTCTGAAAGTTCATCATTGCTGTATAAAAATGCCACTGACTTCTGAATATTTATTTTGTAACCTACTACTTTACCAATTCGTTGATCAGTTCTAACAGTTTTTTTGGTGGAATCTTTAGGGTTCTCTCTATATAGTATCATGTCATTGGCAAATAACAAGAGTTTTACTTCTTCCTTTCCAATTCGGATGCCTTTTATTTCTCTTTCTTGTCTTATTGTTGAGGTAAGACTTCCAATGCAATGTTGAAGAGGAATGGTGAAAGTGGGCATCCTTGTCTTGTTCCTGATCTTAAGGAAAATGCTTTCAGCTTTTCCCCATTGAGTATGATGTTAGCTGTAGGCTTGTCATATATGGCCTTTTTTATGTTGAGGTATGTTCCCTTCATTACGACTTTGCAAGATTTTTTATCATAAATAGATGCTGGATTTTGTTGAACACTTTTTCTGTATTTATTGATATAATCATATGATTTTTATCTTTTGATTTGTTAATGTGTTGTATCACATTGATTTGCGGATATTGAACCAACCTTACATCTCAGAAATAAATCTAACTTGATTATAGTGTATGATATTTTTAATGTATTGCTGAATTTGGTTTGCTAATATTTTGTTGAGGATTTTTGCATCAATGTTCATAAGAGATATCGGCCTATACTTTTCTTTTTTGTAATGTCTTTGCCTGGTTTTGGAATCAAGGTAACAGTGGCCTCATCAAAGGAGTTAGGGAGCCTTCCCTCTTCTTGAATTTTTTGGAATAGTTTGAGAAGAACAGGTGATAATTCTTCTTTGAATGTCTGGTAAAATTCACCTATGAAGCCATCTGGTCCAGGACTTTTGTTTTGGGGAGGTTTTTGATTATTGATTTTATTTCCCATTGATAAAATGGTTCCATTTTTTGAACATACACATAGTGGCATAAAAAAAAAAAAACACATCTTTTAAAAATATACCAACAAACTTTTCTTACAAATCTGCATTAAAAGCAGGTTTTTGTTATAAAATAAGAGTTTGAAATGTTATCTGTATGAATTCCAGGGAGAAATCAAATAAAAACAAACAACAGAAATATCTTGCTCTATTGGACTTCCTGAGCAATAAACACTTTGTGAATAAGTATAAAAATTAAAAAGAAATTGTTTACATTTAAAAAAAATTAGTTAAAATACTGCACATCTATTAAAATATATATAAGGTCAAACAAGTGTGTTTAAAATGTAAACAAAACAAAAGCACAAATAAGGGAATGGATAAGTGCCCAATTTCATTCTTGAGATATTTTGAAAATCATTAGTCAACGCTTCTTCAGAACTAGTTAGAAGTAGAAATTATTCCTCAGATACTCTCTGCTTTCTCATAGCACATCATAATTCTAACATATGACACATTAGTTTCGGCTAAACCAGATGCCAATGAGAGGTATTGTACAGTACAGAGCAGTCATCGTGGTGGAACGATACAGAAAATTTCAGCCAAGGCACATTCCCAGGGCTCTCAGTTCCCTTGCAGCTGCCATACCTCTTCCTAGAATGAATCACACATGGAACACAGTTCTGACACTTGCCTCCCTTTTGGTTCCAATAAGAATCCTAAGACATTGACATATTATACTCCATTCAGGACTGGAGCATGAGACACCTCACCAGGGAAACTTGATTGATTATGCAAAAGCACACTTTTATCATAAGGTATATACACACAACTTCCAAAAATAATATTATAAGGTAGTTTACAATAAAAATATATTTAACAGGAAAATATAGTGTTGAGGGATAATAAATGTATATGTATATATGTATGTGTGTGTGTTTATATGTATGATTGTGTGTGTGTGTGTGTGCGTGTGTATAAATAATTAATTGTACCTGGAAAGTAAATTGTGATTATCTATCTGTTCCACAAGAAGGGAGTAAATCACTACTAAATGTCACATGAGCACTATTAAACATCACTGTGATTTAGTGGAGAACAAAATGAGAGTTTTTGCTCTCAATGATGCAGATAAAGTGGAGATGTATGATAACTAAGAAAATTCTTAATCACTAAATTATTATAGATATAACTTTCACTATGAAAATTAAAATTGGATAGTGGGATAAAGTAATTTGGGAGGAGGAAGCTCTTTTAAATAGAGGGCCAGGAAGGCCTCTCTGAGGAGGTAATGTCTGAGCTGAGATTCAACACAAAGCCAGGAAAGAGTAGACTTGGAGGATGATATTCAAGGGAAAGAAAAAAGTGCAAAGGCTCCTTAGCATGTCTGAGGAAAAGAAAAAATGTGCTAGGGTATCTGGAATCTAATGATATAAAATAAAGCTAAATAAGCAAGCAAGGCCCAGGTCATCTAAGGCATTGCAGGCCAAGGTAAGGAACTTGAATTTATTTCTAAATGGTAAGAAAATAAACGTAATTGGGCTTTACACCTAGATCTGAGCCTTCTGGAAGCTGAGATACTTAAACTTGCTTCTTCCTTCAGCAAAGAAAAATAGGGCAGTCATTGTTAGAAAAAGCATCTGAAAAAAGAAAATCAACTCAATTTTCTTCTTCATTAACTTGCTTTCTTGTTTACCAGATTTATTCTTGCCCTTCCACCCCAAAATTCCTTCATAAATCCTAGTTCTAATTATGGCAGAAAGAAAGAGAGACAGGAAGACACAGGCAGAGAGAGAGAACTAACTACAGAAGTGTGATAGTCAGTTTCATGTGTCAATTTAGCCAGGCTACAGTCCCTAATCAAACATTAAGCTAGATGTTACTGTGAACTTATTTCATAGATGTGATTAAAGTCCATATTCAGTTTACTTTAAGTAAAAAGGATTATCCTAGATAATCTGAGTGGGCCTGATTCAATCAGTTGAAAGGCCTTGAGAATTTCTTTTTCCCTGAGGAAAAATAAATCCCTTCTGTAGACAACAGCTTCAGCTTATGGTCAAGAGTGAAAGTATGTCTCTCCTTAATGGTCTGCCCTATGGATTTCAGACTTGCTTAGTCAGCACCCCAATCATATAAACCATTTCCTTTCAATAAATTTCTTAAACTATATCCAGTTCTATTTTTTTTCTGCTTGAACCTGACTGATATAAGATGTTACACTTACTTTGATGTAATGCATTAAAGATAACCTGTGCCAAACACTTAAGGGATAGAGATAAACACAACTCTTTCCCTTCTGTGATCACACAATATGAATTTAATTATGTGGAAGATGAGAAAAGGAAGAATAATTGACTCAGGTATAATGGGGTCAAATTCCATTATTCTGGCCAAATGTACTCTTGGTAGATGATGACAAGGAGAGGACCAGAACTCCAAAGGCCTCATCCATGTTGGAATGTGGGCCACTCTAGTCCTGGATCCTTTTGCTAGAATAGCTTATCATAGTGACCAGTAATAGCAAATAATTAAAAATAAACTTTTAACATGATAACCTCACAGATGAGAATTTACATTACAAAAACAATGATACAAATATAAAAATTGATATAGAGATTTTCCTCAGTAACATTTGTAATTGGAAAAAAAAAAGAGGATTAAACTAACCAAGTGCCCATCATTAGTTTGAATTAAATAAGTTTTTGGTAATTTGTATAATGAGACCCTAATTAAGTCATTCTAATTAGTAGAAAATATAAGTTGCAAACAGTACTGGCAAAGTGATACTAATTTTGAATGGAATATTTATAAGCATAAGGGGAAAAAAAGACTGGAAAGGCACCTCATCATGTTATCAACAATATTCTCAAGCATTGAGACTATCTAATGATTTTTATTTTCTTCTTTTTACTCATCACTATCCTCTAATTTTTATCTTTGATGAAGAATGCATATAATTCCTTAGAAGAGTAAAAAACATTTATTTTAAAAACAAAATTTTTAGTCAAAAATGTCTTTTATTTTAAAACAAATAATATGTACTATTTGAAGTTAAAAATCATTGTGGCTAGCAGTTAAGTATATATGTCTCTATCACGTCATACAGCCATGTTCTGATCCATCAGAACCATCATGCTATGTATGTGCCTACTATACACTTTGTTATACCTACTGCATCTTTAGTCTTCCCAACCTGCAACAATTTCACCACCTCAATGTCAAATAAGTAGCCTCGTCTCAACTACATCTATTCTTCATGTTCCCAGACTCCTTTTAAATAAATCCAAATCTTCCTCCCATCATGTCTATCATGACCACATCTCATTTATGTTCCTTGCTTAACAGTATAACATGATTCCCAAACACTCACCACCTCCATAATGGAATTTCTGCCTGAGACCTTCAAAAAGAACCCAACTAGACTAAGGTCGCCCTTAAGGGTTTCTCTGCTTCTTCTCTGATAAGCAGCTCCATCTGCCTACTCATCTCATCACTCCCCTAACATGAACTTTCATATTTCATACTCTTTAGGTTTCTTCTGCTTTAGAATCTTTACATAACTATTCGCTTTGACACAGCACAGAAATCTACTCATATTCTAAGGAAGAATTCAATTATCACCTATTTCAGGTCCCTCTAATCCTTCAGTTGACAAATAGGCAATCCCCTGAGCTCTCATAGAGCTCGTTTTCATTGCACTATAGTACTTAAGGTAGCCTGTTTTTATTCTGGATAGTTGCACCTTCTTCCTCTTTAGAGCAGGATTTCACCTTACCCATTATTTTTTTAATCTCCTAAGTATGTTCCTTAAAGTAGACACTCAATACATAGTGAATAGAATTGAAATAATCTAGAATGTGAAAGAAAAAAATCATATAGAATAAAATAATGACTAGACATTCCATATCTTTGTCTCCAATATTAGCGTCATGCTTACAATCAAAAGTACTTTACATATTGGACTGAAAATCAAGTGGCTGTATAATGTTCTTTGTGGAGCGGGAAAAGCTAACCTAGAGCACTAGTTCCTAAACCCTGGGGCACAAAAGACTCGCCTTTTGTGAGGGAGTCTTACTAATTACTTTATTTTAATTTTTTTGGATTCAGATGCCAGACTTAACATACAGCCTATCAATTCAAAGCCTCCAGGACTAGTAACCAGGCCTCTGTTTTTAAAAACCTCTAGGTAATCCAATGTATAATGCTGTGAGGAAATCTGACCTAAGAATATATTTGTATGTTTCACTGGTTTGAGATGCAACACATGAAAAAGCAAGATATATACTAGGTCATATTATTCAAAAACAAGATAACTTTTTTTGGGGGGGTTGACTCTATTTGCCTTCTATTTTATCACAGAGAGCTTGTTTCATCCTTTCTGATGCACGCAAGTCTTTTGATTTCGCAAATTATAAAGCACTGTTTGTCACATCAGTTCCTGAAAGCACCTCAGCAGTGCTTCAAAGACTGTAGCACACAGAAGAGGTACAATTCCACGGACACAACTCTCTTCACCGACGCTATTTTTCATTTTTTTTAAATTGCGATTATTTAAGAGTTTTCATTTGAAAAATGGCTTCTGCTAATTTAAGAAAATTGTTTGAAAATAATGGCACTAGGTTTTATTAGAGATTCTTTTTATCTGGTAGGTTATTGATATTAAGAACTAAAGAGGGAGGGAGGGAGGGAGAGAGAGAGAGGAAGAGAGAGAGAGAGAGAGAGAGAGAGAGAGAGAGAGAGAGAGAGAGAGACTTAATACCATGTCTTTGGCCTACTCCAAAACTATTACTTTCCATCTCTCTGGCTAACTGTACTGAGATATGTAATATTAACATAAAACATTCACACAAATATTCTCCTGGAGCAGCTTATCAGATCTGAAGACTTTTTATATCTGATTGAACTATAGGGACAACAGCTGGAGATCAGCTGCAACATATTCCGGAAGCAATGTTTTTTCTTGAGCTGTATCATATCACTCACAAATTAAAAAGAAAGGTTTTTATAGAGACAGGAGAGAGATTTCTCTTGCTGCTTCCTATCTACATGTCCTCCCAGCCCTGAGTCTTTCCAGAGGAACAAGAAAAATAGCTTTGCAGGTGTGTGCATATGTGTGTGGATAGCATTTCTAGAACTAAATGGCTGCCTGTCACAGCTGTATTGGAATGTGCTTCAGATTCTGGCTTCAAATTACAGAAGACGTGAGTAAAGGCATGTGCATGACTCAATCCTCAACCCTTGCCAAAGTAGTAGTTTTCTAGAAAGAAAACTACAGAAAAAGAAAACAGTCGAAAAAGGGGAAGAGAAACTGCTATGCACATTCATAACTCCTGCTCATAACGGAATCTTGACGGTGTGATAAGGAGCACTGGGTCAGAGTGTTTAGGAAAGAGAAATACACATACATAAGGCTTACATAACGTTTCAAGAAACACACAGTTATTTGCAGTCACATTAATTAAGTTCTGTGCATAGTGTTTGCACATAAATAAAACCAGATGTTTAAGATGTGGTTCAAACTTGTATTCTCTCACATCTACTCTTGCCCTCCCTCACCACTTTCAAGAAATTGGCTCTTTGCCTAAATAGCAGAGGAGGAAAGGGAAGAATAAAAAAAAAATAGTTCTGGGGTTACAGACTTACTTTTCTGTTGATGAGCAGTTGATGATGTGTGGTGACTACATTTGGCTTCATGACCTCTCTGAGGGAAAGTTAAGAACTGTAGTTTTCTTGAGGCAGTTGGGATCCTTAAAGGATTATTTAATCATTAAAACTATTACATGGACTCACACACACATAAATTAACACATAAATGTGTTCATAAATATGGACAGAATGGTTTCATGTAATCAAAGTCATCAGATCTACCTCCTTTAATTGTGTTTCTCACTATGTGTTCTGAAGAACACTTGTACCACAATTAGTGGAAGATTTTTTAGGTTTTAAATAAATTTGAGAAATGTTAAGTTACACCAAGTTAAACAGGTTTGCCTATTGTAGGACTGTCAGAGCCTCTAATATGCTGGTGCACGTTCTGAATATTCAAGTGAGCAATATACTATATACTGTTTCTCAATGCTCATTGACTCAGAGTCTTGTGGAATATTTTGTGAGTAGTGATCTGCAGGGCCCGCTATGAGAAATGCTAGTCTAAATTAACCCAAGGTGTTTGTCTAGTCCCTGGCTAATTTTTTTCTGTGTTAAAGAAATCATTACTTTCCAAAAAAAGTCCATTCTGTCCTACAAAAGATCTAAGTCAAACATAATTTTTCTAACATTAAATCCTCTAACTTCACCACTGCTCCTGGTTTTATACTTTGGAAGAATCAAGACAAGAATAATGTACTCCCTTTTCCTACAGTAACTCTTTAGATAGTTGAAGACAACAATTACATCCTCATGAAGTCTTCCATTTTGCAGGGAAAAAAATCTCCAGTACTTAAATAAATGTGTCAAATTACATGCTCTAACACCTCTCCATATGAGTGTGTTCTTTAAGAGAAGAAATCAGAAATAAACACAGAAATTCAGATATGCTCCTATAGATGCAGTCCTAGATCTCATTAGCTTTTGTCTGGCAGACATGTCTTATCATTGATTCCCATTAATTTACTAAAGCTTTTAGTCCTTCTCATAAGTCTAATAAGTTTTATGGCTAAGTGTGTACATGTATGAGTTTTTTTGACAAATGTTAGAACACAAGTCCATTAGATTCCATTTGCCTTCTATCACAGAGACTCTCTGTTCAATAAATTGATCTTCTTTTCTTAGTTATCTTATAAAGTCATCTCAGTTCCATGCAAATTATTTTAAAAGAATGGGGTTTAGTACACTGAAGCTTACTACTAGAGTCCTCCCTCCAGTTTAATTCTAATTAGTTATTTGCTACCACATAAATCCATCCAAGCAGCTACAAATGCACGTAATACCAATAAGAAAACATTTCTATAGCTGGCCATGAATTTAGAGTATAATAAAAGATACTGTCAAATGCCTTCTGAAATCAAGATTTTAATCTGTAGTGATTTCCTGATCTGCAAATCTAAGCAGGCAGTCTCATCACAGTTGTAGATAATGCAGTTCTTATTAATTCACCATCTCTGACATTAATAATAGTACTGTCATGTTATGAAAGTTGTGGGAACAGGATAATGTTCATCACAATTAATGTAGATGTGAGTTAGGATATAAAAAGTCACTTTGAATGACAGGGGAGTGAAAAGGCAACTGAAGAAAAAAATCACCATAGTCACAATGATAGGCAACCAGTACACAGCAAGCTTTTTGTTTTTGTTTTTCTCTTAAAAAATATAAATGGGAAAAGAGGTGACAGAAATTTATGGAACTAAAATAAACAATGTCATTTCAGTCTGTGCTCAAACAATGCAATTTAATATGAAAAAGGTTAAATAATTTGCTCAACTTTCTGTTTCAATTGACTCCTCAGTTTAAAAAAAAAGATACAAATCCAAGGAATTCAGTAGCAGCAATAGTAAGATTTTACTTAAAGAATAGCTGACTTTGAAAAGTTATAGCTTAGTCTAATTTTAAAAAAAAAAATTAAAGAAGCAAAGGAAATCTTCCATTTGGCAAATTCAAACATCTGCAAATCCCCAACAACTTAATTGAAACAGAAAATAATGAAAATCTGAAATACTTGTTTTGTCGTTTTAAGAACTATATTACTTTCAAATCACTTTCCCTCCCCAAGATTTAATCTGCTGGGTTTCAGCCCACAATGAATTCTCAAAGCTGGATTAGGATACCCCAAGAAAGGGTGTTCAAAATAGAAATGCTGACAGAGGCATTTCAGCCAAGGAAGGCATTTCAGCTGTGGGGGAGGATGGAAATTTTCTGAGCACAAGGTTTTTTCCTTTCAGGCCTGGGAATGACATTTTGAAAAGCTTCTCCTATTTGTTCTATTCATGCTTCCTCAAGAGTCAGATTTTGCAACAATAAAAAAAAAAAAAAAAACACTTCAGGGAACACAATTTTGTTCTGAATAACAGACAGGTAATAATTTAGCTAACATTTATTGAGTGCCGTGTGCTCAGCACTATTCTTTCTCCACAAGAGAAGTAATATTATATCACCATTTTACACAAATATAAGCTGAGGGCAGAGAGGTTATATACATAACTAAGAACATTTGACTGTATCTGTATAACTATGTATATGCATATGTGTGTATGTATAGATTTGTAAGTATGTATATATATGTATGTATGTATATGTGTGTATATGTGTGTATATACAGGCATATAGTCTTTACTAAGGTATAGTTGATGACCCATAAAATACACAAATTAAAGAATACAGTTTGGTGAGTTTTAACATATCTATTTACCCATGAAAGCGTAACACAATCCAGATAATATATTCATCACCCCTAAATGTTTCTTTGTACCTCTCTGTAATACATCTTTTTCCTTCTGTTCATTCTGATGCAACTACTGATCTGTTTTCTACTCTATGGGTTAATCTGTATTTTTTAAGAATTTCATATAAAAGGAATTATACAGCATATAATCTCAGCACGGGGAGTGATACTACTGGACTTATAGTTCAGATGTTTCACAACAGGGTTCTTCTATGTCATGTATAACATCTTCACTTCACTTCATGGAGTTTTGAGTGGTCCCCTATAAAGAGGCTGACATTAGCATTTTTCCTACCCAAGGCAGCCCATTTGTGAATGGACAGTCGTAACTGCTTAAAAGGTCTTCTTCACTTTGTGCAAGTTCTGTGATTTTAAAACATTCACTATTAATCCAAGCTTTGTAGCCCAAATGAATTCTACCTGCCTGGCCACCAGGCATATGAAGACACTCTCAGGTACTGACCTAATCTCTCCTCCCTACCCAGAATTGTAGGTGAGAACTAAGGGAACTAAAAATATTCCCCCTTCTTCTCATTACAAGAGCTATATGCCCCTTACCATCTCATTCTTCATCTGAAATAGCTCTATATTTTCAGTATTCTTTTTAAATGGTTAGCCCAAAACTAAATACAATTCTCCAAGAAAGGTCCCACAAGAAGTAGAATGGGAAAGTCAACGACCATGTTCTTTAGGCATCCCTAAACCCGTTCTCCTTCCTCAGCAGTCAAAGTGAACTATACATCTTTCTTGCTCTTTAAAGGAGGGGTCTAATCAATCAGGAGACTCCCATATGTTCCCAGTAGAAATGGGGATGTGTAACACAGACATCATATGGGAACACTGGAGAACACTGACTCTGTGCTCATAAACAAGCTTTAAGGTGCATTTTTGAGTTAGGAGTAATAATAGGAGCACAGCATATACTGTCTCATGATCAGCAGTTTCCTCCTTACTTATTCAAGTTTGTTTTGGTTTGGATAAAAACTAAAAAACTTTTCAAGTTGATTTTTCTTCTGCCAAAGAGTGATGTTATATTTGATTATTGTAAAACTAATTTTGAAAAATTGAAAATTTTCACATTAATTTGTTTTTAATTATACCCTTTTTGCTTGACTAACAACCACAATAACGAAAATGTTTTCAATTCATGTAACGAGGACCTTTAAATGCTAAACAAAATGTAAGCATATTCTGGGATAGGAACTTTTGCCAGATACAAAGTGTTATTTTTTTCTCTTCTCTAGTTTCACTAAATACCAAAAGTCTAAGTACTTAGATATGTAAGGCATCTACTAATTACATTTCAAGAGTCAAGCAATGGTCATAGTTATATTTCACAAAATGATCACATTCTCTTGAAGGAAGTCAGAGATTACTATGTGGGCACTGAAGCAAGGATGAATAAAATAGACTCTCTTTTTTCAAAAAGGGAACATAAAATATAATACCATTCTCAATTTTACCTTCCAGGTTCTATTGATTTATATTTTTGGCAGATAATATTTTTGGCAGATAACCTTTACAAAGCAATTCCATGGAATACAGCTCTAAATAGAGTTCTATCTTTTCATTTTGGCATGTACCATACTTCATAATTAGGTATTAATTGTGTGTTTATTTGTGTTGTATATTGAATGTTTGCACCCCCCCCCCCCAATTCATGAGTTGAAATTCAGACTGTATTTGGAGCTAGGGCTTCTAAAAGCAATTAAGATTAAATGATGTCTTAAGGGTGGGGCCCTGGTCCACAGGATTAGTGTTCTCATAAGAAGAGAGATCATAGAGTGTTCTCTTCCTCTTATTTTCCCTCTCTCTCTCCCCCAGGTCCGCCACTCTGTGTGTGTGTGTGTGTGTGTGTGTGTGTGCCCACGTGTGCATGCGCGCGTGTACACGTACACTGAGGAAAGACCATGTGAGGACACGAGAAGGCAGCTGTTTGCAAGCTAGGAAAAAGTTCTGACCAGAAACTTAAGCACATGGAACCTTGCTCTTGGACTTCTAGTCTGCAGAACTGTGAGAAAAAACCAAATGTCTCTTGTTTAAGCTCCCCAGTCTGTGGTCTTTTGTTATGGCACTAAAACAGCTTGTTAAGTGGCTATCTCTCCCCAAGTAGATTATAGGCAGTCCTGTGGGGGGCAGCTACCACCTTCATTTGGTTCACAACTGTAATCCCAAGTACTCAACACAGGGATTCCACATAAGAGGTACTCAATAAATATTTATGAAAATTACGTAATTTTTACCTAGATTCTTTTCAAAGGAATTTTGGGAAATCTTTATATATTCTTTTCATTAAGAATATTTGATATTGGGACTCTCTATACATGGTTCTGAGATGAACTCTGATATGTGTGTGGGAAAGTATGGTTCCACACACCAACAAGCAACTCTTTAGACACCAACTTAATGTGCTACAATTCAACTTAAGTCTGATACTATCCACCTGGAAATAGCATCAGAGACCACAGGTTAAGGACTCAGTCCCACAGATGCTAGTCAAAAGCCCAGGTTGTTACCCATACTTATGACTGACTGGCTATAATCAAAGGTCTCAGAAACCCCTCCCTGTATTGGTGTAATTTGCTAGAGCAACTCACAGAACTCAGGAAACTGGTTCACTCACAGATTACTGATTTATTACGAAAGGATATAACTCAAGAACAAACAGAAGACAAGCCTAAGACAAGGTACATGGGAAGAGGCACAGAGCCTCCGTGCCCTCTTCAGGTGTGCCACTCTCTCTTTATCTCCATGTATTCTCCAACTCAAAAGCTTTTGAAACTCCAATCTTTTTGTTTTTTTTGTGGAGGATTCATTATATAAACAAGATTAGTTAAATCGCTGACCACTGGCAATCTCCAGCCCTTTTTCTCCCCGCAGAGGTGGGAGGTGGGAGCTGGTACTGATGTTCTAATCTTCTAATCACAAAGTGGTTTCACAACTAGCCCCATCCTTAGGTTACCTAATGGCAAAAAGTCACCTCATTGACATAACAAAAGAGACCTCTATCACTCATCACAGGAAATTCTAAGAGTTTTAAGAGCTGTGAGCCTGGAATAATATTTGGACAAAGACCAAATATATATTTCTTATAGATTACAATATCACACTCTGAAAGTCCATATTTATAGAAAACATAATTTAAAGAAGACGTGAGTGATAATCCAGATTAATTCATCCCTCTTTAAATCTTAAACTCTAATTAAGCTTCCTGGTAGTGACAGAAGTGACAGAGATTTTTCTTGCTGGAGTCTACTGGGATGCCTTGAACAGGCCATTATACTTCCGTAAATCCAGGAGACAGAATTAGAAAAGCACTGGCAGCTGCTCAGGCCTCCCCACTTCCTCTGCCTGGGGAGTGTCCTCAAACCCACGCTTTGCCCAGACTCTGCTCTATCTTACACAGGCTACACTTCTCAGGCCTCAACTCCCAGACAAACCCTCCCCCTTTACCACAGACTAGAAGCATGTCTTTGGAAAATATGACCTCATCCCAGGGTAACTTGGGTTCAATTATAGCAAAGAGGACTGAAGGAGCTGCTGCCAACCTTCTGACAAGGAGGAGGGGTAAGAGGAAAACTGGAACAGAAAGAAGTGGAATTCAACACTACCTATAAATCAATTTTGAAAAGCTTGGAAGGTTTGATTTTAAATATCTTATCATGCTTCCTTTTACATAGTGATGGGTAGTTTAGAGTCTGGCTACTCAGAGTGTGATCCTCAAACCAGAAGTAAAAGTATCACTTGGGAGCTTGTTAGAAATGCTAATCTCAGGCTCCACCCCTGACCTCCTGAATTGAAGCCACCTTTTAACAAAATCACCTGGTTATTTATATGCACATGAAAGTTTGAGAAGCACTGGCTTTCAGAGTTAGGAATAAGAGCTAGAAATGTTAAGTCCTGAGAGAAATATCTGAAACTGGCCAGTTCTGATCTCTAGTCAGAATGAACTCTGCTCATCTCACAGCTCTCTCTTGAGGCCTCCCTTCCATCAGGACTATTCTCTTCTCTTGCCCCTTGGGAACAGAATCTTGCATCTCTCCTCTAAAGCAAGCACTTGGTCCTTTGGAAGATTCCTAATGGATATCTATCTAGGTTACTGATGTGAATGCTGAGAACAAAGAAAGAAGTTGCCACACCTGGCCTCACAGAATCTTTCTGTAGGAGACAAAATTCAAACAAATTTGCTGCAGGGTGGTATGGTGTGACACCTTTGTTTTAGGCAGAATTTTAAATTCCTTTACTTTTCAGTAAAAAAAAAAAAAAAAAAAAAGCCAATTAAGATCATCTTTCCACAGAAACATGAGAATGAAGGAAAAGATGAAGGAATAGGAAAAGTATCTACAGGTATAAACCTACTTTCAGAGTATTTGGAAGATGGGGAGGGTTTCCATTTAGGGGCTCCTCTCCCTCTTCCCCAATCTTTCTCAGTCTCTCCCAGAACTAATGCATAGTTGACCTTCAACCTGAAATAGAAATTAGAAAAGAATTTGGGATCTGACTTTGGAAGATGGAGGTAGCAGACAGAGATACATTTGGAGCAGACCAAAAGCAAGAAGAAAGACCCTCCCGTAACCCTACCTCCCAAAAAAGAGTACAAGATAGGACACGAAAATTCCCAAGATCACCTCAATAGTTCCAGGCAATATAATTTAGGAGAGTGTATATCTTTCTACACATACCTTTAAGAGGCCAGCACAGTGTCTTGTGCATAGATTTTAGTCCAGATCTGGTGATTGGCTTGTTGAAGACCTACTCCTTTTCCATTGAGATGGTGATGAAGTATACTCTCTTGTGTACAAGCAGCATTTATTTAATTCTTATAGATCAATTTTTTAACCTCACAGTGAAGCTAATGGGTACTGACAACACCCCAAGAGGTAAAAGCATGCCCTAAACCAACGCAAAAACTGCTGGGATCCATGGGAACTGCAACAGACACACTCTTGGAGTTTCAAAAAATGGGTCAAAGTTCTGAAATTTAATGGAAAATAATGATCTCAGGAATGTAAGAAACAACTTGGTAACAGAGTGGGAGTAAAAGGAAGAATGGGGATGACCAGGAATGGAAACAGTGACATCTCTATATCAACTTAAAAGAGTATAAGAGACTTAACTGCCTTGACAAGTTCAAGAACATGCTGGAAGCTGGGGGGAGAAGGGCCCACTGCTTTGCTGATGCAAACGGCAAGCTATAGGGAAAATGTAAAAAGGTCAGCAAAATTCAACCTTCACTTGAGCTAATGCTGTTGTTTTAACTCTGTACAAAGGGTCACAGTGCTCTATCCTGATAATAAAAAGGATGTTGGGAAAAGACCAGAGAATGCCATACAAAGGAAACTCACCAAACAAAGGCCAGATTTCATTCTAGGAGAAATCAACCGGCTTTTGTTTGAAGAATCTTTATAGTGACATACTGAGGCTTCCTTCTTCCCCTGCTGTCCTATTAACTTAATGGAATGGGGAAGGAGACTATTCTTATTAGCTACCAACAAGACATCCAGTTGTGGAAGTTCTGCTTTGATAACCACCTTTCTGAATTTCCTCCTGGTACCTACACTACCTTCCCGGGAACAAAGCCTGGGCCAGAGAGGAAGCCAGTCCAGACAGACAGCACCTGCCTCTTGGAAGCTGGTAACAGTGCAGTGACTTACAACTGTTTCTGTAGCCCTATGGGTATATCCCTATTATCCCCGGCCTGACCCACAATAGCATAATTAGCTCTCTACATGCCTGCCTTCCCCTATGATTGTGGGTCCCTTGAGCGACAGGTCTGTGTACTCTATACTTTTAAAAAGCCAGTGCACATAGTACGTGCTCAGCATGTATTTGGTGAATGTATTATGGAGAGACAGTCTTCCATGAGAAAGGGACTCCCAGCACAATTGCTCCAGGAAACATCAAAAGCACTTAATTGCTATCCAACACTGGAGAATGATAAATGGAAAGGTCATCTTAAAAGAAGCAAAGACCAAGAGAATGAGAAAGCTATGAATTTCCAGAATTGGAAAAAGTGACATCTTCCCATTCATTATTACATCCTTACTTCACTTCTCCTCCACCTCCGGGACCAACCCTTACACTGTGTCTGCCACCCGCACTCTCCAACAGCTCCTGCCACTTATTTCCACCAATGCTGGTAACTCCTTAAGATGAGAAAGAAAAACTGAATGCCAACTAAGGAACCAGGACAAATACATTCTTGAACTTTCTTTAGTGTCTTTGCAATAACCCTAACCATGCTTTCTTCACAGTATACTCTTGTTCCCAAGCCTAACTGCCTGTTTTTCACACTGTGACATGAGGGTTTCTGCTCTTAATCTCCAATCGTGTAAAACCAAGGAGTACCATCATGATTTCTAAAAAAGTTACACTGAGAAACCCTAACAAGTATGGTTTCATTTTTTAGAAAAAAAAAAAATAAGAATTGTTAGGTATGACAGGTTAGTGAAAAAAAAAATTCAAGGGATTTAGCACTGCTGAGAAATTAAGCCTCTGGCCAAAATCAAGAATTTTCTTGCAAAAACTGACTTTATATAACAAAGTCACTTAAGAACATTTTGAACATTTCAATGACAACATTTAGTTTAAATCTATTTCAATGCCTGAGAACTACCGGGGGTTTTGTAACAAATAGCTGGAATTATTTGTCCTTAAGCTTCCCTTTGGAAGCATCCAATTTTCTGAAATTCACTGCTTTGGGGTTCCTAAAATGCCTGAAAGTTAAGAGAAGGATGTAGCCATTAGAAAAATATATTATTGACCACTACTGATGAATAATATGGTTAAATCCTAATCTAGGGTATTTATTTTAAAATTAGGTTTACAATTTCTAAGGAAGTTCATTATCTAACTTATAACATTTCAGCAGCCCAAGCTTCCAAGTTTCTGAAAGTTATAAGTGAACACAAAATCTATTCAAGTTCACATATTAATTTTTGTGAGAATTAGAGGAACCACGAATGTCAAATGAGGCTTGGAAAAATTTCCTGAATATTCTAAACAGTCAGTGACTCCTGGAAGCATTTTTCTCTCACTTACTCTAATTTCAACTGGCATTTTTAAAGTAGTTGTCCATGCTTTTAGTCAAGTCATCCCTCCTCTTTTTTAAGTACCTGGATGTGAATAATATTCTGCATCTTAGTCACAATGACCTACTTTAAACTATGATCTCTATTTCTGGAGATAAAACATATCCCCAAAGGTCAAACCAAAGATTTCAAATCAAACCATAAATTGGCTCTATTTTGTTCCACTGTCTTATAGATGGGTGAATGTAATTATAAGAACTTCCGAGAAATGAGTGGATTGCATACCAAAATCCATCTATTAACATGCTAGAAATATAGAGAAGTGTAGGAATGGTAGGAATGATTACCCTAATGGAACACTAGAGGCCTGCTTTATTTTTGACTCAGAGCTCTTAGCACAGCCTATATCACTGTTTTTGACTATGGGGTATTTATTTACAAAATGAGATTGAGCTGGAATCAAAACAAAACTAAAACATTTTTCCCTGCTCTTTTCTTCTTACTGCCCTCCCACCCCTGCCCCAATTGCCTGAGAATTCTTACTCTAGTTTCTTTCCCCTGGGCCTCAGGATAACATTCACATAATATTCCAGTTTGGGGAACTGTTATGTACTAATCTCAGCCAAGGGAGAACTGATGTCCCATAACAATGCACATTCCTTTGAAAGTTTGATGCCAGGAGCTTATGGTTAGATTTTTTTTTTTTTTTTTTTTTTTTTTTTTTTTTTTTTTTTAGTGTAATAGTGTCTATGTTTTTAACAACAACAACAAAAACACTCTGGTGATAAGGAGGATGTGAAGATACCGTATCACGGAAAAACCAAGAATTACAAAGCCCAGCAGCAAGATGATGGGAATAAATGTGGGTTTAGCCACAAAAGTCAGAGAAAAAAAACAGGTTACCTAGCTTGTGTATACCAAACCCTCCTTCTATACTGCTGCAAAATCTAAACAATACTAAGCCTTATAGAATTTAATTCCATAAATGTCCTGTAGACCAGTGGTCCCCAACTTTTTGGTACCAGGGATCCATGCTCCTGTAAGAGTCTAATGCCTAATGATCTGAGGTGGAGCTGAGGAGGCGAGGCTAGTGCTGGGAAGCGGCTGCAAATACAGATGAAGATTCTCTCACTTGCCTGTGGCTCACCTCCTGCTGTGCGGGCTAGTTCCTAACAGGCCACAAGCAGGTACTGGTCCATGTCCCCAGCATTGGGGATCCTTGCTGTAGACCATTCCTTATTCTCCATTCCCCTGCCAATGCCCTGCTTGAGGCTACCAATACATCTTAGTCTTCCCTCCTTCCTACTCATTAGGTAATTGTGTGCCTGTTATCATGTATTCTTCTTCTAAGTCTTCAAGGGTTATTCATTACCTTCAGAAGAAACACAATAGCATGGAAAGGGTAAGACAAGTGTTAGGAATATCATCTCTTTGTTCTCAAATCCTTCCCTATTACCTCCACCCCTAATTTTTCCCAGTGAATCTCATAGCTCTAGGCACTTCCTGATTCTGTTCATATGTATATGACATATCAGATCCACTTTCCTGCCATAATCCTGGATACAAATATTTTATTTAACTCCCTAATCTAGTCTCAAAGTGCCTTGCATGATATAGGCCCATTTAATAAATTCAAACTGAATAAATAAATAAAATAATGTCTCATTCTCAAGCACTAGCTCTAATAACTGAAAGCACTTGGGCCATACATAACCTGTTGCTCTATCGCTGAATGTAGAATATCTGTCATGGGCTTAATAGGTTTCCGATAAACACTTACCGATTAATAATAACCCTGGTACTATTACCACGTCTGAGCACTGCATTTTAAAAGCAAACTAGACTGTGTTGAAATCCCAGTTCTTATTATGTGACCTTGGGCAAATTACTTAACCTCTCTGTGCCTGCAGTTTTATCATCTGTAAAATGAGGCTAATATCTTGATTCAAAGTAAGTGCTTTTTTCCCCCATCAATGCAAATACCTTTTATATCTGCAACCCCACTCTCCACCCCAACTATCACCAAGGATTTCAACAAGGAGTAAATCCCTGAGGTAATGAACTGATAGTGTTCTCTCTGTAAAAACTGATAAAATTCTCTTGTAGGATGATACCAGACTTAGGAGCAAAAATGAGTGTGGAGGCGGGCAGTAATTGGAAGCCATGTGCAAATCCTATTGGACAATTTTGTTTGCGTTTAGTTCCAAGTTTCCATTACCAAGATCTTTACTTATTTTAAGAAGTTATGTCAAGCTAGTCTTCTATTAAGCCACTGTGTTCCACCCCTCCCCCCCCCAAATTCTCCAATAAATGGCTCCTGAGATATTTTACTTTAAAGTTAAGAGTTCTACCTTTACAAATGGCTTCATAATCTATGAAAAATGTACCATGAGTAGAATACAGCTACTGATAAAAGACAGGCTGCTTCTAGTCAGTGATGGACAGTCTGCAGATAGCATGAGCTGTGGATTACAGAAATATAAATAGTAATTCTGACAGAGAGGGGCTCAGAATTAATCATTTCCATGTATAAAAGCACAGTTTTCTATTTCTCAAGATGCCAAAGGAAAAACCAAATATTCTTGGGAAAAAGTCATTTTACTAAACTCTTGCTCTGGTCAATGCATTTGGTTATTACATTAAAGACACATTGCAATGCTAGTGGTTCTCTTTAAAATAGGACAACTACATCAGACACTGCTTGGTAAAATAAATAAATAAATAATTTTGGAAAGTCATGTCTATCTGCAGTTGCTTCCAGACTTCCCTTTCACATTTTTAACTTTGAAAAGCTATTTGCATATTTACTGTTCTAGTAAATGTTAGGTATGTGTTTCATAAGAGATTCAAACAATAGTGCTCAAAGTTTTCACCCTTGATGTTCAGTGACATATAAATGTGTCCAAGTCTCCTCTCACCTAGTGTCACAGTTGTTGATATTATACTTAATAATATTCATGCTATGAGCAAATCCTGTGTGGTGACCAACAGACATCCTCTGAGCTGACTCTGGAACTCAAGCTGTCACCCAGATCTGCAATTAAAGGACTGGGAAGGGAGAGACAGAGGCCTTAAAGGGAGCAGCTAACTTCTTACCTATTTTCTACAGTGAAGGAAATTGAGGAGCCTCCATTCCCTTTTTTGTCATGAGCTAGATTTGAGGCTGTTTATATTTAACGAAATATCTATTTCAACAGTTAAATTTAAATCAACCCTAAATAAAAATCAAACTAATTTTAGAATAAACATTTCCAGTAACAAAATTCCAGGACAGACTTAGGTAATTTTGTTTTTGGTCCTCTCTGAGGACTGAGTCAAGTTACAGAGCAATGCTAAAGAGGCAAGTTAACTGCATCAGGATACCAATATTGAAAAGGTGGGACTGACAAGTTCAAGCTGGGGCGGGGGGAGATGTTTTGTAACTTGACATGAATATAATTAACATCTCATATACATTTCCAGTCTTTGTGCATTCATATATGTATTTATTTATTTAACCTACATTTATCGAGACTCGGGGTGTGCTAGGCACTCTGGTAGGTACCAGGCATAGGTGCAGAGCAAAAACTGGCACAGCCCCAAGCTTCACTGAGGTGATCATCTAAATATGTATAGTATTTACAAAAACGAAGATGGCTACATTTTTAAAAGATAAATTTGAATCATTCTGTATAGTTTTGAAAATTCCTCCTAAATTAACATGGTGTCTGAGCATTTTCCTGGCAGGAGAAAGTAACGGGATGACCCATCAGAGGATGTAAGGTAAGCTTTCCTGATTTGGCCAGCCAGCCCTCAGATACAGAACAAAGGCTGCAGATACAGGCTCATTAGGCACAAACAGGAGACTGGGCTATTCAGCAAATTCCGCCTTCAAGGTCAAGCCTGCTTTTGCATAGACAGTCTTACTCTTGGTTTCCGGTAGGTTGACTCCCTGGAATTGGAGGACTCCCAGCCTAAAAGCCCTTGTGACAGAATGCAAGATGTCCAGGGTCTCCAGGAAAGCATGGCTCCCAGTGAGGAATCCCAGGATTAGTGCAGGCAATGTAAGTATTTACAAGATTATTTGGTTGTTCACTAAGCCTTACTTCCTTTTCATTCTTGGCACAAAACTAGAGCATTTTCTAGCCTCTTTGCATTAACTCAGGGGCTGAGTTAGACTGGAATACAGATGCAGGTGATATATGATATTTCCAGGCTTGGCCCATAAAAGGCTTTCATGTAATCCTGCATTCTCTCCCTTTGTCTACCAACCAGCCGACCAATGTCAATACCCAGAATGACCTTGGACACCATTTGTTGAAACTAGCAGAGGAGTAGTACTCCCCACCATAACTTGGACCCTATGTGAGAAATTAACTTTAAGTGGTTTAAGCCATTGAGATTTAGGAGCTTCTCCTTTATAGCAATCTATAATCAATGAAAACACAAAGATTTTTTTTTTTTTAAATCTGTTCCTATGGAATTATAATTCAAGGCTCTGTCTCTCTAGGTCAACCTTGGTAGACTAGGATTCAAAAAGAAACTAACTTTGGTTTATTTTACCATTTCCTTAATTTTTTATAAAATGCCCCAGCAATATTTGGTCATCATATCTGCCTTTGTCACCAGGATATGAGAAAGCCTTTCTGGGCTCCTGCATAGTTTCCTATTTATTCTTCCATCAGTCTGTCTTTTTACAATCTATTATCTATACAATTTTATAAAACAAATATGATAGAGAATTTTCCCTGCTTAAAATTATTTAAGGCTTACCACCTACAATACAAATTTCTTAATGTGCCATTCAAGCTTATGCACAGGCTGGCTCCAACTTAAATCTCCAGCTTTGAATAGTCAGAGCTCCTCATAAAAAACCAGAAAGCACTCCTGCCCCATGCTTTTGCTCATGATGTTACTTCCAACTAGAATGTCTACTGACTGCCTTTGTCTCTTACCTTTCAAGAGCCAATTCAAATGTCATTTTAGGGGTAAAGCTTTCTCTGACAGTCTTTGGCTAAACAGTAATTCTTTCCACTTTACTCACTAGTTTATCTTTACATTTAACTATAATTTGTACATTTTTGTAGACATCTTACTATTAGATTCATAGCTTTTTGTAGACATGATTTGAGTCGAATCATGTACTGGCATATGAATGCATATGCCAGTGCAATGCCTGGTATATGCATTCAAGAACTATCTACTGAATAAAAAGTAAATGAAGAGTTGGGGAAAGGAAGAGAAGGAGAAGAGGAATATAAATTACTGTGAAATCTTCTTCTAGGATCTACACTCTAGGACCTGGAGCTCCATGTTTCTTTCATAGAAGCAAAGACAAATTTTTAGTGTTCTTTCTACCATTCATTTCCCTAAGGTTTTTTCTTCTGGATAAGTTGTGATACTCTGTTACTCTATGGTATTTAAAATTAATTTTCATATGATGATGACACATTTACCTACTAAGCATCTTTCTTGTGATTCTTCCACCTGTAAGTTTCTGATAAAAAGGTTTTTTAAAAATTATTTACGAAAGCTGTCTAAGACAAGTTTATAAATCACTTATTAAAATCCTTCCTTAGAACATTAAAAAGAATACATTGTCACCAAATATTTTCAAAGTACCTTAAGATGAAAATTAACCTGGTTGAATTTCAACAAACAAAATTAAAAGCAACAGCTAAATAACAAGAACTAGAAAGAGAGTTGGGAAGTTTAACTTAACCCATCCTCTGAAATATTACGAGATTCCAGATATCTCAATCCCATCAGTCACTTTCTTGGTTTCCTCGTGGTGGAAGACAGTGGCGGAAGTTATCCCCATCTCTTTTACTTTCACAAAAGTTGTTGAGTCTTAAAAATGCCAGATTTAATAACTTTGGTTCACTCTAAACCCTAAAAGATGTCAAAACTGGAAAATTTCCTATTTTTCAACATTTGTAAGGCTCTGGCAAAGACACATACAATAAAACAACACTGGAGATTCATTTTCTTTGTAAAACTGCTGCTTGCTCAACTTAGCAATATAGTATTCCTGCAGGAAGATACAGGTATAGACAGTGAAGTTTTATAAAAGCCAATTGCAATTTCCTGAGTTAGATGGCTTATCACTTAAAAGGGTTACATATTCTGCCAGTGGAAACACTGATATTTGCTGACCAACATAATACATATTACTTCTTCAACAATAATTTTCAGGTCTCCTACATACTGATGCTTTCGCATCCCAAAAGATGAAAATAAAGTATACTTTCTAAGATCTTTACAAAAAAATTTTCATATGAAAGAGAGAGACAGAGAGAGAGAGAGAGAGAGAGAGAGAGAGAGAGAGAGAGAGAACCAGATTGAATCTTCTATTATGACTCTCTGAATTCTTGTTATATATACCATTCCATGCCCATTGGTATCCTGAGAAACCATGGAGAAAATATTTCATATCAATGAGGTCAGTATTTTCATAGGTGGCACTTTAATTACTTCCAACAAAAAGTCTGTTCTCCGGTATATTTTTCCAAGAAAGTCTCGCCCACTAGTGCCTTCCACATAGTAGCAGCTCAATAAATATTTGGAGAATTAAGGAATGAATGCTGGCCTCTACACGGTTTGACCTTAGAGTACTTTTTCGAGAAAGTATACCAAGCAGAACAAGAAAGTCTTTGGTGACACACTCTTGGTTTCTCTTCTGGGATATTGCTAAGACTTTCATTCCTAATAAAAGGAAATTGTTACCTTCAATACTGGGGCCTAATTCGCTCACCAATCTCACTGAGTTAACAATCTTTGACATTTCAATGATTGCATAGCTAGAAAAAAATTGAGGGACCACGATCTCTAGAAAATGTTTCCTAGTCTCAAAGTAGATATTACATATTCAATAGGGCATTTTAAGCTCTTTCCATAAGTAAATTGCCTCTTAATGTACCTTAAGCACTAACCAAACAAAACTCCTCTATAAAATCTATAACATGTCCACCTTTCCTCTTTTCCCAGGCCAACTCACAGTATTTATCTTTGTGTGTTAAAATTATCCCTATCTCCTCAACCACTGAAATGTCCATGCACACCAACATTCCAAGGTCTAGTAGGAGAAGAAAAGCCAACAAAGGTGATAGAAAACAGCAAAACAACTACAAGGAAATCTAGCAAGAGTAAGAGGAAGGAAGCCTAGAGCATGGAGTTTTCCAGGATGCAATGTCAGAAGAAGAAAATACTGCTGAGAAGTCAAGAAAGCTGAAGGCAGAGAACTGATCATTGGCCCTAGCAAGAGGTAGATCACTGGGGACATTTATGTGTCATTTCAGTGGGTGGTGTAGATAGAAATCCAATTAGCATAAGTAGTCAAGAAGCCAGAGGAAGAGGAGGTGACAGCGAATACAAACACATTTTTATAGCTGTGGTAATGGAGAAAAAGTTTTAAGATGGGTGCAGTAAGGTAGGTTTGTGAGTTGTTGGCAATCACCCAGTAGCTATAGAGAAATTGATGATTAGGGAGAAATAAAAAAAGATAATTGCCAGCATAACTCTTTTGGAAGTCTAGGAAAAACAGGCTAGATTCAGGGTACTGATAAAAATCTTGATCTCATGTTGATCTTATGTAGAGATTACTTTATTTCCTATTATTATTACTATCATCATCATCATCATCATCATTATCATTGGCATAGGATGAAAAGCAGCATTATCTACCTATAGAACTAGCGGGTTGGTGGAATTCATGGTGAGATGATGAAACTGTTCTCATTTCATTGACATCTATCTCATTTTCTCAGTTGTGGTACATTAAAAGATGCAGAAGAGATTTTACGAATTATCTGGTTCAACTTGTCTTGTGTTTGAGGTAAGTGAGCTCTAGTTAGGTACGTTCCTGAAGGTACAAAAACTGTGTCCTCTGGAACAGTATCTTGGGACTTCTCTTTGTCATGCTGCCTCCCTTATTCTTCTCCACCAAAATTAAGAGCTGTAATCAAGGGCACTCCATCCAAGGAGGGAGTGCCCAGAGTTACAGCAAGGAGGCCAGGACAATAAATCTTTACTGTCTATGTAGCTATTTCTCCTTCTAACATTAAACACTCTTATTTCTAGCAAGCCATATTAACAGCTGTCTTCTCAAAAAGTTATCTTTAGTAAAACACACATTGTCTGCCTGAGCAGGAATTTCCATTACCTCAAACTTGCCTAACATTTCTACCTCTTGCTGCAGCTTCATGTTTCTCACTTACGTGATACCCTCACTTCATTAACACCTGTTAATTGAGTCCAAAATGTTTGTCTTTAAGCTAACTAGAGCAGAATATCATAAGGTCTTTTTAAATGATTTAAAGAAAGAATAAAGTAAGTGAAGGAAAACAATTTATTAGAGACATTTTAGAAAGTAAGATAATCTTGGCTCTAATTCTGAATTCTAGAGCATTTTCCACTAGCTTCTAAGAGATCCATCAAATCTGAAGTATCCAATTTCCTCCATACATAGCAACGTGTTTCAGGATGACATGTTTATACTAAAATTGATGAACTAAGCAAAATCTCATGAGATTGGCTTTAGCTGTCATGATTTGTTTTAGACATTTAGACAGTATCTGGGTAGATGATAAAATAAGCATCCTTTAAAGGGCTTACATTAATTTCAAATTATCCTATTACAAATCACAATAATAGGCTTTCAATACAGGTCCCTAAAAGGAAACTGTCACCTAAAATAAACATTAAACTAAAAATATTCAATAAATTCTTTCTTAGTAAATTGGTTCAATCTGCTTACAGTTCATGAATTTACAGGACATGTAAATTCATTCTACTTTTATAATTCTTAACTAAGCCTTCATTATATAGTCCATGAGCAAATACTGGTTGGCAGCCACTATGAATTTGCAATAAAAAAGTTTTTTAAAGGATAATTTTATTTATTTCAAATAATTCCAGTGAGAATTTTAAAAGTGCTGCTGGGCTAATACACTACTTCCCATTCCAGGAAAGATCAGAGTCACCATCTTCTTGTATCATTCCTGGGTCTTTCTAGGCATACATATGTTGAAATCAAAAGGAAGGGTGCAATTAGAAAGAGTCATATGAGAGTGATGAAAATGAATTTATTTCTCTAGTATTTTGAATTCATTTCAAATTAGTTCTGGGTAAATTTCTGATCTCAGGTCTGAGTTTGGATGATAAAAAATTCAAGAGATAATAATGAACTAGGAAAAATAAGTGCAGGATTAATATTTTTAGCCATAAAGTACATCATATGTAGCAATAAGAAAAACAATACCTCAGTAAAATGGACAAAAGTTATAAAAAGTTATCAATAAACATACTTTAAAAGATTTTTCAGATTGATAGTCAAAAAATGCAAATGAAGACAAGATGAATTATTTTATACATCAAACTGTCATAGTTGGCACTGTTTCTATGAAACAGATTTTCAGCCACTGCTATTTAAAGTATTAAGTAGTATTGACTTTCTAAATGATGATTTGGCAATACATAGCAGATGTCTTAAAGTGTCATACTATTTGATCCAGTGACTCTACTGCGAGAAATATACTTAAAGGAAATGATGAAAATAAAATAATGAGCACCAGGCAATATTAATGAGATTGAAAAACTGCACAAAGCTCATACAACTGGAGTAGGTATGTGTTAAATAGATTATATACATATTCAAATACAGGTGTACCTCAGAGATATTGTGTTTCATTCCAGATCACCACAAAATTAATAAAGCAAGTCACAGAAATATTTTTGGTTTCCCAGTGATTAGAAAAGTTATGTCACTCTGCATTATTATTTATCAAATGTGCAATAGCATTATGTCTAAAAAAACCATACAAACCTTAATTTAAAAATACTTTATTGCTAAAAAATGCCAACCATCATTTGAACCTTCAGTGAGTTGTAATCTTTTTGCTGATGGGGGGTTCTTACCTTCAATTTGTGAAAAATGTAGTATCTGTAAAGCATAAAGTGAAACACAACAAAATGAGGGATGCCTGTAATAGTTAACTACAGTCATTTAAAAATTTAAGAGGTAGCATTTCATATTTTTAATTAATAAAAATTACAGGACAACATGCACAATATGATTCAAGTGTTGTTTAAATATATGTGTCCATATAGTGTGTTTGATCTGAAATAGTTTATATTAAAGTGTTTTGAATATTTAGCTCTGGGTGATGATGTTGAGTGAATATTGATGATTTAGATTTCTTATGTCTATTTTGCTTCTCTGTATATTGCAAATGATCTACGATGAACACAGATTATTCCAGAAAGAGTAATTATTCTTAAACAACTATTGTAACAGTCACATATCAGAGTTACTATCTTCCTGTACTGTTTTTAAATTGCATTTATATCACTCTGAAAATAGCAAAAACAAAATCACATGATATATGGGGAAACAACATAAACAGTGTAACTTATAATCAACCCTGTGAAAATGTTGATTAGCAAATTTGTCACCAGTGAACAGACCTATCTAATTTTGAGTTGTGAATAGACTGCAGGTGACAGTAAACAACAGTCTTTATTAAATGAATGCACACTGTTACTTATAAACTGTGCATTTTTCTGTGTGTATATTTTACCTCAGTCAAAAAGATTAAAAATAACACCCGCCATTGACCCTGGCTTTCTTATTAAAGACTCGATGCAGAGCTAAAAGGAAACCTGAGTGGTCATTAACTCCAACCTCTCACCCTGCTTCTTCAGAGCTACAGATAAGAAATGCCACAATGACTTAGATGTCATTCCACTGCTGGACAGCCCTGATAAAACCTTATTTCTCACAATGAACCACAATCCACCTCTTTTCAACTTGTAGACAAGTCTGAGCTAATCAGCTACAGGCACGCTTGACATAGATAGTAAAGAGAATCATCAATCCTGAGGCCTAGAATGCATTCTGTTATTTGTCCTGGAAACTGTGATTGCTACAGCAGCTCTGGTGGGCATGACTGAAGGTCAATGACAGCAGTGTGGCCAGAAATTGCAGTGCGGTCAATGAAAGTAGGACAAGTGCAAAAGTAGTGCCAGAATTTTTAAGACTTGGCTGACGGCAAACGTTATTTTTTTTCAAAGCCAGTGGTTCAGTGGTATATGGATGCCCAATAAATGTGAGCTGTAAGCAGAGATGCCTCTAATAATGTGAGCAGACAATTCAAGTGCAACCAAGGAGTTTTGTTCTTTTTGAACTAAGGCCATACCACGATGAACTACAAATAAGACTGGTGAATCATGTCTGCAGCTGTATGGATGTTGCCTAAATTTTAAAAATTATAAACAAAACTTGCAAACAATACTTTTAAGGGCAGTTCACCTCTTTGTGGAAGGTCAACTACTGAGGCAGATCATACAGAAAATGATTTATCATTAGATTAAGAAATACTACTGTAAAAACAAAAGACGGACACTTAGCCTGTACATCAGGACACGGGTTTTGATCTTGAGTCTTCATTAAAAAAAGCTATACAACTCTAACTAAATCATTCTATCTTTTACTGTTTCAATTTATTCATTAGTAAAGTGTATTTGGGCCACTTAATCTTAAAAATCTCACTTATTCCAATGAGTCTGAATCTACAATCTCACACTAAAGATTACTCTGCAACAACAGAGACCTCCTAACTTTTCAAAACACCATGTAATCCTCACATTTACAAAAGTTGTATTTGTATGAATATTATCGAACCAGTGCCCCTTCATCACAGCCACAAGGAGAATGATAAAAAGAGAGAGAGTGTGTGTGCACAAGTGAAGACAAGCCTGCTGCCTCCTTCACAAATATCCCTTTTGACTATCAACCATTTGTTGCATTTCTTTTTATCTCACTTCCTTGCGCACCTTCTTAGCCCCCTTTAATACATTGTAAAAATAAAAAATTTAGAAAGGAAAGATCTGAAAGTACAATGGAGGAAGAATATACAGAGAGCCAAACCCTTGGACAATTAGAACAGCTCTGCCTACAATCACTTCTTTTTAAAACCTCTCCTCTTGGTTAGAGGTGATTTGTCCTTTAACTTTGCCCAGTGCTGTTGTCTAATCACCTTGTATGAGGACATCTGACAAACAGCACATCTTTCAGATAGTGTTCATCCAGTTCACTATCACTTATTAGTATGTAACGTGGGTGATGCTTTCATCAATACAGAGATAAAACAAGGAGGGACTCTGTTCTTGAGGAGCTCACAGACTAATAATGAAGAGACAACCAGAACATGAAACAAGTAACTGTCATGCAAGGTGGAAAAGAATAAATGTACCTAGAGGGGTACACAAAAACTTATGGAATTTCTGAGAAGGGAAAGCATTCTTCCAAACTGGAGGAGTCAGGAAAAGCTTCCTGAAAGATATAGCATTGGAAAAGGGCATAGAAAAAAGGGTAAATTGGACATGTGGAGGTGAAAGGGAGGGAAACCAAGGAAGAGACAAGTACGAGAGTTTTGGACAGTATCTGGGGCACCTGAAAAACATTAGTGAAAGATTAGGCTGAAAGGAAGATAGGATAGGTCAGACTCTGAAAGCCTTGAATTCCAGGCGAAGGCAGTCAGTCTTCATACTATTTAGGAATCCTTACACAGCTTATATTAGAGGAACAATATGACTGAATCTGTACTTTGGGATGAGTTAAACTTCCCAGAACTAAAGTATTTCTTCTGAAGATATATCGGCTAACTTTCAGAGAAAATCCTCCAAAGAATATTAAACACAGCTTTGTCTTATTCTGCAAGGTATTAGGTATGCATCGAGCAGATTTTATTTCACCTGTTTCAGTTCATATTTCTTGGTCAACTTTGTATTTGTTTCTTCCCAGGCTTAATCTTCACTGTCAACAGTAGTAGCTTCCAGCAATTTTAAGATGTTAAATACATATATTATATTATATGTAAAATATATATTATACATACACTCACACATATATATATGGACATACATTATACATACACACACATGCATTTATATATTAAAACTGAAGCAATTAAGAACCAGTGTCTTTAATTTTGAGATATTTATGTGCTTTAGCAGGAGCATACTGGATTTCAAGAGCCAAGTGCTCCCTTCTTTCTAGAATCTTGACAAGAAAGAGGATGTGTTTGACCATAAGCTATCAAAAGCCAGAACATTCCTTGAAGTAATTTCCTGGCTCTAGGGAATGGAATGCTGAGAAATTTTTAAATATAGTCAAGTGCTACCCTAAGCAAGCAAAGACGAGGCAGCTATCATTACAGCCCCAGCAAAGTGAGAATGCCTGCTTTCCGATCCAAATATTTTCCCCCATCTCAGTTTACCTTGTGACCCAAGTAGTATGAATATAAATCAATCCAACTTGGTGGCACCTGTCTGTGGTCCTGGAATCAAAAAAAAAAGCTGGATATTTCATAAGGTATTAGAATTCACAATTCTGGTCTCATTCACCTGACATGACATGTGCAAGGCTGCACTGGCTTGCTTGGTGCACGCAGGGGTCAATAACAAGGTCAACTGTGTATAAGTAAGGACACACTGTGCTGTCTTCTGCTGTAAACCATACAAAGAGTTTTGACTTTAACTCATTTAATTGATAATTTTGACTATTTCAAAGGAACTTTTAAGACAAGCAAGTTAAAATTCTCCTTGGGCTTATTTACTATTTTTGGAGAAAGTTTCTCATTTTGAAGGATGGTTTAAAATACATACTATCTACCTTAGAATGGCACTAAAAATTTCTAACATCTCGCATCCACTGTTGAATCTTTAAATAGGAATTTATACCAGGAAAATAAAAATAAAAATAAGAAAAACAAAAGAGATAGGAAAACTTTCTTGACTGTTTTTAGCTCTGGTTGATTCTGACTCAGTCCCAATGGCATGTGTGATTCAACAGTTTGTGTCAAACACGAATTTCAGCCCAGTGCCCTCCATCTGAAATGTTCTCATTCCTAAGTCTGACAGAAGAACTGGTCTCCTAGCAACAGTGAACATTTTCTCTGCCTAGTCATCCATAGCAATTAGTTTTTTTTCTTGGTTATCCTTCTCTCATTTTTTGTTCAGACAAACCAAAAACCTTCTACATCATCAAAGGTGTCTGAGGTTTGGATTCAGATATGGAAAATCAGTTGAAATTGAATCTTTTCCATGTCCTTGTAGGTCTCCCTCTTCCCTTTTCTCTCTTTTTTCTGTCACACACACATACACACACACCAGCAAACAGAACCTGACCTGAGTGATAGTTATTTTGTCTAGTACAAAAAGCATGGACTGTGCCACACCTAGTGCTGAATTTAGAAATGCCTCTTCACCTCTTTGATTACCTCATCATGTAAAAAAAGGGATGATAAAAATCTACTTCACAGTGTTCTTGACAGGCACAAAAGATTTAATGGATAATAAAGGGTTTTGAAATGATAAAGGGAACAGAGATATTAATTATTACATTAACTGTATTAATTTTAACAATAAGCAGGGGAAGTATCCTTTAGACACATATTTAGGGAGACATAACTGAGCAATCCTGTGAAAACTAGTTATTATTTATTTAAGATCAATCTCCTATCATAATATGACTATAATTCATCATTCAAAAGTCAAGTTTCACCAGAGCCTACCAGGGGCCTAAAAAGAGTATCAATTGCAATTCATGAGAAATACAAGACAAAGAAAAGCAAAATGTCATTATAGCTAACAATTTCAGATAGTTCAAACTGGTCCTATTGGTCCAATGCCAATCAATCAAGGCCCTTTCCAATTACCTCCAATATAGCTCAAGATACCATGGAAGTTTTGATGAGTAGCTATTCTAAACCTTCTCCATCCTTCCTAAAGACATAATAAAATAGAACTGGATTTTGGAAGTTTACAGAGTGAAGAAACACCAAGCAGGAAAGAAACTTGGTCAACTCTCAAAGTTCCTGTGCCATAAGCTCCACGAATCTAGAGATCATGGGTTCTTTGGGGTTTGTTTTGTCTATCTATTTGGTGTATTTCTTAATTATCCTTACATCTTCATTGCTTAGAACAAGGCCTAGTATTTGGCAAACTTTCAATAAATATATGTTGAAAGATGAAAAATTCAGTAGTCTGGGCTATGAAACTACTCATTTTAGCAGTTTCAATTGCATTTATGATGAATTTGATTAAAACTAATATGATTAGTACTATTAAATGAGAAAATATATGTCAATCATTTAGCATTTAATAGGATCTCAATAAATGGGAGCTGTCATTTCACTTTCCAATTCAACCATTATTTAATACCACCTGCTAAAGGCAAGTAATTAGAGGAAATTAGGTAAAAGGAGTTTTATAATCTTAGAAAGGAGACCAACAAGCAATAACAGCCCCATGAGATAGGAAAGCATATACTAAGACCACCTAGCATATCACAAACGGGAAAGGGCTGTAGCAATTTCAAGTGTTATAGAAACAAAAAATAAACTCGGTTACCTCAGCTCTGACTATATACCTTTCATTTGTTTTCTTTCTTTTTTTTTTATGTGTTCTTTATAAGATCATCATTTACTTCTTGCAAACTAAGACTTTGAACTTCCAGGGAAGCAGCAAAGAAACCAGCACTAATATTCATAGTGAAAGGGTACAAGAATGGTCAGATATCTCCCTTAGGCCCTTCGATAGGAGGTGCGGGAGCATGTGAGGACTGTTTGCATGGACATACATACAGTGGTTGGGGGTGTGGGCTCTGATGCCCAAATGTCCGCCATGCCCGAGTTCTAGCTCAGTCACACACTAACTAGCTATGTGACCATTAACATGAACTTGACCTCAAGAATTTACATTTGCAAAGTGGAGATATAAAAGTACCTACCTCAAAGGATTATTGTGAGAATTGAGCACAAATGAACAAAAAATAAACTGATTTTTTTTTTTTTTTTTGTAGAATATGATTTGGCAGCATCCCTTTAGATATATAGCCACAGCTCATAACACCTTATTTCCTTAACAACCGACCTTCCTGGGATTGAGAATATAATGTTCCAAAGACACAGGAAGACACTGTCTAGTTTGCATCACACTTTCTACCTTCATAACTGAGTACCTACCAACACCCATACATGGTACATAGAAGTAAATAAGGCATTGAATCTCCTTTTTCTTAATTCATTGACCTGAAGTAGTATATTTTAATGGTAAAAAAAAACCTTGGTTTTAAAGCAGATAGATCTGAATTTAAAATACTGCCTGTCATTTACTAACCGTGTGACCTAGTGCCCAGTTTTCTCATCTATAGTGGTAAGGAGGGTGTTGATAGCAATTTCAGAGATTTATGATAGGGCATTTAAGCAATATATGAAAAGTAATTACAATAGTGTTTAAACTATAAAACTATTCAATAAATAACTTCACTGTTCTTATAACATGGCAAAGAAAGTCAGGTTATATATCACATTTATATAAAGGCAGAAAAAACAAATAGTAAAAGAATTCAAAGGCATAGATAATTTAGGGAAGTGGTTATACAGTCTTGCAAATCACTTAAGGGGTGGTATTAAGGCTTGATGGGCAATGAGTAAAGATAAAACCACAGATCCATAACTGAACATGATGAATTCAAACAATGTCAACACTATTTTGATTAAAGCTACAGAATAAGATATGGGCATATACTGTTAAGTTGTACCCTTGAAACATATTGGATTTTGTTAATTAATGCCCTTACCATAATAACATAAAAAAGTTTAGGTAAGTTTAATATTTTAAATTAGTTTTAGAATCAATTAAATGTAAATAGAATTTATAACAGTTAAAAACAAAAAGATATGAACATAAGCAGTGAGCAGTGAGGCTCCAAAGTAAGTAAGCCCTCACTGTGTGAAAGGCCTGAGTGTCATGATGAGAGTTTTAGTCTTTATCTCTTTGTCCTCAGATAATCTTATTGACAAACCCAGAAGAGAATTAAACATGAGCAATTTTTCTAACCTTAACTATAAAGGTTTCTGTAGAACTGAGGGGAAAGTCATTAAAAGAACAACTTACCCAGAAAATGTCTGTGATGGAGAAATAAGGGAGAATGAAATAAAAATAATGGCTTTCTCATCTGTTGGATTCACGGACATCTTCTAGAACCTCTTAATAAAAAACAAACAAACAAACAAACAAAAACGTGCTGATGTGTTATTCCTACACAGACAATAATTTACTTCTAAAGAAGTTCAGGATTTAGATTACCATGCTTACATGAATGGCAATGGCTGACATTCATATCCAATTAGACTATCTAATGCTTAAGTGACTCCAAGCAAACAGCTGGTCCTTCTGTGCCTCAGTTTCTTGAGTTTCCTATATAATAGGAAATTCAAGAGCTTTTTCATAGAGCTATGGAAATCATCAAATAATATGATGAATAAAAATCAATCTGTAAACTATAAAATCTTTATGTTGTGTGACATCATCTATTATTATTGTAAATTCACATATGTAAAGTACCTTTGCAGACTTAGAAATAAATATAGAGATTTTTCCTGATTTATTTTTTGTTACCTTGGTATATAATTAATATGTAAAAAAAAAATCTTTATGTTACTAACCCCATAATATGTGGCTATAATAGAAGGGATTCCTACATTGAGTTGTATATTATATGTTTACAAAACTGACATTGAAATGGAAAGAAAAAGAGAGATTTGAAAAAGGGTAAAGGGCCTTCAAATTTTATCAGGGAAATGAGTCTGATTCTTACAGTGAGCTACCACCCAGTTTGACTTTTCCCCTCTTCAGTCCTGAGAGAACCAGGACTGCTTCCTAATCTCATCATTCTAGTCTGGAGGCTCACAATTCACCTGCCAACTCTGTTTCTGCTCTTGCTGTTGGTATTTTCTCTTTGCATGACATTGTTCTCCTCATGATTTTAAAATGACAAATTTACTTTAAATCGACTCTACTTTAGAATACAAACTAAGTTATAATATGCAATGCAGAAAATCAAAGTAATTCAAAGAGTCAATCATAGGACTGGGGTGGTAGGAAGAACAATATGACAATACCTGTCTGCTCATTCTAAAAGAACTATAATTAATGGGGCACAAAAAATGTTCTGAATTGCTAAAATGTTCTGCGACATTATTTAGCTGAAGAGGCTAAATAAATTCATGGCTATAACACTGACTTTTTTGCGAGATGAACCTGGATGCAAGTCCCAAATTTATCTTCTCCTAATTGTATGAATTTGCAAAAGGTAGTCTTGGATACCTCATCTATAAAAAGAATAATAATAATAATTAATAATAATAATAATAATAATATAATTCCTACCTCAGAATTCTTATGAGGAATAAATGAGATGAAACAGATGTGCTTATTTAGCAGAGCACTTTTCATAGAGTAAATGTTCAATAAAATTAAAAAACATCACTGCTAATATAAATAAGGGGAAATTGAGAATCACTTTCAGGAAGAAATTATGCACACATATTTTTTAACAAAAATTTAAATTTTCTTGTATTCATATTTTGGTTAATGAACATAATACTCCAAGTTTAGCTGAGTAAATATGTATACACAACCAGAATCCCATGATACAGAGAATGGTAGAACTTACTTGTATTCACTTAAAGCTATAAAAAACTGAGTAGTAGGTGTCCAGGTGTTTCTCTTATGACGAAATTTGAGTTTTCAAAGTTTGGAAAGCCAATTATAAAAGTAATTTGCAGTCTTGCTTCCTCATCCTAATTTATCCAAGATCACATTTGGCCTGAGAAATGCAAAACATCTTAAAATATTTTAAGAGAAAGACAGGGAGAAAATGGATGGGATGCTCACAGGGAAATCCAAACAGCAGGAAACACTGAGGTCATTAGAAGTGTTAGGGAGAGGTGTGCCTCACCCACATCAAAGAAGGAAAACCCACACCCTTCTATTTTGGATAAGGAAAGGACTGGACTCCCTACTGTGTTCTTTTCCACTAAAAACTACAGCCTGCATAAATCTCAACAAGGCTGAAGAAAAAAAAAATCGGCATGCACAAGATGGATCAAACCATTTTCAAAGGATTTTTAAATGGTAATCTTTCAACTGGAGAAAAAGGAGAAGACAGAAATTATATCCGTCATCAAAGAATCCTCTCTTCTAAAAATGTGTAATTGTTGTGGCCTGTCCAATCATAGGCATAAAAGTGGCTCTAAATAAAAGTTCTCTCTAAAATTAACTGAGTATAAAAATTCCCTAGGCACCCATAAAAGTGTAATTCATTCTCAAATCATGTACTGTATAGCTTTCTGGAAACGCTTCAGATTAACACCGAACCTTTTTACCCCTTTGCCAATTACACCCAAGAGCAATGTCGGCCTCCATATGACAGAATCCTGACAGTAGCTCCCACTGGATCTATAGTGGGTCCAGATAGAGTAACTAACTAGCTTCTTTAAAATGAACAAATTACCACAAACTTGGATGGATTTTTAAAATGAAAATTTGAATGTTTCATTATAATAACAATTAATAGTTTACAAGCTTATTTAATGTGCTCCATGTTCATTATTTTAAAAATTTGTCTCAAATTCAAAAGGTTTTCATTCATCAAAGTAACTTGAGTTGTCAATGAGGAGGCAATCTGATTAGTGCTATCTTCCCTCAGTGACAAGCCAAGGTCAAAAGCTATTAGAGGGCTGAGTCAGGATATGAATCAACTCATGACAAAGTTAGAACTCAAAGGAGCTGATTGTATACACTGTATAAATTATGTAAATAGTAATATACAGGTAGAATTCCTAAATAATTCCTTACCATTCACTTCCTTTATCCTGCACCTAAACCTCCTCAAATGTGTTTGCAGCTAACAAACTTTATCTTCAAACTAACTTCTTGAGAATAGAATGACAAAAATAACAGGTCTCTACTAACAAAGGGAGGATGGATGACAATTAACCTGATGATATTTTTGACCAACTTTTGCCATAATTTAAAACCAAATTTAAACAGCATTTTACATCATGTAAAACATAAATAGCATTATTTTGTATCTAAATTATTCAGAAAGTTTTCTTCATTTTCTCCATCTCTTGATCTTTAGTTTTAGTCCTATTGGAAAAGGAGGGAAGCCCAACTGTGAAAACTCTATAAAAGACCAATGCCAGTTGAATAAAGTAATAATTATGGATATAAAGTAATATTGTTATTCTGCCCAAAGATCTTGCAGTTTTAAAATATTATTAAATGTTAAATATATATATATATATATAAATGTCAACTCCATAAATTGCCTTTATTCTTTATTTCTTTATTCTTTCTTTATTTTCATTTTTAGAAAATACAAAACAATGCAAAATACACACGCTTTGAGGTCAAACACATCTCAGCACCAATTTTTTCTCAAGTGAATTTTTGAACCATAGTCTCCTCAGTCCTAGAAGGGACTTACTATTTCACACCTTTAATTGAAATTTAAAAGAAAAAAATTCATGCAGTTTTTGGAGCATTAATCAGGATTACTTTAATCCCAAATGTTGAATTAGAAAGCATATATAGACCTGATTACGACCTTTGGGAAGTAGACATTGGATTATTATGTTATTTCTGGTGAAACTCTCTGTAATCACAGATACAAAAAGTAGGCCCAGGGAAGAACCATGATTTTTGTGGGGTCACAGTAAGTCGGGGGGAGGACAGGAGCTAGAGCTTAGTGCTCTTTCAGCTACACAGTGTCAGTTAATGATGCCGTCATTTGTGATGTCCTCTGTTTTTATTGGGGTTTTTCATATACACATGATGTTAACCACAAATGCTAAAATAATGACATACCAATGTTTGTTATAGACATGCTTAAGGATAGCGAACCCCTGAGATGCTACAAGTCTTTGGGCATATGTGATCAACATACAAGCTTGTGAATGCAGAATGGAAGTGTTGCCAGAAGAAAACGGTCAATTTCCCAATTGCCTGACAAGTGCCTGCACAAATTACCTAATCATCTGCAACTCCAAGCATCTAACAGATTAAACGTACTCCTTGTAAATGAATTACTCTTCAAACTGTTACTCTTATCAGAGTTGACTATGTTTTTTTTTCTGTTGTAGCACATTTTTCATTGTACAATAGCCATTACTGTTAACTCTTTGTCTGAAACCTAGAGAGAGAAAACACTAATGTTTATGCACAAAACTGACTTATGAATTACTGGTATATTTAATGTTTGTGAATGTCCTCCTCCTCTCACTAACATATCACAAAGATGTAGTTTTTTGATAACTTTCTCCTTACCTTACTTAGGTCAAATTTAAAAATCCACACTTCTGTAAATTCCCAGTAATTTTACAAGATTAATAACATGTAGTAGTTATAAATTTCCAGAGTAATACTTTTTCCAGGACAGGCAAAGAGAAATGAGAATGTTCTATTGAATACAGTAAAGTATACCAAAAAGATGTGAATAAAATTTATTCTTCATTACTGCTGAAGATGGAACATTTGTCTTCCCACAAAATCCATACGTTAAATAAAATCTAACCCCAAGGTGATAGTATTTGGAGGTGGGACACTTAGGAGGTAATTAGGTCATGTCAGGGGAAGTCTCACAAATGGGATCAGTCCTCTTATAGAAGAGGCCCCAAAGAGCTCCCTTACTCCTTCTACCATGTGAAGACTGAGCAAAAAGACAAGTATCAAAGAACCTGGAAGTGGGCTCTCACCAGACTCAGAATCTATCAGTGCCTTGATCTTGGACTTCCAGTTTCCAGAACTGTAAGAAATAAATTTCTGTTGTTAATTAGCCACTCAGTAGATGGTATTTTATTAAAGTGGCCTAAATAGACTAAGACAACTAAGAAAACTGGCTGCACAAAATTCAACTCCAGGCTCATTACCCTATAACTATGAATTTTTATCAATGGCATCACTAACTACAACATCACCCAAGCAAGAAATGTTGAAGTCATCTTCAGCTACCCATCCCCCAAATTCAAACAAAATCTATTTGACTCTACTTTCTAAATGCATCTTAGACCCACTGCTTCTTCTTATTTCTCAAAGCACCTGTCCTATTTTAGCACCTATTATTTCTCACCTGGAGCCTCCTAACTGGTGTCACTGAATAGTCTCTCCCTGAGTGAATGAAGAGAATGGACAGCTCAGAGTGGAACCTCTGGAGAAAGAACCAGATAGTTATAAAAGAACCTAAGTACCACAACATGAGCTGTCTGCTTCTTTGGGTGTTTCCTGAGGTCACCAATGGCCTCCAGATGCGCAGCTCTTTCCTCCACCTCCCAATCTGCAGCAATCTTCCTGGTTTCCTCACCTGCATACAAACTGAAAGGGATCCAAAACTGCTTGTACAGGAGAAACCTCAGAATTGATAAGATTGTGGTTATGTAGAGGCCTGAGATCATGCAGTAAGAAGGCAGTACCTAGAGATTTCAGTTTTATAAATGATTAGGACTAAGGAAATCATAAATCCAAACTCTTATCCCCAAGATCAAGTGTGATCAACTATATATTTCAGTGAATACCACCAGGGGCTAGTTCCAGAGAACTCTCTAAGGATAAAGCCCTATTACCAAGAAGTCACATAACCTCTCTCAAATACCCTATCAAGACACTGTTATTGAAAGAAGCATGGAGACAAAAGAAAAAATCCAAAAGACTGAGCATTTTCCCCTCAAAGACTGAACCATTCAAAATGAACAAGACCTGAAGCAGATGAGATGTCATCAATTGGCAAGTTAAAGTCTCTCTCCATGGCCCAACCTCTGACCCCACTACAGAGTAGGATGGGAGCATGTGAGGAAGGTTAGATCTGTTAAAGAGAACAAATTTTAATCTATTTGCACAAATGAGTAGTAGTGACTAAATCTGTAATCTCAAATAATAATCCATGCTCTGCCTTGAATACCCTGAGAATTCTTACTCATCTACCCAGGCCCAGTTAAGTTTGCCTCTTCTTATAAGATTACAGTCTTAAAATGTTGCCAAGTGGAACAAATTCATTCCTATACATATTCCGCAACACTCTAATTCACCTCTATAAAAAAATACTTTTTAAATTCTGTTACTGCTGTTTATAAATTTGTATCATTGATCTTAATATAAGATCCTTCAGGGAAAGGTCAATGTCATATCAATATACACTATTCTTTAATATAAAGATTCAATACATTGTAAGAACTAAATATTTGATGAGGGATGGATTTGTAAGTCTAAATTCAGTTCTATAAAATTCCTTAACATGCAAATTTTTGTGGGTTTTTGTAGTTTTGTTTTTGATGATGATTCTTGGATAGGGAATGAGTAGGGAAGAAGGCCAGAGAAGTGGAAGAACACAAATACAAAAATTATCTGAATTATTGTAAATTAAAGTCAGAGTGGACCACCCTACAGTTTCAGATAATTAATCTGAAAGATACCTTATTATATTTTGCACACTAATAGTTATTAAAAATAAAGGCATTAATCTAAGTTTTTAACAAGTTCTTAAAAGTGATTGCCTTATGCTCCTCAACACATGAATTATATACTGTAAAAATTTTGTCAAAACATGTGCTAGATTTTAAATTTGACTTTGTTCAAGGTAAGCTTAACAGATCAAATATAAAATTCCATATGAAACTCATGGAAATAATCTTTACTTCAATAGTTCTACAGTCTCACTTGTTGATAAGCATAAAAGTTAAAGCCATTTTTTTGAGGAGTTCTTTCTTAGGTCCCTAAAATAAATATTTCTTTTTAAATTTTTTGAATTATAAAAATGTTATTTCCCCCAAATATTAATATACCTAATACTGCATCTGGATGATCCTGCTGTGGGATAAAAAATCTCTTGGCAATACTGAGTGAAGTAATTGCACTGGACCACATCAGAAACTTCTGAGATGTCTTAGGAGGAAGGGAGAGAAGGCAGATTATTCATTAAGCTCTCAAAAGTTCTATATTTCTTTATTGACCTGAAAAGTGGTATGTATGAACTAAATCTGTGTTTCTTTCCACACGATTGATGTGGAAAGAAAATAGGTGGGTCTACCTTGTGACTGTACTGATTGTCAACAAAATGAGTCAGAGTTGGGGACAGAAGGGTACAAACTGTGTCTGATATCATACTATTCTTTTAGCTCATTCTCGAGAACTATAGCATGAGGGTGAAAATTAATACATAGTATATGAAATGAAGTTGGAAGAAAGGTAAACGAAAATTGTTTTTTTCTTCTCTGAGTAACAGCTATGGCCTTGTGACAACATCAAGACTGAAATGAAAGATCCCTGCACTTGGATATTTGCTTACTTTAAAAAAAAAAATAAGAAGAAGAAGAAGCTAAAAAAAAAAAACTTTATTAATGAAATTCATTTTTATATTAAAATGAAAACTTTTAGATAGCATTTTTACATATACAACTGCCACAGAAACAGTCAATGCAGTATTTGGGGATGTTGAGAAATAGCCTCTTTCTACCACCCAACGTGCAGTGTTTGACCCTATACCAGCCGTCAACTCCCATTTCCACCATCATAAGTCCTCAGGGTGTATGACAGACAGAGGAAACATGAACCAGAAGTCTTCCTCAAGGCCCCTCCAGCTTCACAATCATACCACATACTCTAGCTCTTTATCTCTTAGGACCTCTGCCACCACCATTCATACAAAATGGCCAAAGAAGGTTCCAATGAGTGAATCAGATGTTGAAGTTAGTTAAAAATTCCAAAGTAGTCTGAAACTAGAGTGACACAGATGAGGCTCCATGTCCTATGGCCAGATTATTAACTGCTTAATCTCTTCTTTCTTGTGACCTTCTGCTCCTATCCTCCAAATTAGAGGAGGAGTTAGGTGGATGGTCTATCCTGACTCTAGAGGGTGGTCTCAAATGGTTTTCTTATGTTCCATACTCTTCTCCCCCTTTCTCTATGCTGTCAGGATATAGCACTTACAAGAATGAGCATGGAGCTTTGAAACATGTGAAGGAGAGCACATCAGAAACTCAGAAACAAGTGCTGGTTGTTATGCTGGGGCTTCCGAGCTCCATGGAGTCATAATAAACTCGGCAGGAAGACATGATGGGTGTCCAATTTGTGAGGTCTGTTAAAAAGACTTGGATCCCACAGAGCTACCACCCTAGTGCAACTGGGGTTTTGATCCCATATTTAGCTCTAGTATTGCCTGCTACCTCATCACATTTCAGTCAAAGAGTGAAGAAATGATGAATGGAGGCCTTTGTGGGGAAAGCTTTCTGGGCCTGGCAAAGTCTCAGTGGTTGGTGAGGTAAAAGACTTGTGGTCTGGTGTCTGTGCCATAGTGGAAAGAATATGAAGTCAATGAATCCTCTGTAGTAGATTTATCTAAGGCTTGAGAATGGCTCTCTCCTTTGTGCCTCACAGCAGCATCTTCATTTCTTATTTTTCATGAGGTCAATATGTTTCTTACCTAAATAAATATCACTATGACCTCAAATAATTGGAATTTTCTTTAGAAGATAACATTTGTTTCCTTTTCATTTATTTTTTCTTCTGGAATCTATCAGATAATAAGAATTTTAAAAAAATGTAAAATATACACTGAAAGCAAAATATCAATCTGATAAGCAGACATTTCATAGATAGAATTTTTGCAGTTCTCACTGAGCAGATTATAGAGTCGAAAAATCTTTTCTGTCTATATCGCCTAGAAAATGGACTATTTACCCAGTAGAATTCCTTATCGAGTACTTAAATACCTCCAAGTCCTAATACAGGTTACCCTCTTATCTGGAGGACCTGATCCTGTGTCCTCTGTCGGGGATCTCTCACTCATTTGAAAGGCATAACTTCAATGCCAACTTTCCAGGGAAGTTTCCTTGGCTCATCCAAAGTTTACTACTCACTGATCAGTACTCTTATAGTTCTTCTCACACACTATTTTTTATACTGAAATATGTGTTGGCCTGCCCCCTCCCAGAACTATGAACCTCTAAGATAGGAATTCTGTCATGTTTAGTATATGATGCATGTTCTATAAATAAATTAAATATTGAAGCTGGTTTTTTTATTGTGCAAATGAAGAGAAATAGTCAAAAATAAATTAAAAGCAGATAATCAAAAAATTATGTGTTGGCTTTATTATTAATTCTGATTTGAGGAGACAAATTTGTCTTCTAGGAAATGTTTGCCAAGAGACAACATTAAACTCACACTTGCTGAATGCCTTTTTGTCTGATGTTAAGCATTCAGACTGAAAGAAGTGGTTCTAAGAGCCACCTTTGCCATGTGGAAACACAAAGTGAACACATTTGTTACCTTAAAACTAACTTTATTTAATGACTACACACTCTCAATGTTATGCTCCTCCCAGATTCATGGTTAATGAAATAACAGAATGGGCCATCCCACGCTATTTCCCAGTGCAACTAAGAAGAAAGAAGCTTATTACAACATATGTGTAGCACCAGTGAGTGACAATTTAGGTTAGGAAAAGATACACCTTAATGTCCGTAAAAGGTATTTAGCACATTCTATATACCTATGCAAGAACATTTAAAAATACCAATTATAAAAGTTCAAAGTGAAATAAGAAAGAAGCCAAACCTCTAACAAATAGACTACTTGGATCACTGCAAAGAATGATGTCAAATGATGTTTGCAAAGAATACACAGACTGACAGAGAAAAACAACATTCTGACAGAATGAGAGCAAAAGATGTTGGAAACTGATACCCGTTTCTTATGTTCTGACATTCTCTGTGAAGCGGGGAAGGTGGGATACAAAGAAGGTAGGATATTAAAGAAAATACTTAGGAAATGAGAAGAGAGAATTGATCCTAACCTTTATGTTAGGAACAACCTGGATGCCAGGTTCTACTGATATGTCTGTCCATAAGTATGTGCTGCCAGGCTTTAGACTAAAAATATTTTCTAGCAGGCCTTAGCCACATTGTATGTCTATCAAAGAGGAAATGTTTCAGCTGAAATAGTATACAAGGGCCATGGGGATATTCACGGCAAGTTACTATTAAAATAGCCCCTATGTCATGTGTCATTTCCTCACTAACTCTGTCAATCTTTGACTTGCAAAACCCTCTGAGGAGACAGCTGGCTTAGCAAAATAGCTGGTGCTTAAGGCAAGACATAAATTCTAGATTATTCCCATTAAGAGCTGCATCTCACTTTCATGGCTATTTTTAAAAATAAAAAGGAAAAGGGGCAAAGGATTCAGAGGCATTTTTCCAAAGGCAGAATGCTGTTCTAGTTATCTAACATTAGAGAGCTTAAATCTGACTTATTAAGAGGATTATTTTTTCTGGATGCCAGGATCTGAACTCTTTTTAGTCTTTCTGGTATGTGCCCTTTTTTGAAAGCTCATTCTTTTCAAGCAATAAATTTTCTGTTTTATTTAAGGTAATTAAGCACAAATAATTAGACTTTTAAAAAGGGCAAAGAGGACTAGAAGTGGCGAAACCACATCCTTCTTTCTTACTCTATTTCCTTTCCACTTATTTCTTTGTATTGTTCATCAAATCACAATCCATCAGTCAGTCATCCAGGCTCCAAATTTCTGAGTCAGTTCTGATCCCCTCTTTTACCTTCACCTTCCTATCCATAAAAATACAAATGCCTTTTAGTTTCACCTTCTCAGTGTCTCATACACCCTCTCTTCCCTTTCACAATGTCACCCTGAATTTTGTCCATTATTAAAACTTGTCTTAGTAATGTAGGAGACAGTTATGCAGAGAATGAAGGGTTACAGATTTGGAGACTGAATTATTCTGAATACCAACTCTGAGAAAAAATATTGAGCCACAACAGCAGAGAACTGCTAAACAACACTAAGGCTAAACATTAAAATACTGTGAGCTCGTAATGAATATAAGCAGCAGACTTTGAAGGCATGGCCGTGTGACATTTGTCTGCAGTGTTCAGAGAACAGGGCTTGAGCACTGCAACCCTTGACAAGATAGAAAGCTAAAGAAGAGTGACTGCAATCTTTATTGCAACGCAAATGCCCATGTGCCTGTAAACAAGTGAACAGTTAGAGACTGGTCATGGGATTGGTTTGGACAGAAAGGTAAATAAAGACGGGAGGGAAGGAAATCAAGAAAATTCTGAACATCTAGATTGCTAGTAAGGGCAAAATCAGATAAAGAAATTTGAGAAGGTTAAAGGAACACTATCAAAGCCATGTCCTCATGATTGCGGAATTCACAGAGGTCGGTAGCTGGGCAAAAGCAAGGACTATGATGAAACCACAAACCAGAAACTGAAGTCATCAAGGAAGGTGGCCAGAAGGGCAAGAGGGAGATCAGTAGATGGCACTGGTGAGAATTTGACAGGGTGTGAGGATAAAAGAAGTGACTGTACAATGAAAATGGAATATTAAATACTATAAGTTTATTCTGTTCACTGAAAGATTCCAGTGAAATTATTTAGGTTTCATTTTACATGATGAAAATTTACTTTCTTTCACTATCACTTCTGCTTCCAAGAAGAAAAATAGTGCTATGTAGCATAAACCAAAGTAATTTAGATTGATTTTGAGAATTTCACAAACCATGGTACAGAGCGATGACTAACAATCTGATATTTATAACCAGAATTGAGAAGGAGATGATCTTAAAAATTAATCTTTGTCTATTGTCTACAACTGTGGAACTACATACACTGCAAAAGATGCTAATCAGCAATCTAATACATAATGTTATTCCTTCCACCCAGGAAAGCAAAACCTTGGGCCATATCCTCATGTCCACATCCACATCCGTTTTGAGTTACAAGCAGGAAATCTCCAGCTTCAAACCTCCTATTTAGCTTTCTTCAGCCCTGCAACTAGCCTTGAAATTCTTGCAAAAGGCATTACTTTGGAAGTTATTTTCCATTTATCTTGTATATCCGATGTCCTTCAGTTCTATGACCCTGGTCGCAACAAAGACCATTCTAGACAGATTTGTCCTAATTTCTGAAACAGTGAACCAAATTTAGCAGCCAAGTAAAACAGCCTACTGATTTATATTTTCCCTATAATTTCTGGACCCCAGGCACACTTCCATATGTATTGGGACAATGGTGGCCTTGGAAAGGCTAACTCCAGATCAACAGCCCTGCTGTAACAGCTTAGTTGTGCCTAAGTACAATATAACAGCAGGAGGGTACAGGATTCCTTTGACATTCTGCCCAATCCCACACAGGAATTGTTAAAGCTGAGATAATAAGGAGCCACATAGTATACAGTACTTTGTAAATTGCAAGGTACTTACATAGCCATTATAAAAAGATATCTTCCAAATAATCCTGTAAAGTAAGGAGACCAAGTATAACTATGCCACTTTTCTTCACCATAAGGAAAACATCAGACTTAAGGATGTAAAGTGATTTGTCCAAAGTCATGCAGCTAGAAAGGGAATGACCAGGACAATTATCCAGATTTCCTTGCCAATCATTTGTGACTGGTTGATTACATTAAGACAATTCTGGCATAGTTCAGCCTAATCTAATCAATATTATGAGACTGAAATCTTACTAAAAAAAATAAAATGAGTAATTCCAAAAGTGTGATCCATTAGTTTTAATAGAAAAGATACCACTTGCCAGGCATATTTAAGCACTTTATATGAATTAGCTCATTCAATCTCCAAAACACTTCTAGGAGTTGTTCATTTTCAGACAAGATACTCAGGACTTATTATTATGCTCATTTTCCAGATGACAAAACTGAATTCTTAGAGACATTAAATAACTTGACCAAAGCTACAAAGCTATACACAGGCGCTCGAAGTTGAACTGCTGTCTCAAAGCCAAACTCTCAAAATCTATAAAACATGAAGAATTACCCCTCAAAATGATACAGTATTTAACATTTTGCTTATAATCGTCCAATGTGAAAGGACAACATATCTCATCCAAAAGTTTAACAGCAGAGAGTTAGTTGAAATTTCTTTTGATCCACATAACGAACACAAGAGAGGGCTAAGTCCATGAAGATATGTCAACTTAAGGAAAAACTACAGATCAATTATAACTCAGTATAACTCAAGGGAAAGACAGAAAAAAATAGCATAAAAGGCAAAAACAGAAACAAAATGCCAACAAAAACCTGTGCAATGCATACCAGCAAAAACATGTAACTGTACACCATTGCTTTCAATGCACTCTCTTAGATTCTGAAAATCACGTAGTCCTTTAGCTGATCAGAGAATGAAATCCAGCACTGTACATCAGTGTTTAAACCAAGCACAAATAGAATGTTCAGAAATGGAATGCTAACACAGGTCAAGAACTGGACAAGTAATCTAGGCCCATACAACTGTCATTTCCTTAATGTGAAATGGAAAATTGTGAATATTACATTACCCGGAGGGCTCAAGGAAGAAAGAGGGGGTATGGATTGCACTTCAGGTGGGAAAGCTTTTGGGTGATCCCACATACATCTGTATTATTGTTCCAGCTACTGGCTGGAAGTGGTATTCTCACACACAGCCTTTCTCATGCTGTCACAGATCAGTGAATACAGACACCCAATGGGGCTAAAAGCTCCCACATGTTAAAGAAATGGGGAAATGACTGAATTATAATCTCTAACTTGAAAATACCATGTATCAGAAATGATAAAACACAGAACAGTGGCATCATGAGAGCCTGGAAATGGAAACTTACTAGAGTTTATAACTTTGTGGCTACAAAAAGAGCACTTCAAATCTGAAGAGACAGCAGCTGTGACATGTTAGCAAGAACACTGACCTTGGAGCCAGAAAACTCCATTGAGTCACAGCTCTGCCGTTCTCTCAGTGTCTGACTAGACAAGCTGTCAAACCTCCGCTTTTTTCATAGAGCTCCCATGAGGAAGCGAACTTATCTGTGAACTTACTCCATATTTTTCCAAGCAGGATGCAAGTATGAGAGGTGGTCATTTTCTTTCCCATTGTAATTCTCATCACTCAAAAGCAACGAGGACGAGTTCAGGAAGCTGAGTGCTGTGACATACTTTGCATGTCCTGACTCTGTCATTGATACACTGCATGACTTGAAGGAAGGAATTGCTCTGGTTTTTCCAATACTGATTCTTTCCATACATTTAAATGTCAAAAATAATGGTGCTGGCTTCTCAAGTACAGTTCAGTAAAGAAGGTGATAAGACACCAACTCATAAAACACATAAGCTATTGATTAAAAAAAAAAAAAGAAGAAGAGAAAAGAGAAAACATTCCTAAGAAGGTACAGCACTGACATAATTTCGGCCCTATGATCATGCCTATTATGACTTGAAAAGTAACGAGACACCCACTTAATATTCTGTGGGGTTAACTGAGACCTTCTTCACATGTTCACATTCTTTCACTTTTTTTCTACTTCATTTATTATATCTAGAAAGTCTTCATGAAAGCCCAATTTTTTTTATGCTGCTAGGTTTCCCACAAATTGCTAGATAATCTTTGGAAGCTGATGTTATCATAAGAATTCAAAACAAGAAGTTGCAAATATTCTAACCATTGGCCTTATCAAACAATTCCTGTTCCAAGTGTTGTTTTAAGCAACAGCTTCCACTCCCCACTCCCTACCCCCAGGGATAAAGGCATGCATGGGTCTGGAACTTATTAAAGGAAGCCAGAGATCTTAAAAATTTCAAGGACAAAGAGAAACTTCTACATATGCTCTCTTATGTCTGCACTCCCTATATTTGATTTATGTAAGCTCAAAAGCATTTGGAAAAATACTTTCAGGTCACATTATTGAACTTCATGGTCAGTATGGATATTGTCACTGTTCAAGTAAAATGAGCAACTTAATATAGTCAAACAAAAGAAAATTTGTATTAATATATTAATAGAAATTTTATAAGGTATACTTTTACAAATTCATATTTTTATATGAATAAATTATTTTGCTTTTGTATTACATTTGTATAGAATTCGAACATTTTCAAATACTTTCTTCAATCCTGATAGCACATTTGTTCTACAGATATAGCATATATTAGTAGTATTCCCATTTTACAGAAAGGGAAATTGAATTTCAAAGAAGTTAAAAACTCTTAGAGATCTTGGAATCAGTCTGTTTTATAATCAGACTGGACCATTTATGTTTTAAATAATGCTAGGGTAGAGTTAATCTCATGCTATAAAATTAAAAATTAAGAGATGAGATCTGAAAAGAGCAATTGTTACAATTCTTAGTTCATATAAGCAAGATATGAGATGGATTAATAAATGATAAATAGCTCATTAGAAAAACAATAATATTACAACAGCAACAATTATTATTTACTGAGTGCTTATACTATAAGGCAGGTGCTTTTCTAAGCATCTGACATGCATTTACTCATAAAATCCTCACAACATCCTTATGATTTAACCTGGCTTCACAGAGACTTTAATTTGCTGAGGTGATAAAACATCATCTCATTTACTTTCTAGATGAGTGGTTCTTAAAAAATAACAATTGTTTGTGGTTTATTACATGGAATGTAAACAGTTTCAGACTTAAAAGTGATTTGATTCAGGTATGTTACACTAATTTGAAATGCAGGTTTAATTATGATTTTCATAGAAATCCCATTATGCTCTTAGTAATCATGACATTCTTAAGGTCATAGAAGCTCTTTGCTGAATTGCACTGGGTGTTTTATGTCCACTACCATTCAGTTATCAAAGTGCATTTAATCTTGCTTACTTTTTATCATTTACTACATTATGTTGTTTACTATTATTAAATTTGTGATTTTATTATCATTGCTATGTTTTGATATAACTCTATTTTACTAAAAAATATATGTGTGTGTGTGTGTGTGTGTGTGTATATATATATATATATGGTGTGTATATATATATCACTAAGAAACCATAGTGATATATATATGTGTGTGTGTGTGTGTGTGTGTGTGTGTGTGTGTGATAGATATATCACTAAGAAACCATATATATATATGAAGCCTAATAGTAAAAACAAAAATAGGAACAAAAACTAGAACTAAAACTATCAGGCACTTAAATACCATTCTGTGCACTTGATCATAAGGGGGGAGGGTATTTTTCAAAGTTACACTCCTTACAGCAAAAATAATTACATTAAATATTATTGCCTAGAAGTTTGTAAAGAGATTTCAAAATGAATAACATATACTGTGATTGGAAAGAGGAAAGAATGAGCTTCTGGCAAAATTTTATTTTGAAATGACTTCATAGGATACCACATAATACAACACATTTAATAAGGAAGGACAATTACTATGACATATTTAGATATAATATTTTGCTTTATAGTTGTATAAACTAATAGAGAAGAATTATATCTGAACAACTGGTATATATACAAGGGAGAAGTGGAAAATAACTTGCTTATCACTAAAAGCCCAGGCATCATGGAAAAGATTTTAGTTTTCTAGCTTAATTCATGATTTTGTGTAAAACAGAACATAGGTATATTGAACAAAATGTGCTGAAATCAAAATAGGTAACGGAGCACTCAAAAAAAAAAAAGTGCATTTCAAATGAGAGGTCTCAACTGAATGCCAATACATACAGTCCTTTATTCACAGAGAACCGCTAATAACTTATATCCTGATATTGATTTAGAATTACAGGAAATAGTGAAAATTTTGAATACAATTGAATTTTAACCATTAGCTTACATCATTTTAGAAGGAGTCTTCACAGCTGTGTAGCAAATACCCTTTTTCTAACACCGAAAGTAGAGAAGAGAGATACAATTTTTGAATTCAGTGATGAGTTCAACGTATTCAGGACAATGAATCTGCTACAAAAGATTATTTCTGTGACTGCAGAGGGCTTGCCCATTTGGCTTTCCCCTCCAATGTATTTTGTATTTTATATTGCCCAAACCTATCATTTTAGTATCTAAAATATCTGATATTTAGTTAAAATATTTTAACTAAATATCAGATATTTTAACATTGTGGGTAAGATACTAGGATTTAAGAGCAAATTGAGGAGCAAACAATTCAATTGCTGAGTTTTGGTTTAGTAACATTTAATAACTTTATAAAAGGAAATATGACAAACATTAAAATACATTAAAGCTAATAGAGACTTTCAAGATTATATATTACAATCATCTCATTTTATAAATAAAGACACTGAGGCCAAGAAAGAGCCATCATCATAAAGCCAGAGGTAGTGGCATAGTCAAAATTAATGCCACAGTTTCCTAATTCCTTACTCAAATACTGTTTTCAATGTATCCCATCCAACTTCATATTAATAATCTTACATTGACTTATAAAGTTGGTACCCCCATAAAAGAGTTGCCTTTAGAAATTATGATCAAGTGCACAGAATGGCATTTAAATGCCTAATTATGAGGAGAATCATAGGGACCAATTCATGCCACAGAAGTAATGATTCAAATTTGACAAATATATTTAGTTCCTACCAAGTGCAAACTTAAACAATTAAGTCGGCCATGTGTGAATGTTTACATCAAAGACTCACACATAATAACCTGGAAAGTAGGTTTATCCTGGGACAATGGGAAGAAGAAAAGGGATTCATTATTTAGGAGAATTTTTTTTTCTTATTCCAAATCCTACCTAAATTGGTTTCCCATATATAATATAGTAGGTAAATCTTTCCTAACTATCCTATTGGGAATATGGACCAGGATGATCAACTATTCATTTACTCATGAAAAGTTAAATCACAGTGTTCCAGAGGGGTCTTCTCCATGGACCTACAAACAAGTAAAAGGGCAGACTCGTGGCAATTCAGCAGAAGTGCTGGGATATTTTACACCTCTAAAGCAGGATTAGGAAAGAATACTCTTAACAATTTCACATGTCCAGTTAATCTACTTAGGTTTAATTTTGTGGTGATGAAAGTTGACTAGAAATTTATGTTAGCGATCAGAAAGGTTTTCTGCAGCTTTTTGCACTGAAGCACTGGTAACAAAGTTAAACCAGAGTTTTGAGATCAAATCCACTCCATTTGTACCTATCATCATCATAATTTAAATATTATTTAAAGAGTCCGTATGAAGATTTCTGGTTCTGAACAAGATTCCCCTATCTCCCCTTAAGTACAACTAAAAATGCTGGACAAACTACAACAGGCAAAACAGGAAGACTCTGAAAGGTGGCAAGAAGAAAGTAGACTGGCTAGGGACCCAGGATTTGAATGTTGTGGTGAATAGATAGATTCTTTTTGTCTCTTGCATGTACCCCAGATTGGACACTGGAGAAGCCTGCAACCTGGAAATGCCACTTGGGAGCAGACCAAAAAAAAAAAAAAAAAAAAAAAGAGAGAGAGAGAGAAGAGAAAGAAAGAAAGAAAAAAGAAAGCCCTAAAAAGCATGCTTTCTCTAGTTCAAGTACCAGGAAAGTTAAGCACGGCAAAACAGAAATGTTTTTGTGATAACCCTGCCCTACCGCGACCCCATACACCAACGCCCACTTGCCCTACTACTCCAGCCCAACACCGGGGAATAAAAACATGTGATACACTCAGCCTTGGTCAGCTGGTAGGGGAGGGAAGCTGGACTTTCACCTCCTTCCTCCTCAGGGGTGGCAGGCACTCCTCCCCTCCAACTAGAATAAGGGAAAAATTTCAGAGAGGAAGGGCCAGATAAAGGGCTTCTTCAAATATTATTTAAGAATATTTAATATTCTTTAAACATTCTTAAATATGAAGTCCTGGGCAGAACCCCTAGCAACCCAATGTGCACCAGAATTAACATTGGCAAAATGATTGAGAATCAAACGATCATGTCTCAACAGGGTCAGGTTTTCATATCGGCCTCTGGATAGCATACAATCGAAGCAAATTAGACAAGCCCTGCAAAGGCGCCATAAACGAAATCGCATTTTCTGAGCATTTCGTGATGTACTTGCTAAGAGAAGTGTACCCACTTTCAATTTCTAAGTATGGATGTCCTGAACAGTTGTCATACATTTAACTTAAAACTCTCATTGGTACTCTACTACAACTAAATTCTTTTCAGATGTTATCTCAGAGAAACTTAAGCCAGAAATCAGAAGACTGATGCAGATCATACATGTGGATATTGTTACTGCTAAATACTCCATAAGTGTGTGTTTCTGTGTGTGTTTTAAAGCCTTGGTACTGTTTCTTTCCTCTTTCCTTTTTTGCATTATATAAGTTATTTATAGGAAGTGTGCTGGTAACCCTGGTCTAAAATTACAATCACCAGAATTAAGAAGCAGGCTAGAGAGAAGAGCTGTAGGGTTTTTCCATTGAAAAAGTGTTTCATGATCTACCATCTGTGGGTATGACAGATTTTCATTTCATAAGATCAGTGGGTATAAGACACATTTTAATTTCATAAGATCATGGAAAATATGTTATATCCTCTCTATTTCATCCTACTTTGGTGCTTGAGTCTTAAATGCAAACTCCCTATTAAGCATTTGTCCAACTCATGCTCAAACACCTTCTTTTGGGGTTCCTTATTCTATCTGAACAGATGTCAGTGTTATGAAAGTCTTTTGCATTCGAGCCAAGGTCTTGATCTCTGTAACTTGTTACTTGGTCTTAGCTCTTTAATTCCTCAGTGCCATAAAGATCAAAATAACTGTTTCCAACGATGATTTTTTTTAAACCTCTTTTTTTGTTTAGTCTACTCATCCCTATTTCAACTGTTTCTTATGTAACATAGTTATGAGTCTTTTATATGTATTTCTATCCTTCCTGAATATACCCTCGTTTATCTTGTACTTCTTAAAGGACCATCAAATTAGATACTACTGTGATCCTCTTGCGAGTTTTACTTTAAAGCGATTGGCTGGCCAAAGATGAGGGGTAGCAGCAGACACACTGGAAGTACTCGCTTCCCTTGCTTACTTTACTCTACTTTGTATTCCATTACATTATTACCTCATCATTTTTCTTTCCCATAGATAGATTGTTGGTCTCTGTTCTGGTCCACTAAAGTATTTTAGAATTTCTGGCTGGCAGAGACAAAAGGGCTCTTATAAATCATCCGGGCCAATGTTACCCTTGTCTAAATAGAGACCTCAAGGCCTATAGAGAAATGTTAGTGACAGAACTGGGAGATAGAGCCTAAGTAGCTTGATTCCTAGACTCAAAACCCTCTACATTTTTTATTCCAACTCCTCTCCCAATTACCTGACTGTTATACAAGAAGTAGCCTCATTTTTGGTGTCTGTGATGAAGAGATGTTTGTTGATTTCCAAACACAGGCCATCTCCCCTGGGTACTAGAGATCAGGGTGGGGAAATGGCTTAAAGGGGTTTAAAATTCCCAAGATGTGTTGGTCTGTGGGAAGAGATTTTATCTGTTAATATGAAACAGAGAAGGTTTGGAATGTGTTTGAACAATTTTTGGAAAATACAAAGAGGCCACAATCTCATGGAAATTGTGAAATCAAAGGTTGGAGAACATAGGGAAGAAGAGAGCAAAAGGATTTTTCTCAACACAGCAAAAACAAACAAACAAACAAACAAACAAACAAAAATGGTCCTGAGTTCTCATTAAGAGGATGATTTTTGTTTCAGCCTGATGGTGAAAGGGAGCTGATATGTCTGCATTCCAAGTTATGCAGAATTGAACTTCAAGACAGTAGCTCAAACTGAGCAGGTCAAGTCCTTGTTTTGTGTGTCCTACATTTTCTGTACCTTCTGTACAAGTGATTATCCTCTCAGTTGATCATGATATAATTGCCTATTATTTTACCTTTAGTTTCCCTCACAAGTTTGCCCTTGCCTAGAAATTATGAGGCAAAGAACAAGCACTTCTGCATTCTGCTGACTTAGGTAGCACACCATCATTTTTTATTATTGTTAATTTCTCATGAGAATCCTATGAAGTAGGTATGACCATCATCCCTATTTTCCAGATAAGAAATCCAGATTCATATAGGTGAGCTTTCTGTGTCATATGACTAATAAAAGGCCAGACTTTTATGAGTATAGGTTTGTTTGATGCCAAAACCCAGGTAGTTAGAAGTAAATGAGAACTAAGGTTTTCTCATCAGAAAAACCTGGATTCGCATTCTAACTTTTACTTACTAGCTGTGTGATCTCAAACGTATTACTTAACGTTTTAAGCTTTAACGTCCTGTTGTAAAATGAAGATTAACTAAGATCTGTATTTTAGGATTGTTGTGAGAATTTGATGGGGAAATTTATATAAAGCTTTTAGCATAATACCCGAAACAGTAATGTTTATAATCAATAGATAATATCTATTATTACTAATAATTATAAAACATGCTGCCTCAAAGCTACATCGAATGTTTGGTTTGGGGGATTTTTAAAAATCCATCAAGGGAAATGCCATTTTGCTATTTCAGACTTCTTTATAATCCTTTTGCAAACAAATTGTATCAAGAACATACTATAATATAGTTTCCAAGTTAACTAACCACTGCCCTATATGGTTTATTTTTGTATGAGTCTTCATGAACACACACACAAAAGATTCTTTTTATTTGTTTAATGACTTTCTTGATGCTTTTACCTTTTGGGTTAAAAATAATTCGATAAGCTATTCTGATAAAATAGGAAAATTGTTTAACACGTTGCAGCTGGGGGAAGTGATGAATGATTTTCTTGCTGTTGCTCATTCACAGTTCATTCTCGTGTACATGATTTGTTTTCTATTAGGATTGTAAGTCCTCCTCTTCCTCATTCCTCATCTTTTTTTGTATGTGCATCCCTCATACGTGATTTTAACAAATATTTTCTCATGCTATCCTTATATTAGCCTTGTGAGTTAGGTAGTTTTATTATTATCTTTTCACAGAGATAGATACTGAATAACATAGAAGGGAAGGAACTTGCCAAACTATAAAAAGAAGGTTAAGCTATACCTCAGATTTAAAAAAACCTGAAATGGCAAAACGCATGCCCCTTAATAAACTTAAAAAGTCACTAAAAATACAACTTATTTGGACTTAGCTTTGAAGTGGTACATTTTATAACTACAATTAATGTAAAATTCCTTAAGAGGTATCATTTCCTATATTACCACATATCGATTTTTAAGCCTCAGAATAGTATCTATTCTTTTAAAGAATATGATCAATCAAATTTACCCTTAAGACATGCTATACTCTAGCCTGAACTAATTTTCCATTATCCCTGCTTCCAATGATCTTTTTCTTTTTTGGTTCTTTTTTTTTCCCCTTTGTAAAAATTTAAAATTACCAGCTTTTTCTAAATGGCATTTCTTATATACCATAAATCTTTAAGTTATGTCCTTTCCATCTCTAATGTCATTGCTTTGATACAAAACATCCCTGTATTGCCACTATATAATCTGTTATGGTCTGAATGTTTGTGTGTCGTTGTCCCCCCCCCCCCCCCACCGCCCCCCTCCCGCTCTGAGCGGGGGCCGGCGTGAGTATACTGCCAGTCCTTCGTTTATGAGGATGAGACTGGTGCTGGGACACTTGGGACTCTGCCGCCACCCAACCCACCTCCCTACTGCCAGCAAGTGTAGCTGGGGGATTGGGGGGTTCCCAAAGTGCGGGCAGCGCGGTGGCACCTCCTCTGACGTAACCTGCTCAACCTCATGCCCAGGCATAGAACCCTCACGTGGGCCTGGGGGGCCTGCGGTCAGACCGCGCCTGACCTGTGACCTGGGAGTGGGCCCACAAATAAATTGCTGAGGGGGGCGGAGAGAAAAAATATATGTGTATTAAATATATATACATATATACATACTTACATATATAGATATATATACATATATACATATATACACACATATATATACATATATACATATATACACACATATATACATATATACATGTATCTGTATATATGTATATATGTTGAAACCTACCCCCCAAGTTGATATTAGGAGGTGAAACCTTTGGAGGGTGATTAGGTCATGAAGGCAGAAGCCTCATGAATGGAATTAGTGCCCTTATAAAAGCGGCCCCAGAAGCTTCCCGCACCATTCAGCAATGTGAGGTTATAGCAAAAGACAGTTATCCAGGAAGCAGGGCTCTCACCAGACAATGAGTCTGCCAGCAGCATGATCCTTCCTTCCACCCTTTAGAACTGAGAAATACATGTCCATTGTTCTTAACCTACCTGGCCTATGGTGTTCTGATATAGCGACCTGAATAGACTGAGACACCCTCTGACTCTTTCTGACTCACTCTCACTCTCTCTCCTCTCTCTCCCTCTCTCCCCCTTTCCTCCTCTCTCCCTCCTTCTCCCCCTCCTCCTCCCCCTCCCTCTCTCATTCTCTTTATACCCTTTATGTCATTTCTTCTTTCCTGTAACCTGTCTTATTTCTCCCACTTTCCAGTCTTCTATTAGTTGGTATTTTGGGTTTCAGTCAAGTGGGTTTCCTTGAGTATATGTGATAGAGAGCTAACCTCCAAAAAACTAAAAGTTGCAGTGGATTACTTTTAAATTTTGAGTTTGGATACTTTTCAAGTTGAATGAGAAATATATTAATGCTGGAAGTTGGAGTTCACAACTGAAAAGTGTTAGTTTGCATTACTAAAGCAACCTGTCTATCATGTTCTGACAATAAGTAGAGAGAAGCCAGATCCTCTGGTCTTCCTTACAAGCTGAATCAGTGCAGCCACAGGGGAGGACCACTATGGAATATGAACCGGGTGGTTAGCGTCATGGAGAAAGAGACTCTATTTCCAGTGGATTTCCCCTCATACAAGGTATCAAACTCCTGCCAAACTTTTTCATAAATATCATGATTCATCAATGGGCGCATTGCCATCTAGTATATATTGTCAAAAACTTGATTTGTATTTGTCTCACCTTAATATCCAATTATCTTAACTATGGCTAAATGTTTAAATCAGTGGTTCTCAACGTGGGATGATGTTGACCCTGAAGAGATATGCTGCAATGCATAGAGACATTTTTTTGTTGTCACAGCTTGGAGCAGGGTAGAATGTATGACTACTGTTACTGTTACCTAGTAGGTAAAGGATGCTGCTAACCATCCTAAAATGCACAGGACGGTCCACCACAACAAGGAATCATTCATTCCAAATATCATTTAGTCAAGGCTGAGAAACTCTGGCTAAAATGCTTCTGACCTAAAACCTACAGATTGTACTATGTAACTGAACCCTTGGTAATCTTATAGAAACAGTGATTGACTGTGAAAGTCTCTATCACTAGTGGCATGTGCTAGAATCAAATGCTGACTGTTGATACTGGATTACATCTGAAAAACATTATTAAAAAATAGCTCTTGCTTCAGTGGTGAAATAATTAATACAATCTTCTGGATTAGTCTTTGATACAGTAATTTGAGATCATTTTTAAAAACAGCCAGATTTAGTTTTAAGGTAATTCACTGTATCTGTAGTCCTAACTATGTGTTGATTTCTTCATATAAGCCTATTGATCTTGGCAGAGTGAAAGCTAAAAATTCAGCATTCAAGCAAGAATAAATTGAAATCAGCTCAATTAACTTTCCTATGATTCAGGGTTTGGTTTGGGATGTATTTATTATATTGTGTCTTTTGCTTTTTCCCCATTCCTTTCCAGAATTCCAGTACAATTACACTGCAGTCTTCAGCAGTGTCCCATTACTTGCATAAAAAAACCGAATCCATTATTTGCAGATAATGGATTCCAGCAGGATCATTCTGATAGCCCTGAACTTCTGAAAAATCTGGCATCTTGGAACTCCCTCTATCTGGCTCTTATTCCTTCATTTTCTTCCCAAAGAAGATTCTTTGCCTTGTTATTTTCATTAGGTTTATTAGGTCATGATTTCTGAGTTTTTTCCAGAAGTGGGCAGAATAGAACTGTACGGAATAACATTGCATACAGAGATGGTGGCTATTGTTTTCAGGGTCTATTCAATTTAGCAAATAATGTAATTGGCATGCTACATGTTTTATTTTAATTTTGTGGAGTTTGCGTTTTTAATGTGGGTCTTAAAAGTAGCGGTCTCAGCAAAGTTACAGAGGGAGGATTCAACATTCTCGATTCTAATCATGGTTCTTCACTAAGTTGCTGGATAAATGTGGACAACTTGATTCCCTTTTATTTATTTAAAATGGGTTGGAACACTAATGCTCCATGAATGTGGCAGAGAGCAGTTGCAGAAAGATGGGGAGCTGAGAGGAGCATCCCCAACATATGCCCCTGTCTTACACAAGGCATATGGGAAAAAGGGACATAAAAAAGTTTCAAAGAAGTGGATGCCTATTTCTGTGTATTAAATAAGAAGCACTGTGGTCTTCATTGTATTAGAACCAGAAACCTGATATTGCCTCTACAAGAACCTGCACTTCTCTTCCCTCTTTAAATATTCTCAACCCTCTCCATTTCAGATATAATTACGCTGTGTTGGTCACCAATCACACAAGGAATGGGGGAGAAGGAGAAAGCGGGAAATAAGTATAGGAAATTAAGTAAAGCAGAAAGGTGTGTAATCAAAGTGAAATCAGCTACTTCCAACAATGATCTGTAGCCCTCAGCAGTTCTAAAACTGAAAATCATAGGGCGCTAAAGCATACCACTAGAAGGCTGACTCTGAATCATTTTTTAAAGGTGTGTCTGGCCATTTGGCAAATGAGGGCAAGAATCAATGGAAATTACATAGCTAGGAAGTCAGCAGAAAAGAGGGATGAATAAAAGGAAAGAGAAAAGCTAAATGGAAAAAAAGACAGGAGAAATTATTTTTTCCTAATGAGAAATGCAAAATTTTCCACCAGACAACTGCGACTCTTGGCTGAGTGGCCTGCGTATCATGTGAAGGAAAATGCAGGGTGGGTGGGGCAGTCCAGGAAGCTCTGTCTTGTGTCTGCCCTGTCTCCGAAGTCAACAGGTCCACTGTAGGTCTCAGCTGCACCATTGATGCAGCAGGCTGCCCCTCAGGAGGCAGCCATGCCTACTACAAAGAGCCTGGAAAGAGCATTAGACTACAAGTTACAATACTACATTGTGGACCTCACTCTGCTTGCTGACGCACCTTGAGTCCTCATGGAACCTCTAAGGCCACTACTAACCGCTATTAAGTGACAGGGATAGACCTCTTCATGACCTCAGAGGGTCCTTCAAGCTGTGTAGCATTTTTATAGTTACAATAATTACCGCCTCCCACCCTTGCTAGACTACATTTCTTGAGCAAAATACAGCACTTATCTCCTCCCTGTCTTGCCCCTACTTCACTGCCCAAAAGCAATTATTTTACCTGAAGAGAGAAGTGAACAATATGCTGTCTTGGACTCCCTTCTGCTAAGATGTGATTCTAGGAAATCCACAGTTTACTCAGTTCCTTAGCAATACAAAAGAACCATTATTATACCAAATCCGATGAGTTTTCATTTTAGGTGAACCCACTCACCTTTCGGAATTTCTCAAACCCTACCCATAAAGCAAATTGACATTTTATCAAACATTTCCAAAAGAATTCCACCGAGCTATCCCTTTAAGTTCATCAGTGAGCAAATGATATTAGTGACAGAATACATTTGATTCTCAAAGATGGAATCTGTGAAGAGAGACAAGTAATTTATTACTTTCCTTTATTAAAACCTGTAATGCAATCCCTGATTCACCAGATTGAGATAGGAGAAAACATGTAAGCAGTTGCTACCCTCATTTAATTGAATTTTAAGCCCCTGTGGCACTTACTGTTTGTAATTGTGATGGATGACTGATAAAGAGTTGACTGGGCCTTCCAATGATCAACCCCTTATGAGGAAACAATTGAGATTCTAACCCCTTGCACACAGGATCGAAAAGCTGGCTAGACAAAGAACCTCTCAAGTTTCCTTCTTAAGGAGTGGGAGAAAGATTGTGACTCTGGGATTTTGCTGATTGAAGCACAAAAAAGACTCAATTAGGAGGGGGGAAGGAGAAAGCCTCATTCCCCAAGGAAACCAGTAGGATGATTTCAGGACAGCTATTTCAAATAATCGACCTCTTATCTGAAATAATTGGAAGGAACAAAATGTACATAGTTTACATATAGGTAAGAAGAGATTTAAATGTGGAATTTGGGAAAGGTTTTTATCCTAAACTAACAGAATCTATATCATGAAGTTGTGGCCTAGGGTTTCAATTTTTGTTGTTAAGGTATTTGTCTAGAAAGAGAAAGAAATTTATAAAGCAGAATAAGAGCAAGAAAATTCCTTGAGCTTACTATTTTTCTATTCTAGAAACCACTACGAAATAAATTATAGTCAAGAAAGAGAGTTTAGAGAGATGACCCTGGGAGGGAGATAGAATCACCTAACTTAATTGCATTTCATTTCGTTCCCTTCAATCCTGAAAAGAAAAACAAAGGTCAAATGGTGCAAAGCACCAACTCAGAAACAAAACATGCAGGGGCAGGCTCAAGTGAAAAATAAATAAATAAAGCGCTATTAAATGGCTGGGAACAGCAGCAGAAAACAGATACTGTTAAAGCATTTCTGATTATAAAGCACACAAGTAAGAAAAAAAAAAAGTCTGTCTCTTCATTTGTTTAAGTTCAACAGATGTACGTAAAGCAGGCACAACGCAGCAAGGATTTTCTGAAGCACAGTTTTAAGTAATAAGAAATTAGAAAACTAGCTAGAACCTGCAACTGGAAAAGACTAAGAAGTCAAACAATCTATAGTTCTGTAACTTTGCCCCCACAACAGACCAGCCAGGAAACAAAAGAACTAGTGTGAGGCAACCTCTTGCTGCCACACAGAATTCTTTCTCAACAATACTTCATGCATGAGGAACCAAACTATTATTCATTCAACAAACATATGCTGAGCATTTACTGCTACTGCCCCGTTTTAGGTATTTGGGAGGCGAAATAGATGCTGAGGACCTAACTCAGACCTACTGAACCTAAATTTCTAATTTTAAAACCATATTTTTAATGTTCAGATTAATAATAATCACCCTCCTAATAATCACCCAGATCTGGGAACTCCTACTTTAGGAAATGTAAAAATGACTAAGACAGTTCTTGATCTCAAGGAGCTCACCTAAGTGACAGGCAAATCTAAGAATTTCTCCAAAACAAGGTTTAAAATAAAACATGATATTAGAGGAACAAATTCCTTGCTGTGGACATTCAGAGGAGGGAGAAATGATGGGCTGTTGGGAGTCGCACAAGTAGTGAAAGAGGGCCTCACAGAAATAGGCATATTTGTGTTAGTATAGTTACCATTTCAACATATAGAACAGGAAAAGAAATCTATTATAACAATAAGGAAAGACATGTCTCCAGTTTTCAATGAGAAATAGGCTTTGTACTGGGTGCTTGACACAAATCTTCTCTTAAATCTAACCTACACCAGTCAGGTAAGTCCTATTTCCCCATTTTGGGACAACTAAAGCTTAGAAAGTTAATGTAATTTACTCAGTCACACAGCTAGAAATTGAGGAGCTGAAGTTCAATCCCAGATCTTTCCCATCCCAGAGCCTCCATGCTTCCCAAAGAATAAACAAAGCCCAGATCTGTAAAAGTGTCAGACATATATGACCAAGTGTCCATAGCTCCCTCTGACTAGAGGGCAGCGAAGTGGGGGAGATAGGGCATGTAAGGTTTAAGGAGAGTCAGGCTATGGATGCTGTATTTGAACGTTGTGGGTTTTATATGGTAGTAAGGGGAAACCACTGAAGTTTTCTCAGCAGAAAATACTATGATTAAAGCTTTATCTTAGTTTCAGGCTATGAATCATGAGTTATATCTTACAATCTTGAATAATAAAAATCAAAAGTTTGAAGAGTCTCACCCTGCCTTTAAACAAAAAAGTGTGGCTTGGAGCCAGGTGGAGCTATTTGCCTTATAGCAGTCCAGATTCCCCACTTGTCAGGTCTTAAGAGTCTATAGAGCAGGCCTTGAGATAAATGCAATGCGTGTCTGCTATCCCACAGGACAAGAGTCTGCTCTTCCCTGGAGCTGTCCAAATCTGGCAGAAGAATAGCCCTGGGGACTACAGCATTTCCTATGACCTGAGGCAGTTCTATGGGACAGTGGCCATAGCACAGGCAGAGGCATCAGTTGTTGGCAGAGCTCAGAGTCCTAACTCCTGGTACTGCGCTCATTTCATCAAATCAAACCATATGACAATGGGCAAGCCCCTTTCTCTCTCTGGCTTTCCCTTTACTTGTCTGTGAAATGAGAAATTGATCTGGATGAGACTCAGATTTCACAATTTTCAATTCTCTTCCAGCACAGCAGCATAAAGGATCCACTTACATCAGGGGCTCATACTAGAGATTTAGAGAGGAGTAGCATGTCTCAAGAGCTTCCAGTTTGTAAAACCCCGGTTGAGAATAACCACTTCATTACCTCCAGGAAGCCTGGTAGTTCTGACTGTATTATAGGATTTACAATTCTCAAATCGTGGCCGCAAAATCCTCATTGAATTCAATCTGGCCCAAGAGTATCTTTTTCAAGTGCAAACTAGAACACTGATGTCAAACCTAATTCAGCAACATGAGGGACTGTGATCACACCCTGGCTCATGCAGGGAAACTCTTCGTTCTATCATCAGGGAATGAACACTTTAGGATCCACACATGTCAAAGCCTGAGGATACTGTTATTGAGAGTTTTGTTTTACTCTCAAAAGATGTATGTGTGTGAAATCCCCTAGCAGCCAAACAAGAGCTAAAATTGTGGAGTTCACGGGGAGGGGAGAAAGGAACAAAAATGCACCTTATTCGATGTTCACAAAAATATTCCTGCAAACTGTAGCCATCAAAAATGAATTTCTGTAGAGGTAAAATATTTATTCCATAAGAGATTATTAATTATGTGGATCCAAGAAATTTTGCCTATGGGAGTAGAGGTGAATATGGAGAAGACGCAAGATTTGCTCTGCTCTCAGAAACATTGCTGGTAATTTTTTACATGAATTCACATATTTTTAAAAGAACTTTTGAAACTTTGTTGGTTCATCAGACCACACCTAGTAGTTCAACCACAGAAGTGTCCCTGAATGACTAACTCCCTTAATGAATTCACTGCAAAAACCTGAGGCATGTTAAACCTACGGCTTTACCTTCTTTAACCTCCAAGGAAACAGGAGCAGGAGAATGAATGAAATAAATGTTGACATAAACAGTGAAGCAAGCTTAATCACAGAACCAAAAAAAAAAAAAAAAAAAAGACCCACATTTTGAGAGTTACTTCATAGTTACTTATTTTTATAGGACTAATCATGAATATGCATTCCTTTAACAGACCTGAGGGGGGGGGGGGGGAATCTGCCCAAGATGTGTGATAGGACTATTAGCAGGACTGCCAACCTTACATCTGAGACCCCTGAGAAGTTTGCTGCAGGGGCCACCCATACTTTGCTCTGGGAACTAGCCTAGTATATCTTCAGCTGTCAAGTACTCAAGGTCCCCACTCTGCCTAGCTGCGTACCAGTGACTGATTTCTGTAAAACCACCAAACACTGTCCGCTCATTCAGATTTATACTTAATGCCTTGGCAAATCTGTCAGGAGGCACAAGCAAGTAGAAGACAAATCCTGGAAGAGAATCAGGCCCAAAATACTGGTGAAGCATACCAGTAGTGAAGCATAGCCTAGTGAAGTCCAGCACCTTAGCCACAACGCTGGGAGTTAACAGTCTCAGTTGTGATTTCCTGAGCTCCACTGAAAACTGCAAATCTCCAAAGAGCCCTACCACCTGGAGAGCAGAGACCTTTAGGGAATGAGCTGCCAAAAAAAAAAAAAAAAAGAGAGAGAGAAAAGAAAGAAAAGAAAGAAAGAAAGAAAGAAAGAAAGAAAGAAAGAAAGAAGAAAGAAAAGGGCATTTGGATATCTATACCTGATGTGTATGGACCAGAAATGCAGCATGGTCCATTGGCTGGCATAACATTCAACCCCCAAAAGCTGTCACTTCTCCAACAGCTGTACTAAAGACATTGATATACTGACATAAAAAAAGCAGAAGGGGGAGAAGGTGTAAGTTCAGAGTAACGTTGGTGAGTGAGAGTGGCGATAGGTGAGGAACACAGCTGGATTCTCTCTGCTAAATGAAGCATCCAGATAGATCTTCAAAATTGTGGGTGTGGGGGAAATACCAATATATACCGTATACCTCCTGACACTAACTTCAGGCAAGTTGAACACACAAACATAAAACAAGGAGAGTACTAGGCACTTGATGTTGAATAACCAGTCCAGAAACCAGAAGCCTCAGTGAGATTGCCTCACACAGATTCACCTCTTCCACGCATCCCTTCTCTTTAACTTTTGATCTTATTTGTTTGTTGGTTGGTTTGTTTTTGTAGATTCAGGGGACTGGAGAGAAATTTGTTTCAGAACTAGCCTACTTTAAATCCCGCTGTTTTGAGAATGCTTTCTTTCAAACTTCAGAGAAGAGGTGCAAATTGGCGCATAGGGAAGAATGGTGTGGAGACAGCAGAGAAATGGGGGTGAGGCTAGACCAAGAATGAAGGGGGAGAAGCCCTTATGCGAAACCCAGCTCTGCCAAGTCTCAGAAAGCAGTTTGGAGGGGGTACTTTAAACATCTTATCAATATAGTCCTTTTTGAGAGAAGTTGACGCCAAAAGAGCTAAAGAGTTGCTCAGGTTCGTCTAGTGTTGATTACAGAGCTTGGGCCACCAGGTATCTAGATGTACAAACATGAGAGAGGAACGTTAAAGGAATCACAATCTGGCAAGGAAACGAACGAGCAGTGTGGAGGGCTCAGGAGAGCACCTTCAGCCGCAGGGAGCTTTAGGTATGTGCTCTGGGTACCTTGATGTAGGCTCGCTGCAGGTAGTTGTAGGGCACTCTGCGTTGGAAATCGCTGCGCACATCCTCGCTGACGCGGTGGCGGGACGCGGGTCCCCCGAGGCGCTGGGTCTCGCAGCTGCGGTAGCAGCGCGCCCGCTCCAGCAAGGCGCGGAAGAAGGGCAGTTCGGCCCCCGGGCCGGCAGCGGGGGGCGCGAGCGGGCGGCGCGTGGCGCAGTGACGGGCGCAGCGCGCGCGGATCTCCCGCAGGCGCCGGTGGCTGCGCAGCGACGCTTCCAAGTCGCGCACCGCCAGCTCGTAGTCCCCGCTATAGTAGGCGGCCACGCCACTGGCGTAGAGCAGGTCGAAGGGCTGCAGAGGCCCTGGCTCAGGCTCCGGCTCTGAGCGCGGGCTGTCCGGGGGCCGCCCCACAGCGGCGGCGCTAGCAGCAGTAGCAGCAGCAGCAGCAGCAGCACCCAGATGCGCTCCCGCATCCTCCGCCGCGAAGAGGCGCGGGACGGCCACGCTCCCGGACCGCTCCCGCACCTGGCGTTCCGGCCCCTTCTCCTACCTCCGCGGGCTCCGCGGCGATCTGGCTGCCCTGCGAGTTCCAGGTGACTACGGACGCTCGGAGGACTGAGAGGCGGAGGCCGGGTCGCCGACCGCTCTTAAAGGGACGCCCACAGCTCACACGCTCCTCCTGCTGCCCGAACCTCTGCGAGCCGCTCGCTGGTGCTCAGCGCGCGCCCTGCCGGCTCCGGGCCGCAGCCGCCGGGATGCCAAGATGTGCACACACACAAGTGCCAGCCAGAGAGTGAGCGCCGCTTGAGGCCAACCTGGGCGAAGCTCTACACATGGGGTCCTTTTTGCAGAATGGATATTAGTCCTTTCTTGAAGAAGAAATCCGGTTTAGTGAGGTTAGGACTCCAATCATTTTCTGAAATTTGTACATGACCTCGCAGTTTGCAGTCCTTCAGAGGAAGCACTGAAACTCCATCTCAGGCTATGCGGAAAGCACGAGAGGGCCAGTTGGCCCAGTTGCAGAGGCTTAAGGAGAAAAGTGATTAGTTCAAATTATAGACCTGAGAAAAGGAGAAGGAAGGTCTCACCCCTAGGCCTTGGGAATCCAAGCTTACTACTCCTTCCCCTAGGACGGTCCCTCCCTAGCCTTCTCATCCCACTTTGTGGTGTGTGTCTGTGCATTGGAGTAGGGGATAGAGGAAAAGGAGGCGCAATAAACAGCCCACTGTTCTGTACAGAGGGCGGTATTGCAGGACTCAAAGAACTATTGGAGGATGGATCGGATCGGGCTGTACCTATATTCTGTCTGTCGGTTTATCCACCATGTGACCTTATGCAACTGAGCCTCAGTTCCTGAATCTCCTACAACAAATGTCCCAACACGTCAAATAGTTTTTAGATATATTTTTGTAAGAGTTGAACAAAGAGGCAATTTAATAATTCCAGTACCCTCAGGACTTAAGCAATGAGCATAAATCTAGAAGTGGGAAAGGTGACAGAAATGGTTGCCAGACTCCAAAGGACTAGCTGGAGGCTTTCCTGTTCCTCTGCTTCTCTTCTCCTATAAATACTTCTGAGCCAAGGTGTGCCCTTCTTTCCTGTTCTTTGGCTCCACGCTCTCACAAGGATTCCTGAGAGCTTAAGCACTGGACCTTTGACTCCAGCTTGCCTCCTGAAGGCATTCCTGTGGTCTCCTAATGTCTGTAGCAATTTCACCAAAGTCTCCCTGGCTACTGGGTTGGTGAACAAGAGGGAATGGCAATAGGAAAGAACAACATGTGTCATGCATGTCGTTGTTAGGAATTTCCCAAAGAAGACTTTTGTGTGGAATCACCTATGCCCAGGAGCTTGCCAGAATTTTGTGCTTATTCCTTCATTCATTTTGTTGAGTCTGACCACTTTGACCATGAACAACATGGCTCTGTAACTCCTAGGGACACCAAAGAATTATGCTTTTATTTTTCTCCATAACACTTCACTCATTTGGCTCATCCCACTGACGGAAAAGCTCCAGTTTGAAGCTGAGTGTGTATTCTCAATGCTTGGATGCTCAGTTTTTTTGGAATTTTCACTTGGATCATCTGCCCTGACTTTTTCTGTAGAGATTATCTCTCTTTTCAGATGAAGACTTTGGAGTCCTGAGTTATCAATCCACTTGTGGAAGGTTTTTAAGCACATTAGGCTAGGAAGCACTGCTGTAGGGGGATGCTTTGCCACAGATTATCTTCACTTGCCATGACATTTCCACATCATTTAGTAAATGCCAATTAAATTTATATCCTTGGATGTCTACTCTCAAAGTAGGTATTCTGGGGAGAGGGGATATGAATAAACCAGAGTCCTTATTCTTAGGAGCTCATAATATATAAGAGAAAAACATGATATATAGGACTATGATTCAAGGTAGAATGTGGTACAGAACATTAGGTTCAAAGTGCCATAGAAATGCAGGACCTCAAAGATGGCTTCTAGTGGCAGGATCTAGAAAAACTTAGGGAAAGAATTGGCATTGGCATAGAGTCAGAAGCTTATAAACTGTAGCCACACCAAACTCCCTGCTGATCCTGGGACTGGCCACGTGCTTTAACTTTCTACATGTTCTAAATTATCTTCCTCTGTACACACCCTACCTGACTTTATGGAAAATGTTCAATTGACATCTCAAATTTGCATGAATATCGAAGCACCTGAGAAGGCAAAAATACTATTATCTGGCTCTGACTCCGAGGGATTCTGATTGAATTGCCCTGGGGTACGGCCTGAGCATTGAGATTTTAAAAAATTCTTTAAGTGGTTCTAATAGGAAGCCAAGATTGGGAACCATAGGTCTAGAGTCAATGCTACATAGCTCAGAGATTAAGTCTGTGAGTCAGGGCTTCAGGTGCTAAGGAAGGTTCATAAGTCTGAGATGTGCAATCGCTCAGATCTCTCTCCAAGGACAATGTGATCTGCCTTTTAAGGCTGGATTGGGATGAAAGTTAATGACCATATGGTGATAGGAGTCATGCAGTGATGAGAATTTTATTCCAAGCTCTGCCCAATGGTATCAACTCTGCATTGAGAAAGACAGCCCTCCCTGGGTCTCTCACACTCCCGAATGCCTTGTTGGTGTGCCAAGAATGCACTTCTTTACCAGGCCTATATTTTAGACAATTGAGTCCCATCTCAGAGTTCCTGATTTATTAAGTCTGGGCTAGAGCTCAAAATGTGCGTTTCTAATAAATTCCTCGGTGGTACTGAGGGTCTTGGTCTAAGAATCATACTTTGAGAAGCACTTTAATACAGTTCCTTATGAACAATGGTTCTTAAACTGTGTTGTGTATGCAAAAAATAAAAAATAAATAAAACATGTATGCTGAATGTCATGGAGCACCGAATGATAATAATTTTGTTAATTTTTTTTTTAAAGAGAAAGAAAACATATACGTGAAAGTAAGAAAAAGAAATAATTTAGGAAAGGAGGTGTCAAAGCATAAGATGTTGAAATTTCTGCTAAGATAGGTATGAGCTGGAAGCCTGTAATCTCCCTGTTGTTCCTCATTCTTTCAAATTCAGAGAATAGCCAAAGTAGAAGAGAATCCATCCAAAAACTTTAAAAGAGATCCAATCATTTCCTTGTTTTAAATTATATTTAGAATAAATCTCTACGAGAACTTGAATTTTCATTAGACTTCTGTGTACGAATCAACGGCATCATCTACTTGCTTGCTTTAGGGAATCTCCAGCAGGAAGAAATTCAGAAAACAAAAGATTGTCAATGCTTCTTATTTCCCCCAAATCAACTTAGTTTTTCAAAGTTTTTTTCAAACTTCTCTTTTTCCTGTAAAATCCTTATGGAACAATAAAAAGCATATCAGACTTCATCAGTAGACTTAATCAGCTCTTTCCATAAGCAAATCTAATATTAGTTTATTTTGATCATGTGTAATCAGGACTCTTGCTTGCCCCAAACATCTTTGAAATGAAAGAAATAATTCTTAATATGCAACAACCCAACCCTGTTTAGCTGCTGTTGATGCTGGCAATAAGGGAACTGTTTTGAAGACTTTTTCTTATACAAATAGGATCATCTGAAGACTTTTTTTCTCCACATAAGTTAGTGTAAAAGGCAAGCCACCAACAATCTGTCAAAAATAAGAGAGGGAGGGAGAGAGAGAAGAGAGAGAGAGAGAGAGAGAGAGAGAGAGAGAAGAGAGAGAGAGAGAGAAGGCCTCCCTGGAGGAGAGTGTTTTTTTAGAAAAATTAATATTTAACTTACATTTAAAAATCAAACAGGAGCTGCCGCATTCCAGGACTGCCTGTTCCTTTTTAATTTCCTTAATAGCTCTGTCCCTGTACTTACCTTAAGTCCTGATTGAGCTTTAAAATTCCAAATCAAACAAAACACCGCAAACACTCTGTCTCCACACTCCTGTCATGGAGGCATTTTAACTTTATTCCTTGGGACACGTTATAATTGAACAAGAAAAAAGTGAAGTAAAGAGTATTAATTATTCTCAAATAAGTTAAGCTAAAAACACAATTTAGACTGAAATCTAGAGAACTGAGCAGATCCTATGTGCTGGGTATCAGGCCAGTTCTTTTCACAAACATTTAGTCATTTAACTTTCAAGGGTCTCTTTGAGTAAGTATTATAATTTTACCAGTGAGAAAATTGAGGTTGTAAAGGAGAAATGGCTTGCCAAGGGCCAGTTTACAAATTATAGGGCCAGGACCGAAACCTATATAGCGCTTTTTCCACTGTACTACACTGCTTCCTTTCTAAGCCTAAAATATCTTCATTGGTCCTGTCAAAAATTCTGCTTCAGTTAAATTTGTACAGATTACATTTTTTTCTTTAGTCATCAACTTTGCTTTATGTTCCTCATTCAGCTAGATTAACAGACTCATAAAATTTTTCTACAGAATAAATATAAACATGGGATGTGCATGCATCTGTGTGTGTGTGTATTTGCGTGTGCATGTGAGTGAGACAGCAAGAACGTGCATACGTATTAGACAGGCTGAATAAGAATGAGAACTTAATTTGATAGGTGATGCAATGCATATAGAACAAAAACCTTACCTATCAGAAATTCTAGAAGAGAAGATTACTCTGTATATATATGCAATCTATCATTATGAAATTACCCCACGCCCTGCTTGTCTTTGAGGCCTCCTTCCCATCTTCATCCCTGAAAGCTTCATAGCAGAATTTGTTCTGAATTCATATTCTGAGTTTATGTTCTGAATTCATGTTGTGAATTCAGTGTTCTACTGGCCTACTCAGCTTCAAAAACTCTGGTTTAGAAGCTAAACCCTTGTCTTAGAAACTGAACCCTTGTTTTTTGTTTAGGGATATTAAGGTTTATAATTAATCACTTCACTTTTTTCAACTTCAGTTTTGGAACCACTTCAGTAGACCCAGAAATGGAAGCAATAAATACCCCAATATTACCTTTATTGCTGAAAAGCAAGTTTGGAGAGTATGGGTTTTAATATGCAATAACTGGTCTTTCAAATACCTCTGCCATCCACACCCTCAAATCAAACTTACTTGTTAATGCTCAGGCCAAGCTAGGGCACTTCTGAAGTTTTACTCTAGAATTTCCCTCTTCGAAGCACATAAGGAATTCCCCTCCAACTTTCTACTTATTAATTAGAATAATCACCCACTTCCTCTGGGATGGGACCCCTACTTATTCCTGCTAGCTCTAAGACTGTTCCTAAACCAAGCCCCTGATCCCAGCTATCAGACATCACCAACACCAGTAACCTGCACAGGCCCGCATCTAGTTCTTGCTGGCAGAACCCTTGGGAGTGAGCTTTATCTCTCTGCTGTTGAACCCTCAGTTTCATCTTACAGCAGTCCTGATGCTGACTGCTTTGCTATTGGACACTTGATTAGATGTATTTCATTCTGCTGTTTGCTGATTCTGTGTCCCTAAGTTTACCCCACCCAAGTGTTTCAGACCAGTTATCAAGTTCTGGTTCTAGTTTACTCTGCTTCTGACTGGCCCCCAGGTTGACTCTGGGTTCTGTCCTGGCTACAGCAGAGCTGTAGGTGGTCTTACCCTCTCTTTTCCCAGCCTCACGGGGAAAGAACAGAGACCACTTCAAATGAATCATGTCATGTACCCATTTCCAGCAAACATAGCCTGCTTCACTTTCCACATTTCGTTGGGACCTGGATGGAAAGCCAAATAGAGAAAGCAAGGGAAGAAATATAAAGCTATTACTTGGCTGGTAGAGAGTTTTTATTAAATTTCCTCATAACGTCAACTTTCATCTTTGTTCAGCTTCAAGTAACACTGATTGAGGATTATGAGCTGGGAACATTTTGTGATTTTATTTGATTCCTGGGGTTGGAGCATAGGGAGAAATTAAAGATATATTGTTATACAAACTTTACAAACAAAGAAATTCGTATAGAAAATTTCAAAGTCCACAGAGCAAATAAGTTAGGGAGCCAGGACTTGAATCTGAGTCTAGATCCCACTTACTGAGGATCTCACCTTTCTCCAGTTAGGGTCTTCAGACTGGAATTCTTTTTAGCACCTGTTGACAGAGGCTTTATTCTAGCCAACTTCTCCAGCCTTCTTCTGGTAGCCTCCAGACTCATCTTCTAGTAGGAACACAGGAAAATAAAAAGAGACAACATTAGGGCAATAAAGCCTCAGCTACCACAAACCCCCAAGTTGTAATCCTGGCTGCCTGCCTCTCTCATTATTCTTTGTTTGCTTTGCTCATACTTACCATCATTTCCCTCCTTTTGAACCATTTCCACAACATCCTTATCATGATGATCTGAACTGTGGTACTCTGCACACTGGCATTCCTGCTTCTCTGGATAGCATTTAGATACACCTCTGCCAGAACTGCTGAGCCTCTTCTGTTCTGTTCTCTAGTGTCTGATAGGTACTAGCACCCCACCCAATCACTGGAGGATGAGGTCCCTCCAAGTCTCAAGGAGATGTATTAGTCCTTCCCCACCCTAGTCCCAGAAATCTCAGCATCTTACTACTAACAGCCTTATCTGTGGCAAATCTAGGATAAATTGCTTTTAATTTATATAATATATAATTTGTATTTATTTTAAATGTGTGTAAAATATCAGTGCCCCACTTTTATCAAAATTCAATTTGAAAACACAAAGATTAACAACCATATTATTTACTGTCAAATATGGAGTAAAAGGATATTAAATAATGATATTAATAAAAAGGATATTAAGTAATTTGTATGAAATAAAAAGACTGGGAGGAAGGAGAAACAGTTTTGCTTTCCTTTCAAATAGAGAAAAATGTCCTCCCCAGAAATTTTCGAACTATTCACTAAACCTTAGTGATCGAAATAAAATTATAAAGGGTAATATCAATTATTTTGCTTATCATAGTTATTTTAAAGAATTCATTCAAGCAAAACATTGGCAGAACCCATAAAACTCACCAATGTGGCTCTGCTGGAGACCTTGTCATTCATCATCCCCGATACTTTAGATTCTGACTTCACTACTCATATCGGCTCCCTTGGAAATTAATCCCAGATTTCTAATTACCTGACCACATGTTCCTCAGAAGCCTGTCAGGGCTCCTGCTTGTGCTTTCTTTAACCATGTTGCCCCATATACCAGCTTGCTCCTGCTGTGTTCACTTCCAAATTACCTTTTATTAGCTGTACCTGACCATATGCAGATTGCCTAAATAGAAACTTATGCAAAGAGATACCTAATGATCATCATCCTCTTAACCTCTTGAAAGAAAGATTTTCTGGATCTGAGCACTGTGCCTGTGTTCTAGAAAATGAATGAATGAAATAAGTATATATCAAAAGAAACATGCATATAAAATAACCCTTGACAAGAAGTCAGAATGCCTGGATCTCTAGTTCTGACTCTGACACGAGGTAGTTGTGATACTGTAGGCAAGTCACTTCTTGTTGGGCCTCTTTCACCCTCATCAGTAAAGGAAGGTGTGGAACTAGACTTCTGAGAGCACTTCTAGCTCTAAATATCCTGATTCTTTCAATTTAAACATAATGTTATCACATTCCTAGCAGTGCCCCCAAAGCATTACTCCCCCTCTCCCTACATCTATCTCTGGGATAAAGTTAAACTTCGGTTCCCAAGCAAATTTCCAAGCTCCCTCTGGGGTCATTAAAATTCTCAGCTCACTCAGAGCTTGTTGGTTTCACCTAGAACTATCAGCCATCCTCAGCCAGAAGAGCAGGAGACTGGTGTTATTGTTTTGAGGTGTCCCATAGTATAATAATTCTGGCACTGAAGAATTGATTCATATGCCTCAGCTCCCTGGGGAACCTTCCCACTTCAGTCTGTCCAGCATGTGTCTTCTCCTCTGTCTCTCTGCCTTTATGCACAGAAAGAGTCATGAAGAGAATCCATGATTTAGGAAAAATAGTGAGTAGAGAGGTACAGCTATCCTAGTCTCCCATCCCACTTCATAAATGGAGAAGGTAAGACCCAACGGCAAAGATGAAGTGGCTTGCCTGAAAACAACAACAACAACAACAACAACAACAACAACAACAACATAATGAATTATTGGTCAAACCTATATCTCAATTCTTCCATTACATCTGATCCCTTTACTACTTTACCCCTTGGAAGAGTTCAGAATATAAGTAGTAAACCAATCTGACCCAATTTACATTTGGGTGATGAGACCATTTATATTTAAAAATTAACTTAACAAGCTCCAAATGTCTTTCATTGTTAATGATTGCTTTTAAGGTACTGTAAAATATACATATGTATGTTAAAAAACTTTGTAGATAATTCCTGCTTTCTTACAAGAAAAAGTAGATTATAAACTGTATTTTTAAAAAAAATTCCATTTTTCCCCCCACTTCAGTCCCAATCTACCCACAAGAATACATGGGTCACTAACTTGACCTTCTGCCTCTGAAAGACTGCCAGACTTTGAATCTTACCACACAAAATGTTGATTTGTTAAAATAAACACAGAAGAAATTGTATAGTCCATTTCCTTCAAAGTAGAAAGCCTGGGATGTCATATGCAGATCTCACTTACTACCAATGCTTTAGGAAAGACCTGCAGAAAAATTTTGAATATGATTTTATAAGCAAAACTGAATTTTTACCAAAAAATAGTCTTCTTTAACTTATTTTACAGAATCACCTTCAGATAAACATTGAGTTGTTTCCTGGAGTACGCTTTCAAAAAATAAAGAATCATTTTCATTAAAAATATTGCAGTGACTGAAATCAATCTTCTAAGGAGCCAGAGGCTTTCTTTTTGATTCATAAATAATCATGTCACATTTAATAATCACTGTTCTTTAAAACATAACATCACTTTAATTTGTATAGTTCTTGATCATTTTTAAAGCCCTTCCACGTAGGTAAAATGATAGATGCTATCTCTCCATCTCTTCTGGTCTTCTGGATATTTCCTATACAAGGGCTTTGGGTTATAATGTAAAGCAAGGGAATTCAAAATCTCAGCCCTTAGGACTGCTTTTAGTAAACAAAGACAATCTGCTCATACCTAGACAATGGATACTCTAAATGAATTGGTTCCTCCTCTTTTTCAACCACCCCACTAGATGTCCCTTGTTACGGAAAACTTTCTATGATAGAAACAATTTTATTAAAGCAATATACTTAAATTTCTAGAGATACTGCAGCACTTTGAAAGATAAGCTTAACCAAAATGGTTTTAAAATGTCTTTCTCCACCATCTCCCTGATCCCCAGGTCATTCTTGGTATACCCACAAGGAAGCAAAGCTAATTAACTTCCACACTCTGCATCTGAAAGATGGCCAGACCTCAGATTTTACCACATAAAATTTAAAATTCTCTAGGGATCAGCCTCTGTATTATTGCAGGATAACAGAAAAGGACAGATGAAAATAGGAACTTATCCTTATATTACATTAGTTGCCTCATTTTAATTGGCAAAATTGTAACCCTTCCCTTGGAAGATTATATCATAACTGATAAGCTTTCTGATAACTCTTAAGGACATTAAAACCCAGAGATAAAGTTTTTTCATTTATTCATTTTTCTTCGGTGACATTCCTCGTAAAAGAGTCTCATCTGACATTTTAAGAACAAGACAATGAGACCAATTACGTTTTTATTCATATTTCTGCTCTTTTTCTCATGAGTATAGATCAAAACTTTTCAAATTTTGTTGATAATGAAATAGATCATGGATTTGTCCTATCCCCAATCTAAAAGTAGGCCAGAACTAAGTCAGTGAATGAAGTTAGGTTACTAGCTTTCTGATAGTGGTGAGCCAAATAACACAGCCTCCTATCATCATACTTAGCCAAACTTCCCACTATCTTCCCTTCTCCCTACAAATACATACTGACCTATCATTCAAAGGGAAAGTTAAAGAGGTTATCATGAACATCTATCTTCTCAACAGAGGCAATCTTGAATAGTTAAACTCATAAGATGTTCCAGAATGAGAGAAACTTTTAAGATCATCTAATGTACATTCCTAGTTCAACTGGAGACTTCTAGGCTTACATTGAAAAGTGAATTGTTAACACACAAACGTATAGTGATTTGGTAGCTAAACTAGCATGAAAATCACACCTTTGTAGACAAGGCTTTTGTCTTGGAAGAATGATCTTATCAAGATTGACTTTTGAACTGTTCCTTTCTGATTTCCTTAAAATCATTGTTGGACTGTAACCTATGAGGTCCTTAGCAGTCCCCAAGGTCTTTTAGAACCCCTTCTCCTACTTCAGTAAGAGCCCTTGGATTTTATTTACATGTAATACATAAAAAAAAAAAAAAAAAAAAAAAAAAAAAAAAAAAGATACCGCTGCTTTGAAACTAAAAAAAAAAACAACTTTATTTCAAATATGCCATACTTCCAGTAACGTGCCCGCATAGAAGTCCAGGCAGGATCTGGAAAGAAGGCATTCCTGAGAACATTTTGTACACACACACACACACACACACACACAACACACACCCCCACACAATTTCTCAAGGGTACAAAGTTGGAAACATCAATATTATCCCCTGCACACAATTTCCTAAGTTGCTTTTGCTTTTACTTTCCATTGCATTCGTGGTATGCTCAGATTTCTGGAGAAGTGGATATTATTTACTTCTGGGCTAAAAGTCAAGATGGGCAAGAAAGCAATCAGAGCTACTGTAATCAGCATATTTGAATTTGAATCCAGCAGATCTATGGAGTCTGAAATTGGCACTAAACACACTGGAACTTCAGTGAGGAATCAGGGATGGACTCTGAACAAAAATATTAACGTCCAAAAGTCAAATTGGAGAAACTTGGGAAAACAAACAGAACCACTGGGTAAATGTAACCAAATTGCTTTTGTGACATCAGAGACATGAGGAGTATCTCTTTAGCTCAAGCCTCTCCTCTCTATCTCATGTGTTCTTTTCCAATTTCCCCATCATTATATCCATTAATATCCACCTAGTTGCTTAAACCCAAATACTTAAAATTATTCTTGAGATCTACTTTTCTTATGTTCTGTAGCTAATCACTCAAACTTGTCCATTCAAAATTAAAAGTATATCTCTAATACATTTGCTTTCTCTCTAATACAGGCCCCTACTCTAGAGCACACCACCATAATATCTTACTCGGTTAACTGTAATAGACAGATTCTTTCTGTCTCCCAGCTTTTATGATTGTCATCCTCCAATTTGTTCTCCATACAACAGGTAAAATGATCTATTAAGATAACATAAATATGATCATGTCATTTCCAGCTTACTATTCTTTAATGATTTCTCACTGCAGTTGAGATAAAATAACTTTTCTGCAAGATAATACATGCTCTAGCCAATCCCAAACTCAGCCTTACCTTTTGCAAATTTCTTCCTTCTTACTACTCTCTATTTTTACTGGACACCTATAATTTTCTGAAACTTGCCCAAATTTTTTGACAGATGTTTTCCACATGATACTCCCTTTTTGTAATTCTCCCCATTTTTGAATTATTAACCTAAATATTACTTTCTCAGAGGGATTTTCATTCTTTTTTAATACTAAATCCCAGTCGTAATCTATTGCAGAGTACACTGTCATTTTCTTTATGGCACTGACCACAAAGTATATATTTGTGTTTCATTTTTGTCTTTCTCCTTTAATATATGACAGCTCTGTGAAGAAAGGAATTAAATATTTTGTTCACCACTGTGTACCCAGCAAATGGAACAGTGCCTGACATATATCAATACTGTCAATTGACTAATTAATTGAAAGATCAAACAAATGAAGTAAATAGAAAGGTAACAAACATTTAGATGATATACACCCTGAAAAACTCAGAGAAAACCTATTTTTCAAACTCCATGGCCCCTGCAGTTTTCATCAATTTGCATTTATCATCATCTGTAAGAGCAACAGAAAAAAGAAGTCCATTTAGTTGACATTTCCTCAGATACTTGAAAATAATTTTTTTTTGTTTCTGAATTCTTTCATCTTTAGTAGAATTCAGAATAATTTCATGGATTTAATACATATTATGTATCATTTATGTTCAGGGGACTTGTTTGATTTAATAGAGAAAACAAGAATAGATAATAGATACTGTCTTCAAAGAGAACAATCTAGAAGACATAGAAACAAACACAAGTCAAAGTAAAAGATGACTTAAGTTTTAAGAAACTTTAAAAGATATACTTCTAGCTTGTGAATCGAAAAGATAAATGCTTCAACTGTAGGAGAGCAAAAGACAATAAATACTAAAACAAAAAAAAATACAAATAAATAGTAAGTAAATAGTAAAACTTTTGGAATATTTCATTTTACTTCTGAAATTGGTAAAAGTTAAAAATAATAGTGGTTAAAAATTCTATGAATTACTATTCTTATCTACTCTGGGAGGGATTATACTATAAATTGATATGGATCTACAATCCCTTACCCATCCTTTTAAAGTTCAAAGATTTTCATAGCGTGTTTTGTGGTAAAAACAGACTTGAACTGACAAGAGGCTATTTATGGTTTTTATTTATTCTAGTTAGTGACTAGACTATTAATACATTTTGCTAAGAAAATGTTAATGTGTTTGACTGGACATGTTAGCCTTCACCTAAAAAAAGATCATTAGTAATATAAGGTAAAGGCAACATATTATCATTCTAAAATCCAAAAATTTCTAAATTCCAAAACATATATGACTTTAAGGATAAGGTATTGTAAACCTGGTCTTTAATTTGAAGGAGGAGGACAATTTGTCAGTATATATCTAGAGTCTTAGGAAGGTTCTTCCTAATAATAATACATTTAGGAACTCTTTGTGAGGAAAAAGTCAGTAACATGAAGAAATATTTGTAAGTAAGTGTTATATCTAATGTTAAGAAATTGAAAATAATCTGTAAGATGTTCATAGCAACATTATTCATGGTGGCCAGAACATGGAAGTGACTGAAGTGTCCTACAATAAATGATTGGATAAAGAAGCTATGGTACATATATACAATGGAATATTACTCAGCCATAAGAAGAGATGAAATACTGCCATTTGCGACAACATGGATGGACATCGAGATAATCATGCTAAGTGAAATAAGCCAAACAGAAAAAGTTGAAAATCACATGATATCACTTATACGTGGGATATCAACCTAAAAGCAACAAATGAACAGGACAAACAGAAACTCATGGACATGGACAATGGACTAGTGGTTACCAGAGGGTAGGGGTCAGGGGAGAGGGGGTAGGTAGATGGGGTAAAGGGAGGCAAATATGTGGTGACGGAAAGAAATCTAACTATGGGAAGTGAACACACAATGTAAATATATATATGCCTTACTGTTAAAATGTACAGCTGAAACACTGGATTTCGTTAACCAATGTTACCATAAAAAAATTAATTTTAAAAAACATTAAAAAAAACCTGTATGTACATGAATAATGTAAGATAAATAGATAATTGTGTCAACAAATACTGGGATACCATAGGAAAAGCATACTTTCAATGAAATTGGATAACAGGTGCCATGCCAGAGTTGAGGTAAGAACAAAACAGGTAAGTATACATAAAACAATAATATCAACTGTGTACTTATAGAAAAAATACTTCAAGAAAATTATCATCTCTAGAAGGTGGAATTATGGGTTGTTTCAATTTTTAAAAACTTAATTCTTGGTTTTATGACTCTTCCACAAATCATGTATGATTATTACAAACAGAAATATAAAGTGCATGCTATTTAATTTTAAAATTTGAGAGTCTTTTTACTTATTTGAGCTCAGAAAAGACCTTTCAAAAATAGAGGCCCATGCTTAGACATTTGGACTAATATTTGCATGGCCCAGACTCCTGGAATTGATTAAATCACAGACCACATATCGGCCTGTCACTAACAGAAAATAATTTTCAAATGCTTTTCATCCAGCAATTGTTGACACTCAGGCATCTATATTAAGGTATTTGTAATTATTTGTCATTTTTTTTAATGGAACCTAAAAAGAGCCTTAGGCACTGTTTAAATCTCAAAATAAAAAATTGCGATATGTTAGGGACATTACTTTATGTTTATGTAGCTTTTTACAGTTTCCCAGCACTGTCACATCTGTTTTCTAATTTGTTTTTATGTGTATTACTGTGATTTAGGATTTTATTTTTTAGAAAAAGTTTAAAATATGCAAAAAGTACAAAGAATAACATAAATTTCTGAGTTTTTACAACCTGGTATTCATAACTGCTGACATTTTGCCATTTTTATAAAAATGTATAAACACCCTCTGGCTAAAATTAAATTCCTCTGATTATTTCCCTCATCTATATCCACACATGTATCTTGAATGCATGTACATGCATGTGTATGTACATATCTCTTCACAAACAGTATAGAGTATTCTTCACACTGTGTATGAGGGTTATTTTAAGTTCTATATAATTTTATACTTCACTATTGTCCTTCCCCTTATTTTCCATTATAATATAATTTTAAACTGCACATATTGTTCCGCCACTTATTGTCATTTCAATATTATATTTAAAAAGTTTTATCCATATTGGTACATACATGCACACATGTCGTTCTGTTGTGTAAACTATCAAATATTATTGTCATTTGCTCTTCAAAATAACCCTGTAAGGTAGGCAAAGCAGGAATTTGTATCTTATTTTGCGGATGAGATGTTAAATGAATTTCCAAGATATGTATGAATAGAGGCTTAATTGGAGTCGTTCTAATCCCAGTTCAGAGTTAGTATTTCTTCTCTGATGAAAAGCATTTTTAGATAGAAAAAGTAGATTTACAGAAACATGGACATTCATCATTAGTTATCAACTGATGTTGCCCTGGAGAACATCTGGAGATTTGTCTCTTTTTCGGGGGCCAAGAGAGTTGGAAACAATGACTTTAACTCCCACTAGCATAAGTGGAATGTTGAACTCATGACATGAATGAACTATAAACTGTATGTGTGTTTCCCACTGTCCTTTAAATTTAAAGCAGTGAGAGTAAGTCTTCCTAGGCCCTGGATGATACATCCACAGGCCTCATGGCTTCAGTTCTTAGATTATACAGTCTTATGATTACTTTAAGTGTAAACACAGAATTTAGACACTATAACGTTCTGTGCAAGACACTGGCCAAATTCCTGTCATAGCAGCTAATTGCTCCCCTGCCCAAAGTTGATCAACTTCACTCTGGAGGCCTGCAGTGGGGAAAAGGGTAGGTTGAGAACGACAAGGTCCTTCAGCTGTCTACTCTCTCCCTGCTTGCTTTTTCAACCACTTACTGATTTCAGGTTTCCTTCCCTACCAGACACTAAGCAGGAAAAGATAGGAAAATAAAAAGTATTTCATGCTTCAAGGGGTGGCTTTCCACTCTCCGTGGATATGAATGTCTCAATAAGAACCAAATCTTTCTCCTGGTGAAGTTTTTGTTCTCTGAGTTTCTGTGATGTTCTTCACTGGATCTCTCACTTAAATTCCCTGGGCACCTCTATTTCCAGCTGGCTACTTATTCTTTTTCCTTATGCATCTGGTAATTCAGTGTTACACATATGGTCTCTTTCTCTGAGGTTTTCCTTCCCTTCATTCCTCCAGGCAACCCCTTTTGACTGGACCAAGAAAACCCTTTGCTGGCTTTCTCACGTATGACCCTTACCTGATTCTTGGAAAGCTTCAAACATTTCTTCGCTAGTGAGGAGTGATGACTGCAAATGCAGAAGGCTTCTCCAGGCTCTATCAACAAAGCTATGCCTGCTTTTGTCCTTTAGAATTACTAGTTTACAATTTGAGAAAGTTTTCTTAAGAGAGAGGCAGGCATAGTGCTTTTCATCGCTCAATTTTTGAAAAAGCAATTTAAATTCTTTCAGTTATTGCTCCTTATATTGGGAGTAAGAAGTTAGCTCCCTTCCCATAAATGGATGGGGTGAATACGAAGAGCATAACATGTTTCCGAAAAAATTTTTCCAAAAATCCCCTGGTCACACCTTCTCTTCTAGTCTCTGTTTTTATTTTTGATCTGTCCGAGAGATTCCATAGACCAGATATCATTTCATATAAAACACTGCAATGATTGGAAAGGGTTTTTTTTTTTTAATACTTTGGTAACAAATATTTATTTTATTTGAACTCAGTCAAAAACAAAGCACGGAAAATCCCATTCTAATGTCCTATGTTAGCTTGATCAAGTGTCACAGGGTAATTTATTTAACCAGTCTGCAATTTTTCTACATTTAAAATGAGGATTAAATGGGTAATGGGATAATAATAGTATTTAACACTTAGAGTTGTTGTAATGATTGTATGAATTAATATACGTAAAGGCTTAAAACATGCCTAGCTTGTTGTAAGAACTCAGTAAATGTTATCTGTTATTATTTATCTTTCAAAATTCAACTAAATTGACATTCCCCTAACAAGCTTTTCTTAATTTATTCTTTCAGAGATAAGTATTTCTTCCTTGATGTTACCCAAAAAACTTGGGTGAGTTCTGTTTCTTTGAGTTTTCAAATTCAGGTATTATGTTCCTACAAATAGCTATTGATATGTTTGAATTCCCCTTTTTAACTCTTCAAGTCAAGGACTGTGATATATTTATTTTTGTTTCCCAAGCATTTAGCATGTTTGAGGAATGAACAAATGGACAAGACAGATAAGATGGCTAGAAACTCAAAAACAAATAGATTGGATAGATCAATTTGCTTAATATTGTCAGCAGATGGACAACTTTGCTGAGGACGATGAATGAATGAACAAAGTCTGTGTAACAAACAAGTCTTTAAAAGCTATAGAGGAACACAGAAATATGCACAGTTTATGCATTACTGTGCCAATATTTTCTTATTAAAGCTTAAGAATTTGTAACAAAAACATACTAAAGAAGCACTGGGCTTTACTAGATGTTTAATGATACTGGGCTATGTTCAAAAAAGAAAACAAATATCTTTGTAATCATTCCATATGGATAATTTGAGAGAACATCAGTCTAAAAGATGGTACTATTTATTGTTCTCCCTTACACTTGGGTAATTCTATTAGGTCATTATGCTCTAGGCCTCAAAAAGAGAAAATGAAAATTCATAATTCATCAAATTAGCTAGATGTTGAAACTGTTTAGTACTAACATGGAAAGGTATGATAAAATTAGAAGCAATCTCTATAATTACCTTGGACTTACATGAATATAGATAAAAGACTACAATACATATAGAGTTGAATATAGAAGAATTACAATTTTTTGATTCATAAAGAAGTTTTAATATTAAATTAATTCTTTAAAAGTAACGTAAGGTTAATTGGGATTAGCCCAAACAGAAAAACAAATTGATTTCCTTGACATTCAAAACTAATTTAATTATATTTCAAATGGGTACTTTCTGCAGATGTATAATGGAACTGCTGAAAACATTAATAATTGTTAGAGAAAATAATAGTAAAAAAGTTATCTGATTTATTATTCGTTTTTCCTTTTTTAACCAAAATGTTCTATTTATTTAGTTTTAGCAGATCTGGAACTTTTGGAAATGCTTTGAGCTATGAAAAATGAAGTTATGTTAACCTTCATAAGTCTCCATGAATGCTCCTCCGTAATGCAGTGTTAAGTACTGCTGTAGAAGCTGTGCTGGAACTTTGGATGAGTCCTCTTGTGGAGCTGCTATCCTGCCTGCTTCAGTTCTACCAAGATAAGGAGCCTATGGACAGGTCTGGATGGTAAATGGGGAACGAAGACCTGGGTTAGACTCAGTCTGCCTTTATCTTGCTATTCGACTTTATTCACCTTGCTATTTGAGCAAGTTATTCAAGCTCAGTTTGAGTTATACAATGTTTAATTATTTAGTTATAGTATGTATAATTATCGGTAAATTGGAGATGAGTGCATTTGCTTCCTAGAGTTTTTTTAAAACTTAGGTTGTCAATCTTTATTAAGTGTCCTCTGTTCTTTTTTTTTTCTTTTCCACTCTTCTCTGTTCTTAACTTAAATATACCAATATAATCCAGTCCAACTCAGAGAGACACACTTCTTGACTCACCAAATAAAGGCGCACTTATTTTGGTGTAAGAAAACCTGAAGTATGTGTTAAGTATTTTATTCACTCACAGTCTGACTAGATGTTTGAATTGGAAGTATAGGCAGGACAACGTTTCTCTTTACACGGGGCAGATTTTCCTGAGAGATCAACAGCTGGCCAAGGTACAGAGTCAGTTCTGTCAAAACAGCACTAAGTACTTGAGTGGTCTTTCTCAGGCCCTGCCCGCTTATAAGCCACAGATCACCTATGAAACACTTTAAAAGAGGGAGCTCACGAAGCATCCTAGCCCTCTCTCTGCTTTTATGACCCCTCTTCTTTAGGCTTTCTCTTTTAGACATTCTTGTTCAGTTTCTTGTCCCACATGGCCTTAATTCATACTAATCAGAAAGAGCTTAATGACCAATCAGATGAAACCTCATGACTAGTCAACACGAAATACATTTGATACCGTTATTGAATGTATGGGGTCAAATCATTAGACACAAAACTGCTGTTCTCTACCATTTCAGAGCATCAACATCAAAAGATGACAACTAGGACCTCCTGATATGCAGTAAAAATAAGTAAATACGTAAAACCCCAAAACATAAGTAGAATTTCTCTGCCTCATCACAATCCACAGGTACTTGGCTATATTTCCAAGAGGGGAAATAAAGGACTATACTAAGGCTTCACATACAGTAGAGCTAGAATTTCATGTACAGAGAAGACTATCAGAAACTATGCTATTTTCCCCATTGCTCTTTCTCTATGCATAGTTTTGCTCCATTGTTATCTTTGTTATCCAGCTTCCTCTCCATATTCATCTTGCACATAATCAGTATAACCATGATCCCTAGCTAGGCATCATGATATCTTAGTTCTGGCCCTTACCTTCAACTGTAACAGTTTCTAGGTATCTTAGATCACAGAGACAATTAGATTGTCAACTCCTTAAAGATACCTCCAAGATAACCTGTTGACCACTGACATAACCTCTTGATAAAGGAAAGCAGAGGTTATTGCTTAAACACACTAAGGGAGACCAATATGTTGACAGTTGCAGTATCATCTCAAAAGAGAGGGATGCAAGGGTATAATATACATGAGATTCAGAGATCTAATTTAAGGTAAGTCTGTTAATGCTGGAGCCAAGTAGAATTTAGGCAAGTTTGTAAGATAATAGTGGGCTGATAGAAACTGAGAAGCAAGAGTTTCTAAGAGTTTGAATAAACAGTCTTTTAATGAGCCTACTGAATTTACCTATTGTCCTAAGGAGGAGAAAAAAGCGCTAGCTGAGTAGTCAGATAAATGGATTTGGGAGATAGTTCTTGAAACAAACAATAAAGTCATTTGAAACTTTATCTTCCTAGCCTGGAGTTTTCTAAAGTCATGTCAGTTTAGATAGTAAGCCATGTTTGATCAGATATCCATCTTGTGGTGGTGGGAGATAAGGGGTAGACGAAGCTGGGACATATAAAATATGAGGTTGTTTCTTCTAGGGACTGTGGTGGGTATGGCAGGTAACTGGAAACTTGTTTACCAAAAATAATTATCACCACATAATTATCTGTCTGAGATGATGTGCACTCCACCCACATTTTTTATCCAGGTTTTAAAAGGCCAACACCCCTGCAAGTCATAAGGGTTTAAACTGCCAGGACATGATGTGTCAGGAGCCTGTATAGGCTGGATACACCAGGTGCCATGGTTGCTCTTGATGACTAGAAGTGGGTGAATACAGCAGAGGGAATTTTGTTGTTCTTGGGCCATGGCCCAGAGGCTTCAAAAAAACAGATAATGAAAAGATGATGAATCAGCTAATCAGTATGGGAGTGCCAGATTATAGTCAGGAACAGGCTGTAGGAAACAATAGGGTAGTGAAGTAGAACACCTAGGGATCTGTTAGGGCATGGAAGGGGTTTGGCAGGAATTTACACCAGTATCCCATGATACTCTTGATGGGGGAAGGCAATCTGAGTAGGAGCTGGTGTTGAGACACTACGGAGAGCATATGGTCACATATTAGCAGAGAAGAAAAAGGATCCAGTCTAGGGATAAGTGCTTGTTATGCTCTGATCTCAGGTTGCTTGACAAAGGTAAAATTGTAAGGACTATGTATAGTGACCAACCATAGTCAGCGGGGAATAGAGGGTTAGTAGCAGAAAATGGGATAGGATAATCCTTCAGTTTTTTTCCTAGTGTTACCAAGACAAAAGACAAAAACAAAACTTGTTGAGGGCAAATGAGTAAAGAATACCTCAGAGAGTCATTGTTCTTAGGGAGGAATCTGATGGCATCAATTCCTATGGGTCAGGAAAGTTAGAAGGGATGATAAGTAGCCATATTGACTAATAGTAATAACAATGCAAATACTAAAAAAGTATTTGCCATTTGCATTATAGCAGGGTTATAGAGACACAACTATACCATATACTGCTACTTTATAAAAAAAAGTCCCCTGGAAGAGTAATCTGGCCTCAGAAAATGATCTAACAATTCCACATCTAGGTATAACTCCTAAAGAAATTGTATACAAGAAGACATTTGCATGAATGTTCATTAAAATGTTGATTGTAAAGCAAACAACGGTTGAAGAATGACTAAATTATGAAACATTTATATGATAAAACAGCATGTATCAATTAAAATAAATCTTAAGACTGTAAGAATTACATTTATAGATAATAAGTGAAAAGGCAAATTGAAAAAGTACATTTAATATGATAGTATACATATATATTTTTAAAAACACATGCATGAGTAATATATTTCATTTATTGATACACATATCTATTTAGAAAAAATATATAAAAATATAGATTGCATATGCACTAAGAATAATTGTCTCTGAAGAGAGAACTGAGGTTTGCAATGGTATCACAACAATGTACGACATTTTATTTTTTTAAAATATGAAGCTTGTATGTTATTATTAGCTTGGTAGGTTCATGAGTATTGTCTATATTTTGGTTTTACTGATCTTAAACAAATTAACCAATATATATATATATATATATATATACACCCAAAACTCAATCACAAGGTGACCTTCACAACAGTTGGTAAATTATATTAATTCAATTTATCAAATACAATCTAGTGCACTGAGGATGCCAAAGATAAGATCCATGATTCCAAGGAGCTCACCCTATCTAACACACACACACACACACCAACCACACACACACACCCCTAAAGAAAACAATTACACACACGTAATTATAAAGGTAAATATGAACTTTTATAGAAATGTATGAAGATGATACTAATTTTGTTAAGGAAAGGTAGTAAAAAAAACTACAATGCTGATAGAACATATAGGTTAGTCATTAGTAAAAGTAGTTTTTAAAAATAGACAGAAGAAGAAATGGTATTCACAGAGGTGGAACCACATAAATGAAAAAGTATCAAGATATAAAACATTAAGTTATTTATAATAACACCTAGTATTGGATCATATGGATTGTAGAGGTAAGTGTCAAAAATGGACCTAGAAAGTGAGGCAAGTTAGTAAAGTGCCTGAAATGCTATATTAAAAAGTTTGAGGTACAAGCGTACATTTTAATAAAGTAATGCTGTTGAGGATATGGATAATGGATTGAATTGATGTAAAATTGAAGGAAGAATTTTAATAATGCAAGTAACAAATACTCATCATACACTACGACATGATGGATAATATTCAGATAAAATCACTTCCATGTCAGCCGCTACAAATAAAGCCTCAAAATTTCAGAAGTGAACTAAGGGTCAAAACTGGAAGGATTAGCCTGCCGGTGGCAACTCCAGAGAGAAGCCAATATTGCGGCTCAAAATAACCAGAAAAGTAGAGCACAAAATTGCTCTTCACCCAGCAGAGAGTTTTCTGACCATTTCTCATTATAAGGAATAAATAAATATATAATCAACACTCTCCAGGCAAAAGAGTTTTATTTATTTGTGAAGCAAAACCAGCTTTCTTGAAAGATTCTACTGTAAACAGGGGCCCTTTGTAACTGCACCCTTAAAATTTTGGTGCCACCTGCCAAAGGGTGGGTCTCCTTGGCTGGAGTGGGAACACAGATTGGCTCCTCCACAGGAAAACTGGGGATTTGCAAAAAACCATCAAGGACCTTAAAAAACACTTGTTTAAGTGATATTGGTACTTGTTTTACATGCTGGCTGAGACAGAATTTTTTCTTTGGCCTCCACCCTACTCTCTCCACACTGTAGAAGGGACACTGCTCTGGGCTTTGGGGCTCGCTTTAGTTGTGTCCTTTCATCCCATGAGATATTTATAAAGTTGCTTCACCTCTCTGGATTTCAGAGTTCTTACCTGAAAGTAAACTTTATTTCTCTCAACTAATTGCATCTTGGTCTGGAGTATGGAATATAGTAACCATATTACTTAGTAACTTGGTTCAGCTTGCTGATTCACAGTTCTTCAAATCCCTTCCACTAATTCAAGCTAAGGGAGATTTTGTTGTTGTTGTTGTTGTTGTTGTTGTTGTTGTTTGAGGTATCTCAAAAACGTTCCTGTGCACCATCTAGCCTTGGAGGAGACTGATGAGCAAAATGTGATCGCTAATCTATAGAGGATTTGGCACAAAGTAGTTCAAAGCCCAACCAGATGAATATTGGTATAATTAACTGATCCCAAAGGATCTGAGATCTCAGCACAGGGTAACTCTCCCATCCTTCCATCTGTGTGAGGGAGACTCTTTGGTCTTTTCAGTATTCCTGGAGAACTTCTTCAAGGACAATTTATACAGTTGGCCACTATCTTGGACTGTTTCTATGGTTCTTATTTCTGTTTCTGTTTCTTGATCAGAGTGTCCTCCTTTGTCTTATGATAAGTTGAAGTTCTTACCCATCTTACAGCTCAGGGTTTTGTTAGTGCATTCAAAGTAAGATCTGTGACTCCCTTGTAATGAAAGTATTGGGAAGAGGTAATCTAAAAGTCCTTTAAAAATCATTATTCTTAGTCTTGCCAAGGGCTTTTAGCTCTGGGCTTTAGAGACGAGGGAAAATGTAGACAAAGCTTTCACAAAGTTCTTTGAGTAGCTGAGAACCTTTGGGCAAATTTTTTACCTTCCAGGATCTTTTTTAAAAATATATAATTTGTTTATAATTAAAGTTAAAGTCAAAATGCTCCAGCAAAGGAGGTATTCAGTACGTTAGTTCAAGTTACTATGCTACTCAATTCTAATCGACCAAGAAAAAATGTGGTTGTTTTCTAGTAGCAACCCTGAATTTCAAAATTGCAGTTTTGTAGTTGTTTTTTTCAGTTTCATTTTTAAGATTAATAATGTCATTATAAATATGTTACAGTAGTTGAGAATGTGATAGAAATGGGAGGTAAGATGGTAATTTTACTTTCTCATTTACTGAACCCCTCCTCGACCAGAGGCACCACTATTGATTTTTTCGTGCCTCACAAACCAATGCATTTCTCTGGGACTTCTTTACACCTCTCTCTTTCCTTTGATTTTTCTGGGAAAAATCACCTTTCTGATTACTGACACCTGTGTAGTTAAAAATGGCTGAAGAACAGCTGGTAACGATAAATCGGCTCACTTTAAATATACAACACAAACCTCAGATGTGACCTCAGGGCTGCTGAACAACCTGACTACATCTCATGACTCAATATCCCTTTCTCCTCTTGTTAGACACCTATTCTACACCTTTTCCCATATCTGAAAACCTCCTATTGTCTCCCTACTGATGCACATGACTACTTTTTATAGTCACCTGGAAAAAAAAAAATCCATCAAATAGAGCTTAGTCATCCACTCTCCAACAAACGACAGCTGAACTGTATTAGAATGCATGCACATTCTGTGTTATCTTTTCTGTTAAAATAATGAACTATTCTGGTTCCTATTACAGTTAGCATTTTCTCATGAACACGGAATCTCATTTCCTCTTAACTTCTCAAGGACTTTACTCCTACATCATAAATTTTACACTTTCTATCAAATTAATTAACTGCATAATGTCTGAAAAGTTAATTAATTAATCGATCATGACATAAAGTCATTATGTCTTAGTTTCCTCATAGATAAAGGGAGAAATAACTGCAGGGGGTTATTGTAAAGATTCATGGAGTTAATACATATAAAGACTTTTTAAAAATTGTCTGGGATATAGCAAACACTACATATATATTAGTTCTAATTATTAGTGGCAAGAGTAGTAGTCTCCTGATCTTACTGTGCTAAAAATATGATTATGTCCTACTCTCAGATTATGTATGCTGTTGAGAGATAAATTTTAATCTCTGAGCCAGCCTCCATTTTCTCTTCTGTAAAATATGCACATTTCTTTATGATGTTTAAGCAAAACAGTGCATATAAAAGCAGCATGTAAAAAACCCTAAATTTTACATCATTTATTTAAAAATATGTATTGCATGGAGTAGGAAGAATGTGAAAATTATGGTGAACACAACAAAAATAAAAGCAAAAAACAAACCATAACACACAAAGACGTATGCAATTCAAAATGGTACAGTCTGGTTTGAGATAATTTATTCCAGTCTAATTTCTTAATCCCTTATTCCCTTCTTCTCTACCTTCCTTCCTTCTTCCTTCCTTCCTTCTTCCTTCCTTCCTTCCTTCCTTCCTTCCTTCCTTCCTTCCTTCCTTCCTTCTTCCTTCTTTGATATGTATAGTCATTTGTCACATATTCTCTGAATATTTACTCCCAAACAAGCCCGGTGCTAACGATAAAGCATTCTCCACAGTGGAGGTATTCAAGCAGAGATAAAGACCCGCCTCATACTGAGCAACCATTGATGAATGGTTGTCAAAGGGATTCAATCTTTAAATGAGTGATTGAACTAGATTAGAGAGTCCACAAATTAATGATCTAGCACAATTTCTGTAGCTTAAAGAAAAAAACAACAGATTTCTAGACCTCATTTCTTGGATCTATTGAATAGGAGTCCTGAAAATGAGAGAGCGATTACAAAGAGAAGAAATGTGTATTTTCTAAAAATCTCATCAACAAATTCTAATGCAGAAAGTCCACAGGCATTGACCAGTTTATAATGTTTTAAAATACCTCTTAGTCATTTCAATATAAAAATATAATAACCAACTTTAAAAAGGAATTGGGTATTATTATCTTAGGTTTCAGAGTTTAGAAAGAATTCAAAATAGAATGATTAAATTATTTATTTTTGTTTGTTTGTTTGATTTATTTTTAAGCAATTGCTGTTTTCTAATGGCTTTTAGTCAATCACTTGTTTAGGCATAACAAAAATGAAGGTAAAATATTCCTTTTAGAAGTAGAAAATAAGATTATTTTGGAACACAGGTCAATAGAAATGAAGGCATTTAGATTCATCTATTTAATTCTCTCGTTTGACATGCTTTTCCTGTGTCCTGGAGAATCAAATGTTCAAGTATCATTAGCACAAATGGGGCTGTTTGTCTTCCCAATTGCAGCCTGGTGATTTTTCTGTTAAATAATACCTATACCAACTAGAAGCATATATACTATTTCTAGTCCTAATGTTGTTTTATATGAGTTTCAGAGCCAGCACTGTAAATGTATGAATATCTGTACATTTATATTAATTTCTTGAATTCTAAAGCATATGAGCATCTTGGTCTTGTGTATTCAGTCAGGACTATCTTTTCACTATTTCTGCATTAAATACTAATGAGTAGATTCCTGTGGAAATTTGGCATTGTTTCCCAAACTAGAATTAAAGAAAGTTTTCTCCTGAAACAGCTGTAATCATAACACGTGTACAATTCATTGCTTCATACCAAAGCCAGCCTCATAAATCCTTTTCCGATTTTGTCTGGACAAGTCCAAATTAGCTACTATGTGACTAGCCCAGACAGTCTTTTGTAATCAAAATTGGTTAGCAAATGGCAAGAACTTCAGTGAAAGCTGTTTCCTGTTCTATGAGTTTAGAGGGAAGAGTGGGCAATTGCAACCTCCATTAGTAACTCTTAATGAGGATACAAGGATACTCTAGAAAACATTTGTGCAGTTCAGGTACCTGCGCAAGTCACCACTAAGGTTCAAATTGATTTTTTAAAAGTTTCACTTTTACATACATTCCTAAACACTTAGGAGTTGAGTTCTTTGACTCTTTCCTCAAAAACTTACTTTGAAAGATAAAAAAGGCCATGAAAACCTTTAATGTAGCTTTTATATTTTTATTTTAAAATTTATGAGTATTGGCTTTGCTAAATAATTATATCAGATATAACCATTTGAATATTTGACTGTACCCAGGAATTCAAAACATAGCAATTCCATGTGATTGCACATTTCTTTTTTTTTTTTTTTCTGGATGTAGACAGATATTCAAATTGATTTTTGCCTTCTTATTTAAATTCTCCCAGAGATTCGACTACCTAACTGACCTTGATAATTTTTATGTGTCACTACTTAAAGATGATTATAAAAAGAAACAACTCCACAGGTAAATCCACATATTAAACGTGTAAGCTTTTAAATTACAGTTAAACTTTCTAGTTTTTAAGTTTTATCTTTGCCTACATGTTACTTATTTTTAGATGAGAACAATTAAGAAGTTAATAATATTGTACACATTTTATCATAGTTTATAAAATTATATGTGGTATATTCAGTTTTTCTAACTCATCAACAAATTGGCATATTATTGATCCAAGTGTTAATTTCTAGACAGACTTTTTCTAATTTATTTTTAATTTTCCATAGAAAAAATTATACATGATTTCAAAATATCCAAGCTATTAAATCAATTTATTTTATATGTAAGATACATGGATTATAATACCTTCCTAAGAGAATTTTGGGAACGTAAGTCATATTTAGTAATTTTTTAATTTTTTAAATGTATCCAGAATTCCTAGAAACCAAAGAAAAACCTAACTCATCCTTAATTAAACTAGGAACCACTTCAGTGTAACAGCCAATATCTTCCTGTTAAAGAAGAATGGATTCTCTCCTATCTTCATAACAATGGCAATACTTATCACTTTGAAGGCTGCAGAGGACAAAGAAATAGACATCTTAGCCAGTGGCTCTAGGCCTTGAACTACTTAACTTCCAATCAGTTGTAGATATTCAAAAATTGTTCAAAGGCCTATTTGGTCCCAAAGCCTATGCTCTTGCTACCAGAAATATTTAAAAAATTATATTTTTACTCATTGGGGTTAGTACAAAATAATTTCATACCATTTGTCCCTGCTTAATTATTTTGAACACATACAAGTCAATAAGAAACTAGAACGAAAGGTGACCCCCTGGAAAAAATCAAAACAGTGGAGAATAAGAACTGATGAAAAGCTTAAGGGAACCCACAAATAAGTAAAGAAAAACTTTCACAAAATCCCAGTTAACTTTTGTTAATTTTGCAAGATCTTCTTGTTATTGACACATCCCCCTCCATATCATTAGGGTTGAAATCAACTTTTTAGCAGGTCAAAGCAGGTTTACCATGAAGCTAATGAAGGTAAACTTTCAATAGACCCCTCCTGAGGCTTGAGGACCCTTTGCATTATAACTCTATGGTCTTATGTTGTTATAAAATTAACAAACTTTTACTCAAACTTCCCTTCTGTTATACTTCTATTAATGAAGTGTGGCTTTGGGGAGGCCACAGAGAGGTTGAGGTGGGGACACATTAGTTTGCGTTCAGTAGAATATATTTATGTGGTATGAAATTACTTAAGTTAAAAGTAAGTGCTACACATCAGGAGCAATGAGTATACCTAACACAGAGATAGCAGCCTCTAAAATCATCTCCACTGACAGGAATCAGACTTCTGGAGTTACGCATGGTACCAGTATTGAGACAGGTCATGATGAGCCCATGGAACAACTTGTTAGTCTGGAAAGTAAAGTGACCCCCAAAGTATAGGGAAATGTACAAGAACATTGGGAACATAAAGGTGCTCCCAGTGACCATTTACAGTACAATATGATAGACAAAGTAATTAAATGCAGTAATTAATTATAAACTATGAATAGATAGGAATTCAGGAGTTCACATGAAAATAAGTAAGTAATTAGAGGAAAAGAGAGAAAGCACGAAAAATAATAGAGTAAATAGGGTAAAATTATTAGCAATAGGAGAATCTGGGTGAAGGTTATATACAATTGTTCTTCTGTCATTTTTATTTTTGAAACTTTTCTATAAGTTTAAAGTTATTTCCAAATTAGAAGCTTTAAAAAGGTAGGCTAGTGTTAAGCTTCTCCTAGGAACAAGTTTCAGGAATGCCCAACGGTCTTCCAGCAGTGTAGCATAAAGATGCAAAGTCAGAGGATATATTATGCTAAAAATGGGTCCTTTTGCACCCAGCATATGAAATACTAGGTAGCAGAAGGCAAAACAAGGTTTGAAATGTGTTGATCCAGAAGATAGTGAATAGGAAATTCTTCCAAATATCAGGCATGAGAACTATAAACAGACATTTAAGTTCTCATCAGTACCTGATCAAAAGGAAATCTCTCCTTACAGAAATATATGTAATATTGCAGGATATGCAATTATAAACATCACTTTTCTTTAAAAATTTGGTTAGAAACTGTGCAAAATAGAATACATTATAATATCTGTTTTGGTGGATAAAGTTTTAGCAATACTATAATAGCTAGTATATCTGTGAATTAATGTTTGAGGTGTGTATATCCCAACACACGAGATCATGTCTTAAGACATCTGCTTTGCCTTGCCCTGACAAGTCCGGGGCTTCCAGATGAAACAGCGTGCAAAATTGCCTTTGACACAGTGAAATGGCCTGAAGAAAAAATTGTTCCAGTGACAAATCTACTCTTTCCGTTAATAAGTCTGTATATGTAGCATAGTAATTAGCTGATCATACAATTATGTAATTCAGTGCAACATATCAAGCAATCTCAAAAGCATTTGATTTGTTGTTGTGTATGCATTCAATACTGAGCTGTAAAGTTGAAAGAAAGGTTTTAAAACTCAATAACGAAAACAAACTTTGATCGATTGAACTAGTGGAGGCATGGGGACTGGATTTACTTTTCCTCCCCCTACTACATACATCTAAAATAACTAAAAATCTGGTCTGAATGGCAGAAAATGTGAAACAGTGGGTTTCAATATACTGAACTGAACATCAGGCAACAAAGAGCAGCAGTCACTACAAGAGGAGAAACAAAGGAGCACTACATTACCCAACTTACTCTCTTGAGAGTTTCCAGGCTGTGACACAGGAGGAGCCCACAGACTCAACCACTGAGGAGACCAAGCCGAAAGTTCAGGAGGACAAAGGCAGCTAGCATTCATGTGGCAAAGTGCCAGACTGCTGAACAGCTGAACACAGAAATTATTCTAGAGATCTGCTAAGAGTCTCCCTTATGTATCCAGCAGAATGCTGATAAATGAATAATTATGAGAAAACTACCTGAGGGGGGAAAAGAACCACCTGAAAGGACTAGCAGTAACAGTACTTAGTATTTACAAAAGTTTAAGGAGAATGCCTCCTCCCACACAGCCAGACTAGAAAAACTAATTTTGGAGCATTGGGTAGAGTGTTCAGAAAAAAAGTCTTGTCTCAGGAGTAGGGTAAAATTAGCCCTAGAATAAATACTACTCTACTCTCTCTTAGAAAAGCTTAAAAGCAAGACACAAAAAGATCAAACTAAAGTAACTAAAGTAACTAAACAGACTCTAACAGAATACAAAAATATCTAGCACTGTATTCATTTCCTAGAACTGTGGCATAAACGACACAAATTTATACAACTCAAAAGCAAAAACAAATAAACAAAAATACAACCTGATTAGAAAATGGGCAGCGGATCTAAATCAACATGTTTCAAGACATACAAATAACCAACAAGTACATGAAAATGTGCTAAACATCACTAATCATCAAGGAAATGCAAATCAAAACTACAATGAAATATTGCCTTATACCTGTTAGAATGACTGTTATCAAAAAGTCAAAAGATAACAACTGTCGGTGAAGATATGGAGAAAAAGAAACCCTGTGCATTCTTGGTGGGAATGTAAATTGGGGCAACCACTGTGAAAAACAATACAGAGTTTCCTCAAAAAATTACAAATGGAACAACCACTTAACTCAGCAATTCCAAATCTAGATATCTACCTGAAAAAAATGAAAACAGGAATTTGAAATGATATAGGTACTCCAATGTTCATTGCAGTATTACTTACCTATAAGTCCACCAACAAATGAATGGATAAAGAAAATGTGGTAGAGTGGACATATAAAATTATTTATTAGTTTCCAAGTATTAGTTTCAGGTGTATGATGTGATGACTTGATATTCATTTATTGCAAAACGATCACCAAAATAAGTTTAGGTAACATGATTACCATTTATAGTTATATTTTTTTTCATACTGATATTTCAAATTGAAATTTAGGACTATTGGATTTTTACTTTATCCCTTCTACCTTACATCTTTATCTTTTTTTTTTTAACATACCAAAAATCTTATCTCTCAAGAACATCAACGATGATATAATTAGAATTAGAATATCATCTCGTGCATTTGTTTTATTCCATATTATACATCCTTTTTCTCAGAAAGCCACACCAACACTATCACCAATATTATGATCACTAAAAATATTTAAACACTGTAATAGGTGATTCCTTTTATCTCATACAGATGCTCAGTAAATTGGGGTCCTTCTGAAAAATTTAAAACACCCACATTTGTTCTGATTTTATTTGAAAAATGTTTTTTTTAGGCTTTTAGGATGGCACGCATGTGTTTTAAGAAAGATATGTACTTATTAATTAGAAACAGTGAGTTTGAATTTCTGAGCTATCATTTCTAAATTGTTTGCCTTTGAGCTAAATCACTATCTCTTGGAAGTCTGCTTTCCTCAACTGTAAAAGAGAGATAATGTTTAAATTTCATCATTGCTATAAGTATTAACATCCATACATTTAAAGTGCCTAGCATACGGTAAACTCAATAAATACGTCATCATTAGATTTGAAAGAAATATAAACATATGAGCTGGTGATGCCAGGAAGCCTAACATGGGACTGACAAACACATCCATTTTCATACTCTACAACATAGTTATAAAACCATGTAGATATGATCTAGGTGGACACTGATTTTTCTTAGTAGATATTTAAACACACAATTGTGTCAGATGTTGGAAGTACTTTCATATACATTTTCTCCCTAACTTCTCTTAATGAATCACTAAGGTATTACTGTTGCATTTAATACATGAGGAAATTAACCCAGAGAGTTTAAGTGGATTTGAGGCCAGACATTCTGCAAGTAGTGGCCAAAATCTATGACTTTGAAATGATATAACCTAGTGCTTTTTCTTATCTTAGACACAAAAATATTAGTGTGAAGCATAGATAACACCAACACGTCACACAGAGTGAAAACTGCAGATGGTAGAAACCTGGCAAATTTCCTTTTAGGAGTTCTAGTATTACCGCTCCCTTCCTCTTTATTCTCTCCAGAACGCATGTACTGAAGACTAGGTAATGCACTTATTGAGGGACTTTAAAGGGGACATGGTCGGGAACATTCACAACAGAGAGACTTTATGAGGTTTAGCTGAGGCACCCTGATGCGTTTTCCATGTGATACATTTTTTAACTGATGTGGTTTGAGGATGTAATATCTCTCAGCAGTTACTGCTTGTTAAACCACTTTATTGTCTCCATTTAAATGGCATGTGAAATTAAGTTGCAATCTATTTGTAATGAAATGTCAGGAAAACAAACCACTCAAAGTGGGATAGAGATGGGAGAAAAACATATTTTATTATCTTAGTCAAGGATGCCATTGGCTGGAAGGAAATGCATACATGAGTTGCTATCTGCCAGACCACAGCACGTGTCAGACAAATAGAAAACAATGAGGTCATGCAGAAGTAGCTCATTATCCATAATACAATATCAATTTTAATAGATGCCCAATTGGTGTTTGGTGTGATGTTAAAAAGCACAGGACTGAAAGTCAAGACATGTAGATTCTAGTCCTAGTTTTAGTAGTAACCAAATGTATAATTTTACTCAGTTCCTCTTTTTTAACCTCGGTTTCACTGTTTATCAATAAACAATGAAGGGATAAGTTTAGATGATACCCAGGGCCTTTTCCAGCTTGGCAATCAATCAAGACATATTTATTTAGCACCTACTATGTGCCAGGAATTTTATCATATGCTGGAAATACATTAATAAACAAAATAGATTTGATTCCTCCCTTTATTTCAACATGAAGAGAGAGCTAACAAGTGGTTTATAAGATCTTCATTAGGCCTTAATTCTGAGGAGTAAGAAAGCCCCAGGCCTTCTGCTGTGCCTGAAGGCCACTATACATTTGTATCAACAATGTAACTTGCCCATTGCACCCCACTTTATGCTCTCCTTACTTTTTGCTGGAACAATAGCAATCACTTCCTCACCAGTTTCCTTGTCTACATCTCAGTCCATCCATATAACCGTGCACATTGCTATCAGGAATTGCTATCAGTGATCCAAGAAATTTTTTTAAAATTTTGTTTTCACCATGGCAAACAAAGGCATACACAAATTCTTTAAGATGAGATTCAAAGATCACTTCATGATCTGGTTTGAAATTCCTTTTCCTGTCTTTGCCTATCACATACATTAGTCTATGCTCTAGTGGAGCTGAACTACTTATCTCTTCAACCATAGTCTGCATCACAATCTCAGTTATCAGTGTCAGTTTCTGTTACTACACTGAGAGCCCTCAAAGAGCCGAGATGCCTTCTCTTGTATGTCTGAATCCCTGCATAAGTCAGCACTTGGAGGCACGCAGTAAGATTTGTGGAATTGACTAGAAACCCTGTTGGCAGGATCTTTCTCTATCTGTTGTGTCTCTCATGCCTCTCACACTGCAAGCTGGCAATAAATATCTGTTGATTGTTGCCTAACCAGTGCTAGGCAATGATCTGTGAACTGCCAGCATCAACTTCACCTAGGAGATGTTAGAAATGCAAATTATTGAGACATCACAACTATCTTTGAGGGCAAGGACTAGGGAATTTCCAGGCTTCTCCAGAATTCTTATGCATGGTGAAGTTTGAAAAGCACCTCCCTAAACCATTACCAGAAATGAATTTATAACTTCTGACTCATTTTTCACTTAATAAAATTGATTATTTAACCAGTGCCAAAACATGTTGGCCAAGGGTTCTACTGGCTGGTAAAATATAAAAACAAAGCTAGAATAAAACCTGAGCATTGGTAAAGTTAAGGAAAATGCCAAGAATTATTTTAAGTTGCTTTGCTTATCACAACTCTACTGTTGTTCTTAGCACTACTCTCAGTGACAAACGCAACAAAAATAAACACACACAAAAGCTACATAACATGAGTAAACTCCTCTACTATAATATTAATGTCTGTTAGGCAAGGGCTAGCTAGGGAAGTGTTAATATGTTAATCCGTCTGGATAATACAACTTTAATTTACAGAGACCACCATGATATCAATTATTTATTTACTAATTAGATCATTTATTATTTCAACTAATATTTATTGAAGGTCTGCTATGTGTAATCATTGTGGAGTTACATGAATAATTAAAAGATCCAGTCTTTGCACTCAAATCGTTGACAGTAAAATAAAGGAAACATCTGATAAACACACAATTTTAAAACAGTGCCATTTGTATTCGCTAGGAGTAAACACCAGCAGTCAACCAGCCCAGCACATGAGTCCTAACCCAGCTTAGAGGGCTCAGGGAGGCTTCCTGAAGGAATTGGTATGTGTTGACTGAGACCAGAAGCACAAGTAGAAGCTATCCAAGCTAAGTGTGCGAAAAGGAATTGAGGGGAAAAAGTATATTCCAAGTAGAGGAAATTGTATTTACATGGGCCAGATAATAAGGTGGGTATAGTTGCAAAGTGCCTTTATGGAACCATGAGTTGTCCAGTCTGGATGAAGCACAGAGTGACAAAAGAGGTGAGGCGAGGTGAGGGTGGTGAGACACAGAGACAAATCATGAAGGTCTCATAAGCCATATTAATGTGAAAAAGACTAGGGTAAGGGGAGTGGGAGAGGAGAAAAGGTAGCCAAAAAAGAACTGAAGGGGTTTCAAGAATAGCACAGTCTAATTTCTATTTTAGAATAGTCTGGCTCAACTGTGCACAACTGGAGGCAAGGAGGCCGAACAGAAGTATTGTGACCTGAACCAAGTCACAGTGAGGAGGAAGAAAGCATGGTTTCAAGAGGTTAAGTGCTAAGAAGCAAAGAGCTTAATGTAATAGTGAATGTGGGATGGCAAAACAAGTCTAAGATGGTACCTGGGTTGGATCTTGGGACAACCTGTAGGTATACGCTCACTGAGATTAGGGATTTAATAGTTGTATTGGATGGAAGAGTAGAGGTGGGAGGGAGACAGCAGTGGTTGAGAGAGCGGTGAAGCTTTAACCTCAACAAGGAGATGTTATCTGAAATCTAGAAGTCTGTTGCTCCTCAGAGGCATACAATGAGACCACCAGCTCTGCTGTGAATATTCCACAGATATTTCTGAATAAATACACTCCATTGTGCAGAATGGAGTCTGCTGAGCACTCTGAATGAAAGAGGAGTCTTAGCCATAAGACAGCTCTTAATCCCATTATCAGGTTCAATGAGCCAAGGAAAAGTCTGAACACCAATGATTTTGCCCCCTGAGTTGCTTTATAACCTATGTGCTTGGTTTTTTAATTTATGAAATGGGAAAAATATTATATTAATTTACTTTGCACACTTGCCCTAAAAAATTTTCACTTAAAAAATATAAAGCATTGTACAAATTGAACATGACCATAAATGCATAACAACAGACTTGCAAAACTTTAAAAAATTCCTAATCTGTGAAACTTTTCACCAGTCTGAAACCTCTTTGAAGCCACAAGTTTTATAATCTGACTTGTTTACTACCTCATCTCTGAGCACAAGCTCTGGGAGAATATAATATTTCCCCTTGCAATAAAAAAAAGTAAAATGTTAATCTTAGAAAACTTTTTTTGAGATTACAAATCCAGAACACTTCATACGGTGCTGCTACATGTTTAAGCTTTTGGTCACTTGTTCTATATTACTATTCTGTTTAAGTGTTCTATCCTGTCTGTAATTTCAATTTGAAGATGATATTTTGAAGGGAAAGAATCCTATGATTAGTTTCAGAGAATTTGGATTTGAGTTCCAGCCTTGATATTGCCTTGCTGGGTGACTCTTGGGCAGGGTTTTTTTGTTTGTTTGTTTGTTTTTGTTTTTGTTTTGTTTTTTTCTGCCTCTTACCCTTCAATGACTTCATCTATTCTATGGAATGAAGGTGAAATTTCTTATTTTGCTTTCTTCACTGTATCACTAAACATTTATTTAGGAAGAATATACTTATGACTTTCCATATGTGGAGCAGTTTGCTTGGTTTGGCAAAGCAGAGGTTGTTCATAAGTATGGCCAGAAAGATTGTAATTAGAAACAATACAAAACAGCATGGCACTAACAGTTAATTTCTTCAAACTGCAGAAGGGCAGAGAACAGAACAACTAGCAGCCTGAGTGAATAAAAGAAGGCATCACAATGGAGGTAATCAAGCTATTTCTTGAGGAGATAGTTGAATAAATGGGTGGTTGAAGGCTTTTGTCTATATTTAGAATAACATGTAATAAAGACAGAGTCACGTTTGGAGGTTATGAGAGATAATTATTACTATTAAGAGTCATTGCTATCTATATGTATGAATACTACTGAAAAAATGCAAGGCTCAGGCAATTTTTTCTATTAACAAGGCCCATACATTTACCCATCACTACTTTTTACCCAAACTATTGAAATACACTTCTGAAGCATCCAGTGTTAGTGCTACACATGAACTTTGTGGTCTGAAATAAGGACAAGGTTATGACTTAAAGGATATTACCCAAAGGATCCAAGACCAATGAATTGGAAAGGTGAGTATGAATCAAAGTCTTCAGTATTTAATAAAGTTCAAAGCCAAGGAATCCAGGTGTCCACACCAGGTCCAAAAGGTAGATGGGATGCAACAAGATGGAAATAAAATCAAGGGTTAAATGCAAGATGGAAAGTGACATGGCCGCAGATCATGAAAGGAGAAAGATCCTGGAATCTAGTACTGAAATTTGTTACTTTGTTTTATTGGATATCAGTCATATAAAATGAGTCGTGTAGGTCACTTTAATTTTTTTCCTAATTCTGCTTTTGTAGTTCCTTAATGCTGCTTCTTGTATTACTATGATCTGTATCTTGGCTTTAAAAAGACTCCTGGCTTTTAAATCCAGTTTGAATTTCCCACCTATCATTACCTTTAATTCGTTCTACAGATAGTCTAATTTTCTCTCTTTTGTTTCTGTAGGTAATTTTTTAGAAATGTTGATCCCAATTTTATTCAAATACTACTAATGAAAAAACTTACAGTTTTAAATATGGTTTTATTTTTAAAATTTGAAGTGAAGGTTGGAAAATACTCAGGATGCATGAAAAAAAAACACTTTCACATATTAAAGCATTAAAAATAAAGCATTGTAAATATCCTATAAATGAAGATGTGAATACCCACTGATCAAATAGTCGTACTCACAGCACTGAACAAAACTCTTAGGACACACACACACACACAAATCCATTTGTCTATTTTCAAAAAATTATAAAATACAACAGGAAGATACTGTTAATATTCTAGTGGATTTTTAAAATTCTAAGAAAGCTTTTAAATATCCATGTTTGTTATACAGTCAAGAAATGGACAATCTCTAGGACTACTAATGAGGATTTAAAATAGTCAAAGCTTTCTAGGGAGCTGTTTGACTATGTATGCCAAACTTTAATAAATGTGTCATACCATTTGTCTCAGAAGATCCACTTCAAGACATTAAGCTTCTGGAAGGAAAATTTATGGCCCCATATTCTGACCATCCCAGATACTTGTTTCTCAGTGACAGAGGTATAGCAATGAATGTACGTATGGACTGAAAAGGTCTTTCACAGTTAATCTTAAATACTTTTTGAACTCTAGGCATCTTCCCCTCTCTCATTGGGAAGCGAATTGTAAATTCTAAACCACACTTTCTGTGAGACCTAAGTATAATTTGGCCAGTTCTAACACTGTTTTGCTCAATCTGTAGTGTGATGCCATTGATTCATACTCCTCTTTTTTAAAAAAAAAAATTATTAAATTAAGTTTTTATTTGAAATTTATCTTACTTTTCAAATGATAATTTTTTAACTTTATTGGAAGAAACTATAAGTATTTAAAAGAAAATTTGGGTGGCTCAGACCCAATAATCCTAGAAATCCAATGTGTTCCAAATACCAACTTGATTATTTCCTGCCTTTAAAAACATTTTTCATTGAGTTCTCTGCTCTGCGACTTTTGTTTTATGTTTTATGGTTTGTAAAATATCTAAAATGCATAGAAGTTTTTAAAGATGTAGTATTATTTTTTTCTTACAATAACTTTATGAATAAAGTTCTAAATTTATTCTATTTTACAGACGATGAAAATGAGTCTCAGACTGGTGAAGTTATTTGTAGAAGATTTCAGCTAATAGTTCCTAGCTGGGCCTCAGAATCAGGTTTTCTACCTCCAGGACCCAAGCTCTTGATATAACACTAGATGCCTTCCTGGTCTCAAGACCTCTCAGAAGTACTCCAGAATCTTTGGCAATATCTCCTTCCTGGACTGTACCTTGTTTTCAAGAGTTCTTCTCAGTGAGATCATCTATCTGTGACTGAGACCAGAGCACACAATGGTCTCCAGGAGTCCTCTCTCCAGAGACTCTTGATACACAGTTACTTTCTCAAGATCATTGGCAGTGTTCAACACAGGGTCCTGTGCTGCACCAGTACAAATTTACCAAGGCCAAATTCTTGGTCTTCAGGGAATTTCTCTGGTTGTTATGACTCTTTCACCTCACCAAAGTGCATATAAGATACTTGGCTAAATAACTACAAGCCATAGCTTGGAAACTCCCAAGATTTTTCTAAATTTAGCTTAATATTTATTTCTCTTTCTATACCCCAGAAATGTTATTCCATCTGTAAACAGAATTCTGGAGCCCAACATCAAACCAGGCATAGTTGGAAATGGAATAATATTTAAACTGTTCTGAATCAGTTGTGAAAATGACAGCATATATGTTGTTATTTGTAAAAGCTTCATAAATATTGCCAGATGCTATAAAGTTCTCCAGAGAATATTGGCTCTTGCTCTGGTGTCAAGCAATGCAGAGGGATAATCTAGATGGAATGAATCACAATTAAATTCATCAAGCTCCTCTCTCTGGTGTTTAAGACCCACCACCATACTGCTTAAACTTGCTTTTCAGTCCCTTTTTGCATCAAATTCCAAGGTTCCAGCTAATATAGATTATTTGCTTTTCTCGAATATGCCTTTGGTGTTCACATTTCATGACTTTACCTATGCTGACCCTTTGATCTAGCAAAATAATGTTATTAATAAGAATCTACATTTACAAAGTATCTCTATATGTACTATTTTATATGATGTTTGCAATAGCCCATTGCCATTTTACAAATTAAAAAAAAAATTCAGGAGGTAAACACTTTACTGAATGTCTCTCTCCTAGGAAGTTACAGATCAAAGATTTGATCGACTTCAAAGCTTCACCATGCCATACAATTTAAATGAAATTTAGGAGAGGTGCTTTCAATAAATACTATTACATATTTTTGTGGTTTAATGAAATTATATGTTAAACTAATATAAATATCATTGGTATTAAAGATTGAAGGAAATAAAGGAATTTAGACTTATGAACAGCAAAAAATTGAGAGTGGCATCTTTCACAAATAGAACATTCTTTCTTTTCCTCTTTTTAAATTCTTACTCATCAGTAGGATCTAATGTCACTCCTGTTGGGAGCCTTTTTTGATCTCCCCTTCAGAGATGAGACTGGAATAAATGGCCTTGCCATTCTGCGGCACTGTGATGTTTTTGATAACAAAAACTAATGCATTTGATTATTCCTTGTTTAATTTTCTGTTTGGTGTTAGATTGAAAGCTCCATAAGGGACAAGGACTGTATCTATTTTTTGCTTTACTCTTGTGTATACTTAGCACATGGTAGCCATTTATATTGATTATTGAAAGAAAGAGAGAGAGAGGGAGATAGAGAGAAACAAAAGAAAGGATTGTAAAAAGACTTTAGACTCTAGAGTCGAGCCACACTTATCCACTTAAGAGGGTTTTGTTGTTGTTGTTGTTTGACTTTGAAAGGTTACTCAAATTCTCTCAACTTACTTTCTCATCAGTAAAAGGGTCATTCTAGATAGAATAACAGTTGTTTATAAGAGATCTTATGAAGTACCTAGAACACAATAAACAAAGGAAAAGAATATTTTTTTGGTATCCAATTCCATGACCTTCTCAGAGTTATAGTGTGATTCTAGTCTTTTGGTAGCCATTTTCTAATGTCTCTATCCATGTTGTAACCACACAGAGAAATCCCTTGAATATTTCAAAACGAATTCACAAACATGCATTCATTGTCTTTATACTCAAGACTACACTTCAACCTTTATTCCCTATGCCAGTTAAAGGCACAACCATTCACACAAATGACCAAGTCAAAGCAGAGGCTTTATCGCCTACCCTCACCATCATTGTTTTCCTTAGTATATTGCAGTGCTTTTACAGAGGCATAATTTTTCCTTCCAGGGGACATTTGGTGATGTCTGGAGACATTTTTGGTTGTCACTATGGGGAAGAGGAGTTGGCATTTAGTGGGTAGAGGCCAAGAATGCAGCTAAACATCCTACAATGCATAAGACAGTCCCCAAAACAAAGAATTATTCAACCCAAGATATCAGTAATGCTGAGGTTGAGAAAACATGGTCCACAGTGAGGGGTTAGTACACTTTCAAAACTAGCTTTCTAATTATTGGTCTTTGAAACTGTTGTCAGTACTGTGTAATTTGCTAATGGAAAAAAGGATGACTTCCTCCAGAAGTGCTGTAACTGCCTACATTTCAGTAGAATTTTGGCAAGATTGCTGGTGAAATCTAAGATGGACTGATTTGGAAGGAGTTATGTAGATTCTCTTGATTCTCTCTACAATAGCAGTCTCAAAGTCTGGTCCTGGGACTCTCAGAGGTCCCTGAGACATTTTGAGGGAGTACTCAATGTTAAAAACATTTTACAATAATATTGAGATGTTATTTAACCTTCTTCGCTCATTATCTTATGATAGTATAGTTTTTCAGAGTCTACATGATGTCCAATATTAAAACATATTAAATTCAGAAACAAGTATAAGTATCCAGCTGCTTTCTATTAAACCAAACATTAGAGAGATGTGCAAAAATGTATAACAATACCACTGTTCACACATTTTTGTTTTTTAAAAATATGACCATTTTCATTGAAAATGTTATTTGTATTAACATATAATGAGTTTATTGTTATTTTTAAAACTAATTAATAAATAAATAACTTTGAAGGTCCTCAGTTTTTATTTCTAACATAGAAAATGTTAATAGATATAACCTATATAAACAAAAGCACTTTGAGATTCTGAAAAAAATTTAAGAGTAAAAGGGATCAACAGACCAAAAAGTTTGAGAATTGTTATTATAGTGCAGTGCTCCTCATAATTTAATGTGTACACATGTATGATATGTTAAAACACATATTCCAATTCAGTAGGTGTAATGGTTAATTTTATGTGTCAACTTGACTGGGCCACTGGGTGCTCAGGCATTTGGTGAAATATTATTTTAAGTATGTCTGTGAGAGTGGTTCTGCATGAGTTTAGCATTTGAATCTGTAGACTGAGTGAAGCAGATTGCCATCTCTAAAGTGAGTGGTTCCCATCCAATCAATTGAAGGCCTAAATGAAACAAAAGAGTGCGCCTCCCAAGAGTAAGAGGGAACTCCTCTAGCCTGACTGCCTTGAACTGGGACATTGGCTTTTTCCCTACCTTCTGACCCAAACTAAAACATTGGTTCCTCCAGAGTCTTGATCCTACTGGCATTCAGACTAGAAATACACCATCAGCTCCCCTGATTCTCAGACCTTCGTACAAATGAGAACTATACCACTGACTCTTCTGGGTCTCCAGCTTGCTCACTGCATACCTTGGGATTTGTCAGCCTCCACAATTACATGAGTCAATTCTTTATAACAATTTTCTTTACACGTGCATATTTCCTATTGGTTCTGTTTCTCTAGAGAACCCTCATCAATAAAATAGGTATAGAGTGGGGCTTGATATTCTGCATTCTAACAAACCTCTCAGGTGATGCTGACACTGCTGGTCCATGGGTCGTACGTACTTCTAGTGGTAAGGGTCAGAGCATCAACATCCCCCGAGAGTTTATGAGAAATATAGACACTTAGACCTTGCCTCAGACCTACTAAACAGAGTCTTCACTTGAACAAGATACCAGGTAATTCGTTTGCACATTAAAATTTAAGAGACACCGGTCGAGATCTTAACTAGTCACTTAGTGTTTCTGGGTATAGTGTCAATAGTTAACAGAGCAGCCAAACTCTAAAATGAAACACCAACAGAAATTATGGCATTACTGTCTCTAAGAAGAGACAATACAATTTCTGTGTATTTGATGTCGTTCTTCTTGGAATGGGGACTTAGCTTTGAGTGTTTACTGAACATTATTTTAAGTCTAGATTTTTTACATTGCTATGTGCTGCACTATTAGAGTGGACCCACAGAGCTGGAAGTGATCTTATGGGTTATCTAGTCTAACTGCTTCATTTATAGGTGAAAAGTGATGCTTGGCGAGGGCAATTCACTCGCATAGGAAGCAGAAGAGAGTAAATGGAGGCAACCACCTGAGTTCAACTCACAGCTCTTACACTTCCTCTGGGGTTATCCTCTTGCTCCAAAAACAAGCTATATACAACCTCCAGCACCACCAGAGGTCTAGAGGTACAGTGATAAGAATGTCTCCACTGAAATTTTGCTAATTACTGAGTATTTTATATAAATTATTATATAATATATTACATATTTGTATTTATATTTAAATTTATATTATATATTTATATTTATCATTGAACAACTGTTTACTGAGCTTTTGCCAAGTGGTGCCAGGAACTTAGACATCATTAAAAGTAGTGATTTTGTTACATGACAATTATTTGTAGAATTACTTAACAGAGCTCAGATCTCCTGATTTCTACTTATGTTTACTTAACTGTATGTCATACTGCCTTGCTTGGCAGATGAAGACGGCTGAAAAATTAAACTACTCACCCAGTTAGGACAGTGGGCCTGGGACCCGATTCTGGATTCATTATAATTGTTCTCTCTGCAAACAAACTAAAGCCTTGAGAGCAGAAAATGACTTTGAAAATCATTAGTAACTGAAAGCTCCTTCCCAACTTTCTTCTTTTTCCTCTGAAAATAAAACTGCTTGAGAGAGAGAGAAATAGAAGAAAAGAAAAGGCACACTGTTTGATGTACTACTTACTGTATGTTGGAGGGTTCTGGAAAATCTTATAATGTGTTCTGTGCTCAGAGACAAAATTTTCCAAAAGGACATTTGTATTCTTTTCTTCCAAGAGTCTGTATCCTGTTATACTCTGGAAGAAGTGACCTCATGGTGTTTGTATTTGTCTCTCTCACGAAACCTCTTTTATGGTATTAATGCAAGTGCAGATCCTAGGATATGTCATACATGAGGCTTTGACTTGGGCAGGTCATTCAAAGAACATGTTGCTAGTTTTATAATGGCGTCATCTTGTTTTATAGTGGCAGGGGGCAGGGAGGGAGAAAAATGAATAGGAGGAAATTCTATGCCAAGTTACTTGGAAAATATATGCTGTAGCAATAGAAAGAACCTAATAAAAGTGAAAGAATATTAAGTAGTGATACATGTTATTAGTCTCAGAGGAACTGACAGTAATCACTGTAATCCCTTACAGTCTATTAGAATTATAAAGTGGTTGCTTGCACATTACCTCATTTCTATAATACTTTACAGTTTATGAAATATTTCCTCATAGATCATCTTGGTTGTTTCTCCCAACATCCTTGTGAGTTGTGCAAGACTGATGTTATCTCACATTTATAGGTAAGAAAACTGAGGCTTTGAAAGAAATAAGAATATGTAAATTATTTTACATAAAATTTGGCAACCTGAAAAAACTCTTTTAAATACATGAACTAGTTAAATTTCCACAACAAATATCTGTAGTAAATAAAATTATTACTCCCATTTTCACTTAAGGAAGACAAAAGACAGAGAGAGTACATGACAACCCAGATTTCACAGCAAATCAAGTTGCAGAGTGAGAACTTAGATACAGATTGACTCCTTAAAAAGTGTTCTTTCCACTACATAAAATTACCTCTTTATAGAACATGGGCTTTGGACTCAGCCAGACACGGGTGTAAATCTTGGCTCTTATACAGGTGATTGCAGGGTGAAGTCTGAAAAACCACTTAACATCACTAAACACAGCTTTCTAATCAGTGAAATAGGAAAAGTAATCCTTACATCATGGGATTACTGTGAGGAAAAAATGAGCTAATGTTTGTAAAATGTTTAGCATAATGCTTGACACACAGATAGGGTCCAATGACTGTTATTGTAATAAGTTTTATCTCTGGCCCCTATCAGTACACAAGCCCTTTCCATCCCAATTTTATTTCCACCAGTGTGCTCAAAAGTTTTAGAAAACGTCATTTGTTTTTTCAGGGGGAGCTGTGGACTCCTCTCAGAGCAGTGTGGGAAGATCTGCCCTAATATCTGGACAAGAAGTCAGGTTTGAAGTTCCAAAGCTTTCATCTCCCTCCTTTCATGTCTCCAGAACCCATGCAAGCCCTCTCCCTTCCAACCTGGTCCCAGCTGCAGGTCTGAGGGAACAAGATAAAGTGAGAACTATGCTCAGAAAGAAAACAAACTGGGCTCTGTCTGAAGATCTGGGTAAAATTTCAGAGCCAGGACCCCACACTGAGAGGCTCCCACTCACCCTAAGGAGTATTTTGTCAACCTCAGCTGTGCCTACTGCACCTCTAAGAAATGTTTAACTTGGTCTGCTGTCTTACTGTCTTCTCTGGTGAGTCCCTTGGCCAACCACAAATGCTTAAGGCAGATTTGAGGCAAAGCCACCCTTATGGTCAGGGAATTACAAAGGTGTGTAGAGATCAGCCTCGATCACTTATTTGTTAAATGTGCTACTCATTCTCATGAGTGACAAATATTCTCAAGGCATTCTCCCTCTTCCTCGGACTCAGCACTACATTGTGGCAGAGTGAACACGACCAGGGGCCCTCCTTAGCTTTGTGGGACTCTGACTCTTGACATTAATAAACCTCGCAGCCCACTTGATCTAAATTGTTTTGGGTTCTCTAAGTGCACCTTGCCTCTCACTTTTGAGTGCTTTTGCACATTTTCTTTTTTTCCCTCTGAACTGTTTGTTGCAAAGTGAATTCCTTTTGTTCCTAAAACTATTGCTCAAGTAGTCCTTTTTTTTTTTTTTCGATTGTTCATGGTTTATTGAATATATTAGAGCACAGGAGAAAGATTTCAAAAGGCTCACGAGGTGTTTGAAATTCATCATGCCGACTATAGGCCGAATGATGTGCAGGTGGAACAGATCGCCAAACTCCAAAAGCTTAGCATCTCCTATGTGTCACAAAAACTTAATGACCTCTTGATCCAGGGCTGAGACCTCAGAAGACAGAGTTATCTCTCCTTTCTCTCTCTTCCTGCAGCTTGATGAGATAACTTAACACGAGGCCTCCTAATTCCACTTCATCAGATGTGTGACATAGCCTGCTGTCTTGTGTGCAGAGCTTCTTGTTGTTAAGAAATAGTGGCAACTTCCTTGCACAAGCCCTTGTTGGTGTGGAAGTCAAGTCATTCTCCCAGCACGTGTAGTACTTCTCAATGATGATCTGGGTCACCTTCTTCACGGGCTTAGTGTGAACGTGGCCATCTTAGCGGCTCTTTGGTCAAAGAGGCTCATAGCTGTTCTTTTAAGAAATATCTCCTGGTTGCCTCTCTTCCTGAGGAGCTGCCTGGGGTAAACTTGGCGATTTTATCTTTTGTCTCTATTAAGGCCTTTAAATGTTCTATATAGATTTAATGTTCACAGGTCTATTGATTTATGAAACTCAGTGCTAAGCACACGATAGAAGTTTTAATTAGAGAGTGTGAAAGTTTTAAAAATCTTAACATTTTATATAATGGTACCTTTGTCTGTCCTGTGCTCCAACACTACTGTGATTTTATTATTATTATTATTTCTGTCACCATTCATAGTTGGGAAAAATGTTAAAGTTTAGTATAAAAATGACAATTTATTTGGATCCAGGTTAATGACCCCTTGATCAAACAGACTGAAGTTCAAATATCAACATCTCTCTGTACCAAGAAAATATGAGCTTTTTGAGAGTCTGTTTCTGATTGGTATATTACTTATGAGGTGGTATGAAAAAAAAACAGACAATACCTGTAATGATGTCTAACATTTGGCCACTACTAAATAAATTTTAAATGTTATTATTTTATTGAGATTTCATGGAACAATGAAAGAAGCCCAAAATACTCTGGATTTAAATCCCAAACTCTTGTCTTATTAGTAACTTGGGCCTCTTTAAATGTCAATTTTCTTATCTGGAATATGAGTTAGTAACACCTACTATGAAGACTTTTTGTAACAAGTAATACAGTAAGAAATGTGCTAGCATGGGCCTGGAAAATATACATGCTCAATAAACAGTCAATTGAATGAATGAATGGCTAATATTTTAAAACATAATTAATTCTACTTTGAGTCTGAAAAATTTCAGTTCCTAATGAAATTAAGTTCTCAAAAAGATGATTCTGAGTTTACCTACTTATTAAAAATTAATTAAAGCTATGATAAACTATTGGTTATTTTAAAATAAAGAAGTAAACATTTCAAGATGATGTCAACTCTTCCTTTTTTTTTTTTTTTACAAACACTTTTTCACCAAATGCGAAGATTCTGAAAACATCTGAAGGGAGCTGATTAAATAAGCAAAACATATTTCAGTTAAAAGATCAAAGCAATTATAAGAAAATAAGATTTTAAGTGAACAGCAATAATTACTTATTTTTTAGTTAACTCCATTTTTAGGTATAAAAATATTTTTTTAACATATTACTTGTTAATATGTTAGGGACCCATAGTTAAAAATAAATATAAGTACAAGTAAATATAAAATACTTTGAAAAATAGCTGATAAAATCTCTAAATACTTAATAAATGCAATAATTAAATATTTATTGAACACAGGGTGCCAGTGACATATGGAGAACTGAGGCCAGTTAGATTCCACAATCTGATTGCTCAGAAGAGAGGCCCAGTTTCTCATCTACACTACAGACTTGCTGTTTGATTAACTGTTGACTATTGCATTTCTCCCTAGATGCTAATCAGTGCTTTAGAGTCTCAAAGGCCAGGGTGGATGGTATGTGCTGCATGTGAGCTGCACAACTCTGACCACCCCAGAGAGTTCTTCCTAATTCTCTAGCTGATGTTTAACATGATAATGGAATAAAACATTAACAGATGCTATGTCTTAACTTGGTCTGCTGTCTTACTGTCTTCTCTGGTGAGTCCCTTGGCCAATGATCATCTGACTCTAACTTTGGAAAGCTGCCTGGTAGAGTAAAGGGAGGGAGCAAGAGAGGAGAAGAGGGGGCGGGGAGAGAAGGAAAGGAGAGAGAGAGAGTACAGAGAGAGACAGACGGCGCGCGCACGACACACACACACGACGAAGAGAGAGAGACAGAGACAGACAGACAGAGAGAGAGAGAGAGAGAGAGAGAGAGAGAGAGAAGAAAATGGGAAGAGAGGGAAAGAGAAAGAAAAATTTTGTGTTGGGCTGCGAACTAAGATATCTAGACTGTAGTTTCATGGCAGCCAGTCACTTCCTGTGGGAACTTGGGAAAAGTACTCCCCCCTCTGTGACTCAGTTTCATCTATAATATGAAGCAATAGGATTAAGTGGCTTAAAATCACTTCTAGAGCTCACAATAGTATTTGATGCTTAAATTTCAGTTATTCATTGCAATCTATTATATACAGTTATAGCCTTACCAAGACACTAAAACCTTTATGAGTAAGACTAATCTGGGCATTTGGATAGATAAGTTTTATTATTCTATCAATAAAAAGGAGGAGGAAACTAGTAACATGTTGACTGCCTGTCATACATTATTATGTAGTTCTTCTTTTATATGATAATAAAGTTGTTAGGTAGACTTTCCCCATTTTAGAGAAGAGTAAAATTAAGTTTAATGGTAAATAAGTTGACTAAGTTCTGGATGTTAATTAGGAAAGTCAAGATTTGATTCTTTCTATTTATTTACTCATTCCTTTAATAAATATTTGTCAGCACCATGCCAGGCATTGAATTAAGTGTAGAAATAGAGCAGGAAACAGTGTCTCCCCAAATCATATTTCTTTCTTACTAAACTAAAGGTATATACTTAACGGAATATCTTGAGGATGTCAAGAAAAAATAATTTGATTTTCTAAAATAATTAAATATTTAAGAAAAAAGATCTCCAAATCATTTTAGAGTTTTTTCCAACTCAGGATCCAACTCTTCCCATTTTACACTGAGAATATAAACTTCTTAATGAGAAATAATGGATTTTATTAATCTACAAACATAAAACATGCATAAATTTCTCCTTTTTTAAAAAAGGAGCAACACTAATATTGTGAAGTAGAGACAGCATTTTTTTTGCAAAAAATAAAATTTCTAATGTAAAAGGCAAATGTAAGTACTTAAGAAACAATACTAAAAATGAATAACTAAAATGATAACTAAAATGAATAATTAGAGAATATTAACAGGCAGACCCTATTATTGGGTGATTTCAATGTATTAGACATTCAGCTAGGTACTATAGAGGATAATGAACTCAAAAGAATTCTGGTCACATCAAAGTGAATGAAAGATTAGTCAGGTTCTGTTCATTTCTTTCGGGCACAACAACTCCTAATACTATTAAAAACAATAATTCACACTTATTGTGTTCTAAACTATTTACCAGGTGCTGTGTTAAGTCCTTTGAAATTGTTACAGCATTAATCTTCTCAATGTTCCTATAACATAAACATATCTTTTCTGTTTTACAGATGAGGAGCTCTGAGAGTTAGAAAAGCTAAACAACTTGTATAAAGATATACAGAAAAGTGGGATAGCTGAGATTCAAAGGCAGATTCTTCTGAGTCCAAAGCAAATGCTCTTAACATCTAACCTAATACTCATTTAAGACCTCAAGACTAAAAATTAACATATTGATGAAATTGTTAATACCATAAAAATCCAGATATGAACTGATTTGGAACAAAGACAATGAGTGAAGATTAAAATATGTTCACTTTTAAATGACATTAAGATATTTAAGTGGACTTCCAATCAGATTTCAATATGACTAGGGTATAGACTTGCTCGCACAAGGATATAGCCTGCAGCAGGGCTTAAAGGACAGAATACAGGAGAGATGGGACAACTTGACACACCTAAGCATCTGTCAAAAAACAAACTGCATACTGAATCAAACAAAGCAGAAAGATGAGTTATTGCAAGACTTTCAACCTGCAAGTGGGAAAACTTAAGTCTAAAGGAGCAATGAGTTCAAAGTCGGTTACAGATGAAGACATTTTTATGAGATAAATATGGAAGTTATTGGCTTCTCAGTTGGTTGATTCCCAGGGGTCTTCTTTCTTATTTGGATCAGGATAACTAAGTCAGAGGAACAAGGATGTCCAGAAACAGCACGGATAGTCTTGGTTTTGGGGCATTAGCTGATGTCCTCTAATGATTTTCGAGAAGAGCTGTGAATTCCTACGAAATTAAGTTGTTTCTTATATGCACCTGGGTTGACTGTTTCCATTTTGTCTTTGACGTAAGTGACTCTGTTTTAGTTTGGTTCTACACACCTTTAGAAAAGCTTGGACTTCTAAAACTTTAAGAAGACCCATAGGTAGATTTCATGGTCTCAACCACCTAGAAGCATAGGGTAAGAGTTCAATATTTGTGTAAAGACTGAGGGGCTAGTGTATGAAGTGACATGGTGCATTTCAGAAAGTAGAGTCTTGGAATCCTTCACTATACTAGGTAAAATGGAGTTTGAGAAATTCTAGTGGAGTTCTTTTTCTTTTTCAAATTTCTTTGACTCTGACCCACAGTAAAAAATATACATTTATCACAACCCACTACATGTATCTATATAGATGCATGCAGATATTTAGCTGACATTAGTATCTTACAAAAGGAATATTTGTCCTTACTACAGGCATTGCACTCTTACATTTTTCTACTACATTAGATTTTATTTTTTATATTGCTGGATTTGATTAACTAAATTGATTTCACAACTCACTAATGGGATATAACTTGTTGCTTTAAAAGTATTGGCTAAGAGGTCACTGGGAGAGGTAAATACTAACACACATCTTTTGTGCCCTAGAGAAAGCAGTAGCCTAGGGAGCATCCCAGCCCATTATTAAAAATATTCGACTTGAGGATGAAAGTGAGTTCAGAGTCATGAATATAATTTGGGGGTCTGGGTACAAGAAGATAGATGAAATCTTGCACTAGATAAGTTATTTAGAAGGAGAAACACAAAAAAGAGAGCAAAGCACAAGATCAAAAATTAAACTCTACAGAATACCATGTTTTTGCAGTGGAATAAGGAAGAGGAATTAGAGAAAGAACAAAAAAATGTTTACATGATAATTTAATAAAGTATAATTTACAGAAATTGTTTTGGAGTCAGGAATCATTGATCTATTTTACATTGATTTTTAAAAAAGGTCAATACTATTGCCAGTATATGTGCTTTGTTGTGTACTATACAATAATTTATTCTCAGTAGGGTTATGAACTAGTTTCTAATCTAAAATGTTTGCAAGAGGCCAGGAAAGATGGTTTATTCTGCCACCTAGTGGTCAGTTTGATCGCGCTGTCAGTTGTGTGTTGACAAGTACTGGGCTGGAAAAAATAAAAACAAAATTTACCAAAAGACACATTTTAATTATGGTACATGCTTTGTGAGTGTTGGAAGCCAGTCAACAGAGAGAAATATCAAAATCGGATGCAGGCCCTCCTTTTAAAGTTGAAATTGGATACAGAATATTTTTCCTCATAAAATTCTAGAAAAAAAGGATACGATAGAGGACTTGCTTAATATATTAACAAAGAATTAAAATAAGTCATTAAAATATGTAAAAAAATACAGAAATAAATAAGTAGGCAAATTGAATAGCACACAGAGTCCAGAAACAGAATTATATAAAATATTGAAATTCAGCTGATGATGAAAGTGTTATTTCAAATCAGTGGGAAAAAGGAGAGTAACCCTTCAATGAATGGTGCTGCCAAAATATGTTACACATTTGGAAAAACAATTATTTTCAACTTCAAGCCATATATCAATATAAATTCCTTATGGTATAGAAAGGTACATGTAAAACAAAACAAAACAAAACAAAACTGAACGTGTTAAGGAGAAATTGTTGGTGAATTTCTATAATCATATGGTGGGGAGAATCTAACCAAAACAAAGCTCCAGAGGCATAAAATAAACTTTTGAATATACTTGGCTACATAAAAGATTTCAATTTCTTTGTGACAAAAGACACCATAAACAAAGTTAAACAGCAAATGACAGACTAGAAATTACATTCAGAATATAAAAGTGCTTGTATATGTTCATATCAATAAGAAAACAAATCAAGAGAAAATGAGCAAATGGTTTTGACTGGGATTCACTAAAAAAAATACAAATGGCCAATAAACTGATAAAAAGTTGCTTAAGCTTAATACTTATCAGAAAAATGAAAATGAAAATATTTTTATTTACTTTTAAAGTTTGGTAATAATATCAAGAATGTGTAACAATGTGGGGAAATTGGTGTTTTCAAACACCTTGAAGAGTGACAAATTAGTGAAGCAGTTTTGGAAGGCAGTTTGGCAGAATCTATAAAATTTTTATTTATATATATATGTATATATGTATATATATACACACATATATATATATTTTTTAACACCTTCAGCACTTGGTATTCCTACGTGGGCTTCCATACAAATAGTAGCTAATCGGGCCCGACCCTGCTTAGCTTCGAGATCAGACGAGATCGGGCAAGTTTAGGGTGGCATGGCCGTGACTTTATAAAATTTTTAAATTCACATATTTTGACATAGCAATTCTATTTCTGGAGTCAATTCTCAGGAAATACTTACATATGTGTACAAAGATACATGTTCATTGCTTTATTTTAGTGACAAATGGGAAACATGTTAGAGTGAAATAATTTTCCTCACTTGTTTTCCCAAACGCCACATGCTCTTGGCTTTCATCCCTCCTCAACCGGCAACTCAGATTAGATCTCCTTTTTTGGTTCCTCTTTCTGTTGCAGTTCCCCAGGACTCAGTCCTAAGGTCTCTTCTCCATCTGTACTCACTTCCTTGGTGACCTGATCTGGTCTCTTGTTCTCTGCTTTGACATTTACAACTCTCTACTTGACAATTTACATTTCTAGCTCAGATTCCTCCTTTGACCTCCAGATTCATACAACTACCTGCCTATTGACATCTTCTTTTCTGTACCCAATATGCATCTTATGTGTGACTTGAAAAACAAACTCTCCATCTACCTGGTCTCACCTTAATCCTCTAGATCTCAGTAAATAAAGATTTCATCTTTTTTAGTAGCCCAGAACAAAATCCTAGAAGCTATATTCAAAACCATTTTCTCTCATTTCCTCCGACCACTTCGTCAGCACTTTATACAGCCCTATTATCAGCAGTACTTTAAAGATATATGACAATTCAATCTCTCATGTCCCCCATTCTTGCTACTTTGCTCTGAGCCGCTATCAATTCTTACCTGAATGACTGAAATAACCTCCTGACTGGTCACCCAAATTTTACCTCATCCCATGTGGTATGCTTTCGATAGAGCAGGAAGAATGATTCTTTTAAAATGAAAGTCATATCCAGTCTCTCTCTTGCTTAGGTTCTCCACTGGTTTCGCATCTCACTCATGGTAAAAACCAGCATTTTTACAATAACTTCTAAATCTTAACATAATGTTCATTTCTTAATTTCTCTCTTCCCTCCCCTAAACCTATCTCACTCACCTACCAACACTCTCCCCTGGCTCATGCTGCTGAAGACTCTTCACCCTCCTTTGAAATCTTCAAACCTCTGAGACACAACCTTGACATAGGGCCCACACACTTATTGCTCTTCTGCCTGTATTTCAACATGTATCCTTCGCCTATTTCAAGCCTTTACTCAATTGTCATTTTCTCATTGAGCCTTTCCTGACGAGCCTATTTAAAATTGCCCACTTCTTCATTACCATCTAACATAATATTTTATGCTTTATGAATTTCTATATTTATTTTATGCTCCCTCTAATTAGATCATTTTTTTACTGTTTTTCTTATTTGGTTAGTTGATGATTTTGTTTATTATTATTTACTGGTGTATCTCCAGCTCTTAAAATAGTTGTTTGGTACTCAGTAGGTGCTTAGTACTTGCTAAGTGAAGGAATGATAGTTCAGCAATAGTAGAGGATCATGACTATGATATTTAAATTTTTTGTTTGAATATTTCTCAAAAAATAATGAAAAACTATGGCATCAACTTTATTTTAATCAATGTTTTATTACAAAAAGATATGGTTTCTAATGGTTTTAATAATGAGCACATGCTTTAAATATATCTTTATGCAAATTTAGTACTGCAAATTTACTCATTCGACTTATGAATAATGTCTGCCATATAATGCAAATAGCAAAAACAGTCCTCATGTTCTGTCAAAAATATTTGACTTCATTTCCAATTCCAAGAGATAAATATCTGTTCTAGGGACAATCATCTCACTTTCAAAATTTAATTCTAAGCTATTCCAATTGCCTGAATGAAATCAATGTTAACCACTCAATAGGTTAAAACTACGCATTGCTCTTTCTGGTCCCTTCCACTAGAACTATACCTTCTCCAATCGTTCTTTGGTTTGCAATCCCAAATCTTTTGTATCTCAAGGTAATTACACCGTAGTAAATAATAAGGACTGGTGAGAAGTATGCTTTTCTGCTATTAAGTAGGAGAATGATAATTGATTGATAGTGAAAAAGTGAGAGGAAAGGAGACCAGTTATACCATAACAGCATTCTCAGACAATTCAATTTAAGGGAAATGTACACTTGAAAGTTTAAGATTTGGAAATTGATTTCTTTCTTTATTCCCATTCCATATTCCTGGAAAGTCTATAAGCAACCCCCGGTACTCAAGCACTCATATCTCACTTTAAAGATAAATTATATTTTGGAATTCTATAGTAATAAAGGATATAGTAATAAAGCAATTCTATAGTAATAAAGCAATAGTAATAAAGGAAGAAAAAAAGTGGTGCACGGATATGAAATACATTTTCAAGAAATGATTTCATTTGAAAACATCAAATTATATAAAAATGTTCTCATTTATCTTTGAAATATATATTTAATCTACTTGATTATGTACATCCATTCATATGAGGGACTGCAAGAATGCATTATGAAGCCGCTAATTGTGGGTGCCTCTGAGCATGGATAGAGTGGTAATTGGAGACATGAGCTAAGAGATTCATATTTCGCCCATCTAAGTTTGTATACTTAAATGTATTTTTAAAAACTTTTGGTGTTATTTGGGCAAAACTTAATTAATATTAATTAAAAATTAATTAAGAAAAATGCCAACACACTGATATTACCGTACTGTATAATCTTTAAAAGTTTTTTTTCCTTAGAGTAGTTTGTAAATAAATACCATAGAATATTACCAATAGCTTAACAAAATTAAAAGTTACAAGAAACTCTTACTTCCCACTTTCCTTCTTGCAATGATATTTTCCTATCCCAGACCCTTAAGAGTCACTTCCAGCCTTTATCATGTCATGTGTTCTGTTACAGCTCTTAGTACCTGTATCTGTTTTCCTCACTATGTTCCTTAAAGGAATATACTGTTTCAACTCTGCAGTCCCATACCATACACAATGCCTAGGATATAGTAGGCTCTCAATGACATTTTGAATGAACAAATGAATAATAAATAAATAAATTGAAGTGAATAGTCTGTCCCCATTAATTTAAATTGCATGACTTCATTTATATTGCATGACTCTCTTCTATATTCATTGGACAGTAACTTCTAGATATTTAACAAATTTGCAGACATTATCTCATTTTTCTTCCCTATTTTGTGGGTATTGCCATGGGTATTGGCTCAGCTTACATAGAGAAGTAGAATCCCACAGATAGAAAAAAAAGTTTAGAAATGCACAGTCACAGACACTGTGACCAGTAGGTAATAAGTGTTGATTTAGAACCATGGATAACTTGAATACATAACTAACAGCTCTTTTAATAACATAGTATATATCTGAGATATAAAAGGTACCTTTAAAGATGTCTGATAATGAGCATTCCTTCTTTAGTAACTTAGATATAATTTATCACATTTTAGAAAGTTTCTTAAAGATCATATAAAGTATCCTTAGCTAGTTCTTGAAATCTTTTAAAAAAATATCAGAGAGAGGCATTTCAACAGACATATTTGTCAAAGGGAAAAAAAGATGGTTATTTTTATATATGAGCATATATTTAAATGTGCACATTTATAAAGTAAAAGCAAAATGGAAATTTTCCTGAAGCAGAGAAATTTTTATTTGTGTTTGAGTATGTTAGTGCTTTTGATACTGAATATCTTTAGCAGTAGCAGCGAAAACAATATCAATGGAGCAAAATAACAAAGTCAAGCAAGAAAATGGTAAGAGATTTAATGCCCTTTTTTCATGTCTTCCTCAGAAATATGGAACTTTTGCTGAATAAAAGCAATAAAGCTATTTCTGGCTTATAAAGAAATTACTGCAAAGCTTTATGAGGTTCAGGATTAGGGCGATATTCTAGGTCCCTAATTAATACTGTATTTTCCATATTTATTTCAGGCCTATGGACACATAAATGTAATATTTTCAGAGACAGAAGTGAATAGAGGGTGGACTGTTACACCCTTAGAGCAACAGGCGTGGTCTATTTGAAAAACATGTTACAGTTTTCCTTTTTTAAAAAAAGCATTCATTACTCAATTAAAACATAATAATTCGTTCTAAAATTTCCAGGAATATATTTCTCTATACAAAGATAAATTACCCAACAGAAGAGCCAGAAAATTTAGGGAGAAAAATGTCAAGCGAATACTAGAAATTTATAAATGTTTTACACATCAACCAGGTCTTCGGACTAAGATCTAAGTGAAATATTAAGGTCAACAAAACATTCCTTCAGTAAAAGTTGGAGATAAAATAGATCTAAGGGAATCCACTACTATTATATAATTTTTAATACCAAACTTAAATGGACTGAACTTCAAAAAAGAAGGAAGCAAAAACAAAACAAACAAAACAAAAAAAACAAAACTTAAGAAATGCCCACTGGAACTATAAAAATATTTCTTCAACATAAAGCAGACAAATACTTCTCTTTGGAGATCACTGTTATCGCATTGATACAACAGAGGATGCAATAATGTGCAGTTAAATTGCTGCTTAAAGGATATGTACTAAATGTAATTCCTATTTCTAATAAAATATTTCAAAAAACTAGAAATGTAAGTGATTATTTTCAAGTTCAAGATGGCAGATAGGTAATATAATAAATATTTCCCCTCTACACAAAACCCATTAAAATTACATATGTATGTATGTATGTATACACACACACACATATACATACATATATATATTTTTTAATGAACAAATTTTTAGCCACACTCAAAAACAAGTAAGAGAATTCTTTATAAACTAGAATTGGAGAGGCATTCCTAAAAGAGTAAAGCACACTGAACACACCGCAGAGTCTGCTGCTTTAGTATCATAAATTGGAACTAGATTGTAATGCTTGAAAGCAAATTCTGAGGCTTCTCTGCCATCAGACAAGTCAAAAGCCATCTTCAACCTTAGTATCTGTACAACTGTGAAGCTGTTTCACTAAGAGAAATTTCCACTACAGGATGTGAAAAGATTCCCCTGCAAAGAACAAAGAATCATAAAACTACTAATTCAACTCTAGTATCTTTACAAAGAGAGAAAAACTCAATCATTAAAAATTTAAACTAAGTAAGTAGAAATAATAATACATCTTAAAAAGATTTCAAAGTAATGTATTTAACACTCTCAAAGAACCAAAGGGAGTAACTTCTTCAAAAATTGCTTCAAAAAGCAACACCCAAACATTAATAAAGAATAAGTGCTTATGAAAAATAAATTAAGAATTTTAGAAATAAAAAAAAATGTAGTTTAATTTTTAAAAACTCACTAAATGAACTAAAATGTGCTGCAAAAGTGAGCTAAAAATTTCCTATACATGCCTCCAAATACTGAGAATATTAAAGAAAATGTAAAGAAAAAATAAGCCCAGAATCCTAATTTTCAGCTTGAAAAAATTTCTGGAATAGAATAATAAGAGGAGATACTATTTCAAGAAATATGACCAAAATTTCCAAAAACTGAAGAAAAACATCAATTCTAAGATTAAGGGCCTCTAACTGCCAAGCAAGTTTAAAAAATAAACACAAGAACAAGCACACATAACTAAATGACAAAATGAATATGTCATTTCAAAAATGACAAAAGAAGATAATGGAAAGAAATTAACTTCTAGGGAAAAACTTTATACAGAAAAAAAAATAAATTGCAAAGGCATGAGAAATAGAATGACATCAGTAATACTGTACTCAAGAAGACAATGTAGCACTATCTTCATATTATTAGTATAAAATACTTTGAATATAGAATTCTAAACCAGCTAACCTGTTTTAGCTTATAAACAATTTTAGGCATACACAATTCATAAAGTTGTAATCCATTGATTCTCTGAAAGGGCAAGTAATGGACAGTCTATCAAAAATAAAAATTAATAGTAAATACTAAGATACAAGAAGGAATCACAAACAAAGGAATTGGTCAATGAAATTAATAAATCTAAGTATTATTTGATTAAAAATTAGTTTTGAATGATAAGAGAGAAATAAACTTTTAGATATTATCAGAATGTGGGTTGGTTCAAGCTAGCAATAAGTAAGATTTTATAAAAAATGATTTTAAATATGTATTTTAAGTATTTAATTAGATATCAGAAAATAGAATGTTTATCTTTCAAAATTTAAAGGAAAATGAAAAGAAACACTAGATTAATCCAATAGAAAGCTACAAAGAGGAGAAAAAACAGTAATTTGTATTTTGTTCTATATCCAAGTTTTAAATCTTGATACAAATATATCAGCTCTTTCCATAGTACATTTGTGCCTATTTAGAATTTTCTTTCTTTCTTTAAATTAAGTTTGTTGGGGTAACATTGGTTAATACAATTATATAATTTTCAGTTGCACATTATAATTTGACATCTGTATAGTCTATTGTGTGTTTACCACCCAAAGTCCAGTTTCCTTCAGCTATTATATATTTGATCCCCTTTGCCCACTTCACCATCCCCCTACTCCCTTATATTTGACCCCCATCTAACTACTCCCTCCTCCCCCACCTTCTACACTCTTGTAACCAGTAGTCTATAGTCCATGTCCAAGAGTCTCTGTTTGTCCTGTTCATTTGTTGCTCTTAGGTTTATAAGTGATATCATGTGTTTTAACTTTTTCTGTCTAGCTTATTTATTTCACTTAGCACAATTATCTCGAGGTTTATCCATGTTGTCTCAAATGGCAGTATTTCATCTCTTCTTATGGCTGAGTAATATTCCATTGTATACATGTACCACAGCTTCTTCAGTCAATCATCGGCTGACACTTAACTTTCGTCCATGTCCTGGCCACTGTGAATAATGCTGCTATGAACGTCAGTGTGCCAATATCTTTTCGGATATGGGTTTTCAAGTCTTTGTGGTAAATACCCAGTAGAGGGATTGCTGGATCATATGGTAAATCAATTTTTAGGTTTTTGAGGAACCTCCATACTGTTTTCCATAGTGGCTGTACCAATTTGCAGTCCCATCAGCATTGTATAAGGGTTCCTTTTTCTCTGCTTCCTCTCTAGTATTTGTTATTACTTATCCTGTTGATTATAGCTATTCTAACAGGTGTGCGGTGGTATCTCATTGTGGTTTTGATTTGCATTTCCCTAATAGCTAGTAATGTTGAGCATCTTTTCAAATATTTGTAGGCCGTTTGTATGCCCTCTACGGACAATTGTTTTTTTGTTGTTGTTATTGAGTCGTATGAGTTCTTTGTATATTTTGGATGTTAGCCCTTATCGAGATATTGCTTGCAAATATATTTTCTCATTCGGATGGCTGTCTACTTACTTTGTTGATGATTTCTTTTGCTGAGCAGAAGCTTTTTTAGTTTGATATAGTCCCATTCATTTATTTTAGCTTTTACTTCCCTTACTTTTGAGGTCACTTTCATAAAATCTTCTTTAAGTCCAAAGTGTTTGAGTTTAGTTCCTATGTTTTCTTCTAAGTATTTTATTGTTTTAGGTCTTATATTCAGATCCTTAATCCATTTAGAGTTAATTTTGGTGAGTAGTGATAGACAACAGTCTAGTTTCATTCTTTTGCAGGTGGCTTTCCAGTTATCCCAATACCACTTATTGAAGCGGCTTTTTCTTCCTCCACTGCATGTTTTTGGCATTTTGTCAAAAATGATTTGCCCATATAATATATGGGTTTGCTTCTGAACTCTCAGTTTTGTTCCACTGGCCCATGTGTCTATTTTGCTGCCAATATCATGCCATTTTGATTACTGTCACTTTGTAGTATAATTTGAAATGGGGCAGAGTGATGCCTCTAACCTTGTTCTTTTTGCTCAGGATGGCTTTTGGTAATTTGGGGTCTTTTGTGTTTCCATACAAGTCTGATGATTTTTTGTTCTATTTCTTTAAAAAATACTAATGGATTTAGATGGGGATTGCATTAAATCTGTACAATGTTTTAGGTAATATGGTCATTTTAACTATGTTGATTCCTCCAATCCAAAGAACATGGAATATCTTCCCATTTCTTTGTATCGTCTTTGATTTCTTTTAATAGGGTCTTGTAGTTTTCATTATATAGGCCCTTCCCATGTTTCCTTAGATTTATTGTAAGTATTTTATTCTTCTTTTTCTAACTCTTCATTATTACAGTATAGGAATCTATGGATTTTTGAACATTGATTTTGTATTCAGACTTTACTGTATTTGCTTATTGTTTCTAGTGGTGTTCTTGTGGAGTCTTTAGGGTTTTCTATATAGAGAATCATGTCATCTGCAAATAGTGACAGTTTGACTTCTTCCTTCCCTATTTGGATGCCGTTTGTATCTTTCTCTTGTCTTATTGCACTTGCTTGGACCTCCAATGTCCTATTGAGTAAGAGTGGTGATAGTGGACAGCCTTGCCTTGTTCCTGATCTTAGAGGAAAGGTTTTAGCTTTTTACCATTAAGTATAATGTTGGCTGAGGGTTTGTCATACGAGGCCTTTATTATGCTAAGGCACTTTCCTTCTACACAGACTTTGTTAAGTGTTTTGATCATAAATGAATGCTGTACCTTGTGGAAGCCTTTTTCTGCATCTATTGATATGATCATATGATTCTTATTTTTTAATTTGTTCATGTGATGTATCACGTTAATTTATTTGTGTATATTTAACCACCCCTGTGCCCTTGGGATGAAGCCCATTTGATCGTGGTGTATAATCTCTTTAATGTTGTTGTATTCGGTTCACTAGTATCTTATTTAGGATTTTTGCACCTGTGTTCATGAGAGATATTGGTCTGTAGTTTTCTTTTTTCGTGTTATCTTTACCAGGTTTTGGTAGCAGAGGGATATTGGTCTCATAAAATGAGTTGGGAAGTATTGTCTCTACTTCAATTTTTGGAAGAGTTTGAGGAGAATAGGTATTAAATCTTCTTTGAATGTTTGATAGAATTCATTGGTGAAGCCATCTGATCCTGGACCTTTTCTTTTTGGGAGGTTTTTGATGATTGTTTCAATTTCCATAATTTCCATATTGCCGATTGGTCGATTTAGATTTTCTAGTTCTTCTTAATTCAGTCTAGGAAGATTTTTTTTTTTTGTACTGGTCCATTTCTTCTAGGTTATTAAAATTGCTGTTATATATACTTTTTCAAAGTATTCTTGCATGATCCTTTGTATTTCTGCTATGTCAGTGGTAATTTCCCCTTTCATCCTTGGTTTTGTTTATTTGTGTTCTCTTTTTTCTATAGTGTGTCTAGCCAGGGGTTGTCAATTTTATTAACCTTCTCAAAGAACCAGCTTTTTGTTGCATTTATTTTTTTATTTTTTTGTTTGTTTTCAGTTTCATTTATTTCTGCTCTAATTTTGATTATTTCTTTCCCTCTGTTGACTTCAGGCTTCATTTGTTCTTCCTTTCCTAGTTTTTTAAAGATGAAGCGTTAGGTTGTTTATTTGGTCTCATTCTTGTTTTTTGGAGATAGGCCTGTAATGTTATGAACTGTACTCTTATGACCGCTTTTGCCATGTCCCCAAAGTTTTGATATGTTGTACTACTATTATCTTTTGTTTCTATGTATCTCTTAATATCTCTTTTTATTTCTTCTCTAACCCAGTTATTCTTCAGCAGCATGTTGTTTAACTTCCATTTATTCGTGGTTCTTTCGCTGTCTTTTTGTGGTTGACTATAGTTTCAAAGCATTATGATCAGAGAATACGGTTAGTATGAGTTTCAACCCTCTTATATTTGTTGAGGCTATATCTGTGTCCCAGTATGTGGTCAATTGTTGAGAATGTTCCATGTGCACTAGAGAAGTATATAAACAGCTGTTTTGGATGGAAGGCTCTGTAAATGTCCATTATGTCCAGTTGGTCTAATGTGTCATTTAAGGATGTCATTTCCTTATTGATTTTCTGTTTGGATGATTTGTCCATATCTGACAGTGGGGTATTTAGGTCCCCTACTATGATTGTGTTTTTATCTGTTTCTCCCTTTAATTCTGTTAGTAATTGCTTTACATATTCTGGGACTCCCTGATTGGAAGCATAGATAATAGAGTTATGTCTTCTTCTTGGTGCATGATTCCCTTTATCATTATGAAGTGCCCCTCAGTATCTTTTTTTACCTTTTTTATTTTGAAGTCTATTTTGTCCAATATTAGTATTGCTATTCCTACTTTTCTCTGAATGCCATTTGCTTGAAACATTATTTTCCACCCTTTCACTTCAATTCTATATTTGTCTTTAGAGCTGAGATGTGTCTCCTGGAGGCAGCATATGGTTGGGTTTGTTTTTTTTCTTCATTCTGCTACTCTGTGCCTTTTTATTGGTGAGTTCAGACCATTTACATTTAAAGTGATTATTGAAATATGAGGTCTTCTTATAGCCGTTTTATCTTTTGCTTTCTGATAGCTCGTTGTTTCCATTGCTTCCTTATCCTTGAGCTTCTGTTTTCTTTATTTTGGTTGACTTTTGTGGGTTTTGCCTCTGGTTCTTCTTATTTTATGTTATATACTTCAGTTCTGAATTTTTGACATGTGGTTACCATTACAAATACGTAAAGCATAGTTATATTATATATATACAGTCGTGCATTTTCTTCTGTGCATGCCTTATCTCCATCCTCCTTTGTGAATTTGGATCTTTGAATCCTTCCCTTTTCAGTCACTGTTATCTCAATTTGTTCCTATGTATGCTGAATGTTCATTACTATCTTATAATTAATCTCTTATTTTTAAGCTTATACTGCTCTATTCTTAGTAAGGGATTGCACTTCTCTGCTTCTATTTGCCTGATAGTCACTTTACTCTTAATTATGGCTTTTTTTTTTTTTTGTCACTTTGTTTTAGGTGAGCTGACACCTTTCAGTATTTCCTGTAGTGCAGGCCTCATAGTGGACAATTTCCTCAAATTTTATGTCTGTAAAGGTCTTAATTTCTCCTTCATATCTAAAAGTGAGCTTAGTTGGATACATTACTCTATGCTGGTAGTTCCTTTCACTTAATAGTTTAAATATCTGATTTCATTCCTTTTTGGCTTGTAAAGTTTACACTGAGAAGTCCAATGATAATCTAATGGGTTTTCTTTTATAAGTTACCATTTTCTTCTCCCTGGCTGCCCTGAGAATTCTATCTTTGTCATTGATTTTTGATAACTTTAGTACAATGTATCTTGGTGAAAGCCTTTTTGGGTTGAGATAATTTGAGTTGAGATAATTTGGATGCTCTGTTGACTTCTTGAATTCCAAGCTCCAGCTCATTCCTTAGATTTGGGAAATTCTCATCCACTATTTGTCTGAAAACACTTTTAAGTCCCTGTTTCTTTCCTCACCTTTGATAATGCCCGTTATTCTTATGTTTACTCTCTTGCTGGTATTGACTAGTTTTTGAATTTCTCTTTTATTATTTTTCATTCTTCAGTTTCTCTCTTCTTCCTTCTGATTTATTTCTAGATTTCTGTCTTCGATATCACTGATCCTTTCCTCCATTTGGTTGACTCTATTTCCCAAGCTTGCTATTTCATTTTTCAACTCCTGCAGTGTGTTTTCTTATCTCCATAAGTTCTATTTGCTTCTTTTTAAGGGGTTCAATCTCCTTGATCTGCTCATCTAGTTGATTTTGCAATTTCTGAAATTGTTGATATGACTCATTTAGGAGCTAAGTTTTTTCAGAAGTACCATCATGAATTCTGTCACTTTAGTCACATATTTCTATGTCTGTAAGCTTATTTTCTGGAGATTTTTCTCTTTCTTTCTGAGATGCCTTGTCACCTTTGTTGTTCATGGTGTTTAATGGACTATTTCTCTACCTGGGCATTAATGGAAATATATTCTGCTTTTTTTCCCAAAAGAAGATTTATTATATAAAGATCTCTCTTTAGTCTGCTGCATAGAAGGCACTTTTCTTTTGGTTTCCAGTAGGTGGCGTCTAAGCCTCTTGGATCCCTGCTTCATATAAAACCTTAAAAATGCCTTTATTTTCTTGTAGATATTTGATCATGCTTGCTACCCTCAGTTTCAGTCTCTCTCAATGGTAGCAACAGTTTCAGTAGCGTTTTCTCAGATTCTCCTGGGGCTCCGTGGTATTCGGTCTTGGAGGGTATGGGGGAGGGGCCCTCTGGGTTACCAGGTGGAAGCTGTGGCTCTACCTCAGTTTTGCAGTAAAAATAATTGTTGTTTTCCTGTCACCCCACTTCTCTGCCTTCTGCCCTAATAACTGGGCCTGCCACTGCAAAGCTGTGGGGATTTCACAGCTTTCCCAGGCAGGGCTGTTCAGGGAAACTGCAGCTCCTTCTCCCCTCCCGTCCTCCTACAGGGAGCTCTGGCAGCTGCCAGAGGTATCTTCTTTGTTTCCCCCAGTCCACCATCCAACACTTGGGATTCTAACCTGTGGTAGCTCTTATGCTCAGATACCATGCTCAGATGTGCTGGTGTGCAGTTTGGGTGCCTTTTGTTGAGTTTTAGTTGATCATTTTATTGTTGTTTCAAGAGGAGAGATCTGGGGATGTCTCTCACTCCACTATGTTTCCAAAGATCTGCCTCTGTTTAGAATTTTCTATCCAAGGCTATAATAAACTTTACTATAATTTCTTCAAATAACTTGAATTTTTGTTTTTGTTATTGTAATTTGGGTATTAGGTCTACCTGGAATTTGTTTTTGAATACTAAATTAAGTATAAACCCATTTTTTTCCCAAATGGATAATCATTTTTTGAATAGTTTACTCTTTCTATTGATTTAAAATGTTAATGCATGAATCTTTTTTTATAGCCATTATATTTTACTAGTCTATTTTTTCTTGTAAAAGTATAAAATTTAAAATATATTTTAAAAATTGTCTTTAATTTTATTTCAAGAGTTCTTCTGCCTTTACTCTTTTAGGACAAAGGATGATCTACTAAACATAAAAGCAATAAATTAAATTAACAAGTAAAATATTGCAAAATTTTGATTGGAATATTGGTATCAAATCTTCATAGATGATATTAAAAAGAGAAACAGCCTAGAAACGAGTATTTACAATGCATATGACAGATAATGTATTAATGTGATCAACATATAAAAGCTCTTTTATGTTAATAAGAGATATCTAATTCCAACTGAATAATAAGCAAATGATACAAATTCACAAGATAGAAATATAAATCATCATCAAACATATGGAAAAATTTCGGTTTCTCAAATAATCAAAATTAAATAAAAATAACAAAATATTTTAACCTGAACATTAAAAACAATTTAAACACTGAAGAAAATTATCCTATAAATGTGATCAGAATTTAAACAATGTAGTTTATTTATCCTCAATTACAAGATTTAAAATGAAACAATATCTAAGTTGTTTAAAGATATTGTGAAACATTTGTATAATACAATATTGCATCTTCAATAGAATAATATATATGAAGAACATTTAATAGCATAATGAAATTATCAAAACAATATTAAATTTAAAAGTTTCTGTTTTTCTAGAAAACCCTGACTGGTAGACAATAATTAAATTGATATTTGATTCCAGGGCATTTGAAGAACCAGTGAAAATAAAAAAAGGAAGAAAATGAAAAACATGAGCTTATTATCAAGTTGGTTAACCATGTAACTAAAAATTTGAAAGACAAAAAAGAGGAGAGATATATGTTTAATTCTTTGAAGTGAGTACTCTAGGTAAATGAGGATGCCTAGAATTGGGAGAGGGTTTGACATACTCAAAGGATAGAAATATGGCCATTATGAAGAGTGTAGGAATCTTAAGGTAGAGAAATTCAGATGTTTTTGGAGACAGGCATGAGTAATTTTCTGCAGGAGTTGTAAGCCATGTCTCAAGAAGTCCATATTTTATTCTAGCATCATTGGAAAACAGTAAAAAGTTTTAAGCAGCAGAATGACAAATCTGATCTGATTGATAAATCAGAAAAATAATTGATCTATAAAAATAAATAAAAATTTGGAGATGGATAAACTGAAAGTTGGGAGATCATTTAGAAGAATATAACATTTATCCAGGTATAAAATGTTGGAACTCTGGACTGAGATTATGGTATTAGAAATAGAAGCAGATGGATTTGGAGATAAGAACCAGTAGAACATAATTAATGATTAATGATTAATCAAAAAAAAAAGGAGAGCAAAGGAAAAGAGCATCTGTAGATTTCAGAATTGAGTATTTGAGTCTATGGTGTTGTCATTTACTGTGATAGGACAAATAGAGGACAAACAGTTTGGGGCATGAGAAATCAAGAGTTTTTTGTTAACCTGGAGATATTTATTAGACACCAAGAGGAAATATTTTGAGTATATTGAATCAAGACTAAAACAGACTGACACCACACTACTGACTCACTCAATAGTAAAAAGTGGATTTTTTTACTTTGTTTTTTAGAGCAATTTCAGGTTACAACAAAATGATGGGGTCACATGTAATGCTTGAGTAAAAGATTGTAATAACTGGCCCAGATCCTTCATATCCAGGCTCAAATCTAACCTGCTCTTTGAATAAAACTAAACTTATTTCTGTCACACCTTTACATTGTTCCTTTAGCACAGAGTTCTACTTAGCTTATACAACATTGCTTTATGTTGCTTTGACTTATGTTTCCTTCTAGGATTCTTAAATTGTTTTGCATTTGAATTTTGATAAAACTATTTCTTCATGGGTTTATTTATTCACTCATCTTTTGTTCAATCCTTTTCATCCAAAACACTTATTTGGGATTTTAGCATGCTCCGTTAGTCACCATGTATTTTAAAAACATATCGTTTGCTCAGTTAGTTAGTTACTTAGTAAGTTAGTTGGTTGATTATACCCCTCCTCATCCACCGAAAATTTGGGACAGCAACGAAATAAGAATGTATGGCTCTTGTTCACAAGGAAATAACAGTATAGATATAAATTTAATAATCATCTTACATAAATATTAGAGGATCATAAAGAGGTAAAGGTAAAATTTGACGACAGGAATATAGAATTGAAAAAATGTTACTTTCTGAGTCTAAACATCAGGAAAATATGATGAAAGGAATGTAATTTATTGGAGACTTGATGTATCATCATAATTTTCAGAGGCAGAAATGGGAGAAAAACATTTAAGGCATTCTCATGCAACCCTCAGGGGATTGATTCTTGAACTTCAAATTCTTCATGTCATAGCTGAATCTCAGCCACTAATTTGAATTCAAATTAGTACAATAATCTCTATTTGTATTTTGGTTTGGACACATCCATTTGAGAGTGGTGATGTTTAATTCTGCCGTATTCTTGGGATTAACTAATGAAAAATGGTTTTGGAAGATCATTATTCTATAAAACGCATTATTTCATCATAAATATTTATTGTTATTTGTTATTTTCAGCACTGCTGAAAATGGACTCCAAAGAAATGATAACAAAATTGTTTTTTAATAGGGACTGTAATAGTATGTGTTTTGTTAAATTTTTTTTGCTCTTTCAATAATACAAGGTCTTTTAATGTAGCTCTTAAAAATAAAATTGGTAATGATTTAAAACTCTCTAATAGTTCATCTAAATAGTTCATCTCATTATTCAGAGCAGATTAAATTAAATTTTCCTGGAAGAATATAACCCTCTCAGCTCTGCTAGAGGCTTGAACTGTCAGAAACCAACTGCCACTTCAGTCCTTAATGATCAAGGGTCTGAAAGACAATCTTTCTGCCTATAGGTGGAGCCACATGAACATAATTTTTTAAAAATTAGTTAATTAATTAAACTTTAAATCATCACTCAAGCAGATCTCTCTCTCTCTCTCTGACAGAAACCAATTTCTCTTTACTATTCTTTGATTATTTCTCTCCTTTCATTTTTCTCTTTTCTTATTTCTTTCTCCTTATGTTCTTTGTATCTTCTTTACCTTTCTTCCTTCATAATTAAAAGCAAAATTGCAAAAATATATAAAATTTTTATACCAAAATATTAGAGTCAGAATTTGTACTCGAAGGAGCTCTTGGCGATGTCCCAGTCTTGTGCCTTCAGCTTGGGCTTCAAGGTCCACAGTCTTAGGGTTTCAGGGTTCATCACAAATTTTGCCTTCCCAGTTGACCTGGTATGTATCAGGAGATTTGAGAAAGAGCAATGTTCTCTTTTTTTTTTTTTTTTTTCTAAAAATACATCTGCTGTTTCTTGAAACATTCTAAACATAGCTTTACCTCTTCATGCCGTTTCACAAGACTCTCGCTATTTCACAATACTTTCCCCAAAGAAAAAATGAGTTCGGGCTAGAGAGGTGGTGGTGGTAATTCTATTCTTTGCTTACCAAATACTTCTTAAGGCATTCAAGGTACTATCACTTTATATTAAACATTTCTCTCCTTTTCTCTGCTAACAGATATTAAATCAGTGGGGAGCAAGAGAAAGGAATAAAGACTGACTAGTAATAAGAGAGGATTTAAAACAAATTTCTACTTTTAAAGTAAAAGGAAAGGTGGAGTCAGAAATGTCCTTTCTTATATAAACGGTCTAGGTATCAGACCCTCAACATCACATATGCACTAACCTTAATTATATGAAATTTGTCACTTTGGTTTCCTAGAGAAATTATAGAATTCTCCAGATCTCCAAAACAGGAAAAAAATAAATTTCTGAATTTTCATATCTTAAGGGCTGACATTTCAAAAGGTATTGCATTTGATTTTGTGGCAAATGATTAAAGAAGTAGAAAACATCATCTTTACTCTTGAGGAACTTAAAGCTAAAGTGAAAGTAGAACCGACCCCTTTGGAAAAAGAAGGAACACAAAGGCTATCATAGAAACATTGCACATATCCTTATACAATGGCGTTGCACAGAGCTAGACTCAATCCATAGGACCAGTTAAACCCTTTTATGGAGGAAATGCCATAAGTGTTTTTAGGTGAAAAGTGATTTGATTCATTGTACAGAGAACTGGGTGTCATGCCATGGACAAGGGAGGAGATATGTGTAAGCTCTACATATCAGTAATTGCTTCATATACATAAGAAGGTCAATAATTTTTCTGGTCAGAACAGAGAATATGAGTTGGGGAAAAGTAAGATGTTTTGGAGATAGTAGAAGGTAAGAAGAAGGAAAATAACTGTAGTTTTAGAGTGATTCAAGTGGCAATTTGGAAACCTATAAAATAAAATCTTTCTTTACATTTTATTGGAAAAAAAATTTAAACATACATTTAAATAGGTATCATGAACCCCTATGTGCCTATTATGTACCTGCTAATAAATACCAACATTTTGTCAAATATTTGAATGACTGTTATTGCTACTGAACATGTGAATTATATTGTCTCTAATGAGTGGTGATGTGTACTTGAGTAAGTTATCAGAAAATAATCATACAGTTTCAGGCCAGAAAGGGTTAAATATTCATGGTCAAAATAAATTAGTTCTGCTTTTAAATCAGGTTCCACACATCAGAAACAGTAGCAAAATGGGGAGTGCCTCTGGAGTCAGGTTTTTTTTATACGAAGATCTTGTCACAGGAGCTGACATGAGGTCGAGAGACCTTCATGTGCACAGTGCTTCTTACTGGGCACGGACACACAGATAGTTTATATCTAAAGAAGCCAAGTATTCTCAAAGAGTAGAACCAACTATAACAGCCAGATAGTAACTATGTTTCAGACACTGGAAGTGGAAATAACATTTGATTAAAAACACTTTGCCAAACGTTATACTGGATATGTCATTATCTGGATATTATACTGGATATTATCCTATTTAAATCTCACACACACGCAAAATACTTTTTGTATTATTTCTCCATTTTACATGTAAAAATAACTGGGCAAAGTCACTTATCCATGGCACACGGCTGGTGAGCAGGAGATTCAGGACTGCTACCAGTTTAGTCTGGTTCCCAATGTGTTTGTTTCCTCACCAAACCAAGATACTGGAGAGAGAAAACCAGGTCTTCCTCAACATGATGTCGCTCAGGGACACAAAGCCAGAATGACCTCTAGGAGTGGTCAGATGGACCCCACTGAGCACCAAAGGGTGTTCTGATATTCAGAACAGTATGCTGTCCAGATAAGAACATACCTTCTGCATCTAGGGGACTGTGGACTAAATATAACTAAAAATCTATGCTTGTTTAAGTCACTGCTTAATGTGCTTTTTGTCTTTGGTGTGTTTGGTGGTGAAAGGGAATTTATCTACAAATAAGACATAGAAAAAAGGATTCAGAAAGTTGAGGCCAGATGGTGGTAGAAGATTTCCAGGATGGAATAGACAGACAGACCAGGCAAATCAGAGAGATAATGAGGGGAAATCTAAGAGGTGGAGAGTGAGGGCAGTCAAGAATGCTGGCTCCATTCTCAGCTGGACTTTCTCTCATAGCTTGTTTTTGTTTATGTCTTCCTTGTGATGAGAATAGGTTTTTCCTGTAGAGTCCAAACAGCCTTTGGAAAAATCTGTGATTCCTAAAACATGATTTGTCTACAATTGATGATATAAAATTTGGGGTACAAGGATAACATTTATTTATTTATTTATCTATTTATTTATTTATTTATTTATACATTAGCTTCCATGAATATTAGGAAAAGATGCCTTCTAAACTTTTGAATTCAGGGATATAGTCAGTTAGAAGGAGATTTAAGTTTTACAAAATAATTTAAAGAATAATATTAGGTTAAAAAAGTATATCATGTTAGTAGATACAATAAGACATACCTGAGCAATATATTAACTGTCAAGTAAGCATAAACTGGAGAAAAGAGGAAAGAAATGAGGGGTTAGGTGTGGAAAGGTAGGGGATAAAACTAGACAAGCTAATGTCACAGTACTATAGGAAATATGTAAGTGACGCATTTCATGAAACTTCCTCATGCCACCAATGGGAAAATGTAAGGGCTGGAGGAGAACAGAATTACTCACAATTACAGGAGACTAGGCAGTGCTGTTGATTGATAAGAAGGGGCGAAGCATGACAGGGACACAGAAGGACCGTAAGCAATGTTGGTAAGATTCTGGGGTCTCAGTGTCTATAACATGGAGCAAACCTTCTCGCAAGATGTATTTTAAGATTACAGATGATAATGAAAATCACCAGTGTAGTTCCTGCTACCTAGGAGGTATTAAATATATAGCAACTGTCATGTGTTTGACAAGGGTAAGATTGAGGAGAGGGAACACTGTGGATGGTCACGGGGCCAGAAACAGGAAGCATTTTGTTCTAGTACCAAGAGAAGGTGAATATGTAAAAAGGGAAGGGTGGGTTTGGATTTTTGAATCACTTTCAGAGGAGCTGGTAGATATGTGGTTCTGCTTATGTTAAGATCCCCATTCTGGAGAGAGAATCTTTTTCCTCTCTGTAGAGGTTTTGGTAGTTATGCCATTTCACTTAATATTTCTACGTAAACACTGAGAATTTAAAAAGAAATTTCCTAAGCCAAACCCAGCTCCTAGTATCTGAGTTCTGTGACACTACTGTGGTGACAGCTCTTAATGAACATTTTTGGCATCTGGATTATATCAGTTTTCCTTGAATCATAGATATTTTACCTATATCACTTTGAAAAAGCAAATTAATAATATTGTTTCCGTGTGTGTGTGTGTGTGTGTGTGTGTGTGTGTGTGTGTGTGTGTGTTTTCAAAGCAGAACACAGAATGTAAAGTGTTCGGGGGAGGAAGCAAATATATTGTACATGACTTGTGTTATCAGCAAACTCCTTTCACTTAATGTGCATTATTCTTAAATAAGTACAAATGCATTCTTTGTATTTGCACAGCTTTTGTGAGTTTGCAAAGTACTTTCACATTTATCATTTCATTTTCTTTTTATGACAAGAGTATGAGATAGATATAATATTCTCATTTTTTAGATGAAAAAAAATGTCAGAGTTTCAGTGCTTTGGTTGAGGTTACATAGCTAATGAGCAGCTGATCCAGATTATCTGACTCCAAATTCAATATAGTTTTTACTCCGTATCTCTATTTTTATTTCCATCATTCAATATAAGATGAAACATGAAATATGTTATCTCTGCCCTCAAAGAATTCCCAGTGCCACTTGGCAAGGAAAATACACACACACACACACACACACACACACACACAACCTAGAGTGAAACATCACTAAGACAAAATATCAATCTCTGATGCCGAGTGCCTTACAAGTGTTACTCACAGGTAGTTAATATGAACAGGAAAAAAGAGAGATTAAGATCACTATGAGTTGGAATGATCCGGGCCATATCACCTTTGAGGTCACCTGTGTAACTCAAGGAGAATAGTAAGGATATTTGTAGAGAAGTAGAAAATTAGGCACCCTTTTGGGATGATTGTAATAACCTGTCCTCCACCCACAGGCTCTAACTCTCATCTGTAAACATTCCAAAAGGAATAGGACATTGCATTCTTGGCTGGAAATGAAACAAGCAAATGAATCATCTGAAAATTCAGGGTTGGAGTAGATTTTCATCTGAATAGTATGAGATATGTGTTCATGGGCTCCCTGCTGACAGTGAACCCACAGTAATCAAATCTGTGATGTTTGCATTCTGCTACCAGGAGACTTACTCAAAACCAGGGTTCAAAGAACCAAACCATAACTTCTCTGAGCTAGTGTGGTAAGCAGTATGGACAGGGAGACAAAGGAAAGAGTATCAAATTAGGAATCAGAATAACATCTTTGTTTTTGCGTTGTAGCACATGTAAGAGTATGACTTTGAGCAATTTTACCTCTCTGTGTTCCAGTTTCATTGTCTGTAAAGTAAGACTTTAGTGATACCTGCCCAACTTACCTCTTCATAAAGAATAAATGAGGCCACATATATGAAAGTGTCCTGAAAATGATAAAATATAAAATGAGCGTATTATACAAATATTGTAAAATGATTTTTTAAGGGATCCTATCATGAAATCTCAAATTCTGTCTTGCGACTTATCAAGCACTCTTCAAATGTTTTTGCCTCATCACAATTCCCAAATTCAAATGTAACACAGAGATAATTGTGAAATCATTATAAATAAAAACCTAGTGAAAAAAATCATTTTCTCCAAAGCCTATATTTCAGTGTAACTGTGGGTTGTCATTTTGAACAGGATTCACTATGTTAAGTATTTATATAATTATTAGATGCATTAGTTGATGAAAGGGTTGGGGTAGGAGTTGTTGAAGGAAGGAAAAATTAAAATGTAAAGGTTGAAAAATATCCTTCTCTGAAAAGTTGATAAAATAAGCTAATAATGGTCAATTACTGGCCTACACTTTTCTCTCTACCATGATGTTCAAAATGTGCTATGTGGACTGGCTGCATGGAATTTTATGTGGGAGCTTGTTAGAAATGCAGATTTCCAAGCCCTATCCCAGACCTGCAGAATCAGAATCTGTACTTTAACAAGATTTCCAGGTAATCTGTATGCATATTAAGTTTGAGACTCACTGGCCTATGAGATAATTTCAGATATATATATACATATCATTTGATGCTTGAGACTGTTCTGTTGAAAACAGTATTAATACCTTGTCCTCCCCACATCCCATTTTCAAGTGAAAACTCAGAGAAGTTAAGCCAGAGTGACATGGCTAGAAGTGGTAGTTGAAGGATTTAAATTTTGACTTTCTGATTCTAAAGTCTGCGTTTCTCCCACCACAGACCTCTTCTGTTCCAACTCTCTCTCAGATATTTTGTGTATAAGAACTTCAGCAACCCTTTCTGACTTAAAGATCCGCTAATTTATCTAAGGTACTCACTCACATGACTCTGCCTCATGATGCAGGGAACATCATGGAAGTAGAGGAAGAACTGCTTCCTTTTGTGGCACATTCAGAACCTTTGGGTCTGTGCCAAGGAGAATGACATAGGAAATTCCCATTTCACATTCTTCCTCTTTCACTTTGATAATTGAGGTCTTAGATGACATCAGACTTTCTGAGATCTTTCTGGGAGTTCATTCTCTGCTAATCGCATCATCAGAATAACAATATTATAGGGTGCCACTCCTGGAATTGCTCAAACCCAGCAGCTGACTGGGCTTCTTTTGGCTGCTTCAAGGTGCTACTTGAAGCAGAGTCTGCTTGTGTTATAATACAAAGGCTTGATTCAATAACTTGTAAATAGTGCTTGAAATGTGTTGCTGGATATCCTACAGCTTTCTCTTTCTTAACAGATTCCCAAACTTGTTACAGAAATCACTTTGGGGATAGCAGTCACAGACAATGGTTTGAAAAGTTTCATTAGCAATGATTTATTTACAGGCAAGAACTGAGGTTTTAACCACATTCCACTTAATGTGATATACATATATGAGCAAAAAAATTAAAAAGGAAACAAATAAAAAAGTAAAAATCCAAGGAAAAATAAAGATAAGGGGATTGTGTTTTAAAGCTTCTTGTCATAGCAAGTATGCCAACTGTAATTCTGTTTAGAGATGAAGCTTTTATGTCTTTTATGTGTTACTTAAGAATAAGATCAACTGCCTATCCAGGGTACAGAGACTTGGGCCTCTGACATATCATCCCCTTCCTGTCTACCCTTAGGATGAAGCACAGATGATGCCAAAATGTTTCTAGGGAGCATTAAGTGAAGATACCCACAGAATCCTCAGTATGTAGCTAGATTCAGAGTCATTCTCAAAATGAGAATTATTGGCCAGATAGTTGTTTTTTTTTTTTTTTCAGTTCGTTCCAATGAGAAATTCAATTTTATTTCCTACTAAGTCTTTTTATTTATCATGAGAGCCCCAGCAGCACTACAAGGTGCATTAAACTCTTGCACTATTTTCTACCTATCTACAGATGCCCAGAGCTCTTTGCCTATAGGGTTCTTTTAGCCTGAGATGTTCTTTACCAACTCTATCTTTTCAAATCTCAGGCAACATTCAAAGCTATCCCTTTCATATTCTTCTGATTTCTCAAATCAAATATAGCCACAGTTCACAGCTTTTGTCTCTGCTAGAGCATTTGGGTTTTCTGCCTGTTTAGAGTTATTTGTGTAATTGTCAGTCTCTCCTGCTGGGCACATATCAACCTGTTTTACTAGATTATGTTTTTCTCGTTAGTGTGTGATTTCTCTAATTCTTATAACTATTCCTTGGCACAATAATAAATCACCATTTGAATGGGAACATCTCTCTGAAGGTTAAGAAGGAAAATGTCAGGCTTCACTTCTGCAGTTTGGAGTAGGTAAGTCATGATTCTAACCCCGTGGGCCTTTGAAGTCACCTGTGTAACTCAGGGGCTATATCCCAATCTGCAGGACTTGTCCTCCAGCCTCTATGGAAAAAGCTCTTCACTTTAAAAAAAGATCCCACCCTTTCTCCTTTCATAAAACCTAATATCCTTTTTTAACACAACATAGGTATGTGCTCTAGACTTTAAGAGGATTTTTTTTTAATCTTTAAAGAAATTAATATTGTTGTACAAATGGTATAAGAATATAGGTCATGGAAATTTAAAAAAAAAGTACTATTAGAAATTCTATGTTATCTCTAAAAATTATATTTTAAGTTATTTCCTGTATTGCTACATAGGATGAAAGCATTTCAAACAGTTTTGAAAAATAAAAAAAAACAACAACAACAAAAAACATAATTATTCCATGACTGAGACTTACAGAGAAGATGGCTTTGCCAAGTTAGGTATCAGAAAAACAAAACCCTTAACATTGAAAAATTCTGTAAAAGATTCCAATGAAGACATGGAGAAGTGATCTTTGAAGAGCTCTCCAGTACTCTGAGATTTAAAAGGTGATGAAATAATTTGGAAAGAAGAGCTTGAAATGACAAAAATATTGCTGGTAGAGGATGTTGATAATGGAGGAGGCAGTGCTTTTGTAGGGGAAGGTAATATATGGGAATCTCTGTACCTTCCTCTTAATTTTGTTTGTAAACATAAAACTGCTATGAAAAAATAAAGTCTTAAAAAATGTCTCTGGACATTGCTAAAAGTCCCTAGAACAGTGGTCCCAAAATTTTTGGCACCAGAGACCAGTGTTCCTATGAGAATCTAATGCATGATGATCTGAGGTGTAACTGAGGCAGTGATGTTAGTTTAGCTCTGGAGAGCAGCTGTAAATACAGATGAATCTTCCCTCACTTGCCTGCCACTCACTTCCTATGTGTGGTGCTGTTCCTAACAGGCCATGGATTGTACTGGTCGGTGGCCTGGGGGTTAGGGACCCTTGCCTTAGTAGGCAAATTCTCCCTGGCTGAGAACCACTACCTTAAACTTGGTAGAAATCCAAATTGTGGACTCTCCCTCAAATTTATTGAATCTGAAACTCTGGGAGAGAAGTTTAGCAATCTGTATATTAACACACCTTGCATCTTATTCTGATGCAGCTTGTAGCTAAGTCTGAAAACAACAATGCTCTTATCTGCTACTCAAAGGAAGTGTATCCATAGGATCTAGAGCAGTAGTAGTGTGTGAACCACGATTATCTATGTCAGAATCACCTTTGTTGTTTATTAAAGCAGCATTTAGGAGCCCGCCCTAAAGACTTTAATCAGAATTTCAAAGGGGATATGAAGACATGAGTGAAGTGGAAAGCAGGGATCCAGTCAATGCTGTTTGAGTAAGCATGTCTCAACAACTCTTATGCACACAGATGTTTGAACACAATTGACTGGTATCGACGCTTCAGACCTATTTTACTTCATATCACCAGCATCCCAAGTTTCTGGTTTTGTGTTTCCAAAACAATTTTCTGATGACAAACTGGCTTCTGGTTTAGACTTAATATAGCAGAACTTCTTAGCTCTGGTAGCATTTTTGAATCATCTGAGGAGCTTTTAAAAAAATACCAATGTTCGCTCCACACCCAAGACCAATTAAATCAGAATGTAAGGGGTGGTATTTTTTTGAGTCCAGGATGATACTAATATGTAACTTGGCTTGGAAACAACTGTCTATGGGAGGAAAATGCACTAGTTTTCACCAGTGATAACATTCCAGTTGATTTAATGCTTACATGTCTTATTACAGATTATAAAGGTAATTCTCATGTTTGTATTTCATGTTCTTGTTGTGTCTCTTTGAATCATTCAACTTCTGAGGAACACAGCTAAATACAGATCCTAGAACGCAGTGTGATAATTGGGGTAGTTTTCTCTTTCTCACACCACATGCTGGCCTCTCCTGTATTCCTTTACTATCCCTTATAGGATCATTTTCAGACCTTTGTTTAGTTAGTTAAAATAGAAAAATGGCTGTGAATGTCTATCTTCAAAAATAGAGGCACTCTGATGTTAATGTAATTAAGCCTTTAGATCTTACTTCCAATTCATAAGAAATATGGTGGATAGGACAAATCAAATGCCATAAGGAAGGATTTAGACTAACCTAGAAGGCAAACATTTTATAGAACAACTTGCCTGTCTGTTCAACAAGTCCATATTATGGAAACCAAATAATAAATAAAATTAAATAATATTATAACATTAAAAGCAAGAATGTTAAAAATTAAAAGAGACTTAAAAGATATAATCACCAATCGCCTTGATTGGATCCCAGTTAAACAAATCATCTATAAATGAAATTATTGCAGTGCTCAAAGTATTTGAATATGATTTGGATATTTGATAAAGTTTAAGGAATTATCCTTAATTTTGTTAGGTATTGATAATGGTATTGTGGTTGTATAGAAATATACTTTTTTTTGGAAATGAATAACAGAGACAAAAACAAACAGAAAAATAAATGATGCAAATACAGCAAAATACTGATTATTATCTAATCTAGATTATGGACCTGTCTTCATTACACTGTTCTCTTTCCTTTTTCATTTGTTAAAATTTATAGTAAAAAATCAGATGGCAAAAAAGAAAAGAATATCTAAAGGTAGTTTAGATAGTTGAGAAAACTCTCAATGGAATAAAACCACCTGATATATTGGATATGGGATGTTAAGATAGAAGAGGAATCAAAGATGACTCCTAGAATCTTAGTCTGAGCCACCAGGTGAATAATGGTATATTTACTGATATAAAGATGATTTAACAACATGTAGCTTGGAATGGGGAGAGAAGGAAGAAATCAGAAGTTTCTATTTAGCTATATCAAAGTTGAATTGGTTATTAAAAATCAGAGTCTAGTTTTGAGTATAGGCAAAGTTAACTTGATTTATTCTCACCAGAGAGAAATAGAAATGTTTTGATAAGCATAATTTCTTCTGACATAAATTCAGTCTAAACAGTAGAAAGAGGCATATGTGGCCAAGAATTTATTTGTCTTGAATCCAAAATTGTAAACAGGCTGACCCAAGGATATGTTTTTTTTTTAATTCCAAATTTTTTAAAAATTAGGATCTCACATAAATACTTCTGGCTTCTCTTAAAAAATAAGAAGGCTGGGGAATATCGGGCCAATGTTTTCATGTTTAGAGCTCTTTACTTTTCCACAGACTTCACTCTTCTCAGTTGTATTATTTCTACCCAGCCTTTATAGGAATTTGAGTTTCATGCCACTTGAACTAGATTCTAATCTTCACTATTTATGATTACTTGATATTTTGCAGTTAATTGCTTTTCTGAGCCTTGGGTCCTTGACCATAAAATGTGTGCTGTAATTAGCTCACAGAGTTCTTTTGAAATGACATTGAATAATGGATATGAAAGCATCTCGCAGTGGTAATGTTGCTCTAAAACTGTAAGTTTATTACTCCATTGAAAAATCAAGAATCCGATTACCGATTTATAACTGCACAATGAGAACTGAAAATACCTAAATTTAATTATTTAAATATTTAAAAAGCTTCAAATAACTCCAAAAAATATAGTTGAGATGATTTAAAATAAAATGGAAACAATAATGGAAAATTGAGGAAAATAAATTCTTTGAGGTTTAAAACATTGAAGTAGGAGAAAGATTAAAGGAGAAAATTTAAAAAAAGAAAATGGAGGGGCAGAGAAACTGGAGTCAGAAAGTATAGAAATTTTCTCCTAGCTCTAACCTTTCTGTGTAACTTATGAATGGTGATAAAAAGAATTAATATTTAATAAGTGCTTCACACACATCATTTCCCTTAGCATGATCATCTTATGAGGTGGATAGAGCTTCTGTCCTCATTTTACATATGAAGAAATTGAGCCACAGGGTACCTACACACAGTTATACAGCTAGCAGGAGTGAGAATTGGATGAGTCATTTCACTTATCAGTTTCTTAAAATAAAAGGTGAAAAAAAAAACCCTTATAAACATTTTTCTAAAGTATTATAGAGATGTACAAAAACAATTATTAAGTCCGACAAGAAACTGTGTTTTGATGGGGATCCCCACTCCTCAGCTGTGGACAAGTACCAAGTTGCACAGCAGGAGATGAGTGGTGAGCTAGTGAAGGAAGCTTTGTCTGTATTTACAGCCACTCCCCAGGGCTAGAATCACTGCCTCAGCTATCCTAAAGGCTATGCCCATAAGATTTACCAAAGTTTTGAAATTGTGAGCTAAATCATCGGGTTTGGCAATTTTGAAAATATATGCACTGATATCAAGCTGTTTAAAATTTTATTTTAATCTTGTTGATATATGCATCCACTTGAAATGTATATTCCAAACATTATTTTACAAATACCTTTAACCAATGCAACCTACATTTTCTATGCCCAGCATAGAGACTTTATGTGTCTTTGTTATTGTCCTTAAAGCCCTAAATATGTTGTACAAATGAGATCTCAACCCCTCAACTTCCCTAACATCCCTTTAATGCTAATATGGTCATCTTTTTTGGGTCCATAAGGAGAATACAGGTTGGGAGATAATTGATCTGAGTTCTTACACTCTTGCTAACTCATGGAGTAAACTTTGAAAATCAATATCCCTCTTGGGGTCTTAGTTCATCCATCTATAAAATGAGAGGTTGGGCCAAATGATCTTTAAGTCCCCTTCCTTCTCTGACATTCTGGGACTTTTAAAATCTAGGTATAAAATGAAATTGTGCCCTTTCATTGTTATTAGCAGAGTATTAGTTGAACTTGCCATTAAAAATTAATGAGTCCCTGAGAATTTCCAGCAGGACTAGAAGAGCAAAAACAAACCCCAGTTTACCCATTCTTAGTCTTGAAACCACTGGCTAATGCCTGAATGCAGGCCTTGTGTGTTTACCAGTCCCAAGTGCTTTACTTGAATTGCTGAACTGAATGCTAACCAGGAACTCCGGCTGTGCAGAGTGAACCTTGTCTGATTACATCAGCAGGGTGGGCTGGGATGCTCAATTCAGTTCAGAGTAGTCTTTCAGCAGTTCAGTGACACATAGAAGGTCACAGACTTCAAAGAGAACACTGAATGCAGAGATGAAGGCCTGTGTAGAATGGCCCAGTTAATGATCACACTTCATAATTTCACGGTGCACTGATTCTCCCAGACGTGGAGCCTTCAGCCTAAGGTCCCTCCTTGATTCCTCAGCATGTTTAACTGAGTACCTTCCTTTACATAATATTTTAATGTTGTGAGAACTCAGCCAGAGAGTAATCCTCATCATGTTGAGGCATTCTGCTCCATTATTTGCAAAGCCCTTTTCATATCCTTTCCTTCACTTGTCATCTCATTGCACCTGTGAAGTGCGCAGGGCATTTGCCATGACCTAGACTTTAGAGACAACCAGGGAAACAGAGTCAGAGAGGGATGAACCTGTCCCAAATTGCATGGCTCGTAACTAGCATATTTACTTCTGTCTAGTGCTTTTTCTCCTCTGCTGTAATCCATCCATCTGATGGTGGAGATATTTTTAAGGCTTTGTATCCTTTATGCACTCTGAAAGAAGATGTATGGTTTCTGCTTTTACATAATGAATTTCATAGCATTTAATAATACCTTTTTTTCTTTTTGCTTGTGTTATGTCTAATGTAGATACTATGTTTGCGCCCATGTAGTTCCCTTTTATATACAGTAGTTTTCAAGCAATGTTCTGTATAATGGTGGATTTCAGAGGCCTCTTGAGAACCATCACTGTTTTGGATGGGCAGAGAGATGAATAAATTAGACTGTAGGCTACATCCCTGCTCCAACTGAAACATCTCTGTCTTCATCTGTTTTACATAATGAACTTCTTCATAACATGTGAACAACAACAAAAAAATAACTCTAGTCAAACTATTTGAAAACCACAGAATTATCATGTTCTTTTAAAGGGGCCACATTTTATTCCAGCAACAAGCTCTAATCAGGTAGCAGGAAAAAATGTTTGGACCCTGGCATCTAACAGATTTGTGTTCCAGCCCCAACTGACTTGCTATGAATGAACCTAAGTGACCTCTTTAAGCATTGGTTTCTTCTTGTATGAAAGGATAATTACAGTACCTTCTGTATTAGTTTGTTAGGGCTATATTAACAAAGTATCACAAATGGGTGGCTTAAACAAAAGACATTTACCGTCTCACAGTTCTGGAGGCTAGAAGTGCAAAGCAAGGCTTCAACAGGGTTGCTTCTTTCTGAGGGCTGTGAGAGAAGGTTTCTCCCCTTAGCCTGTAGATGACTGTATTCTCCTTGTGTCACTTTACATTGCTTTTCTTTCCTCTAAGCATGTCTGTTTGCATCCAAGTTTCCTTCCTTCCTTCCTTCCTTCCTTCCTTCCGTCCGTCCGTCCGTCCGTCTGTCTGTCTTTCTTTCTTAATAAGGAAACCAGTCATAATGGATTAGGGTTCATCCAAATGACCTCATCTTAACTAATTATATGTCCAACAACCTTATTTCTAAGTAAAGTCACATTTTGGGATACTAGGGGTTAAGACATCAACATGTGAATTTTATGGGGACAGGATTCAATCTCCTCTATGAGAATGAAATAAAATTATGTGCTTAAAGGGCTTTACCAGGGACCTATTTAAGAGGCATGAGTTTCCTTCCTTTTTTGTGATGCAATCCCTGTTGCTAACTCCTCCCTCCCCACCAAACACTCCCTTCTCTTTCTCTTTATTATGTTCTTTTCTATTTTTTACTGTTCTCAGTAGCCTCCTCTTATGACCTTAGGAGGCTACTCATCTCTTCTACTCACTCCCAGGGGAATCTCTGAAATTTAGGATGAGGTTATGTAGGCAACAAGCCACACCTTTCATGGAATATTATTCTGCAAATGAGCACCAGACTGATTTTTGAAGATTATTTTAATTCCGTCAGCTTCCTTTTTAAAAGCAGAGATTGATGACCTTGACCCCAATCATGATAATGTCTGAGGGAGACCCTGGGCAGCTAGAAGAGAAAATGTGAATTGATTAGGAGAAGGCCACAAGGAAAAGCTTTTGACAAAATGCCTCAGAGAGGCAGCGTCGTAACTTTCTGAGATAAGTTCATAAACATGTCTGAGCATGAGGGGGTAGTTTGAGCAGCAGATGCCAGATTCCAAAGAAAGAACAGCTCTGGTAGAACAAAAGTTCACTGGGGCAAACAAAGGAGGGGAAAAAGCAACTGCATTTTTTCAATTTGAGTTTGCCTAAAACCAACATGTCAGAAGTAGCTCTACCAGTCTTTGGTTAGTTCTTTCTCACTCAGAATCTTGAAATAGGCTAACTCCCCCACAACCTGGCAAATCCTTTGGGAACTGAAAACATTACTTACCAAGAGGACTGCTTTAAAGTAGTGACATGCTTTATAGGTTCTATGGGTAGTTATTGGTAGAACTTCTCTTTAAAGAGCTGCACAAATGACAGACAGAAATATGAAAATTAGAGTTCAGAGACTGGGTAGATCCCAGTCTTTCTCTGATTTGCTGAATACACCTGACACACCTCAAATAGCCAGACAGAAGCATATCATTATGAGTGGTGGAATTGTTGTTTTGCTCCTAATGCATGCAGGGAGCCTCAGGACAGAGAGGTAGAAGCTGATTCTGGGGTGGATGCATTTTCAAGATAAGAGACATACATTGAGAAATATAATTCCTTGACCTTATGCTCAGACTGCTGTTGGAGAAAAGTGGGTCACTGAATTGGGGGTTCCATTTGTAAGCCTGTCCCTTGGGTCTTGAAATTTGCATGGCTACATCTCTATGTGTCTATGGATGAGAGTGGGAGCCTTGAAAAGGGCAAGGAAGCTCTTTTTGATTAAGGGATTGAGTGGGTGGGGTTGTTGAAGCTGGAGGCTAATCTCTTTATGTAGGTGTGTGTGTGTGTGTGTGGTGTGCATGCTGACCTGGGCTTGGCTAGCTCAGCTGTTGTTTTGGAAGGCGAAACATCAGCTCCTAATTCCCTAGGGCACCATCCTTCCCACAATGGTGGTGGTCTTGAGAATGAAAACAAACCACCCACAAAGAAAAGAAACGAAAACAACATCTAGCCCCTCAAGCAAGTTTTGCACTTTTAATCTCAAAACATTCAGAAGCAGCAAATCTTTTTCAGTTTATTATCATAAAGTCCCTGGAACAAGCATCAGAATTTTAGAAGGAGAGAAATAAGTCAACATGCAGTATAATAATATCAATAGTGTATAGCAGTAACAATGATAATTTATCCTTTCCACATCTTTTTGAAGAATTTTTTTTTTCCCCATGGAGGTTTCTAGATGAGGAAAATGCCCTCTGTTTGAAATGACTAAATTACTATTTGAATCTGGCATTAGCTCTATTACTTTGTGTAATTATCTTTACTTCTCTGCCATGTTTTCTAATCATAAAAATGAAGCAAACGCTGTCTAAATGAGGAAGTCCTAGTGACTGGCGCATGTGTGTGTGTGTGTGTATATATATATATATACATATATATATTATACATGTAATATATATAATCATATATTTAGTATGTGTATATATATACATACTAAAATTAAATTGTACTATCACTATGCTTACTTTGTAAAAGTTATGAAGAATTTCATAAACACAGGAGTAATATTCCATTTTTGATTTAACTTTTGAAAACCAAGACTTACACTTTAATTTACTCTACTTTAAAGAATATTTTGCCCAAATTGCAATTGGATTATCTTGAAAAAGCAACCAAATTTGTGTATTTCACTACACTAGAGCTTGGGAGAGCCACAAAGAAGTCTGGCAGATGGGCTAGCTGTAGAGGTGGGACCTAGTCACAAAAGTCAGGCAGGAACGAGCAATATTAATGTGCAAACTCACACTGATGTTTTAATTATGAGGGTTCCTCATATGATACTGGATTCATTTCTAAGCCCTAGAGACACTATGGCCTCCTCTGTCTCACCATAGACACTTCCTTTTGTACATTTCAAAGGGTCTTTGAGGATTCATGGTTCCTACTTGGCACTACCTTTGTCATAGATGAAATTGATGACTTTCATACTAGAATGAGTTTTACTCACTCTCCTTGCCCCATTAATGGAGGAATCATGTGGCAGCAATAGACCAGGAGGATAACACACAGACAGAGACTTTGGAACAGGCAAGAGAAATGTTATTTAGAAATCTGTGTGACCTTTATACATAAAACAGGCAGCTCTGAGATTTTAGGTTTTTATGTCTTCTCATTATCTCTAAACACAAAGGAGAAAACTAGAAAAAAAACCCTCTCCACTTACAATTCTGCCAAAAACTTAATTCAAGCCATCTTGAATAGTATCCTAATAGCCAAACACAACCCCTTGATGTCTATAAGCCCTAGTAAACACTAGTTGCGATAGTGACCGTGTGGCAGCTCCTATGGTGTGCAATGAAATCCAAATCTTTTCCACACCTTTCCTTCACCCTTTTTGTGAGGGAGGATAGAAGGGTATACTGGTTCTCAAAACGTAGTGTTCAAATGAAAACTTGTTCCAAATTAAGATGCCCAGGCCTGTCTCCATAAATTCTCATTCTGTAGCCTTGGGAAAGTTTCAGGAAACTGATTGATTGATGCATATACCAGGTAATCTAATACAGGTGGTCTGGACGTGACATGTTACAAAACACTAACACAGGATCTAAGAGCTCTGTATTTCAAGTTAGAAAGTCTAGGTTTAACTTCAAAGCCTAAAGCTCCTACTCACCATTGGGTGGATTGTTCAACCTGTTTAAGATTCAGTTTTCTTGACTATCAATTGGGAATAATACTGCTTAACTCAGAGTGGTCATTAACACACTGGGAAGGGAGGTGATATGTAGAGAGTTTGGATCAGTGACTGTCACACAGTAGGCACAAAGTCAATGGTGGTGGTGATATGACTCCTCGCCTAAACTCTGGAAATTCCTTAAAAGTTTTGACATCTTGAAGGATCTAAATTTATTCATGAGAAGAAAAATTAACAGCATTATTTTTCTTACAGTGGTGAAGCACAATAATATAATAAGTTAAAAAAAAATTTCCCCCCAGTCAACTCCAAACCATCACATTGAAGAATAGCGTTAATTTGAACATTAGGATATGATAACATTTGTCTCTGAGGAATATGTAATATTGTAAGTCAAGTACTAATAAAGGTCCTTGAGACAGTCATGTGGGAGTGTTAAAAAAGGTTTTCACAGTCATTATGGCATGGGGCAGTAAACATAACCTAGTGCTGAGCATCTGGTGCTATGAAGATGACACTAGTTCTGTCTCCTTCACAGCAATGTAAGAATCATATGAGGAAATGCAAGTGAAAGCAGTGTGAAAATTGTGCAACACTAAGATAATAGGATTGTTATTATGAGGCTTCTGCTCTGAAAACCAGAGAAGATAACACACAAATAAGAAATAGACATTTCACAAAGAAAGCTTGGTATTATGGACTGATCACAGTATAGTCACATGCCACCCCGCTGTTGAGTGACTGGAAAGCTAGATGTCCACATGGCAAGAATGATGAAGAGTTGATTGGAGAATCAGATAGGAGGCCCAGATTAGATGATTTTTAAGGTTTGTTCCTGTGCAGATATTAGAAGATTTTAAGAAACACCACATTTAAGAAAATAGAGAAGGAAAATTTATTTCAATTTCTGCAATTAAACTGGTACACTTTCTAGAAATAAATTTAAAGTCAAATATGTATTTTTAAAGGTTCGTATTTTTCAGGCAACAGCTCAATCAAAAAAGAAAACAAAAACAAAATTATAGACGAAGTTTACTAAATGAAAATTCTAGCCCTCATTATGGTTGTGAGATTTGGATCTCCCAGGCTATTGCACCTGGCTTGTTGTGCAATAAATACCTGTGGCACTATGAGTCAGATGGTATATTAACTGGCAAGTCAAGAGAATCAGGAACACAGTCCTAAAATGATGTCTTCCCACCTATATAGGAACACCACTTGCTATCCACAAACTAATACAGCTTAATGTGGATAGAAAAGAGGAAGGAGGAGACAGCAAGAGGCCCAAGACTGGGAGCTCATTTGAGGAAAATATCATTTCTGTTGGTAAACCTTCGGGTAATTAGGTTCCTGTCTCTGAGTTCTCTCAATACTTTATATTTATCAGTTTAACTCATAGGATATTTGTTGCATATCCTTTCCATATGGGGCAGGGGATATGCCTCGTTGAATTCTATATCTTTATTGGCACACAACAGCATTGGCTCTAACTCATAGAGCTCAGCACAGGGCTTTTAATCGAGTATAATAGCATAGATTAAGTATCCCATGTTCAACGAATACCACCATTGGTGGAAGAAAACACGTGTCAGATTGAAAATCTTCAGGGAAAAGAATGCATATTAACTTTAGGCACAACAATCAGGGATCTTTTAAAATCAAAGGGTAGTGCAAACCTAGTAGGCAGAGCCCAGGGTTGCATTGAGCTCTATAAAATTTGAAGTTCTCTTGAGCTAAAGAGCAGTCACTCGTATGGCTTTTTGTAATCTGCCTCCCTTACCTTTTGCAAACTTATCTCTGACTCTTGAAAATATTGACTCTATTCTCAGTAGACTAACTTCATCATTGTTCCATTCGTATTTGAGAGCATGTTTCTTATAAACAATAATTCTAATGTGACCTTTAGGGAATATATATGATTTACCTAGTCTTCAAATATAAGCTTCTCTTTCTGCCTCTCCCCAATATTCATTGGGGCCCCATGTCCTCTCCTTTTCACCAGATTACTCTTCTTCTACTCAACATCACGGCAATCTAAGTTCAGAACCCCTAAACCTTCATTTGAATTACTTCCATATTTCCAGATTGCTTTGCTACTTGTTCCCCTAAAAGCCACTCTCAACGATGCCACTAAAAAAGCCTTTTAATTATGTTAACTTCCTAGTTAAAGTTAAAAGTATTTAGCTTAGTGAGCCTTGAAAGCCAAGCTGGGGATTTGGATACAGAAAATTTTTATATAGGATATAATAATATTGGAAAAACTCATGCTTTCTTCTAGACTGTATGGCTCAGAATTATTATCTAAAGCGAGTATTGGCTATCAAAGGTGCTTGAGAAAGGGCCAGACAAGATATTTGTTGCTATAGCTTCTTTTCTTCCTTATCCTTTCTGTGGTTGTCTCTGGAGAAGTTTGGTTTTATAGGGAAAAGCCAAGGAGTACAGAAGAAATGTAAATGAGATGTAGATGGCAGAGTGATGGCACAAAAAGAGCTGAAAAGCTATGGCCCAAACCTGCCTGGGCTGAACTTAAAATATCATGATGAGGGACAGCCTCTGACTCTTACTGCAGGAGGTTCCCTGCAGCCACCCAGCTGCAGGGAAGTTCGGATTATGGAAGGAATGGATTGAAAAAAAAAAAATCTGATCAAGTTTCTTGATCTCATTTCTGATCTGTTAAATCTAGTTTCTCTTTTATTAAGTCTCCATGGTTTTTCCATGCTGTCAAAATGGATCTTGATAAACTTCCCAGACATAAACTACTCACACCATTTCTGCCAGCTCAAAGTTTGACTCTCTCACCTCTGTTCTCTCTCACTTTTCCTTCTGGTATTACAATTACGCATATATCACACCTTTGAAATTGTTCCACAGTTCTTGGATGTTCTGGGGTTAATGTGGTTTTATTCTTTTTTCTCATTGTTTTTCGGTTTGAGTAGTTTCTATTGATCTATCTTTAAGCTCACTGATTCTTTCCTCAGCCCTGTCCAGGCTACTGATACGCCTGTCAAAGGCATTTTTCATTTCCGTTGCAGCATTTTTTTAATTCTAGTATTTACTTTTGATTCTTTGTTATAATTCCCATATCTCTGCTTACATAACCCATTTGTTCTTTCATGTGGTCTACTTTTCCTTTATGTTCCACTATGTTAATCAGTTATTTTAAATTCTCTGTCTGATACTTCCAACATCTGTATTATAGTTAAGTTTGTTCTGATTTGTCTCTTTAGCCTGTGTATTTTCTTGCCCTTTGGCAAGTCTTATAATTTTTTGTTTAAAGCTTGGATATAATGTATCACATGATGGGTATTGAGGTAAATAAGACTTTAGAGTAAGGATTTATGTTAACCTGCCAAGGAGTTGGGCTGTTTTTAATGTTTGCTGTAGTTGCCAGAGACTTAGGATTCCTGTTCTATCTTTGTTTTTTGTCTCCTGTCTTGACTTTGGGTTTCCGTTAAGTACTCTTCTTCAGAGAAAGTCTGTGTCTTATAGCTCTTTCAGCTATAATCCACTATGCTGGAGCCTATTAGTATGGTGGTAAAGTGTGGGGGAGCAGGAACATTCTATAATTCTATGATTAAATCACAGTCTTTTAGTGAGTCTTTGTCTCTTGCTAGGAGCTTCACAAGAGTTTCTTCAGTGTTTATTTCTCCCTACTCCACCGTCCTCAGGTGATACAGGAAGACTAGCGGGACTGAAGTGGAAGGAATACTTCCCCTGTGTGGAATAAGGCTCTGGCAGTGTTCTTTCCATCTGTCTCCAGGGTGATGGTTTGCCTGGCAATCTCACTTCTCTGATGGGTCCAAAACATCATTTTTTTCAATTTGTTCACCTTTTTTTCTTATAAAAAGGACAGGAGTGGTGACTTCTAAGCTCTTTACATTGTTGTAACTGAAGCCAGACATTTTCATATGTGGAATGGTCTAAGAAAGAGACACATATAAGCTTTGCATTCAGCTTTATGTCTAGCAGAAAAGAATCCTGACACATTGTAAAGTATTAGTGTTGAGTCAATAGAAAGAGACAAACTGTCCCCACATCAATAAGTTGGTACACTTAAGTTAATTAGCAGAATCAGTGAATATTTTTAAGTGTAATAATTGCATAAATCATGAGACTTATACAGTGCAAAAGCACAATAATATTTTGCAGTGTTAGATGTGTATTCTTAAATAAAATTACAACATTATGCAGAACAGATTATTATTTATGCTGCTTATAAATCTGAAACTCAAAAGGGAAACCTATAAATTTTCACCAAACAATAGCACCCACACACTTAATTCGTGTGTCCACTTATTCCTAAACACCAGATTTTACATAGCTGGAATTTTGGCAGAGGACATCCCAGATGTTGCCAGCATTGTGGGAGAGGAAATGGACATTAACCCAGCTGATTCCATTCCAATTTTTAGGAAGTAGGGTCATACATTTCTGAGTGTTCAACAAACGTGGAATTGGGAGATGAGAATAACAGGTCTTCTTCATGATTGAGACTAGATTTCCTAATAAGGCAAGAAGTACTCATATTAGGTGATAGCTTTAAGTACAGCCCTATATTTGATAATAAATAAAAAATATTTTATATGGGTTTAATTGTGCCATTCTGCCTTATATTAGTACATTTACCAGTCTCAGCTCTTCCCTTCCTTTTCTACTGGCAGCATTTTTCACAGCATAACTTTCTTCTTTCCACTTAATCCGTGCAAAACCTGACCATTTCTTTCAGTAGAGCTGAGGCTTTTGAACCTCTGTTCTTGTTTATATTAATATAAAGACCTCCTCTGCCATCAAAACCTTACCATTTTTTTTCCTCCAGGAAAATTAGAATTCACCTGTGGTCTTGGATTAGAATCAAAGATATCAGCATGAATTCCTGGTTCTCTCTGACTCTGTGTCTGTCTCTGTCTCTCTTTCCCCCTGTCTCTCTCTGCCTCTCTCTCTCTCTCTCACAACACACACACACAAAGATAGATACAGAAACATAAATATAGACATGCGTATATGTTGGACAGTATATATATGCATATATTTCCAAGATGCTAACATAAGAAATTCTGCCTGATGATCTGTGGGAAATCTCTATACTACTTTCTAGATTTCCTGTAAATCTGAAATCATTTTTAAAAAGTAAAAAGGAAAAGTGAAAGGCTAGAAGAGATTATTTGACACATTAAAATGTTTAAACGAACAAAACAACTTGTTATGACTTCAAGGCCTAAGTCAGTGTAACCTCTCCATGAAACCTACGCTAGCACCCCACCAGAAGTCGTCTGTCCTTTTCTCCATAAGTCTTTATGGAGAAAATTATATCATAGAGGTCTGGACTTCTGTGATGTAATTTGAGAAATATTTTTCTGATTCTTAATAGGATGGGTTAAGAAAGAAGCTAGATAGGAAGGAGAAAACTGGCCACGATCTATAAATGACTCCTCACCCCTTCCCTGTAGCACTTGTGGGCTAGAATTCCACTGGAATACAATTGAACCCCAGAGCAAGTATGCTAAGTGGTCATTCTTTCATAGCAGCTGTGGAGCAGCAAAGTGTAGCTGTACTTGTAGGAGATACAAACCTGGCTTGAGGCAAGAACTTAAGAGTGGATTTTAAAGGAAGCTCATGTTCTCAGAAAATAATTTTTTTCTCAGCATAAAACAAAAACCAATCCCATAGAAGTTGGGATTACCATACCTTTTGCACTCAAACTTCACATTCAGTAAACAATTTTTACCTTTATCTCTGGACAAGGAATATATTATAGCAAAGGAGTTTGGGTTGAGAATCAAGGAAGACCCATGTAACCTCAGCCAGATTAATAAATACCAGATCTTGTATGCTACACTCTCCTTGAAAGAAAGATTCGTCTACATGACATCTATAGCTATAGTTTGTTCTTTTTTCAATGGTGCAAGGTTTTCCATTGCATAACTATTCCACGATTTCTTTGTCTTATTGATGGACATTTGTCTGTCATAAACTGTGTACAATGAATATTCTTATACAAGTAACTTATTGCACACGTGCAATAATTTCTTAAATCCTATTTTGATTAGCATTTGTAAAAGTAAATAAAGATGAACTGAATGAGAGAAGCAAACCTCTCATTCTTTTCTAATGTGTTGCTTTTAACTTTATATAATGCATGAGAGCTTACTATAGCAAGAGAGTCAGTTACCATCACTTGCATTTCGATAGAGACTCAAAGACAGAGGAGTGGAAAAGTTTTATAGTGGAAAAAAATGAAGGTGTCAGTGTACTATAATTAGAGGCCATTGGCATGGGGAAACTGTAGGTAAGCTGACTGGAAGCAAGGCATCTTATGTGATTACTTAGGGGTCACACTGACTTTCTCTGGTGGTAATTCGGAAGTTGGGAAAATTAGGAAAGCTGTCAATTAATAATCAAGTCATTTGGGGCTGATTATTACAGGAGTTACTGTTTAGCTTCCTGGATTGTTAGAATATTAGAAATAGAAAGCTGGCTTCCTCCAAGTCTTGATTATGCAGACTTGTTTCCTGGGCTCTTTATTGTAGAGAAGAAGTCGATTTCCTCAGCATGTTGCTGCAGGTTCTGGATCAGGGTTGTATTTTTTACATATGGTCTGGCCATTGTCCATTTGCATATTCAATCTCTCACTTGTGATTTCTGTCAAGTCATCTAGTTTTCTTGAGTTTCAGGCCATAATAACAAAAAATATTTTTATATCATTTTTGTAGAAGTTGAATAATACAGTAATATATTGAATACCAACTTTAGTCTTTGACATATATAAATATCCTCTCCACATCTCTTTCAGTTTGATAGATGCTTGACAGAGTCCATCAATGAACTTCAGGCAGTATTGCTTAAAGTGAAAATGTTATAAAAAATATTTAAACGTCAAAGTATTGGAATAGTTATCTTGATGCTCCTTCCAACATTGAGAATCCATGGCAGTGCTCCCAGTTCTAGTATCTTTGTGTTCCTTGCAAGGATAAAGGTCCTTAGGTAAGTTAATAATTTGCTCAAGGTCATAGAGCTAGTAAGCAAAAAAACAAAGAATTAAATCTAGACTGATTCCAGATGTGTGTGTGTGTGTGTGTGTGTGTGTGTGTGTATTTTTTGAGGTAGAGTGAAATCATTTGAGAGGAATAAAAACTAGGAAATAAGGTAGTTTAATTTTATATAGCTCTGTAGAAACTTAAGAAATAATATGTTTTATCTGGGTTTGTTCATGGTATACAGTATTGTTAAAACGGTCATTTCTATTCTTTCTTAAATTTGAATAATGAGTCTATATTAGTGTCACATTATGCAATGACATCTACATAAGAAAGAATGCATTAATACAAACTACAAAAACAGAACTGAAACTTAGAGTTCAAGGTAAATAATGTTCTTAAAATTTTTGAAATTGCGTTTGAGTTTTAGTCCTTCTTATTAAAAGATGTATAATCCTATACAAATCAGGCCACTTCTATGACCAGTTTCTTCTTCTATATTATAAGATAAGAAGATCTGCTCTGCTTATTTCCAAAATTTTAGAAAGAACTTATAATATAATTCAATGCAATGTTAAAAAAATCTGGTGAATACAGAATATGTAATAAACATTTTGCTAGATGCTTTCTATACAATGATCAATATTAATTTATGCAAATATATTGTAAATTATGAAATACCACACAAATATATCTATATATCTATATCTATATATTATTATTATTATTATTATGTACCACATAGTACCTAAGTATCAAGTAATTTAATCTTTTCCATTTTGAAAAGAGCAGGTGACATTTGAGACACATATTACTTTCTAATAAACCACTGGTGATTTATTATTATGTAGAAATAATGTGCTTTTGACAGAATAAAAAAATATAATGGGTTATATTCCTTATGAAAAAACAAAGACTTGAAAATAAAATGTAATCTAAGTATCCAAGAGACCAACTTCAAGCAATATGTATACAATGATTAAAAATACAAGGATAAAATTGATAATAAATTGAACTAATGCACACACACAAAAAGGTTGAGGTAGCAATAATAATCAAAATAAAGAAAATTCAAGGCAAAAAAGTTATGCTGGATCAAAACAGTCATTCTACATTGAAAAACATTTACCCTATGATGAATAGACAGAACCTTTGTGAATGGAATAATATTAGAACAACATGTAAGTAAAAACTTTTAGAATTATACTAAATAGCAATCATACTGGAAGACTCATAATCTTTGGCATATATAATAAGCAAAATTAAATAAGAATAAAAAGAATGAATAGGATGAAATGGTTAAACAGATAAATAGTGATATTTGTACTATCAGAGAAATATATTCCTTTTGAATAGTTATTTATACAAATTAATCATATATAAGATCATTAAAGCAAAACATTGCAAACTTGAAATTGAACAGATATGATATTTACTCACAACGCACTAATATGAAATATAGATTTCAAGAATTTAACTAGAAAAATTCAACCACTTAAAATTTGAAAGCAAAAGTTACTAACAGATAAATCTATTAAGTTATTTTAGAAAAATAAAGCAACAAGCAAACCTAATTGAAAGCGCTAGGAAAATATTATCTTCAAAGAAATTAGCACTTAACTTTTCAATAACAATTATGAAATAATATATCTAATTTTCTATAAAAATCTACCTATCTACAATTCTATAACTATCAGTCAAGAACAAATATAAAAAATGACATTTTAACAAAAATGAAACTAGAGAATTTGAAACCAGAAGATTGTACGAGAGAAACTATGAAAGCATGCTCTTCAGAAAGAAAAATGAATCCAAAATGAAGGTTGGAGATACAAGTTGAAAGCACAAAGAAATTTTAAAAAGATTAGAATCGATATAAATGAATATTGACCAATTAATTAATAGTAGTTTCTTCCTGAGCTTACAGTACAGACAGGAATTCAAAATATTACAACAATGGCATTTAAGTCAAAAAGAGGGTAAATGAAGTAAATAAGTTCTTTGGTCTTCAAAAGACAAAAATTAAAAAGCCAATGAATATTAGACTTAAATCAAGAATCATGCTTTAATCTCTAAAAGAATATTATAGTATCTCAAAGAAGAGAAGAGTATTAATTTTTCCTGCTAATATGGACAGAAAAATGGGGTGAAAAACTAATAAATTCAAATAAAATAAAGGTAAAAAGATTGGGATAAATTACAAGATACAGATTTTAAAAAACATAATAGTAATGACATTGAATTAAAATTTACACTGAAATATAATTGGAATCTAAATATCCTGACTAAAAATACATTCCTAATAATTGCTGAAGGAACACTTGTAATAATTGACCACATTCTGTATCATAATGCAAATCTCAGCAAATTTCAATGGACTGACATCCCAATGTGCATCTTTTGACCAAAATGCATTAAAATAGAAATTAATGATTTTTAAAACACAGCTAGGAAAAGAATTTTTAAAGTTAAGAAATGAGTAAATAATCCATGGATCAATGAAATATAAATGACAATTAGAACATATGTTTAACTGAATGATGATAAAAGTACTGCAGTTTGAAACCTAGAGGATGAAAGGAAAGTTGCTTAGAGAAAATTTTTATCTTTAAATGTATGTATTAGAAAAGAAGTGAGGCAGAAAATCAATCAGCATTAGCTTATTTATCTCGAGGTTTTTTGTTTTTTTAAAGAATAGCAAGTCAAATTCAAATATAAAAGAACAAAGGCATAGAGAATAATAAATAAATATACTGTAGGGAGGATCCAAAAATGTCATATGTTGATTGTTGGAAAAGACTACTAAAATTGCTAATCCTTGATGAAATTATCGAGAAAAGGAAAAGGCAGGAAGGAAAACAGATCTGTTTCACTTTAATAATTGGAAAGAGGGAGTGTAGGTAGAATGAAGAAAAAAGATTATCATGGCAGCACGTCTGTAAATGTGGCTTAGCAGATTTGTATATGTTTTTGCGAAGTGCTTGTTTATAAATGATTCAATTTTTCCCATAGGGATTTACTATGCCAGCTGGACTTAAAAAGTTCTCAATTTCTGGTAAAAAAAAAAAAAAAAGATAGGTGTGTTCTCCTCTCTTAATGTTTTAACACATAGAACATAGTTTTCTTTTCTCCTTGAAGTTCCATAAAAAGACAGACAGAAATCTCCCAACTCTTTCTCAAGTGAATTGAACCAAAACATTGGATTTCTCTCCATTTACAATAGACAAGAGAAAGTGATTTATTTGTTCTGACATATGGCTTATATAATGAGACTAAGCAAATACATAAACACATAGATATGAATGTTTATTTTCATGCCCAAAGAATTTAAAGCATAAAAAGCAGTTTGTTGAATTCTTTGAGTAATAACCCAAGTATCTGCAGTTTAAACAGATGAATTATCTAGATCTTATGCTTGGATTTTGAACGCTGTCATATTTTATGTCTAAGTATTCTAGAATTTGAACTTGGGCAGCAAAACAAGATATAAAAATATAATAGTAAACTGCAAACTTGCCTTAAAATTTCCTTATTGTTTATTAAATCAGGTGCTTATAGTTCATTCTGATGTTCTAAACATTCCACAAAATGTTCCCAATCCTTTCTCACTCTTAACTATTACCCTTACTTATAATACTAAGGTAATCAAACTATTCCATGATCCCCACAAATATCTCTGGGATTTCTGGGACATCTTTGCTCATGCTGTTATTATCATGATAAAATCATAATCATCTTTAAAGTCTCCTCCATAAAGTCTTTCTAAATCCCTTAGCAAGATTGATCTCTTTCGATTCTTTGCAGCTTCATACCCTATTTCTTATATTTCTTGAATAATTTTTTTTTAACAATTGGGTATCATCGTTTGTGAAATTTTCTAATTTTAAACTTCTTAAGGGCTGGACTGTGTCTTCAAAATATTGTATCTTTATTATCTTGACTTTAATTAAATTGAATAAAATTCTTTGAAACCAAAGAGATAGTAAGGGAGGGATGAGAAGATAGAACCTGATGAAGGAAGAAAGCCATTGGGGAAAAAATACATGTGTCTGATTAAGAGGAGGGTGAAGAAGTTTGCCTGGAGTAAAGGGAAGTGAGAGAAAAGACGTTTTGTTTGGCTGCTCTTCTGTGTATTAAATTACACATGGGAGTGGAAAGAACCTGAATTTTGGTGGCATAAGTCATTTGTTTGAACCGCATACCTTTCTGAAACCTTGATTTCTATATTTGTAAAAGAGGAGTAATAATTTTTTATCATATTCAATGTATATGGCTTTAATGAAATAATTGGCTTTAATAATTACATGGGAATGTTTAATTAATTATTAAAAAAGCTTAATTTTGATTTTATGCTTATGAATTGAAGGAGGAATTTATTTGGAATGGGGAGAGACTTTTTCTAATAAAACCCATACAAAATAAGTAGATATATTAAGCATAAAAATAATAAAGAGAGAAGATAATAGTTAACATATATCAAACTGTGTAGGTGTTAAGCATCCTCGTAAGCATTGTACAAAATTTGCCATTAATTCTCATAGTAATTCTATTATTATCCCTGCTGTAGAGATAAAGAAACTGAGGCACTGTCAGTTCAATTTAACCAAGTTGACACTGCTGGTAAGTGTTCAAGACAGTACTGAACTCTATGTCCTTCAAACTCATAGTGGTTAAGTCCATGTTCTTAACCACTCTACTGTATTACCATGCAAGAGGCACACATTGAGATTAATTTACTTTTACGTAGAAAAGCTTTGATAAAAGTACTTCTTGGAAAAATTGTTTTTGTTTATGAAAAACTTGTCTTGAAATGAAAATAGGTAGTAGTAGAGTCAGAATCCCAATCAAAAGAGACTGTGTTTTCCTCTCATAAGTATCATATTATAAGCATTATGTTGAGTATAACCGAATGTAGTTCGGAGCCATTTTTCTTTCCAGTTTAGTTGCAATGAACTTACAGCAAATTATGTCTGTAAGGAAAAGAGACCTAGCCAGACCCAAAGTATAATTTCCATGGGTATAAATATAAAAGCATGTATATTTTAAAATTATTTAGTAGTCCAAAGGGTTTGATCTTTATAGAGCTTTCTGGCCACCAGCATTGCTGAGAAACTGCTAAGACTGCAAAAAAGGAAATTGTGTGCACTGCACAGAAACCTGGCAATTAAAGAGGAGGCACATACTAGTACTCTGCTCAGTAATTGTACAAACAACAGAACAAAAAAGACCCTCCTCAGTCGAGACTTTCATCTTAACCCTATTTGTGTACTGCTGCGTCTGCATCCATCCTTATGTAGTCTGTCTAGCCAGATACAGGTGCTCCCACCAATCATTATATTCACAATGAAATAGTTAAACAGCCAGAGGCAATCCACATGATAAATAATCATTAGTGGTTTTTGTGAGGAATAAATAATTCATAGTCAGGGTTGTGTGTGTGTGTGTGTGTGTGTGTGTGCGTGTGTGTGTTTTGTATGTTGTTGATTTTTCCTTCCTGAATGGTGTCCTTATTCAGTTTCAATAGTCAGTTGTAGTCTTAGCTCTTGCACTGGAGTTAGTCCTGGTCTTGAGAAGTAGAAGAGCCATGCTGGACCCTAAAATTCCTTGGTTATAATTGTCTAATCTCTCTCCCTAACTGTCCCAATCTGAGAAGAGTCAGATGACAAGAGACAGTTGATGAAGTGAACTAGAAGTCAACAGATGACAGCAAGGTAACAGAGTGAACAACAGGTGGAAGTCTCTAACACACCAAGAAGAAGGTAGTAAACCAGTGCCTGGGGTCCAGAGTCTCTCAGAAGAAGGTAGAATCATGGGAGGCAGGAACTAGACCAGACAGTGCCAGAGATACTGCCCAGGGTAGAAGAAGAAGGAAATAGCTGGCTCTCCCCTCCTCCATCTAATCACTAGACACTATCTCCCATTAGCAGAACCAGTAGAAAGCCAGCTGACACATAGCCTGGTGATCGCAGTTTGCAAGCCTTAGTTTCCCCCACAATGTCAAGCAGCACATGAAAAGAAGGAAGAACAGCTCTATAGGAGAGCTAACAGACCCAATAGTGTGAATGGATGGGGTAGGAGTATATTTGGAGGTATAGAAATAGTTTAGCGGCTTAGACCAAATTAGTGGCTTAGAAAATGGAGAGAAATAGATGATTTGAGGTATATTTAGGAGAGAAAAATCAGCATGACTTACTGAGACTATATTTGAAAATTTAGAGGAAAAAGGGCATTGTAAACAACTTGTTTCATTGGGTTAGTTTTGCATTTTCTGCAGAACTATAAGGATGCCACTCAAAATAATCCCTGAGTGTTTAACCAAATTGTTCTTCTAATTATTAATAAGTAAGAAAGTGTGGCCAGCAATTGGCTAGACATCATACAGCAAAGGAAGCAGATTGGCTGCAGCCGTGTGTTGCCATGGTAACTGTGGTTGGTTATTGTCATCAGGGTGTACAGGAGAGAATAGCAAGTTATTTAACCAAGGAACAGAGGAATTACAGAATAGGACATCTGGATATATCTTTAGGCTGCAAAGCACTATTGTGTTACTGGTTATAAAGACAAACTCACTAGAGAAATGAGAATTTATGGGAATTAATTACTAGTGTGTGCATGTATGTGCATGCGTGTATATGTGTGCGTGCATGTGCATGTGTGTGTTATTAAATATTTGAAAAATACTTTGTGAATTTCTACAAAGAGCCAATTAGCCAGTCCAAACAAGTTTTAAATTCCATGTGTCAGAACAAAGGTGGAGACTAAAGTGTGATGTAGAGGAATTCATGAGCCCAAACATGAATGGCTACAGACTTGTCCCATGTAGTTGTTGCTGTATTTAAGAGAAGTGAAGTAGAGTGGACAAGTGAGCTCAGTAGTCACCAGACTTGGCCTTGGCACCGTTGCCTGCTAAATCCTCAGTGGAGCCAGAATCTTGACACCAGATGCTTCTATTATTATTATTTTATACATTTTAACTTTAATAACAATGTAAGCAAAAGATAGCTAAACCATTTTATAAGTTACAATCCAACCACATAATGGTAAATATATCTATGGCTCAATAAGGAGATATTATTTAAGTGCATATTCATGGCTTTGTTCTAGTTCCTGATAGGAATTCAAAGAAATATAGGGCATGATTAGCACAATTACAACAAAATCCTTTCTTTAATTTTTGTAATACAATTAATTAGGCCTAGTAATACTGATTTCCTAATGAATTCACATTTCTGGTTCATATGACATTTTACATGTACTAAAATCTCCATCTCTATCTAATTTATAAATCAGAAGAAGTTAATATATAAAAATGTAGGTCAAAAGATCTGAAGAGATAATTATAATGTGGATATTATCAAACTGGAATGGAATAAGGGGTTTTAGATAGACAAAAGAATTATTAAATGGATTGTGTCAGGAAAGCTCCAAATGCCATTCTGACCTGCTCACAATCTCTACAGACTGACAAGATAATTACAGGAGATACATTCCTGTATCAGGAATAAGAAAATAATCTGATGTTCTATATAGGAAAATAATTGAAAACCAGTTAGGAAATAATCAAGTGACTTGCCAGAGGTGGGATCTTGAAGAGCAGAATGCAAATATCTTGATAGAAAATATATGAAGGGAAACTTGATTAAACTATTGATACTGAGATCTTTAATTTTGCAGAGGTATCAGCATCTAACTTTCATTGTATAGAAACAATAGAATCACATTGAAAGACAAAAGATTGGTAGATAGAACTTGACCCTTGCCTTGATGCCTACTTTCAGAGTCTAATCGTGAATTTTGACATCCTAAATGAGCAAGAAGCAGGTCCTAAAATTAGAATAATTTTTACTGGGCTGTGGAGAGAAGAGGGAGAGAGTGTGGTAGCCCTCCTGAATGCATTCAGTGTATTGTGAACTCTCCTTCACTGGAGAGTTCTCTCACTTTAACATTGGGTTTCTAGTTCCATTCAACTATATAAATAGGCAAGGGAAATGGTCTGTTCTGAAGCCTTGGCAAACTGTTCAGAGGAGCATAACAGAAGGGAAAGTGTAGAGTATTTGATAGGATGGAGACTTAAATGGTCTACACTCTAAAATTCCTTTTTTGGGGGGTATACCTTTTTTTTTTATTGAGGTATAATTATTGTTTTGAAAGTCAGAGTCTTCTAACTTCTGATGTTTAGGTCAAGTCTGGCAAGTCCAGTAGTAATTAATGTCCTGTTTCTTTGTGTTGACGAGTAGCTTTTTAAACGACTTCATTAGTTTTAGAGCAGTTTTAGGTTTACAACAAAACTGACAGAAAGGTAAGGAGATTTACCCTACAGTCTCTGTCCCCACATTTGCGTAGCCTCCCCCATTATCAAATCACTCATTAGAATGGTATATATATTTTTTGTAATAGTTTTGCCTTTCCAGAATGTCATATAGTTGGAATCCTACAGCATGTTGTCTTTTCAGATTGGCTTTTTTCACTTAGTGATATGCATTTAAGTTTCATCCATGTCTTTTTATGGCCTGAAAGTTCAATTCTTTTTAGTGCCAAAAAATATTTTGTTGTCTAGATATATCACAATTTACTCTTTTACCTATGGAAGGATATCTTGGTTGCTTTCGAGTTTGGGCAATATTGAATAAAGCTGCTTTAAACATCCTTGTGTAGGTTTTTATGTGGACATGTTTTTAGTTCCTTTGGGTAAATACCAAGGAGTGCGACTGCTTGATTAGATAATAAGAGTGTGTTTAGTTTTCCAAGAAGCCACCTAACTGTCATCCAAAGTAACTGTACAACTTTGCATTCCAACTGGCAATGTATGAGAGTTTCTGTTGTTTCACATCCTCCTCAGCATTTGGTGTTGTCAACGTTCCAGATTTTGACCATTCTAATAGGCGAGTAGTGGTATCTTTCATTGTTTTAATTTTGTTTTAATTTGAATTTCCCTGATGACATATAATGTGAAACCTCTTCTCAGCTGTTTATTTGCCATTTATCTATCTTCTTTGATAAAATGTATATTGATGTCTTTGCCTAATTTTTTGATTGCATTGTGTGTTTTCTTATTGTTAAGTTTTAAGAGTTTGTTTGTTTGTTTTTTTGTATAATTCGGATAACAATCCTTTATCAGTTTTATCTTTTGCCAGTCTATGGATTTTCTTCTAATTCTCTTGATATTGTCCTTCACAGAGCAGACATTTTTAATTTTAATAAATTGCAGCTTATCAATTATTTGCTTCATGGTTCATATCTTTGATGTTATATATAAATAAGAATCACCATACCCAAGGTCACTTAGGTTTTCTTCTATGTTATCTTCTAGAAGTTTTATATTTTTATACTTTACATTTAGGCCTGTGATCTATTTTAATTTTTATTGTGAAAGACGTAAGTTCTGTACCAAGGTTTATTATTATTATACAATCTTCAAATTGCAAATGAACATACATTTTTATTTGAAAACGCAAATGTTATTGGCAACAAATACTCAGTTGTTTTCCTTGAAGTGATAGCCTCACTTCACTTATTTTCAAAAAAATATTTGCCTAATACCCAAATTTGAATACACATAGTTTGTTTTTCAATCATTCTTTCAAGTAAAAATGACATTCCATGAAAAAAGCAAATGTTTCAGTTTGCAACTCAAATAATGATACAACTGTTTTTTTTGGGACAGTGATCTACTCCAGTACACAGAAGTGCTTTATGCTTACTCCTCATTTTGTCACACAGAATATTAAGGCATATAGCCAATGAATGAGAATTAATAAAATAAATAATTTTTAGTGCTTCATGAAGGATATTCTCTGATAAGTGAACAAAACTGAGTGTAAGAGAAGAATATATGCAGTGACTACAAATACAACTTTGTGTCAAAGCCTTGATTTGTGTTTAGATAGCAGAAGTTTTACACACCAACGCTTTTGCACCATCAGCAGAAAAAGCACATAACATCTGAGCAGTATTATAAAAATAGTTTTGACTTCAGAAAAACCCTGAATAAATTTCAGGGTCCCCAAGAAAACTGAGCATCAAATTTGAAATCTACTAAATTTGATTTCTTCTTCAGAACTGAGGAAGACTTTCTAATTTTGTGATTTCCTTTATCATATTGACAAGATCAACCCATTTGCTCCAAAATTTCCTTACTTTATGTCTGAGAACCCAGTATTCCATGAAGGGTAAATGCTGATAATAATATCAAAAAATACATAAAAAATAAATATAGATTGAAGTTATCAAGTCTAGATAATTGAATAAAATGTATTATCTGTTCTATTATCATTATATAAAATGTCTTCAAGTATCTGATGCCTTTTAGTAGAATAATATTTGCAAAGTATTTAATAAAAACTCTATTTGAATGATCAAGAATTCAAAAATTTTTACTAATTTTGACAAGTCTTACACTTCAGTTACTTCTAAGTGGGAACTTTCATTGAATCAACAGAAGAGAATACCAGAAGATAAACCTATAATCTATTTTCTCATGCTGTTATCAAGAAAAGAATAACTAATAATAGGTAACATTTACTGAGTGATTATTATCTCCAAGAAGTATAATTATTTATTTAATACTAACAACTCAATGAGTTAGATACTTACAATTTCCAATTAAAGCTGAGGAAATTGAGGCTTAGAGAATATTAATGACTTTACCGAAGTCACAGAGGTATCAAGTAGAAGAGAATTTCGCATGTAGCTATTGTGAATTCCAGAACTGATTAGAGAAAGAGTCAAGAAAGTTCATGTCAAAGATGGTTCCTCATTCTTAGAACTGTAAGTGAAATTATTATTCATCAGCACTGACAAGTCTCTCACATAATCTAGCTCTGGTGCAGGGTCATGCCAAAAGAGTCTTTCCTGGGAGGTTATCAGATAGTGTCTCTTTAATGTGATCCATGAGCTGAGTCATGGTTACAGAAAGCCTAAGAACATTGCAGCAAGGCCTTGAGGCTCGAGAGAGAGAGGGCCTGATGTTGCACTTAAGAAATTGTCACAATTTTTTACACTTGGTTAGGATCAAACTAACAGAGGATCTGGAAAGCAGTTCTCTGTGGACTTGGACTTGACAGAAATTCTCTGGTGATCAATGGAATATAACCTCGTAATGTGGTGAATGATACTCTAGAGGGCAAAACTTCCTTGGGAGAAGTTTCTGACTTAGGATATCTATGGTTCTGCATTTCAGTGAGTTTCTTGCTTTTTGGAGGTAGAAGGGATGACCACTTGTCTAAGGTGCTGGAAAATGATTCGGTCTAGCTTAAATTGCACCATTTGACCCTAGGATCTCACTTAGTCTTAGGTGGAAGAGAATTTCGAGCAAAGAAAAAAATACTGCCTTTCTCTTCACCATCGTTAGTTCATAAGCTCCCTTCCTGGTAGTCAGTTCTTCCCTGGAATTCTGTAAAGATGTAACAAAGCAGACATTATATCTTTTATTCTATACTCTGCCACTTCACCATGAATATCTTATAAGAGAAATGTAAAACTACATCTTACACAAAGAATGTGGAAAAATCAGAGATAAAGAATTATTATAGTTCTTCTTTATCAGGAATCTGTGAAACAAACTATATGACAGTGTTAAAGAAAAAGTTAATTTCTAATCAAGATGTTATTGAACACCTGCTCTGGACCAGGCACAATTGTAGAAACTGAGATACAGTAACAGATAAAACAGAAAAATCCTTCATGTTTACATTCCATTGAGGAGATGAAAGATATGCCCAGAAACAAATAAGTATATAATACACATGTTAGTGATAATAATTTTGAATAAATTGAAGGTAGGATGATTGAGATGAGAGGCTGGATTATAGGTTTTTTTTTTTTAGGTTGGCTAAGAAGACTTTTTGGACAAGGGACCATTTGAGCAAAAACCTGACTACAAGGAGAGAATAAACCATATGGATATTTGTGGGAGGAGCTACCTAGTCAGATAATACGACAAGTACAAATGTCCTGAGTTGAAAGTATGCTTATCTGAGGAATAGCAAAGGAGATCATTATGGTTGGCAAAGAACGAGACAGAGGTAGATATCAGAAAGTTAACCAAAGGTCATATAATATAAAGGCCTTATAGGCAATGGTTCAAAGTATGATATTTGAATTTTATTCTAAGTAAGATGTAAAAGCCTTGGATGGTTTTGAGGAGAGAGTGACATAATATGAATTGAGCTTTAAGAAAATCTTACTCCTCTCTGGAAATTAGACCTTGCATGGATAAGATTGAAGCCCAGTAACCAATGAAAAAGTTCAATAAAAAATCAATAGTCCAACTGAGAGACTCTGACTTGGAGTAAGATGGTAAGAAGTGCTTATATTTGAGATACCTTTTGAACTATAGCTTGCAGGGTTTGATAATGAATTAGATGTGGTATATGAGAGAAAGAATGTAGTTGAGAATATTGTCAAGACATTAGCCCAGAGCATCAAAGAAACATAATTACACTTTAAGCGTGAAGAGAGGGACCGTAGTAGGTTTTTGTTTTGTTTTCTTTGGTATCAAGAACTTGTTATTGCCCTTATCTAGTTTGAGATTACTATTAGGCATCATTTTGGAGATGTTGAATAAGCAGCTGTATCCCAAGTCTGGAGTTCTTGCAATGAACTGAGTCTTAAGTTTTACATTTGAGATGGTTTTAGATGGGTTTTTGTTGAGGAAATTAAAAGCAAATCAAGAAGAAACAAAAGGAAACTGCATATTTGCTTGAGAATGGTTTCCTGTTGGGATTTACCCCAGCCTGGGAGAATTTTCAGCTAGAACAGTTTTTTGCTGAAAACACTATCCTCTAAGCTATTTGCAGGCTCAAACCAAGTCTCATCATCTTTGCATAGCTAAATGCTGGCCTTATGCCTGTGTCTGAGTAGATATTAGTCAATTTAAGAAATTAATAAGGCTGAGCTTCCAGTAAACATGGTGGAGTTGGTAAATGCTGCACTTGCCTCCCCTCACAAACACATCAAAGTTACAACTAAACTATAGAATAGCCATCATGGGGAGTTGCCTAAAGTCTAGCCGAAAGGAAGTCCTACATCTGGAGACACACAGGAGAAGTCACCCTGAGACTTGTAGGAGAAGTGGAGACATGAAACAGGCTAGTTTCCATACCCACATGTGGCAGTTAGAATCGGGAGAAATAGCTCAACTATAGATTTACCCAGAGAACGAGGGGACCTAGCCCCACTCCGGATTCCTCAGCCCGGCATTCCAGTACTGGGATAGAACTCCCCACAACTTCTGGGTGTGAAAACCAGCAGAAACTGTGGATAAGTAAGATGGAGGGCTGTGGGAGACACAACCTTTCCTCTTAAGAGGCCCACATGCAGGCTTACTCAGTGACAGACTCACTCACTTGCTCTGAGCTCCAGCTTTAAGGTAGCATTTCGAAGGGTACCAGGGACATACAAGAAGGAACCGAGTTATCTGGCTTTGGAGCGAGGGCTGGAGGAAAGGCTTTTCCCAAAGAGAAGTGCTGGAAGAGGGCATCATTTCTTTGTTGGGCCCTCCCCTACCCAGACACAGGCAGGTGCCATATCTGAGTCCCCATCAATGTTGCTAAAACTGGCCACCCTTCCTGTGATTCTCTGAGATTTTGCCTATTCCAACTTGTGGGCCCACCTCAGCCACTTTGAGTGAATTTTCCAAACAACCTGTCTTGGCTCACACTGTAGACTTTCCTAAAATCTCTCAAATGTTCATAAAACCTACACTAGCAGCATCTGGCTTATTCCTTCGCTGAGCAGTCCCAAGCCCGGCACCAGCTGCAGCCTGCCTTGGTTTGCAGCTTGACCTCTCAAGGCACTTCCAAGCCAGACATGGGTGGCAGCCATCTGTGGATTTCTTAGTGGTGCATGCCAGGTGGCCCCAGGCAGGGCACAGGCTGCAGCTGAACTTGGCCTGTGGCAAGGCCTCTCCCAGGAGGCCCTGCCCTAAGCACCAGATGACTGGCTTCAGTCTGAGCTAGAGTGCCACCTGGGTTCACATCTGAAGACAACACACCCAAATGGGAGACAAGGCAGGTAGGTACCAGAGCCCTGATAAAGCAAATTCTGCTCTGTAGGCTCATTCCCTGTACAAAAACTCTTCCACTGGTTGCAGCCAGTCATAATGACCAATCTTCCCCAGGGTCAATCCCTCTCATTGACAAGCAAACAACAATCAAGGCTCAAGTATAAAAGGAGGACACACAGAAACCATACAAGGGACATACCTAGAGCACCTGGCTCAGGTAACCAGGGAAGGCTGTACCACTGGGACCCAAAAGGTACATATTATGTAATGCCACTCTACTAAGACAGATAGACATAGTAGCCCTACCTAACACAGAGACACAAACACAAGCAGAGACGACAAAGAAACATGTTTTAAGTGAAAGAACAGAACAGAGCTTCAGAAAAAGAACTAAACAAGATGGAGACAAGTAACCTATTAGATGCAGAGTTTAAAACACTAGTTATAAGGATGCTCAATGAACTTAGGAGAAGAGTAGATGAGCTCAGTGAGAATTCAACAAAGAGAAAAAATAAAAAAGAATCAGTCAGAAATGAAGAACACAATAACTGAAATAAAGACTATGTTAGAGAGAACTAACAGTAGATGAAGTAGAAAATCGAATCAGTGATTTGAACGATAAGGAGCAGAAAACACCCAATCGAAACAGTGATACAAAAATAAATAATAAATAAATGGAGATAGTTTAAGGGGCCTCTGGGACAGCGTTAAGTGTACCAATAGTTGCATCATAGGGATGCCAAGAGAAGAGAAAAAGCAAGGAATTAAAATCCTATTTCAAGAAACAATGACCAAAAACTTCCCTAAACCAGTGAAAGAAACAGACATATATGCCTAGAAAGCACAGAGAGTACCAAACAAGTTGAACCCAAAGAGGACACCAAGACACATCATAAGTAAAATACCAAAAGTTAAAGATAAAGAGAGATCTTAAAAGCAGCAAGAGAAAAGCAGTTAGTTACCTACAAGAGAGCTCCCTTAGACTGTTATCTAATTTCTCAACAGAAACTTTGCAGGCTAGAAGGGGTTGGCATGAAATATACAAAATGATGAAAAGCAAAGATCTATAACCAAGATTACTCTACCCAGCAAAGCTATAATTTAAAATGGAAGGACAGTGAAAGACTTCCCAGCAAAAAAACAGCTAAAGGTGTGCATCATCACCAAGCCAGTACTGTAGGAAATGTTAGAGGGACTTTTTTAAGAAGAAGGAAAAAGAAAAAAAGATCAAAATATGAATAAAAAATGACAATAACTACATATCTAGCAACAATTACTTTCTCTAATTCTCCAATCAAAAGAAAGGGTGGCTGAATGGATAAAAAAATAAACCTTACATATGTTACCTACATATGGTCACTTCAGATCAAAAGATGCACACAGACTGAAAGTAAGGAATGTAAAAAGATGTTTCATGAAAATGGAAAACAAACAAACAAATAAACAAAAAAGATAGAGTAACAATATTTACACCAGAAAAAATAGACTTTAAAACAAAGGCTATAACAAGACACAAGACCCACTTATTCCCTTTCGGGTATTTATCCTAAGAAACCCATAACACTACTTTGAGGGGACATGAAAATTCATGTTTGCTGTAGCATTATTTACAATAGTCAAGATATGGAGCCTACTCGAGTGCCTATTAATGGGTAAAAGGATACAGAAGAGGTGATACATGTATGCAATGAATATTAAAGTCTCAGCCATAAAAAAGATTGAAAACTCACCATCTGCAACAACATGGATGTACCTAGAGGGTATTATGTAGAGCGGAGTGAGACAGAGAAAGACAAATGCCTTACGATTTCACTTCTATGTGGAATCTAAAGAACAAAATAAACAAAACAGAAACAAACTCTTAGATACAGAGAACATTTTTATGGTTGCCAGATGTGAGGGGGTTTGGGGAAGATGGAAAAAGGGAAGGGATTAAAAGTAAAAATTGATTACAAAATAGTTATGGGGATGTAAAATATAAAGAAATATAGTCAATAATGTTGTAATAACTGTATGGTGTCAGATGGGTACTAGATTTATCAGGGTGGTCATTTTGTAAGTTATATAAATGTGTAATCACTATGTTGTATACCTGAAACTAATATCAAATGCCAACTGTAATTAAAAATTAAAAAAAACTTTTTAGAATTTAGCATGGCATAAGAGATGAAATATTGTCATTTATGACAACATCGTTGGACCTTGAGATAATCATGCTAAGCCAAATAAGCCAGACAGAAAAAGTTGAAAATCATATAATATCACTTATATGTGTGATATAAACCTAAAAGCAACAAACAAACAGGACAAACAAACAGAGACATTGGACACAGATTATAGACTAGTGGTTACCTGAGGGTAGGGGTTAAGAAAGAGGGGTAGGTAGACAGTTAAAGGGGCTCAAATATAGGGGGGTAAGTAAAGGTAAAGTGGGTAAAGGGGATCAAATATATGGTAGCTGAGGAAGGAAACTGGACTTTGGGTGGTAAACACACAATAGAATATACAGATGAAATTATAATGTACACCTGAAAATTATATATTTGCATTAACCAATGTTACCGCAATAAACTTAATTTAAAAAAATTTAGCATGGCAAAACAGGAAATGTGAGAAAAAATAAATTCTCAAAAAAAATAAAGCTGTTAATATTAGATTAGTGTTCAGAGCACATCATATATAGCTTGTCGTGTGCACTTAATTCATAATTTTGGCTGAGTGAAAATCTGGTATATAAGAAGATGTCTTAATAGTTAAAGTTAATACATGTGCTACAAAATTTCAATATATAATGTAAGTTACTTCAATATTGTTGATTTTCTCGACACTTGCTTTTAATTTACTTTTTTTTTTAAGGTGAGAGTTCAAAAAGCCATTAATAATAAAAGTAAGTTTCAATATACTCTGTTGAAATTTAGTGAATAAATGAGACCCTTTAAGAGTTAAAATTACCTTTTCTTACAAATTATGTATTCAATAAATATTACTTTTATCCCTTAATTAAAAACAACAACAACAACAACATAACATTCATCTGAAGAGCAACATCCTTTAACTTAATATTGTCCCAACAACCAAGTCATTTGTTCCTGCAGATTCAGGTTTTACTTACATTGTTTAATATAAACCACAAACACATAGCTCATAAAAATTAAAGTTTTTGAAAATGTCTAAGTAGCTCAATAATAATGTAATAAATATGAGGATTAAAACATAGTCTATCAGAAAATTTCATGTTTTCTCTTCTCTAGTAAAATTGAAATATATGAAGACAGCTTTTTCTACATTTATTTTTATCATCTCTTTATATATACTAAAAACATAGGAATTCAATAAAGATGATTGTCTCAGATCTTGAAAATTATAAAAATTAAAAAAAAACTTTTTACGAACGTTTATAATTCTATAGGCAAGATACATTCATGTTCATACTTAAAGAATAGCAGTTTTCAAAAATCTACTATGTGCAGGTACTGAGCTATACATTATCTTATAGTTCACTGACAGTCCCGAGATAGAGCTTGTGGGGTTTGTCAGGTCCACAGTAGTGAATAGAAACAGTGATTGGGTTACATTCATCAGGATGCAGGGAATTAAAAGATTTATGACATGCAATAACCCAGGGGGAAAAAAGCATAAATGTTACAAGTTTCTGAGAAAAAAACAAAACAAAACAAAACAGATCTTTATAAAAAGAATTTTCCTTTCTCTAGCAAACCTATAGCTTAAGTTTAAATGAGAGGATTAACCCTGATATTTTCTTTAGAGGATTTTTTTTTTTCTAAGCTGGACTCCTGCACAGTGAGGTAGCAGTTTAAATCTAAAAAGATTAAAAAACACAGGGAACTTCATCTCAACCTACTTAATTTCCTAGGATTTCTGGCCCTCATACTAGGGTGTTTTGTAAATGTACAACAACCTGAAATCATGGGAGAGTTGAATCTATTTGTGCAGACTGCTGAGTAATAGAGTGGAAAAAGAACAGGATTTGGACCCAGAAGATCCAAACCTTAAATCTTGTCTCCATCATTAATTTTGTGAGTTTGGTCTAAACTCTTCCTTTTTCCAGATCTCAATTTACCTATTTGTATATGAGGAGATTGATGATTATATTAGCACTCTTTAAGAAACAAATATTAGAAATTGAAGTTAAAGTACATTAAGAAATTTGTTGCTGCACATAATTGAAAAGTCCAGCATTATAACTAGCTCTGACTCTGGCTAGAACTAGGGAGTTGAATTATGTTATCAGGCTCTGTTCTTTCTTATTCTACAAATCTGCATTCTTCATAGTTTGGCATTACTACTACTACTACTACTACTATTATTATTATTATTATTATTATTATTATTATTATTTATTGGTTTTTATCTATTTATTTAGCAACTTCTAGAGAGAATTTTATTTCCTAATAATTATAATAAAAGAATGGAGTGCTTTTGGTCCAATTTGGTTCATATACTCTTCATTTAATCACTATTCTTCAATTTATTAATTTATTAATTATTTAAACTTGACTGTGGAATAAGTACTTATTTAGAGATCTGTGATACAGTGATGAACTAACATAGATAATATATAAATTTATAAATCCCCTGCCTTCAGAAAGTATTTATTCAGTGGGATAGGCAAATAATATGCTAACAGGTGAGTGAATATATATTCTTCCATTCTTGTCATAAGAAAAAATAAAGCAGGCTAAAGGGATAAAGAATGTTAGAGCCCTATTTTATACAGGGTAATCACATAAATCTTTTATAATATGGTGATATTTGCAATTCTTCTGGGAGAAAAATAATAAATTTAAGAATATTGCTTGCAGCTTATATCACAGGAACAGCAAGTTGACTAGAGTGGTTGGAGCAGGATGATTTAGGAGGACAGTGGTAAGATATGAGGATGGGAAGGTGGCTAGTGTCAGATTTTATTTAAATTTGTTGGAAATTCTGGGAGATATAGAACAGTAAAGAGAAAGGAGAATAATCTAACTTCTGTCTTCAAAGGATCACTCCTGTTATTACTTGGAGAATAAACTATAGAACACAGGACTGAAGTGGGGGACCTGTTGGGAGGATGATTGTGGTTGGATTATAGTAGCTGGTGGAGTGAAATGGTAAAATGGTAGATTCTTGCCCACCCCTCAATAATACCTTTTCTACTAGCCTTCTCAGACTCTCTGAAGCTATTAACTGCTCCCTGCTTCTGGGCTCCCCTTAACTCTTAATACCAATAATTTCTCTTCTGTTATAACAAAATTACAATATGCACTTGCATTAGTTTCTCAAGGGTATATATCTCAACATTGCTGGACTACAGTGAATGGATTACTTTTACTAGATATTTTGAAACTGGCTCTCTATAGCAGTTTACACATTTATGCTTATAGATAAGGAGGAGAATCCATTTCTTTATATCTTAGCCACCACTCGGTATTTTTAGATTTTAGAATTTTTACCATTTTTCACATTCGGCAGAATGTGAAATTGTTTCCCCCTCATTATTAGTGGTTATTCAAGGTTGTTCTCACAAACTTGAATTGTATATTTGATGTATATTTATATTTTTCTCCGAGTTTCTGTTTTTGAGGCCCTTACATGTAGCCCTCTGGGCTAGACACTGTACAGCCTCTAGGGGGCGTTGTTCACATAGACCGCAGTGAGAATGGTGCCACTCGGTTGTTGCAACAAAGTGTCTCTGAAGAGGCACAGACTATATGTCTTACTACTTCTCTATACAAAATTGTTTTTGGATAAGGATTTGGCACATAGTAAGCCCCAAATAAATGTTGAACCGAAGAGATAGTAGTTTTACTGATATTTCAGTAACACTGTTTTGCTTCCAACATCTCAAAAAGTAAAATAGTGAACTGGCTTCACTAGGCATTATTTTTATTGCATCTACTTTTCTGATTTATTCTTTTTTGAAAGTTACATCATCAGGAAATGTGCTTGTCTATATGATATACTGTGACATTTGGCTTCTTAATTCTGTAACACGGGACTTTCAATACTGAGTCCATATATTATACTGGATAATGCACAGTGTGGTAGGTTGATTTCTGAAATTAGGGAAAGGACCCTACCCAATTAACTGTGTACTTGAAATTGTTAAGATCAAGGCTTTCATTTAACCAAAAGAATTATTATTCCTGTGAACACTAATCCCTTATTTTTGTGCAGTATTTTTGGTTTACAAAGGCCATTCTCACATATTATCATTCGACTTCTACTAAAACCATGTGAGTTAAGTCGAAAACATATTATTATTGAGACTGAGAGATATCAGTAAATTGGTCAAGGCCACAGAGCTAATGAGGCAGATAAAATCTGATTTGCATGGACAGTAATGTGCCCATCTATGAAACTAAATATCCCAACTTCATTTGCTGCTGAATGCAACCATGGGAAACCATTCTATCCAATGAGACATAAAAATGGAAGTTGGCTGAGAATTTGTTTCATATTTTTCCCTCTTTCATAGACATTAGTATTCTATTGCTTGCAAGTCTAATTCTGTCCTGGAGCCTTGTTTCCCAGAATACCTAAAATGGTATTCTGACACATTTGTTTCAGTAACATTAAATTATTAAGACATAATAATTAAAAAGTAGAGCTAGTAAAGGACCAAATCAGAATTAGGCTTGTGACTCTAATATACCAGACTTCTTTGAGAAAACTCTTAAGAAGAATAATGGGCTAAGTAATTAGGAAGATGATAAAAGAATCAATAATAGGTAAATAGGTTTGTTTCCCACTCATACAGACCTTTTCGGCTAATGATTATAGCTGTCAATTTAAATGCCCAAAGATTGGGGCTTATTTTTCAACGTGATAAACCATATGAAGCTGATGTTTAATTCTTCTCTTGAAAACCCTTTCTTCATTCCAGTCTCTACACTCCTATTTTGTTTTTGTTTCCTGCTGCCTACTGAACATCTCTACTTTGATGTGAAATTGGCTTCTTAAACTTAACATGGCTAAAGTGAAACTTTTGATTTTCTCTTCCGGACCTGCTCTCCTACAGTCTTTGTTTTCTTGGTTTTTGGTAGCTCTCTTTCATCTATTGCTCAGGCCTCAAATCTTGGGGAGTTATCTTTAAATCATCTTTTTTTTTTTTTTTTATGTTACACCTCACATCCAGTTAATGAGCAAGAACTGTTGGCTCTACTTTAAAATAATACCCAGATTTAACAACTTCTCACTCCCCTTTGCTATCACCAAGCCATCTCTTGCCAGGATTATTGCAATAACCTCTGTTGAACTAGTTGCTTTTTTCCTTGCCCTCTTATAGTCTATTCTCCACACAATAAATAAAAATAATCACATTATATCATAATTTAGATCTTGTGTCTCCGCTGCTCAAAACCTAACAATATCTTTCCCTTTTACATCTGAGAAAAGATGAAACCCTTACAATGGTCCATGCCGAATAGACTCTCCTTCCTTTTATGGCTTCACCTATTGAGCCATTTCAGTTGCACTGGCCTGCTTGGCATGGATCTCATCCCCCCAGAGATTTAAATCTGTAGAAAGAGGATTCTGGTGTATCTGCTTAATTTAAGGTGAGTTTAAATCAAACTGAAAATAATCTTAGTCTATCACCCATCATGCTAATGCTTGAGAGTTCATATATTGCTGCAAACTTTTGTTTACAAGCCAGTCTCTTCAATATGAAAATTGCCCAGGGAGAAGTTATAATTAAGGCTTTATCAATTACTGATATTTTCAGATAACGAGAATGTATTTCATCACTTCCTTTCCTAAGGGTAGTTTTGACAATAATCATTACAAAAACAATAATGGATCTCTAGCTTACTGTCTTTCACTCTTCCACCTTGTAAGGAACACAGCCACCTTAAACTTGCATAGCGCTTTACAGTTGGCTATTTTATCATTTAGTCCCTCACTGCAGTATGTTCTTTTTCTATAGATGAAGAAAACTAAATAACTTCTCTTGGATTATTTTCTATCACCAGCCTTGATGATAAAGAATCTCAATTTGAGAGAAACAGGACATTCTAGTGGGTGAAGTCACTCAAATATTGGATAAATGGACCAGAGGTACCATAGCTCTTTCCCAAGAACACAGAGTGAGTCAGATCCTATCCCAAGATGTCTCTTTTCCAAGCATGGTGATCTTAAAATAATAATTAGAAAAACAAGCCAAGGAGTATATTTTTATTAAAAAAAAAAAAAACAACAATTTATTGAAAAAGAATAATGCTTTATACAGTTTCCATTACAAAACCAAAAATATCTTTTGAGTCTGTTTCCAAGTATAGTAACAGAGTACAAAAACATCAAAATTGAATAAATTCTAGTGTAACAATTCTGTTGGTCATTTTGAATTACTGATTTCTTTGTAGAATTTAGCAAATAGTAACCACATGCATTTACACTTACACATCTTTAAGATCTTTGAGTGATACCTTCTGGAAGCATAGACACTCAGGTTTGGAAGCCACAATAAAATTTAATGTATTCAAATCCCCATATGATGCAGTCCTTTGGATAACTTCCACATGGTTTTACTATGAATTACCATTCCCAAACTATCCCTGCTGTGCTAGGTGCTAGCTAAGAGCAACACCTCTGAAGGAATCACTTAACAGATATCACCTTAAATATACTTGCATGTTATTATAATTCGAAAAATCTTTCATACTTTGGCTTTGTCAACAGTTACACTTCTGTTTTATCCATTATATCTGCAGACTTGTTCTAGGTCAAGTCTGCATTTCTAAAAGGAGAAAAACTTAGCCACAAAAAAGTATCAGGCCATACTGATTGAAGAAATTGACTTCCTTAGAATCCCCTTCATCTAGTAAGCTGAATTTCACTGTAGTGTTTTATCACTTGAGAGACTGGTTAAGGTAAGAAACTCATTTCTTAAAATTTCCCTCTTTTCAGACATTTGAAAAGTAACCCAAAATCTTTGTATTTAATCTCCTTAGTTCTTTCTTCTGGTACAGTACTTTTCACCTTACAAAATACATTTGCATATATTCTATCTCACTAGATCCCCACACAAGCCCTGCGAGGTAGGCAGGTCAGGAATTACAATCCCTGTTTTACAGATGAAACAATAAATCTAGGTCATCCAAGTGCCTTGCCCAAACTCAGACAGTAATTGATAGCACCAAGTCTCAAATCAGGTCTCTAGACACCAACACCACACCCTTTTCATTACATCTTGCTCAAATGAAGTAGCATTTCCCACAGACTGGAAAACTAAGAGCAATTGTTAAATTGGAACAGAGCACCAACAACATGTTTGGCATGGCTAAAAGTAAGGAAATGAACTGGAAGAGAAAGGAAGGTACTAAACAATATAAAAGGTGTGTGTGTAGGTTTGGTTCAATGACTTCTAACAGCCAGCTGAGGAAATACAAACACCACTTAGATATATTTAATGTTCAAAGAATGAGCATAATACCAACTAATTAATACTCACACTTACCTCCACCAGCTAGTTAAGTATCATTATTGCAATTTAACAGATGGGAAAAGAGGAGAAAGATTAAGTGACTCGCTTATGGCTACAGAGAGAATATTTGTCACCAGATTATCACTACAGAAAATCTAGCATTTCATGCAGAGAGACAGTCCATACCTCTCTGGGGAGAGGTAAACTACATGATAATTACATCTGAGAAAACAATATAGCTGAGGAGAGAGGGGGGAGATTTACAACTGTAAATAAGTAGCTTAAAAATTCAATCAATAAAGTTGTGTTATAATGCTTGGAGAAGCAACACACAGCTATGCAATGAGACAAATATTTTCAAAGCAAACAACAGTGGTGCAGGTCAGAGTACAGAGATCAGGTGGGAAGGTCAATGGGAATATATCATATGGTCATGCAGAAAGATTTGCCCTCAAAGCTCTGAGTTGTGAGATATTCTTACCAATTTTAGAAATTAAAGAATAGGCTTATGAAATGTATTATTCGATTCAAGAGTTAAGCTTAACTTAATAAAACAAATGAAGGCATGAAGAATGACTGACTGATAACAGAGCAAGTGCCGTAAGATCATGGTAAAAAAAAAAAAAATTAAGTGTGTGAAAAAGGCACCTGTGAAGAACTGAAAGAATTTCTACTTGGTATAATAGGTTAGGTCTTATATAAAAGGCACTAAAAGCTGATGAAAGAGGGTAAATGATATCTGACCTATTATGCATGTACACATAGAGAAAGGAGAGACACATCAAATAAACTGCTTATTTAATTGATACAGATTTAAATATATTTTTAGATGTATTTTAAGTATGCTGCTGCCAAATAAGATTTTACTGTCTAATCTATTTTTTATAGAAAATCATGCATATATACATATCTATATATAAGGATGTCCCCTCTCCACGTTTGAGATGATCACTCAGTGGGAAGCAGTAATACAAATGAAAAGTATTCCCTCCTGTATTAAGGAAAGGAGTTAAAATAAAACCAAGCCATTTTTAGCAATGGGTATTTAAAAAAATATCTTTTTCATTTCTGGGGATCTTTTTAGTAATACCACAGTTCAGACGACAATAGTCAAAGCCTAAGTTCTTAAAGTCAATGATAATATTTCCATGTTCGTTTCTGTTTGTTCCAACAGGATTGTTTCCTTTTGCTTCTGTGTCACACGTAGTCTTTCCCACTGGAGGGTGCTGGTTTTGGATAGGGCCGAGGTGTTGGGTAAGATGTTGTTTTTCGGGGACAGGAGCAGCAAAGTAGGGCACCTCCCAGAAGGCAGAGAGAAGCAGCAGCCCAGCCAGTGAAAAGAGCCGGACCAAATTCATACCTACAAAGAAAAGGCAATGCATTTACTTAATGAATCACTGAAAACTTTCCTAATATAATTGAGGAAAGAAGTCAGTATCATACTCATTATTTTTTTCCACTGAAAATGATCCCCCTGGTCCCCGGGGGAAGTACTTTCCAGTTTGTGAACACACACACAGGAATGTTTACATTGCAGTTGTTGACAATTTGCAATAGTAGATCAGGCAATACGGCATGCAACACCAGGTTAATTATACAAATATTTCCAAAGACTTTTCCATGTGTAGGAGACTTGTAAAGCATGTTTATATAATTTAGAAGTCAGGTTTGGGCTATGGTTCCTCGGCTAACAAGGAACGTGCTATTGCCAAGTAGCAACCATGTTCTATAAAAAAAAAACTACTAGTGTTAAACTATTAGAGTTTTTAATAGTCGATACCAGATAACAACACACACCGAAATCAGAAATTTATGGTTTTGTAAAAAAGACTTCTAAGCATCCCATAGGTCATTCTAGATTAAGCTGATCCAGGTGGATGTATTAAGCCACTCTTGAGGACCTGTTCTAAGGTCTGGGTTTGGTTCCTGATACGAACTCTCAACTACTAGAATTCTGAGTGAGTAACTTCACTTTTCAACCTCAGTTTCTGCTTCTCTTAAAACAGTATAATCCCACCTGTATTACTGGACTACTTTCAGGATCACGTGAGACAATGCAAATAACAAGTGTACAGTACCTAGCAATTTATAAAGTGCTTTCACATACATTACTGGTAAAATTTTAGCCTATTGACCTCCAGCAGTTTCTGTCTCTACATTGTAAATCTTATGGGATAGGCTCCAACACAATTATTGCTCTATGTGTTCTATATGTGGGTGATTATGTACGAAGAATCACACCTTATCTATCCAACCACTGGGATTTTTCATCCATTCATCCTAGCACTCAACAAACAATAATTACATCTTAATATCCTGACTCTGAATGTAGTTATTAGGTTTTAAAGACATGAACTCAGTGAGACAAAGAGCCTTGTCCCTGATCAAAGAGTGTCATTACATGAGAGGCAAGAATGAGCCCTTTAGTTTCCACAACTTGCAATATTCAGAAAGGTGACCTTTGTAAAGTCAATTTTATAGGTGTGATGGAACATAAAATTTCAAAGTAGTATCATGACTTATTTTTCATAAATAAATTATACTTTTTTATAAATAAAGTTAAACTTGAGAATGAAGTATTATTCATTAACTCTAATAGTAGTACCATTTTTTCAATCATAAATGTGTTAGTTACAAATAATTGCAATTAAGTATATCAGAATAAACTTCAAAAAACACTTTAAATACATTAATATCTTTATTAATATAAAAATAAGAATAAAGGTCGAGTACATAGTTGCAAAGTATAAAGCTGAAAACTTTTCTACTTTAAGTGTGCTCTATCATCAATACAGGCTGTTAAAGCAATTATCAAACTCATTTTAACATGAGTCACAGGCCATTCAAATTATTTTCAGGTTTGACATAAAATTCCAGAAAGCAAATCTAGGAAGCTGTGGCATTTGCTGGACTTTGCAGAACATAAAAAGGGTATTTTCTCAGAAAACAAGCTATTTTACGCATGAATAACATTACCTGGCATTGACTGGGGTCATGGGGTCATAGAATTCTTGAACAATTCTATTGCCATACCATGCTGTGGCAACTAAAACAGCCAGACCTTGGGAAATTCAAAACAAAAAACTGTTAATCACTATGGAACCCTGAACATAAATATACAGCCCATTAATTTATAAGGATTTTACAAGAATTAAATCTCATCAATAGTACTAACATTTTTAATTTAGACACTTTTAATTTAGAGAGATTAGAGGTTCAGACATGATTTATTCCAAGTATTCTGTTAAGACGGACAAAAATATTAAGTCAGACTTAGGCATAGTTTATACTCTTTATGTCATCTTATTTATAGTTCAAGGTCACTAGCACATATAATGTTGGTTTAGAAACAATTCAGCAGGCTCATATCACTTAAAGTGTTTAAAGATATTATTATACAGTAATGTACTAAACTATTTTGATAAAACCAATGTCCTTATTAGTATAGATGAGTCATTTATAAAATGAATGAAAACCTTTCAACATTGGTCTTAACCAAAACTCAACATTTACATTTCTGCAGGATCAAAAGGAAAGTAAGCAGCTAGACAGCAAGGAAGCACAGTACCTGTCTCAGACTGGACCAAACTACTCAAATTCCTGCTGCTTCTCTGGCCAGACCTGCCAGGTATTATCTTGAGATTTGCTGGAGTGCCACATCAGATAAATTTATGCAGCACACTCTCAAATTTCCATGCATTTCATATTTTAGTAATAACAGAGAAACTACTCAGTCAAAATAATTCATTCTATCATTTAAAAGAAAGATAAAATATCTCAATTTTTCTTTTCCAGAAAAATTAAATAACTTCCTTTTATAGTAATTCTAAGAAACCATCAATATAAGTAGATTAAATCTTTCAATGCTCTTCCCTTCAACCCCTCAAAAAAAAACTGGTCTGATCTAATTGCCTCTAATACTTGACAGAAAATACTAGTGCTTTTAGCTGCTCAGATACACCATGAGAATGTTCTCAAACTTTTGACGCACTCCCTAAGAGCTGTCATGTCTTCTTCCAACTCCATCATTTTCTCAAAGGTTACTTACATATCTATCCCATCAATCAATATATCAATAAAGCAACAAATCAGAGTGGTTTTTTCAAGGCCTAATTTCCTACCATTCCAACATTCCACTTCTACTACAACTGGTCTTTCCCTTAACTGATCTGTGAGTACATCCTGTTTACTCTGAAATCAGATCTGCCTACCTAGAATAATGTCCTCATTTTTTTTTAACCAATAACCCAAATTCCATCCATTCCTTACACAGCAGTACGATTTACACATTTTTTATGTTCTCTCTCACGACTCCCTTCTTCACCACATATTACCTGTGCAGACACCACAGAAATTTTCTGACTTATACAGAATTGTTCCTTAGTGTTTGCTAGATAGTAGATATCTCTCCTCACCTGGGGAGACTGGTTCTAACAAACCAGTTGGCACTTGAAACCTCAAAGAATACACCTGTCCACTGTGAACACAGATCTCAAATTTTCATTTGGTTCTTGTCTGAGAATGTGAAAGTCAGCTGGACTTAAGGTTTCTATGTCTTCAGATCTTAGTAAGATGAAACCATGCTAGAGACAGCTTAGAAAGGGGACAGGGCCTTTCTTACCTGCAATAAGAAATATCACACCCCCAATGACAGCCATCCGCATCTTCTGGACCTCATCATCTTCCAGGCACTTCATACACTTCATGCCAACAGTGGCCACAAAAATGGCTATTAGTCCCAGCAGGATGCCAACCACCATCAAAGCACGGGTTGCTTGCAAAGTGCCTGGAAGAAAGCATTTTAGAACATGTAAAAATAATGATGTCTAGATCAACAAGGGAAGAGTGGTAGAAGACCAAGTATATTTCAATGTAGAAGAAAGAAAATTGAAGACTCCAGTTCTAGTGATATTTCTGCAGATAACAAACATAGTATCTTCTCCAAAAAAACAAACACCTGGCTGGATAATAAATAAGTCATCCAGCTCTAACATTTTATGTTTACAACATTAAATCAAATTACACTGGAAAAATAATTAATGAGCTGGTTGAATAGGTTTAGCTGAACTAATACATCTTTAATTCTTCCTAGTGCAGTATATCATATCTATTATCCTTAATGTTAAAACATTTATAATTAAAATAATTTACAATATATTTTGGTAAGAGTCAACAGCTTTATACTTCATTCATCAAGCTTCAGAAAAAAATGGGTAAATTTGGAAGATAAGAAATGAATTTTTCATAGGTTATCATGGCTGAATAAACCACATTTATATCTCCAGTGACTGGGGTGAGGATGGGAGATATGAATGCCATTTTCTTAGAATAAAACAAATTAACCTTATTTATGTTATTTCAGAAAATTATAGATTCACATTCAGAGGTATCACCAGCTTTTAAGACTTTTTAAAATATTGTAAGATAGCAGACAATAATGCAATGTACTTCTGAGGATTCCACTAATTTTCAAATTTCCTGTTATTGCAATTTAAAGTGCTAAATCATGATCAAACAGAGAGGGTCAGGTTTCAGAGATTATGCCAGTATGTTTCTTAAAAAGTAAAAATACAACACTATCATGGTGGCATAAAGACATAGACTTAAGAAAATGAGCTGAAACTACACTGGTGAGATGAGTTTGATTAATTCTAGATTTAGTTCCTCCTTCATGTAAAGATCATTATCTCATTGATGGTGCTAACATGTGACAAGTATTTTGCACATATAAATATTATTTACATTGTAACCAACCCTGCTATCTTTGGTAGGCTACTATTACTCTTTGGGACCATGTCTCTATTATGCACAGTGTGAATGATGATATCTCTCACCAGGGAATTGGAACAACTGACTTCTTGATGGTCTTCAAAAGTGGCTGACATGATGGAAAGGTCTTATATCTCACTATCTAAGTTAGACCTAGGCTTAATCTTAGAATTTTCAGGATTGAGAAGTTAAGTTACTAATCCCAATGAACATTAAGATTTCCAAAGTATCATTTAATTTTATTTTATTAATATTTCCATTCTTGCCAAAACCAATCTATGATAAAATTATAGTAACCTCTTTCCAAGAAGTAGCTAAGGTATTTTTTTTTTAATGTATTTGAAAGATACTCTGAAAACCGATACATTTTTGCTTGATTTAATTGAAAAGCAAAACAGACACACTCCCTACCTCCCCTCACATAGCCAGCTACTTGGAAGTGTGTGTGGGCACACAGGCACCCTACCCACACACTTATCTTAAAATTCCAGGGTAGTATAAGAACTGCTGAATCAAAGCACATGTTCCATGGAATGTGGGTTTACCAGGTACTGAAGCTGCTTATGACTATTGTAAAACTTCTTCCTTGGAATCATAAACCATACTGTGGTATGAAGAGGAAAGTACCAAGGACTCTACAATTAGGGTGTGTCTTTCTTTCTGATTTACCAACAGCTTTTGCAAAGAATCATTCCTAAGAAGGAAAATGAAAATACAAAAAACAAAACAAAACAAAACAAAACTAAGCTCTTATACACAACACAGATATTCAGATTTGGCCCTAAATGCTACTCAAAAGGAAATCATTTTAAGCAAAGGAATGTTGGAAGAGGAGATGCTGAAAGTCACAGAGATGATTCACATGCCTAGAAAAGAGGGTGACCACTAGTCCATTTGCCTAAGACTGTCTTGGTTTTAAAACTGTGAGTCCTGCATCCAGAGAAGACCCTCAATTCTGGACAAACCGGGAAGCTGGGCTCTACTGAAGGATGAGTGGATGTGGAAAGTAAAATGAGGTGGGTTCAGTAAGATAGTCAGAAGACATAAAATCAGGCAGGGATTTCTTTGCAAGAGAGAGTAAGGGATTTAGTGTTTATTCAAAATGGAATCAGAAGTCATAAAATGGTCGTAAAGAGGGCGTGATAGGATTTTTACCCTCAGTATATTTTTACCCTTAGTAAACATTATTCTTATGATAGCTCTTCAAATATGCATAGCCTCTTACTTCTCTTGGCTGTCTCAGTTTTCTGACCTTTTATTCATCATCTTTGTTGCTTTCTCTGATCTCTCTCCAAGTTTTCTACTTTGTTGGAGTTATAGGGCCTCAAACCAAACCCAGCTTCCATAATAATCATTCTGGTCTATACTTCATGTAAAAGTAGCAGGCCACCAGCCCAGCAGGACTGAGCACTTGGATCACAAGGTATTCTTCATGAAGAGTCTGATGGGCCTCAATCTCATGAGTCAGGCTTGTATAAAACCACTTAGGCAGGGAGCACACAAGGATGAATTACTTCAGGGCTCTATCTTCATTCATCTGGAATTTCATATCCACAGTTTTCATCGCTGTTCTTTCCCCTTGAAGTTCTCAAAGAAAACACAGATGATTCTTGCCATATCCATTTTACTTTTTCCATTTCTTTTACAAAGTTTCTATGGGGAGAGGACAGATATTTTGTTCTATATTTGCACAAAAGTTAGTGTGTTTTATTTTTTATTGAATAATGTCTCATTTGTATAATGCACAAAAACAATGGAAAAAAATGAAAAAATGCTTAGGGATCATATAGGCCCTATAAAGCAAGGGCATTATGTTTCATTTTTTAAAATCCAATGAAGCAATAGTGTTATTTTGCAGAGCAATATTTTTTTCACTTGAGTCCTTGGCATCCATTGATTTAGGACATTTCTTTGTGTTTTACAATATTAAATGGTCCCTAATCACAAAATCTCATCTTGCCTCACTGGAGACATACCTCATATAGACATAAATTATAGTGATTTGTGGGGGGAAAATGTAAAAATACAAAGGAAAAATAAAGGCTGAGAATCAGCATGAAAACTCACTAGCGGGGCATATGTAATGATGAATTACAAATCAAAATAAGTGTTGTGTTAGAGGTTATGAGGGTTTTATGTGCAGATATAATCTAAATTGCATAGTTTTAAGTGAGAACCAGATAAATCTTTCAAATTAAGGTCTTGTGGAAGTCTTCTAAATCAGATATCTAAAATATATCATTGTGAGCGCCTCAAAGACTTGGGTCAGGTTTGTTCATATTTCCTTCTAAAGCACTAAGAATGGTACCTGCTAAACTACTTAGATTATTTAATCTCTGTTCAAAGAATTTAAACTAGAATATGGCTTTATCCTTTAAAAGTATTACTAATATGATAGGTAAAAATATTCTGTTATATAAAGTTTAACCTTTAAAAAAATATTGAGAAATGCCTTCCTAGAGAGCCTGGAAATGCCAAAATCTTGCTATATAAAGCCAGACTTTGTTTATATCATTAAAATCTGGTAACTCATCTAGGAAGAAAAAATTAACACATTTTGTTTAATCTGATATATTTTTTAACTTTTCTAAATTTTTGTTATTCATCTAATAAGCTTCCTAGATGAAGTTGTTTTGTTTTGTTTTTTGTTTTTTGTTTTCCTAATGGAATAATAATAAGCAGGGCCAAGAAATTTAAAAACGTTTGAGAGCTACAAAATAATATTTTGGACTAGAGAATTAGAGAATAGCCTTGGACCACTAACTCTGAGCTAGCATGATTGGATCAAATCTGGGAGCAAATATCTTCCTTTCTTGGCCCCTTACATTTGCAGATATCTCTACTATACTGTTATAACTGATTGAAGTTGCCTGTGGAGAAAATGGTTAGCAAACATTCAAAAAGCTACACTATTGTTTCTCATCATTATTCAGCAACACACAGAGGAGACAATCTTTTAATTACACTTAGCTAGACGGATAATCTTGAGATTAAAGACCCCCTAAGCAGTTCTTACCACTTGAAACCTGAAAGTATAATTTGAAGAAAAAAAAAATACTTATGAAGATCTCTACTTACAAGACAAGAAATGAGTTGGCAGTTACTGATCTACTACAGCTAGGTTAATCAACATACATGTAGAAAGACATAAAGACAAGTAAGTGGAATTTTTTTTTCTAAAGCTTTTTAAAAACTTAGTATATATAAGAAGCAGAATCTCCTTTAAATACCTCACATCATTCATACTATTTACTGTTCATATTACTGTATTATTCACTATACTATATATCATAAACAATATAGATTTTAAGCATATCTGCATCCTACTATGGTCTTTCTTTGCCTCAGTACTTGTTTAATAAGTAATAGGCAAATAAATGACCTTAACATCAGGTGACTAGAACAAAATGCTCTTTTTTTTCTCTGCAATTAAATGAGCTCATCATAGACCATCATAGAACTATACTTCCATGGCTTTTTCATTTGTTAAATCTTTCTCTTTTACTCAAGCTCAAAGTTTTCAAGAGTCTTCATTGTTAGCATTTCCATTTTATTGACTATGAGCTGGGCCACTGGCGTGACCTCCGGACACTACCACAGACAGAAACAAGTGATTGGGATGAGGCAGGGCTTACCACTTACAGGATGTCCTGAACAGTTTTGCTTTCTTTCTCTTATTTCTTAGATTAATTGTTTCATGATTATGTTTCTTTATTTCCTCTATGCCACTTACTCACACTCCAATCAAGGAAACCTAAACTATGCCGCTTGGCCTTTTTTCCTTAAATCACTGCAGTTAGTAACAAAGAATGTTTGCACTGGAATAAATCAATATGATACCTTATATATAATCTTAGCTGTATCCATAGGAGCAAGACAGCTCACATTTCTTGAATGGATGAATGAATCATGGATTCATATCCCCATTCCTCCCACTCTGCCCTGATTTCATAAGTGGAAAACTATAACCCAGAGGAGACCAAGTGCTCACCAATTAAACCCACACGACTAGATAGTACAAAATCAGGTAGGAAATGGGAACTTCTGGTCATAAGGATTTGTATTTGATTTCCATCATTTCAAAGTCAGAAATAATTCTTGAAATAAATCTGAACACCTGTGGTCCTGTGAACACCATTGGTTCAGCAGGCATAATTCAGTCTGAAGAAGTGTAAGCGGGTGCCCTCCTCTCTGCCTGTGTCAAAGTCTGTTCAACTTAGTGATTTTGTCTCTGTGATTGAGCCTGACATCATGGTGAGAGTGCTGAGAAACCTCACTGACAACCAATACTCATTAAGCACTCCTACACACATGTGGATTCATGCAAAGCAAGTTAAGCAGGCTAGAGGAGCTTATAAACAAATTACAGAATCTCGAAGTTGGATGCGACTTAGAGAGAGTCTAGCCTACCCTCCATTTGTCTGGTGCTTCCTATAACATTCCTCCAAAATGCTTACTTATTTCTCTGCTTGTACACCTCCCACCATGCAACCTCCGAGGCAGCCCGATCTTAGAACAGCTCTAGCTATTAAAGTCAAGCAAGTCAAAGCAATTAACTAAGCACATAAAACAGACACTAGCTTGCCAAAAGTTTGAAAATTGGAAGGAAACAAGGCAAGGAGTACAGCTGAATTTAGAAAAGTCCACTGTAACTGTATCTGCCACTCTCCTTTGTATATTCTAACTTTCAACCCCAGGAGTCATCAATGATAATAAATATCAGATACTTTGGATAAAACTGAAATTGTTTCAGCCATAGTAAAACCACAATACACAGTGCAGCATTAGTTTCCCCAGGAAGTTTCTCAGTTACATTTTCATAAATTGTTTTGTAAGAAACACTTAGAAAACCCCCCTGCTATATCTAATTTCCTATATAGGGTTAAGCACATTGTATCCCTTTAGATATTGATAGAATTATACTTTTTACAGATGACACTATTTAGAGCAAAGGGACAAGGGCTCTTAACATGTCTAGCACTAAACCTTGATAAATCCACGTATCTCGACCTTAAGATGAAAGGGGGCTCAATTGGCAAAGACAACAAGGTTTGATTTCAGAAAACTTCTAGCCTAGTTTTTTACCTAAAAGCACTTCAAGGAATGCAACCTTTTACAAGGAACACTACTGATATATACAGGTAATCCTGTCTACCTCGAGAGGTCACAAATATATACAAAATAAGGCAATGAATCACCACCCTAGATCTCTGTATCAGGTGTGCGCGAGCACCACTGCCCAGGTGGAGAAATGGAGACAGGTTCTCTGGGCTCCATCCAAAGACATCCAGTGAGTCATTGGCAGGTTGGGGAGAGTACCTGTGAGTCAAGGCTCCCTTTTCTGGGAATCAGTTCTGAGAGAAAGGCCTCAGCCCACCTTGAATAATCTCTGGCTTTAACCAAAAGGAAAAAGAACCTGATCTGGAGTTTAAAAATGTGTATATATTTATCAGGTAGAAATCTCCAAAATGCATAGGGGGAGAGGAAGAGAATATTGTTTAATTCTTCCACCACAACTTCAAAAACTGTAATTGCCATATTAACTAGGAATAAATGAAAAGAAAACATTTTAACACATTATGTAAAGGGATGGCAGTTTGAGTATACAAACATGAGTCAATTTGATTCCATTGGTCATTTAAGGAAGTTAAAAGGAAGCCTATTTAAACATATTGAAAATGAACTATTTGATAGAGGAATCAGAGAGCTCTTTAGAATTGCCCTTAGAAACTTCTCCATCTGCCAGTTCCTCAACATGACACCCGAAATGCCTAACCCTTACATGTATTTATCTTTCCATGGGGAGAGCTGATGATTATATAAAGGAGAATACCGAATATACTCCTTATATTTATTATAAAGAAATTCTAATATGGTAACTTTAAAAAGCTAAAATGATAACACTCGAAACAACCACCCACATTGACTAATCAAATTCCACAGGTGTTCAAGGAATTTAAGCAGATTCAGAACAGAGTTAACCTTAAAGTATATGACTTTGACAAAACCACATGTGGGTGTTGTACAAAGCAACTGAAGTAAACTTGAGCAATGACAACCCAGCTCACGCTCAGCCCATAAAGGGGCTGGTGAGCAGGCTTGTTTAGCTAGGCAAAGTCTAAAGAAGCTTTTCTTCAAGTTAGTTCAAGGGCATAACAGATACATGCTGCACGACGAACAAATGCGGTATCTCAAGAAAGATACTCCAGCCATGAATTATTACCTAAGTAAGTGGGAATGTAAAACATTTTTGACAGGGCACTCAAAAGCTTTCATTAAAGAAAAAATTTTTTAAGGAAAAAAAAAAGCCATCCTGTCATTCTCCCCACTCTCCTTAGGAATATTGGTTTCTACACAGTCCTTTCCAACCTGAAGAGCAGCAAACATCCATTATACAGAAAATCCTTTATGCAAGATGGAAACTTGGAAAAGACTCGCCCTCTCTTTTACTACCTTCCTTCCCTAGCTGACTTCTGCTTTCATACCTGTGTCTCCTTTGTGACATTACCTTTCAGTATCCTCACTATTCCTTTCGTATTATGATGGGGGTTATTTAGAACTTTTCATTCTTGTTGTCCTTTTCCCACTTACTACCAACCTTCACTTTCCAAAATAATACTACACTATCTGCCTCCTCTGAAGACCCTTGGCTTGAAAGACAAAACCTTCAGGGGATTTTTCAAGAGGGGCTCCCCACAACTTACTGGGTCTTAAAAATCAAAAGGTTCAAAAGATTCAGACTTAAATGTCAGTAGAAGACACTAAGTTGTAGGAATGGACTTCTATGAAAAGTCATAGCAAAGATAGATTGTTAAAAATTTTTACCTAATACTTTGGGATTATCCATTTAATTTTACAAATTTGAGAAGCTCCCGGGCTCCAAACTTTCCAGGGCGTACCATTTTCTTGTCCAAACCCTACCATTCTTCAATTTCCATAGAATTAGAATGCCCAGGAGAGACCTAAGAACTCAAGTTTGAGTTTGGCCTTTATCTCTCAATCTCTACCCCACTCACATTGGAATTTAAGACGAAACCACACCTACAGGAGAAGATAAAGTGTTACCCAGGGAATGGGAGGCAAAACTAGAAGCGTAGTCCTGGGCCTCCCTTTTCGCAAACCCACTTACTCACGTCAGACCACATGATCAAAAGATTTGATCAGCGAAAGACTGATAACCACTTAATCACAGAACAGAATTGGCGGGAAGCCACTACCCCCAAACAGAGCCATGGGGGTTGCAGTCTCAGGGTCACAGCTTTGGGGGTGAGGAATGCACTCACTGTTCAGATTCAGTAAGGAGTCGAAGACTTTGCACTGGATCTGCCCGGTGCTCTGAGACACGCAGGACATCCAGAGTCCCTCGTAGATGGACTGGGCCGTCACGATGTTGTCGCCTGCATAGGAGTGACTTTTCCACTGGGGCATTGCTGTACTGACGATGGTTCCGATCCAGCCCAAGAAGGCCAGGATGAAGCCCAGTAGCTGAAGCCCCGCGTTGGCCATAGCTCACTCACGCGCCCTGGCTGGCTCAGTGGTGGCAGGTGCAGCAGGCGGAGTTCGCAAGGGCGCACCCGGGGCTCCTGGGGATGGCGGGGCTGCGTGGAGGAAGTTACTGCGGGGAGCCCTGCTCCCTGCCCTGCCGCTGGAGAGGTTCTAGGTCCTGGTCCTGGTCTGGGTCGGCGCTGGAGTCCGGGCGCGAAAAGCTGCGGTGGCTCCCGGCTCGGATACTGAGACGCCGACCTGCCGGGCGCGGCAATTTAAAGCAGCTCCGCCCCGCGCCGGGTCGCGGCCGCCGCGCAGCGCCTCCTGGCGGTTTCAGGTCCGCTCGCCGAGGAAACAGGTGGGAGCGCCGCAGCACGCACGTGGGCCGCCGCGCCCTTGGCCGGGAGGTCCTGCCCGCGACGTGGGGCAACCCGAGGACCTACACACAGCGCTCGCGTGCTCGCTCCCTCTCCTTTCTCCCTTCGCTCTTTTTTTCTCTAGTCAGCCTTCTCAGGCTATCCATTCAATCTTTATTTTTCTCAAAATGACTATGTACGTGTAAACACTAAAATGCATAAAGATGAAAAAAAAATAGAGCCCTCAAGAGACCCACAGTTTCATTTTCAACTTTTTCGCTCTCCTATTAAGAGGAATTTCCTATCTCTCACAACCCCTCTTCCCTTCCTCACAGACACACTTCATCTTCCTTCCTCGTTCTCCTTTCCTCCCTCTGTCCCCTTCTTCCCTTCATGGTCTCTGCTAGAATCATGTATTTCTGCAAGGGTGGTAAGAAATCATTATACTTCATAGATTAGGAAACTGAGACCCAGAGAGGAAATCTGATTTCCATGAGGTCACGCAGCAAGTTTGTAGCATATCCAGTACCTGGTTCCCAGCCCACTCTTGCTTTCTACTACATCTCGACTGAAATATATGTCCTTTAATCTATTATCACTATGAAAATGCAGCCTACGTCCCCAACCCCTACACACACACCCCAGCCTCCTCCCCACAGCAGTTTGTCTTGCAGCAGCAATTCATTATCAGAGGGACAGGGACAATGGGTGCCCCACCCCCAAAGGGTGTTTCATTAATGAAGTATCAGATGGTATTCATCAAAGGCAAAGAAGGACGTCTTAAAAGTCTTAACTTAGTAGAAAGAAGACTGAGCTGAGATTTAGGAAGTCTGGGTCTGGCTCTGAGTTTTGCAGTGACTGGCTAGGCCACCACACCTTCAGGTTTTAGTCTAGTTGAGCCTTTTGTTTCACTCTGAGTCTCTAAAGCTTCCTTCTCTGTAGTTAAGTGGTGTTGTGGTTTGAAGTCATTAAAATGTTTTTCCAACTACTTTTTGTGTGTGGTGTGAGTGTAGTGGGAGGAGAAGCTTCTATGGTTTTAGTAAAAACAGAAGCACTTCAGAGGCAGAAATAAACATGGTAAGGAGAAAACAGGATGTGCCCCCATATTTACTATGGGAGCTGCCAGTTTGTGTCAAGGAGGGAACAGTAAAAATGTTCAGAGTGTGAATGAGAAGAATGAAAAAAATCTACCATCTGGGGGTTGTTGGTAGTGAGGAAAAACTATGCATGTGCAGAGCAGAGTGTATGGTAATCTCCGTACTTTATGTTCAATTTTACTATGAATCAAAAACTTTCCTTAAAAAAAAAAAGTCTCTCAAAGAGCAACAAACAAACAAACAAACAAACAAACCAAACCCTAAATCCCTCACTTCTACTTGGCTATCTCCAGATATCTTTTGAAAGTTTAAGTCCATGGGACAGGTCCGCAGAGAGATTTGGGAACTAGCAATGAAGAGGGTAACACATGAGCTGGATGAAGAGATTTAATCAGGAGTAAGCAAGATTAAAACAAGTTACTTTGGTCTTTCTAAAAGCCTTCATAGACCCCAGGAAGGCTCTAAGTCAGCTCTGAGGGGCAATACCGTGTCCAAGGCCTGCAGTCAGTAATTCTTTTTAGGTTCTGATGGATGTTCTGTGGGCACCTGTGAGTGTGGATGAAGTGAAATCGATCACATTTGATTTATTTATTCTCCAGAATTAGTTCAGAGGAGGTTTCAGAATTTACTGTAGGGCTAGACCATCACTATGTAAATGATATAATCTTATCTTTTTTATTCCAGTCGGTTCAGAATTAAAGTATTTTTAAAATATTTTCTTTGTAGTTCGGATTAGATTAAGGAAGACAGAATTTGAGGTCAATGAATATACTCGCACACAGTCTTTTAATATACATCAGGACCTGTTTCTGTCACCTACAGTTGTCAGGAATTGGAGAGATGAATTCTGTGGTCAGTATAGCCCTGTTTTTTTTGTTTTGTTTTTTGTTTTTTGTTTTGTTTTTTTTTTATTCTAGGTCTCTATGTGGCTGATTACTTCATTGCCCACAACTGTGTTTATGAGGCTGTGGTGGACGCTGTTTACTTTGCTGTGATCCATACCCATCTCTGACATCCCTAATCCTGTCTAGGTTTCTGTGTTTTCCTATGAGCAGATAGGTGAGATAATGGCTCAGCATAAATTCATCAACTGAAGAAGAAAAACAACTTAAAAACATTGGCCTTTCATATACGAAGCACATACAATAGAGGTGGCACTGTGACTCAGAAGTTTCTAGAAAGGCCAACTACAGTATGGCAAATGTCCTGGCCTGTTGAATCAGAAAATCTGCTACATACCTTCAGACAAATTACTTATTTTCTCTTTTTCAATTTCCCAATCAATAAAAATTAGGCATTGACTTCCAAAAGGTGACCCAAGTCTAAAACTATGACTCTAAGTAATAATAGCTGACACTTATGGGTAATAAAGTGCTATTGCCAAGTGTTGAGCTAAGAGTTTTCTATGCACTGTCTCTTATGTGAAGGTGTCAGAGACTCAGAGAGGTCAGATCACTTACCAAGGGATGTATGTGGTAATTGGCAGCACTAGGTTTCAAACTATACACTTTGACCCTAGCACCCAGGTCTTTAAGCACACACTCATAGTAGCTCCCTGTGAGAACCACATCAATGGAGGACCATTGGCTTTTAGGAATAAGACATCCTGATAATGTGTTTCTACTTCCAGGCTGTGGTGAGATGTTCTATTCTGTGACTGCCTCTCTTCTCCTTCCTGTTCCTTCTCAATTTCTGCTGCTGCCTGCTAAGATTCTACACCTGAAGGTCATGTCATGTCAGGGGAGTGTTGCTGCTGAGGAGGGAAGTGTGGGGTGAGAAGAGCACAATAGCCCACTGGTTTAGCCTGTGTCCATATGTGGCTGCTGCTTGGGCTCAGCTATGATCCCGAAAACCAGGAATGAATAGAAGAGATACATAGAGAGATAAAAGTATGTGGAGACTTTTGTACAGGATGATAGAAGAGAGTATAGACAAAGAAACAAAATCCCCAGAGCCAGTATGACAGATTCTCAGAAATGGTTAAAGATGAGAGAGTAAGAGAACCTTTGGGATATAAATTTTTCACTTAATGACAATGGGTATAAACACTGACTTTTCAGAGCTCCTCAAGTGGCAAAAGCAGAATGGATGGATGCATTGCTAAGTAAACAATCTGCTGTGTAATTATTTAGGGTTTCAGAGAGGGGTTATAGTACAGATGTGAAAATTTAACACGAATTTCAGTATTAGAATGGAATGTGAAGGTTACTAAAAACCATTAGTGCATGACTGTCACACCTACTTGAAATAGTCCTTTAAATCTCTTTGGAGCTTTTTTTGAGAGGGCAGTGAGATACAGATGGTTAAAATACAAACTTATGGGACTCTAGTTCTATTACTTACTAATTGAGTAATCTTTGAAAATTTGTACAACATACCTGTGCCTTAGACTTTTCCTCTTTCAAGTGAGTAAAACTGCTTGTGATCATTAAGTAGTTCCTACACGTACATTGCTCAGAATAGTAGTTGGCATATAGCAAGCACATGAAATAGTAGTTATCATTTCAAAGAGTATAGATGCTTGCTTTGATTCTATCAGAATCCCACTTAATGTCATTGTTGAATCATGGTGACTGGATATGCAGTGTTTAGAAGATAGATAAAATATTGTGTTCAGAAATCAAAAAGGCAGCAATGAGAGAGACGGGGGCTTTGGATGAGATTTCTAGGCTCCTTCTCTGGGCCCTGGAGGAGTTTCCCCTCAGAGTCCTGTATACTTTTTGTAGTGAGAATTAAAAGCCAAGGGGCTCTTTCTGAGAAGGGGTGAGCCAAGAGCAGAGGGAAGATGGAAGTGTGGCACCAAGTGATTCTCACTGCCAATCAGTGAGTCTCTTCGGTTTAAGATTTTTATTAAATCTCTGCCTTGTTATCAGGTGGACACAAAGTCCATTAAGACCCCCCCCCAACTCCTAGGCTAGCAGAGATATCTCTTCAGAAATGAAGGGGGCAAAAGTATAATTTAAGCCATGAAATCTACTTTTTAGATCATAAAAATCTACTTTGAAACAAGTTGGTAAAGAACTCTTCCCTTACTTTATCCCTTTGCTTGTGTTCTGTTTAAAGAAAGGTTTCCTTTTAATTGTTAGGATTCTAGAAACATCCCAATAATTTGATCATCAAGAATCAAGGTCAAATTACTAATATATTTTACTATTAATCTTCTTAATGTAACGCTAAATGTATCAGTCAGTATTCTCCAGAGAAACAGAACCAATAAGATAAGATGATAGATAGATTGATGATAGATCACTGCATTAGACATGATGTTAAATGAGTTTTATATATATATAGCATCTATAAGACATATATTAAATATATATATACATATACATATATATGTCTATATATATGTATATATATATATATTCTGATAGAATCAAAGCAAGCATCTATACTCTTTGAAATGATAACTACTATTTCATGTGCTTGCTATATGCCAACTACTATTCTGAGCAATGTACGTGTAGGAACTACTTAATGGTCACAAGCAGTTTTACTCACTTGAAAGAGGAAAAGAGGAAAAGTCTAAGGCACAGGTATGTTGTACAAATTTTCAAAGATTACTCAATTAGTAAGTAATAGAACTAGAGTCCCATAAGTTTGTATTTTAACCATCTGTATCTCACTGCCCTCTCAAAAAAGCTCCAAAGCGATTTAAAAGACTATTTCAAGTATATGTACATATATATATATACACACATATATGTACATATATATACACATATATATACATATATATACACACATATATACATATATACATATACACACATATATACATATATATACACATATATATACACATACATATATACATATATATGTGTGTATATATGTATGTGTGTGTGTGTATATATATATATATATATATATATATAGAGAGAGAGAGAGAGAGAGAGAGAGAGAGAGAGAGAGAGAGAGAGAGAGAGAGAGAAAGGAATTAGTTCATGTAATTGTGGAATCTGCCAAGTCTGAAATTTGTAGAGCAGGTCAGCAGGCTGTAGTCTCAGTTGAGAGTTGATGTTAATGTTTTAAGTTGCAAATCTTGCAGTCTTGAGGAGAATTTTTTCTTTTTTTACCCCCTGAAAACTTTGTTCATAAGTTCGTAAGTCTTTGTTCGTAAGGCCTTCAACTGATTAGACGAGGCCCACCCACATGATGAAGGGTAATCTGCTTTACTCAAAGTCTACAGACTTCAATGTTAATCACATCCAAAAAACACCTTTACAGCAATGCTTATGTTCCACCTTCTTTCTGACTCTCCAAACCACCCACATGCAGCAGTGATATCCACAAGCTGAGCCCTCAACAATTCCTCAAATAAGTCATATAGAGTGAGTCGTAGATGCTCAGTCGGTGTTGGGTAATTAAGTGAATGGATGAATGGATGCATCTATGTGTGGAATGATGGAGGAAGAATCTCTAGTCTTTATGATTAGAAATCTGAGGCACTGGAACACACTGCTGAGTAAAAAAGTTTTGACTCTCAAGGAGATCCTGGCTTTGGTGGTGTGGCTTGGAGGAGATAAAAACAAAAAGAGGTAGCAATGCGATAAAGATCATAATTTTTAATGCCTTGGTCTTTGGGAAAAGACAGAAATCGAAGATGTGATACTGCTTTCTCCCTGCATTAGACATGATACTAGAGAAGTTAATTAATGTCTCTGTGTCTCTTTTCCCCCATATGTAAAATAAATATATGTAACTCGCAGTGCTATGAGAAGCAAACAAAATTGATTGAGGTAAAGCCTATAAAATTCTAAACCCTGTACCAAGAAAATGAAAAGTGTTTGATAATGATAGCTGTACTGTAAGAACTGGATGAGAGTCAACAGAGGGTGGTAGGTAGGTTCCGATTTCATCATGTTGAACTAAATATTTGAACTATGCTCCACGCTATGTAAGCGAGATAACATTTTAGGCAAAGGAAAGAATTTATACTAAAATGTGGAGCAGTTACAAACGAGTGAGCTGTTTCTCAGATTTGGCCTGAATGTGCATTTTTAAACTGTCCAGTAATTTCTAAAAGGAAATTAGCTTTAGCTTTGAAAAACTACATGATTTCACCTAAAAATCTAATTTCTGATTAAAAAGAGGTAGAGTACTATGCAGCTCTAGATGGACTCTCCGGTTTTCTATTTCTCCACGGTGTCTGGTATTCTTACTTTATTCATTTACGTTGCTTCTCAGGCTCCTATAGGTTTTTGGTGCCGATGTACAAATAGAAAGTGCATGTAGTAAGTAGTTGAGTGGACAGGACTTTCATACCATGCTAAGGAGTGTGGACTTTATCATGTACTAGGCAATAAGGAGCAATCACAGAATTTTATGCAGAGACTCGAGCAACTTGTACTTTAGAAAGATATTTTGAACTGCAGGAGGCAGAGAAGTCAACTTAGTGAAATCGTGGGAACAGTGTGGAAATGGATTGGTGAGAGGGTTTGAACAATGTTAAAGGCAGAGGCATTGGAGACAGGTGGAGATGAATTTTGTATGCCTTTATGTCATATTAAATATTGATGCTGAGCCAAGAGCGAAGATAATTTATTAAAATGCAGGTGATTTTGTCCTCCACCACAGGACAGAGATACTATGCGTGTCCCAAAGGAAAGCATTGGATGGGAAATAAAACTTTGATTTCCTCTCTTAGTTTTAACCATTTCAAAGGTGGAAGAGAAGCTGGACCTTTTGGATTTACACAGTGGGCCAGCCTTTAATATGGCTCCTTCCCAAAAGGTTTCCAAGAACAATTATATTATGCATGGTTTTAGTCTATAAAATGCAACTCTGCTATAGTATGTAGAAAAATAATGAAATTTGGGATAGGAAAGATTGATGAGGAAGAATGAGTATTGAGATTATTTCCAGTTAATATGTAGATGTGAATGACTAGTTCTAGCTGGGGTTATTTGAATGTTTTCCTGAAGCAAATAGGAAAACATGAAAAGGTTTTAAGTATGAGCAAGACCTGATTAGGTTTGTTCGATAATATTTCTAACAATGTTACTCTGAAGAGTGGAGAATGGGTTGTGGAGGTGGACCGTTGAGGGGTGAAACAGTGATTCCATTTAGAAATATGTAATTATATTCTGGGTGGGAGCTGGAGGCCAGGACTAGAAGGTCCAAATTGAGAGAAAAATGGGAATAATCAGTTGAAAAAATATGATGGGATTAGATAAATTATGTACTGGAGACCAGTTAACTGCTTAATTAAAGGACTAATGAAATATTCTAGGACAGAGATCTAACCTTTCCCCTTCACTTACTCATATACATGGTAGAATGCAAGATTATTTGCAATTCCAGGTGTATGAGCTATAGTTATTTGTCAATTCAAGAATGTAGTACTTAACATTTATTGCGTCCAACTGTATGCTCACTACTCCAGGTCTTCTGCGTGAGGCTTTTAGAAACATAAACTTGACTTTTCTCTGTTTTACAGAAAAAAGTATTATTTCATTGCCAATATTGGCTCTAAGGAATAAACTAACTAGTTATTAAATTATTAACTTTACTGGACTGTTTTATAATACTAACAAATCAATTATGATTCATCTACTAACTAATGCTCACTGTCTGTGTATCATAATGAAGTTGTTGAAGTCAGTGTGGCAAAGTGGCTAAGAACAGGGGTTGTGGCTCCAGATATCCTGTATTACAATCTTGGTTTTGTTGGTTGCTACCTGTGTACCATTAGGCAACATTAGTTATTAATTATCCTTTGGATGCCTTATTTCTTCACCTGCAAAATAAGGAAACTAGTATTATTACCATCATTGGGTGGTGGAAAGGAGAGGTTCATTACATAAAACACATTTAAAAGAAGGCCTGGCACACGTTAGCTGCTCAATAAGTTTTATAATAACTTGTGTAGAAGGAAGACAGTGAAGATCTGAACCAGTATGTAACAGTGAGGATGGAGAATAGGGTGGAGGTGAGAGATTTTGTAATGAGAGAAGCTGCCTTATCCTGCCATAAAATGAAGTATAATAAACAAATAATTAAAATACCATAACCCAGAGAAAAATAATCAAAACTAATGGAAATTAATTTTCCTAAGGCATGTGTGTATATGTACCTTTGACCTTCAAATTAAAAACTAAACTTTCAGGATGAAGTCTGCCATCGTTTCAGCCCTCTCTCCCATCTCATTTTTCTTTACTTGAGAAAGCCTTTGAAAAGACTACTTTTCCATGAAAGTTGCACAAGGTAGAGGTTAAACCAGGTGGAATCAGAATCAATGAGTAAACATGAGAGATAGAACAAAGAATGCAACATTGCAAAAGTTCCACAGTTAGGAGTGAATTTGAAACTGATTTTCTGTTACTCTGACCGGTAATACCACATATCTGTGGGGTCAGGGCCACTCACCAGGTGCAAGCATTTGGCTGGTTGGATATCCCTGGCCTCACTGCTGCAGAGACCAACCCGGTTGGAATTTGGCTGCACAATATTGTGTTCCCCAGTAACGATCTTTCTCTACCTCCTTGTCGTTAATGGTGGCTGCCACCACATCTCCACAAACTTTATTAAATATTTACTAATGATGTAACTTACTAAACATGTCTCCAGTACTTTGAACATGCAATGACTTGTTTCTGATTTGCTACATGATTATTCTATGAGAATTGTCTTTCAATCCCTTGGCAGGATATAAAGGAGAAACTTTTAATTATAATCCAGATACTAACTATGCTATTCAATTTGGTAGTCACTAGTCTTATATGTGACTATTTAGATTTTAATTAATTAAAATTAAATTAAAAATTTAATTCTTCTGTATTTTGAGTGACTAATACAGTGAGCGGCTACATACTAGACAATGCAGAAATAGAATATTCTAACACCTCAGGGTCTTCTGGAAGTTAACACTATACTGAAGTGCTTAGGGCATACTTCTATAATTGATTTGACTAAATACACAATTTTTATATCTTTTAAAATTTTCCATCCCTCTAAAAATGGGTGTATTCGTTTTTTATGGATACTGTAACAAATTACCACAAATTTATTGGCTTCGAACAACAAATTTATTACCTTACATTTCTCTAGTTCAGAAGACCAAAATGGGTCTCATTGGGCTAACATTTGGTTGTTGGCAGAGCTTGGTACCTTTGTGAAGGCTCTGTTTATTGTACTTGCAGGTTCTAGATGCCTCCTGCATTCTTTTGCTCTTGACTGTCTTCTCCAACTCCAAAGTTAGCAACCCTGAGCTAAATCCTCTTCTTGCCATCTCTTTAGTTCTCTCTCTTTTGCCTCCCTCTTCTACTTATGAGGACCCTTGTAATAACATTGGGCTCACCGGGATAATAAAAAAATAATCTCCATATCTGAAGGTCAGCTGATTATCAACTTTAATTCCAACCTTCATTCTTCCTTTGTCAGTAACATAACATATTCCCAGGTTTGGGGAATTAAGATATAGACATCTTTGGGTGGGGCTATTTATTCTACCTACATTGATAAGTAAGTGTTTTATAAAGGACGATGATTTTCTTTAAAGAGAGATCTTATGTAAATATGTTACAGATAATTATTTATATGTTTTTGATTTAAGAAAAATTCTGACCACATGTAATACAATTATTTAAATTAATTAATCTCAAGAAAAACAATAATGTAATTAATATATTTAAATAATATATTAAAATTATATAATAATATGCACCAGATATGGAAGTTTAAGATTCTAAGAGCTTACATGTATGAACTTATGAATGAATGAGTGAATAGAGACATCAACAGCACTTTAAGTTATAGTGTGGGATAAATTAAGGTGCTGTAGGGAATATTAATCAGCAAAATGAGGTTCTCTTTAGATACCTATTCACCTGTGTAATTTCTCTGAATTTAAGTTTTTTTATGTAGATAGAAAAAGGCCAGATAAAATTATTTCCATGGTCCCTTCCAATGCTTAAAATTTTCCTTTGTGAAGGTAAGAGAAAAGATATTTAAAAATCACAATATTGAGAGCACGGAATTGCTCCTTATTACATCTAAATATGACAAGATGATAGATAAAGGAAGACTAAAGAGAAATGATTTAATCAGAGATAGCAGAGCATGTTTTATTTCTGTTATAAGATAAGATACAGTATGATTAAAGAGGTAGAAAAAAATCAGGTAAAAATAGTCAGCCTGAGCCTAGGAACTATGATTGCATATGCTGCTTTGTTAAGGATCAAGAACAGAAGAAGGAATACCCAGAGAACACTTGTATTTCCAGTTGGGTTAAACTGGCAGTAATTAGTTCGAAACATGTTTAAACAACTTTTAATCTCCCTGCTTTATTTTAATCAGGTATTTAGAAAAATACATGAATATTATTGCCGTTGGAAGTGCTATAGTTTTTTTTTAAGCTATCTGACTTTATGCAAATAAACCTTCATATTCAACAAAGTTCATAAACAACTTAGACTCTCTCTGCTGTAGGCATTAACATGTGTGTCGTGCAGGAGCTCATTGAAAGATTATCCCGAAGAATGAGATAAAGTCTTTTTCTTCATAAAATTCTGCAAGAGCTTTTTCAAGTAAAATAACCTTGAGTTTGAGAACTCTGAAGATACAAAACTTTCAAATCAAGGGTTTTTTATTTTTTTTTTTTACAACTATTTTGTCTACAGGTTATTATTCTGGAAATCAGTCAGATTCTTAGAAATCTTTGGGCAATAATAATCTAAATATATTAACAAATTAGCAGTGTTGAGTACCTTAAAACACTCTAACTTAAATGTATCCCTACTCAAAAACTGCATATAAAATGACGTACACTATCAATTAGAAATCTTCCTATAAATTGAAAACTAATTAGATAAAACTACTAAATTTATACCTGTATCTCTATAATCTGTCTCTTTATCTGTTGCCTATGATATTCTGTTAACTATTGTGCAGCCCCTTGAACATGACACACTCATTAAAATTCCATTATAATTTGGAATTCTCTGATTTTCATAAAAGAAAAAACGTGCGCACTCTCTCTCTCTCTCTCTCTGGAAATTATATGTTTTCAATGTATGTTATACTCATTCACTCATTCAATCATCTATTCATTTCATATTTTTCAAGGACCTATTATTTTTCAGCAACTGAAATACAATGATGAAAGTTTCATATTCCAGTGGGGGTGACAGGCACATGACCAAATCATCGTAATGGAAAGTAAGTAGGTTGGTAAAGAATTATGGAAACAGAATGGAGGAGGGTGAGTGCCAGTGGTTGCACCTGGACCTCGTCAAGGACATGCAGCACTTCTGCAGGTCGCTGTTCCCAGTGGTGGGCTACGCCTACTGCACCATCTCCACCTACCCTAGCAGCCAGATAGGCTTCATGCTGTGCAGCAAAAACCCAGCACCAGCTTTCTGGAGCCCATGCAGCAGCTGATACAGAAGCAGGTAGAGCAGGTGCAGCTGAGATACTACAACTCTGAAGTGCACCGCACAGCCTCTGTCCTGCCGGAGTTTGCCCACAAGACCCTGTGAATCATGTGAGCTGAGTCCAGGTGCCACTGCTGATGCAGCCCAGGACCTCAGGCCAGGGAGCCCTGGGTAAGACTCCCCCCAACACACCCACCAACCAAGTGTTACAGGCCCCAGAATGCTGCCTACCCTGCCTGCCCTGCCCTGCTGGGCGGACTGTCTCTCTCTGTGGCATTCAGCCTCTAAGCCTGTACCATCTGTGTACAGCACCATGTCTGTCTTCTGTCACCCCTCACTCACCAAACACGTGTATTTATAACAACAACAACAACAACAAATTGAGACAGGAAAGAAAGGCCAGAGTTGGCTTTAGAAAGATGTTACTTAAAACTGAATCTTAGAGAATATGAATGAATCATTCATTGTTTCTTCCATTGATTCACTTATTGCTACTCTGTGTCAATGCAATGCAAAAACAAAACCATCCCTTTATCAAGTAATCCACAATCAATTTGAGAAATAAACTCATAAAGAACCAGAATACAGAAAAACTGTTGTTAGGGTAAAACTCTGACTCTCTCCCCCCCACCCAGTGTGTGTGTGTGTGTGTGTGTGTGTGTGTGTGTGTGTGGTGTGTGTGTGTGTGTGTGTTGTGTTTAGCATAATAGCGTTTGGGTAGCAGAGAGGATGTAATGAGAATTGAGGAAGGAAACACCAGGGAAGAAAGAAAAAGTATTTCAAAAATGGACATTGGAGAAATTTGGGCCACGAATATATGTTATATCAGGTAGGAAGCCATGAAATATGAAGCCTTATGCAGACAAGGAAGAGAAGTTGTGATGAGTCTGCTGAGGACTTCGGGCATTATCTTTTAGGTTATATGAAAGCCCTAAGTGCTTCTATATAGAAGAATTGGACATTTCTCTGTGCTCCTGCTCCTCTACATCCATTTTGCAAACATCTCCACCCTTCTCTGTCTCAAGAGGTGAATCTTTATAATTTCATCTGTGGTCTCTCTTGCTCTATGGTTTTGATCAAAGGGAAACACCTTTAGGAAATCAGAGTGCTGAAGGAAAGTGGAGTGGCAGATGCTATTTGTACCTTATCTTATCTTCTTTGTTAGGATAGTACGCTCATTGTCCAGGTGCTGCAGGTTGCTATCAGCAACTTTCATTTTAGCAGCAGAGAGGAGAGCCCTTAGCTGATGAGGACCATCTTACCAGGAGATACCTAGGAAGTTGTGTGGCCCTACACTTTATTGGTGGCCAGTAACCAGTAGTTGACCAATGCAATGGTATAACAGCCCAGGCCCCTAGTATCTGAACAGACAGTATAATCTCTTTAAACCATTGAGACTTTAGAGCTCTTTGTGGGTTCAGGCTGAGAATGAATCTCTTCTGAAACCACACCTTTGTCTAACTTCTTCCCTTGCCCTATTGTGCTTCCTTCACCCCTTTAAAGTTTTAGGTTGATAGCACTCTCTGAATAAATCACTTACATATAATTTTCTGCCATGGACTCTGCTTCTAGGGAACCTGATTTAAGATAGTTGGTACCATAAATAGTTCCGTAAAGCAAACTCTAAAGATTTAGTTCTAGAGTTGGATCACATACCAGCCGAATGGCAACAAAGACCCTGTTTCTAGTGGTAAGTGGAATGTCGATAGTTCTTTGGATGTTGTAGCATTATAATTGCTAAGGTGATGGTGATGCATTAGCTCTTACAATATCTCTGGAATTTTATAGATACAGATAAGATAAAATTATGGAATGTGGAATTGAGTGGCTATCAGTAAGCATCTGCTAAAACATTCAGAAGAGAAAATTATGAATAATCACCATGCAGCCAAGTGTGAAAGTCAGAGTTCTTCCTTCAGTCTTTGGGGAATTCCATGTCACCTGCAGCTGGAGGACATCCTGAGCTGGTAAATAGTCATAAGTCTTACTGATAAGAATAGCAGAACTTCAGAGAAGGCTGAATTCATAGCCTAGGTAAGACGCTGGATTCCATGATAAGACACATGTGCTTCAAAGAATGCGAGAGATAAACCATACAAACATTCAGTGGCTTGTTGCACCTGAGATAATTTCAGAGATCTAGTGATCGGGGGCACACCGAGATATCCCCTCCAAGTTAAAGGAGAAAGTATTGTACCCTGTGCATCTTACCATCAAAAAAAGGAGCAAAGTGCAGCAAATACCACAAGGGAATATTGAGCTGAATGATTTAACACGGGATGTGAAAAGCTGCCAGGTTTTAGTGGGGGCCTTGTGCAAGGAAGGGCATGCCCGGGCCATAATACAAACAGTCCTACAACTTGGGTCATGTGACCCGGCACATCCTATAATGGTGTAAGTGTTATCTGTAGGAGATAAAGATATACGTGGAGTCTCTGACAAGTCCCAACAGAAAAGTTTCAAAGCAGACAACTGAGATTCTGGAGCAAGATTATGCCACTTACAGCAGAGAATGCCATTCAAAATGCAGCTGCTGAATGCTACCAGGCAAAGTGTATTAGGGTTCTCCAGAGAAACAGAAAAAATTATATATATTATATATATATGTATATAATATATATTATACATTACATATATGTTATATATGTAATATATGTATATATTATATAAGATAATATATAATAGATATTATATTTTATAATAATTATGTTAATATAATATATATGATACATTAACTATAAATCTATATATGAAGAAATTTATTATAGGAATTGGCTCACACAATTATAAAGGCTGAGAAGTCCCATGAGCTGCTCTCTGGAAGGGTTACATCTTTTTTTTTTTTTTTTAAGAAATAAATGATAAAGATTTATTCAAGTTTCTTAGGGTTTGTGAACTATAAACACAGCTAGGCATAGCCCTAGAAGTTCCAAAAAATAAAGAAAAGTTAAGAGTTCTTACAGTAAAAAGTTTATTTTTGAGAATAATCAGTCCTGCATTCTTAGCCCTGGGATTGGTCCGAGATGGTTTTCATTCAGTTGTTGGGCTGCCCAGATGCTGGATGCCAAGTGCTCTGGACAGTGAGTGTTAGGTGATGTCAGGTGATCTGGATATGTGAATCCTTCAGGGAGCACTGAGAGGGTTATCTGAAGGCCTGACATATATCCAGGCCTTGATGCAGAACTGAAAAGATCAAAAGTTAAATTTCCCATGCTTGTCTAGTTAAAACAAGAGTAGAATTGTTTCTACATACCTCAACCTACTTGATTTTACTAATTTAACAGCTAGAGTGATTCCATTTTATTTCTTCACTCTATTCTTCAGTAAAAATATGGCAAAGAAATGCAAAAGATTTCAGAAGATTTTTCTGAGTAGTAATTGGGTTAAGAACGACAGTATTTGGCAGTTACCTGCTTTTTAACACCTTCCAATTATAATTGGCAAATAATATGTTTTACATGTTTACTTTTTTCATAAGGAGAAGAAGAGCAAATTAACCCTCAATAAATGTGTATATCTATATTTCCATATCTATATTTTTAAAATTGTGTACTTTAAATATGGAAGGGTCACATCTTGATCAGCCTTAAGCAGATCCAAAGGGCATAAGTAAGTCGAATGAACAAGTATCCCAGACTCCAGTGTCATCCAGCACAGTCTCAACAGACACCATTCACAGCTCACACTGTAACCTCACAGGACACTCCTTATGATCAGTTTAATAGAGGAAAAAATAACTTAGGCTTGGTTCATGAATGGTTCAGCTCAGTATTTTAGTGTGGGCTAAAAATGGGGCTACAACACAGTCCCAACTTAGGGGAAGCCTTGAAAGATAGTGAAAATGTTTAAATAGTAGACAGTGCTTTGGTCAGTATTACTCATCATTGAATTTTGTTGAGAGACAAGTGACTCAAAATAAAGATATGTATGAATGCGTGTGCAGTGATGAATGGCTTGTCTCATTGGTTAGAGCCCTGTAAGGAGCAAAATTGGCAGATTAGGGGCAAGGAGGTACAGGGAAGAAGAATAGATATGGATATATGGGAATGGACACAAAATATGAGGAATTTACCATTTAATGATAGTACCATCAGAAAGCATCCACTGTCAAAGAGACACAAAACAACCAGGTATGGAGGATGACTAGTACAATAGGTTATCAAGCAACATCTGTGCGTGGTGGCAGAGGTGAAGATTATCTATGTACCCAATAGTATGAGCTCTCACTCACTGAAACTGATCTCTAGCTAATGCCACAACTAAGCGTCTTTACTTATACAAAAATAAATTTTAATGCTAATACCCTGATATGATACCATTCTTTAAGGAAACCAACCAATCAGATACTTGGAGGTAAGGCCATAACACTGGACCCCTCCCATCCTGACAAGGGCAACCATTTGTTCTTAGCGGTGATGACACATATTCAAATTACGTGTTTACCTTTCTGACCAACAGTATTAATCAGCATTACTTACAAGGACTAACAGAATGTGATGTATTGGGTGGGAACATAATAGCACCCCAAATCAAGATACCCCCATTATGCCAAAACAGGCATGGTGCTGGGAACATAGCAAAAGAATCCTCTGGTCCTACCAAATATCGAATCATTTGGAGGCTGGTAACCCGATAGAGTACAAAAATGCCTGTTTTAAAGCACAGTTTGGAGATGATATCCCGAAACAGGGACACTATCTTTCAAAAAGTAGTCTATTTATCCTAAACCAATGGCCATTATATGGTGCTGTGTCTCAAGCAGGTAAAATGCATGAGTTCAGAAACCAACAGGTGGAGAAGTAGTGGCCATACCTCACTACTGGAAGAATTTGTGTTTCCGGTCTTCTCAACTTTAAACACTTTGCACCTAGAGGTCCTATTTCCCAGAGAAGAGATGCCTCCACTCGAAGACACAGCAAAAGTCTCACTAAACTTAAGCTATTGCTGATACTTGGACATTTAGAGTTCTTTAGCAAGCAAAGAAAAAAAGTTAGCATTATGGCACAATTGTATACCTTGGGGTATTTTAACTTGATTATCCTAAGGAGGTGAGATTGCTTAATAAGGGCATGAAGGAATATGTTTTGTATTCAGGTGCTAACTACAAGATATTTCTGGGTATTTTCATGCCTAACTAATTATAAATGAACAAGTCGAGTAATCATTGCCTGGTAAGAGTATAGTAATCAGGGTATTAAGTTTCTGAGGGGTGAGAGTCTGCGTCATCTCACCAAACAAGCTCCATAGGCCATCTGAAGTCCTAGGTAAAAATAAGAGGAACTTAGAAGGGTAAAGGAAGGAGATGATAAATATTACTTACAAACTCGAAACCAATTCATCAAAGAAGGCTATAATTTATACTGCTAATGCTCCTCTTACAAGTTTTTCCAGAAATTGAGTCCAACCCAAATTTTGAAGAAGCTGAGAACAGGTGGGAAGAGCCCATTGTGAGAAGCAAGTGGATCTGAGAAATGCAAGTGGTGTACTGTGGCAGAAGCTATGGGGATCACTCCAGATCCTTTTTGCTGGGCTGGTGCATGAACCCCTGGTGGCTGCAGATCTTGGCTGATAACTGCTCAAACGGGTACATTTCTCTAGACGATTGCCCTAACACTGATTGAAGCTGCCACACCCAGAGATCTCTGAGTAGTAAAACTGTCTCCTCCCCCCAGGAGTCAGTGGATAGCCAAAGACTGACTAATATGCAGGTATGACTCTGCAGCCCTTCTTTCTCTGGGCAGGAAAACCTCTGCCTACAATTTGGGTTCTAGAGTGTCTTATGGGGTTAGATTGAGCCTAAACTTCTCCTGAAATCACTTATTTGTCTAATTCTGTCCCTTGCCTTTTCTCTCTCCTTACTCCCTTACAGATTTCAGTTGAGTACGCCTTCCACAAATCACTTGCACAAGACTACCTGTCTTATGCTCCGCTACTAGGTTACCAGATCTAAGTCAGTTGGATGTGGCGATATCTGCATTCCTCTACTGAGGACCACAGTCTCCTCTGGCTGTCATTTTCTGTAGCTACAGTTCTCTAAAGTGTCTCTTGCCTCTCCCTTTTTGGACTCCTTGTGGTGGTGGTTTTCTCTTTTTGCAAGTGCAAGAGTCTTTACCATTCCTTGAATCTTGCTCCCAACTTCGAAAACAGTCCCTTCATTTAACTCTTCACAATTCTCATTTTCATGCGATACTGATTTCCTGTCACAATCCTGACTAATAAAGTAGGGACAAGCAGAGAGTGATTTGATCATATTTTTATTATAAAGGTCAATCTGATAGCAGTGTAGAGGAGTGATTGTAAGAAAGGCAAATCCAACTGCAAAGAGATCATTTAATAGGTTATTGTTATAATCCAGAAAATAATTGAAAACATGTAAACATTAATAGCCATGGAGATAGCCTTTGGGGGGTAAATTTGAGAGCTTAGGTAGGCAGTAAAATTGGTTTAAGGGTTAAAATGTCCTAACTTCCTGAGAGAACCACATATATTGTCTTATGAATTCATTAAACAATGATTGTGTTCCTGCAGATCAAATAAATTGCGCTTACTCTCTAGGAGCTTGTAGTCTTAAAGGAGGATCACACTTGTTTTGATAGTTATTTTAAAAGGCAAAACAAAGTAAGTGTTATACTAGAATTACATGTAAAAGACAGCGAAAGCACATAATAAGGAATAGCTGTGACTCTGAGGTTATAAAGTACAGAATTGCCTAATTTTTATAACTAAACACATGTCTCCAAAGAAATTGCTATATTACCCAAACATGTTTGAGTAACTACTTAAAATTCTCAAAAAAGCCATACATGAATTTTTATGCATTCATCTCCCAGGAACTATGTTTAATTATCTTAATCATATTCACTACTGCTATTAAAGAGTTACAAAGAAATTACTATTAAATATTATTTAAATAGTTATTAGCATTCAATGGGTTTAATGTGCTTATAAATTGCTAACTCAAAATTTTGATGAATTATAGTAATGAATAATGTATGTGTTATGTATATAGACTTTGTAATTATACATGATGCATGCTTTATTGTATATTATATATTCGTCGTATGTGAAAATACATTAAAATTATATAATATATTAAAACCATATATGAGTATATAATTTTAACCAAATTTTTCTTTTAGTAAAACAGAATTAAATGACTAAGTTATCCCTTGCTCCTCTCAAAATAAATAATAAGAAAAAGTATGAAAATGTAAAAAATACCTAAAGATTTCAGAGAACAGTGTGGCTAAAATATAGGACAGGGGTCCCCAATCCTTGGGCCGCAGTAGGTGAGCGGCAAGAAAGGGAGCGAAGCTTCATCTGTCTTTGCAGCCGCTCCCCAGCACTAACATCACCGCCTCAGCTCCACCTCAGGCCATCAGGCATTAGATTCTCATGGGAGCACTGGTACCTGGTGCCAAAAAGGTTGGGCACCGCCGTATAGGGTATATAAGGATAAATGTCTAGAGAGAATAAAAGTTAGCTGAAGCCAAGCTATGAAAGGTCTTTGTGTCCATGCTGGAATTTGGTTGGAATTTAGGGACTGATCAGATATTAACAGAGGAGGGTCAGGTAACCAAGTCTTCCAGATTGGTTGATTGAGTGGATGCAATCCTATTTGCAGGCATACATGGGAGATATTACAGATTCCATTCAGATGATCATAATAAAGCAAGTATTGCAATAAAGCAAGCCATAATCTTTCTGTTGGTGGAGGGTCTTGCCTTCAATTAGTTAACAAGACAAATAAACATCATTGAAGCACAGTAAAAATACTTCTGTACTTGGAAGTGTAAGTAGAAGAAATAGGAAGCCTAGGCTTTTACTCAGGAAAAAAAAAAGCATAGGAAAAATAGGCAGAATTCTGGGACAGTGGAAGAGTGGAGCTGATACCAATGTCAACACTGGAATTTGTGGATTTAGGGGTGAAACAATATGACCGAAGACACACCTGTCCCCAACCTGATACACATAGTGCTGCTTTGTTATCTGTGTTAAACTGCATTGTTAGTAACTGGTTCTTGTTGTTCTACTAACTCTTATGGTGACCAGGGAGATAGCTGGCAAGAGCTTTGGGAGCAAGTAGGCAGGGAAGATTTTAGATACTACTAGATAAGAGGTCTTTCATAATTTTTTTGTTTCTTCTGGGATATATCTCAATTTGGGGAATTTTTCTTCCACTCCCTGATCGCACACTCACTGCACTTCAGGAATTTAATTCTCCTCCCTTAGTTACACATTCTCCCGATGCTCTTAAGGAATTTGAGTTACTTCCTATCAGTTTTGAATTACCCTATTTGGCAATCCTGGAGTCATTTAGATATACTCTCATCTCATGGTTATATTTTTGCCCTCTGTAAACAAATCTGGTGTTTTCCCCAGGTCTATTTTTTCAGTTATGTTATCTATTATTCATTTATTTTTTTAAAGGTCCTGGCTTTAAAAATTAAGTTCCTGGCTCTCTAGTGTAAACAACATAATTCTATGGAAGGCGAATGCTTTAGCCCACTGGGCTTCTGGTTACTCATTCTGACTAAAATAAAATACAGGAAGGGGCTGAAATAAATGCATGTTAGTGACTTTTCTATCCATAAAACTCTATGACTCTTAGTTTGTCCTCGGTGACCTGTGAGCTTATCTGTCTGTTCGCCCATGAAGTCATAATTGTATGTTTATTATTGTATTTGCTACATTGTATTTAAGTAATCTTATTCATTTATTTATGTAATATATATGTATTGAGCTGACTATATGCCAGGTACTGTATAAGCACAAAGAACAGGATAATTGTAGCCAGTCTTTTTAGAGCTTACAGTGTAACTAGGGAAACAAATGAACATTCACAAGTGTGATGAACATAGCAGAAGACCGAAGTAGAGGGTACTAAGGGATATAAGACAGACGGATGTCTCTTAATTAGGAAGGCCTTCCTTAAGGGGCTTTACACAGAAACGTAAAGACTAAGAGTGTCCTGGGAAAGAAAAGGAATGCTCTAGACAGAAGGAATAGTGTCACAATGTCTGGAGCTGGGAGAGAACAAAGATTTGAAAGCAGATCTGTATAGCTGGAGAAGAGAGAATGAAGGCGTGAGAAGTAAATATGAGTAGGGTGTGCGGTCGATTTTGATCAGGGCATTCTGAGCTGTCTTAAGGTTTTGGACTCTATTATGTGGAAATAAAAAGTCTCTAAAAAGTTCATAGGAATGAGCCCGATCATGTTTACATTTTAAGAGTTTCAATCTTTATTTATAATGATAATGAAAATAGAATAATAAATTTTATTGTATGCTTACTATAGAGAGAGCTATAAGTTCGTTACATAAATTATCCTACTTAATCCTCATAATAACTGTATTAATTTTCTAAGGCTGCTGCAACAAATTGCTACGAACTGAGTGGCTTAGAATAACAGAAATTTCTTCTTCCACGGTTCTAGAGATTTGGTGTCTGAAACCAAGTGGTCTGCGAGGACATGCTCTCTCAGTCTCTAAGAAAGAATCTTTGGTATTCCATGACTTATAGATTCATCATTCTGTCCTCTGTCTTCATCTTTACATGGAATTCTTCCCCATATTTCAGATATTATTTTCTCCATCTGCATCTCTATGTCCAAATTTCCCTCTTCTTATAAAGATAGTGGTCATTAGATTATCGCCCACTCGAATCCAGTTTGACTTCATCTTAACTTGATAGGGTCTGCAAAGACCTCATTTCCAAAGGACCATATTCTGAGATACTGAAGAGACATGAATTTTGGAGAGACACTATTTAACCTACTACAATAACCTTAAGAGGTTACCTCGATTTGAGAGGTAAGGAAACCAAGGCACTGTAAAGTTAAGAAATATGGCTAAGCTGCAGGTGTGTGAATCCAGCCAAGATTAGCTTAAATCACTCCTGTCAACTCCCAAGCATAGAAGTTAGAAAAATAAAGATTTGTTATTAAAACCACTGAGTTTTGGGGGTGGTTTGGTTTATGAAAATAGCTAACTGATTCACCAATTTTTTAAGGGGGTCGCCTGCTTGAACAAAATGTAGAATGATGAGATATTGATCGGTGAGTCAGCAAAAGGCATGGAAAAAAAGCTGTCATCTTCCATATCTAACCACATCCTAATATTTTATGAAGATTCTAGGAGGCCAATAGAGATACCTGCAGATTTTGTTTAGAAAGAAACATATTTTTGAGATATAATTTATTTTGTTCCCTGTATAAAGCCTACTAAATTGGCCCAAAATCTGGGGTAAAATAATAAATCTTTCCTACATGACAACAGTGCTGAGGGTTTAAGAATCGTAATTTATGATGACATATAAACTTCATTATAGATGTTGGATTGCATTATTAAATTATTTTATATCTTAAAAATATTGAAAATGATTTACTCAATGTTAAAAAGAAAAATATAAAAGCCTATTTATAAAAGCAACTAAAAACTGCTAATTCTGATTTTGAAATGTGAAAAAAAGTATTATCAAAATCAAGGGTACATGCAAACAAAGCTTATGAAAAATATAATAAGCTTACTGGTAAGGGGAATGGCCTCTGGAGTTAGGGATATGCCAGGTTGAATTTTAGCTCCTCTGGGAGAACGCATCTCCCAGAACTAAATAACTGGCATGGCTCTCATTGCTGGCATTGAAATCCTTTATTCTGTTTAGGTAGAGGCCATGCCTTTCACGGGCTGCTCCAGCTAATAGCTGAAGTGGCAGAGACACTAGGCTGACTCATTCTCTTTTGTCCATGACTTTGGCTCATGGGCTCCCAACACTTTTGCCAAAACTTTCTTTGACTGCCATCAGTCTAGGCTGCTTTCACCCAAACTTCTCTTTCTCCCTCTGTTGTTCTGAATCAGACTTGTATTGTGGTCTGGTTTCTCCCCGCTCCTCCTCTAGCCCCATTTATATTTTCATCTACACGAATGTTTTCTCTAATAAAATTTTTACATATTTACCTATCTTGGCAGTGGCTTCTTGAAGACTCACACAGAACACACTAGCCTCTCTGAGTCTCAGACTCTTTATATGTAAAATAGAATCTATTCCATAAGATTGTAGTAAGGTTTAAATAAACTGATGAATTTAAAGTAAAATTGTACAGAGACTGGTATTTATAATGGTTGAATTAATTAATGGAAACTTTTATTATTTTTGTTATTATTATTAAGACTTATTTTGGAGGGGGGTTGAAAACATCTTGGGTTAAGGACTGTCTGTTACTAGGAAGAAAAAGATGTAAAAATAAATGGAAAATAAAATAATAATCAAGAAACACGTTATATACACAATTAATGCAAATATAAGTACTCAAGAAACCACAAAGACCAAAAATTATTTTATTTATTAGGCATCCAAAGTGAAAGGTGGTATTTGATCCCAGGATGAAGTAACCTGGCCTTGGTGTGAGAGAGACATGGGACTAAGTTCTCTTTTGATTATGGAAAAAGTAAAGAACATTCAGGTTAAACTCAGCCATCATCTCCCAGATATAAATCAGAATGGCAGGGAGAGGTCTAGCAAGTGCAGCAAAATGTTTTTCCTGGCTTGCATTATCCCAGTAATTATATACATTCTACATTTTGCTTAGGTTGAGGGCACACAGGTAATTAATGGTCTTAATTTGATAGTGATTATAATTCAGATCATGCTTTACTCAACATGATTTGTCTGAAACTGGAGGACTACTGAAGGAGTGAGTTTGTTTAAAAATTAAAGAAAAATAACTTTATAAAACTTAATTAAAGAGGAAAGGAGTCCATGATTATTTCTTTATGTCAAACAATTGATTTTTTTTAAATAAGGAAGGGTTAAACTAAATTAAATAAGAAATTTAGTTTTATTTTTCTAGACATTATACCTAGTACATAAATTTTCAATAAATATGTTGCACTTAATTATAATGGAATATTTCAGAACTAAGACATAGTGTTGGAATCATCTTTATGTAGATCTGACCTACGGATCTACTGTAGAAGAACAAAAGTAGAAGGATGAACATGATGAACATTCAAGGTCATTTCCAACTTTAGAAATATTTATGACACTATTTTGGAATGTTTAATCCAACAGTAAATTCCATTTTCTGTACAAAGTACTATTTGAATTATTTAGAAACAGATTAGCTTCTAATCATATAATAAGAAATCTAATTATGTATGGTTGAGAAAGATGCACAGAAAACTGTTGTCTTTGAATGTGCAGTTTTCTTTTTCTTATTAGCTTATTAATTTAAGTCAAAATATGATTCTAGGACATCGAAGGACCTTAAAATGCTGCTGTTGCTTTTAGAATAATTTGGGACCCCTGATGAACGTCTCTTAGAGTTTATCAGGGCTCTGATGTTTCTCATATCAACTACCTTCAGACAATAGGTGTATCCATGCTTTAAGTGATTATGATAGTGCTAAGTTATTTCATGTTTTGCTCTCCTCTTCTGCCCTTTGTTCTGCCTTTCAGACCTGAATGTGGTAACTACTCAGTAAAAAGAAGTTGTGTGACCATGGAAAGAACCTTGTACCAACTTAATTTTAATTTCTTTCTCATTCCCTAATAAGAGACTAAACTTGTAATAAGTGCTTAATGGTATTTATGACTAAATGATTTTGTAAAATGGAGTCAACATAAGACCTACACCAAAGAATTATGAGGATTAATACAAAGTCATAGATACTGCCACATACTTGGCAATACTGCGTGTTGCTTATTATTATATTACTAACTATCTTAACTATAAGACTGTGCTACCTTCATCAAAATTCAGTCTGAGTGACTTAGCGTGAATAACCTACTCCAAGAACATGACAGTTAGTGTGTCTGCTTTCGATATCTTCTTTCCATACTATTACTAAGTTATATTTCTAAAATATAAATTATATGTGACAAGCCCATGATCCTGAGTCTCCAATAGCTTTCCATTTTTTATAGATATGGACTTCAAACTCCTAACAAAAAAAAATCAAAACAAAAACAAAGAAAAATATTTGTTATATCCATGACCCACTATGTTGTTATACTACTTACAAACTACTTACATCACACACACCTTAAAACAAACCTTAAAAAATTGTAATCAAGATTAAATGAACACTAGTTTAGAAGGTTTTCTAGTCATGGTGACTAGTATTCAGGCCAAGATATTTTATCAAACATCATTTCTTCACTGTGATGGCCATCTTCTTTTCTAATAGTAACACACCCTTTTCTTTGGGAAACTATTTTTCCTCCATGTGTTTTGGGCTGATCATCTCAGTCCTCTTGTCTCCACATTGGCAATGCAGATGAACAAATCATTGTCGTCTGATTCCTGTACCTCATGCAATTTGTGATGGCATGTGACCTAAACTGGGCCATTAACGACCCTTTCTATTTTCCAAAATTGATGCCAATAGGAAAGAATTTCTTTTTTGTTATGAGAATGTTGATAATGTAAACTTAGGACTGCTTGAAACTGTGGGTCAGGACTTGTGGAGCTTCTGACATTAGAATGAAGTTAGTAGACAGGGTGAAGCAGGGAGAAGAAATGGGAAATCTTAAAAGGTTTAATACCCTAGATTTGAATGTTGCTGAAACTAGATCTATTCTTGTCCCTTCTGATGCCCCTACCTTCTCGTGTGAGCTCCTAAAACCTTCTCTTTTGCTTGGTATAATTGGGTTTCTATACACTTTATGGAGTTCTGTTTAACATCTAGAGTACTTAACAAGTGGACTGGATCATGGGTGTTCACAGTAGTTGTTCAATAAATAAACGTTATTCTAAACATTATTCACACCATTATACTTACCTGAAGGAAAGAAACTAGAATCTCAAACATATACCAAATACTATAAAGTTATTTTGAAAACTCCCTTGTGTTATTCTTACACATTACAAACTCTCCTAGTAATCTGGCCTCTCTCTCTCACACCATTATTACACACTATCAGAGGTAATTAAATGTCTATGACAAATAGGAATTGCCACGGCTAGACTTAGACTCATTTTGACTTGTTGGCACCTTTAACTTTGCTGTTTTTATATTTTCATTTCTACTAACACTATTTCTACTCTCTTTCCTTATCCCACTTCAGCCAAATACTTAGATAAATACTAACTTGTGGAAAATCCCCAAGTCCTAATCTTTTCCCTTTAAATTTTTGATTTAGGAAAATAAGGGCCATGTGCTATGTGTTTCTGTTTATATGTTATGTTTTTAAAACTTTCTAATAAAAACTACTCAAGAAATATTTTTGTAGAAAGCTCCAGCCTTTCTCTTGAACAATTTAAAAATAATCACTTATCTATTAACATTTTTTCAATAACAGTTGACATACAATGTTCTATTAGTTCCATAATATAACAGTGATTAGACATTTATATAAGTTATGAAGAGATCACCCTGGCGTCTAGTACCCTCTGACATCATACGTAGTAATTCCAATATTGTTGATTATATTCCCTATGCTGTACATTATTTCTCTGTGACTATTTTGTAACTGCAATTTGTTCTTCTTAATCCCTTCACTTTTTCCACCCACCCCCAATACCTCCCTATCATCTGGCAACTATCAGTTTGTATTCCATAACCATGGAGCTTGTTTCTGTTTTGTTCATTCATTTATTTTGTTTTTTAGATTCCACATATAGTGAAACCACATGGTATTTGTCTCTGTCTGACAAATTTAACGTTGCATAATACTCTTCAGGTTCATCCATGTATTGCAAATGGCAAGATTTCATCCTTTTTTTTATGGCTGAGTAATATTCAATTGCATATATGTACCACCTCTTCTATATCCATTTATGTATCAATGGACAAATTGCTTCCATATCTCGGTTATTATAAGTAATGCTTCAATGAAGATAGGGGTGTATACATCTTTTTCAAATAAGTGTTTTGGATTTCTTTGGATAAATATCCAGAAGTGAAACTGCTGAGTAACATGGTAGTTCTATTTTTAATTTTTGAAGGAAACTTCATACTGTTTTTTATAGTGGCTGCACCAATTTATAATCCAACCAACCATGAATGAGGGTTCCCTTTTCTCCACATCCTTGCTAACACTCGTTGTTTATTGATGATAGCCATTCTAACAGTTGTATGTAATGGCTCACTTTGGTTTTGATTTGCATTTCCTTGATGATTAGAGATATTGAACATCTTTTCATATGTCTATTGGGCATTTCCTCTTTAGAAAAATGTCTATTCCGTTCTTCCTCCCATTAAAAATAATAAGAATTTGAAAAAAAACACCAGATCTCAGATTATTAGGAAAATATGTAATTGATGGGCTTTACATAATATACTTTAGTTATTCTAATAATACATATATATGTTGTTATAATTTTTTTAAAAGAAAAATTTTCCCACACTTATGTGAGTACCAACATAGAGCATTTTAATAGAGTGTTCACATTCACCAATATCCCAATGGTATGCACATAGTCAAAGCCAGGAGATCACATTATAAAAGGAAAATAGCAATAATTATTACTATAGTTTATGTATGCAACATCCAGACATAGTTAGATGTTTAATGTTGCATTTTTAAAAAAATTTATTTGAGAGACATTTGTAGTCCTCAATTTTTACCTTTTAAGATCTTTCATATAAAGAACTTCAGAGTCATTAAAAATTAAACTGAATCTAGAAGAAATCAGGAGAAAAACCAATATGATTTTTGCAAAAAATAGTAAAAATCATCATCTTGGTGGTCTGAGCATGTAAAATTTTTTTCTTTACAGATTCATTATATCTACCCAGTGCAAATAACATATAAATAATTTCATCTTTAGTTTATTTTTATAACTGCATTTTAGGAGATAACCACAAGCTTGATTTTTTTTTCCAGATTTTTTTGCTTTAATTGCTAATAAAATAATGCTATGGTAAGCACAATATGATTTTAAAGCTACAATAACTTTCAAATGATTCTTTTTTTGTAACAAAATATTTGTGTATACAGAGCATAGATTCATCATGTCTGGACTAATCTGTAGACTTGCAGACTAATGTGCCTGTTGATGGAAAATTTTTGAACTGCTAGGCACAAATAACTGTAGTAAATTACCTATCTGTGGTAAACCAAAGGCATGTTTATCACCAGTCTCACTTAAACTACAATGTTATCATACTCATATATATAAAATAATTTACTTTGCAACAAGTTGGCACTTAAAAGCAGTAGGAATAGCATCTTCAATAAGTGGTACTAAGATAGTTCTCTACTTTGAAGAAAATAGTTACATCTTTCTCTTATACCTAAAGTCTTGCTAAGATATTCAATGCTATGAGAGAAAGTAAGGACTATCATTACAACCGTGAATCATTTATACAATTTTGAATTTTAATGATTGAAAATAAAATTTATAATTTTGGTTGTAAATATTTTATCATTTGATTATTAAGCATGTTATACAATATTGCATTTGAATTAAGAATTTATCCTGTGTGTATTAATATGCAAGAATATTAGTATAGTCCATATATGATTCTCTATGACTAAATTATACACAACTTGCATTTTTATATTCTCAAAAATAAAAGTGCTTCGCATTATGAAAATGCTGACTGATTATTATCTAATACACAAAAAGTCCTTTTCAATATACCCACTTTAAAGGGATTCAATTTAATCATAATCCATATATATTTTTTTTACTTGCAGAGAAGTTGCTTCCATTTTTATGGAGGACATTTGTATGGGGTGACTATCCTTTATGGAGTATATCCTAATACCAAATTTGGCAGAATTCTGGAGACGTGCTTCTAGACATGAAATTTCTCCAAGACTATGCAGCTAATAGATAACAGAGCTGGGATTTAAACCAAGATAACTTTGATTCTACTTAATCATTAAGTCATACTCTTTGCTAGCTAAGAACTTTGAATTTTGTCTCTGAAAAATTCCTTACATTAGTTGTCTCCTTTTTATCCTCACAGCCAATACATTGGTTCAAGTGCTCTTTATTTTTTCGAAAAAAAATTTTATCATAGTAAAGTACATGCAGCATAAAATTTGCCACCTTAACCATTTTTAAGTGCACAGTGCAATGATATTAAATACATTCATAATGTTGTGTAAGTATCACCATCATCCATCGTCATAAGTATTTTCATCTTGTAAAACTGATACTCTATACACTTTAAACAATAATTCTCCATTATCTACTCCCCCCACTCTTGGCAGCCACCATTCCACTTTCTGTCTTTATGATTTTGCCTACTCTAAGTACCTCATATAAGTGAAATCTTAAATGTGAAGGTTCTAAGATCCATTTACAATGTGTATGTGGGGGGGTCCCCCATACATCTGTCAAGCAATTCTCTGTGACATAACCTGTATGTCCTACATATTAGCTCAATTCTGACACTATCTACCTGGAGATAGCATCAGATCCCACAGCTAAAAGGCTCAACCTTGTAAGACTGCCACACTCCAACCCCCCCCCCCGCCTCCCACATACTTCAGATGCCAATCTCAAGCCTATGTTATCAACTGTGCTTCTGATGAATGACTATAGATCAGGGTTTCTGATAACTCCATCTTTAGGTTCAATTAAATTTTTCATAGAACTCAGGGGAACATTTACTTGTGTTTACCAGTAGAGGGCTAGGTCTGGGAGAATCCCAAACACAGGATTTCTGTCTCTGTGGAGTTGGGGTGCTTCACCCTTCTGGTGTAGATGTGTTCGCCCACCTGGAACGTCCATTTCCAGCTCCTTTTTACCTTTCTGGAGAAGGCAGGGAGGGGTTTGAAATTACAATATGTTAATCATGGCTTGATTTTTCTGGTGACCAGCCACTATACTGTTTTCCATAGTGACTATAATTTTACATTCCCACCAATAGTGTACTGGAATTTCAATTTCTCTACATCCTTGCCAACACTTTTTTTCTATTTTTTTTTTTATAGTAACAATCCTAATGGATATGAGGTAGTATCTCATTGTAGTTTTGATTTGCATTTCCCAAATGATTAGTGACATTGATCATCTTTTCATAGGCTTATTGGTCATTTGTATATCTTTTTCTCTTCAATGTTTATTCAAGTCCTTTGCATGTTTTTGAGGATTATTTGTCTTTTTGTTATTGTTAAATTTTAGGAGTAATCTATATATTCTGGATGTTAATCTATTATCAACTATATGACTTGCTAATATTTTCTTCCATTCTGTGGGTTGCCTTTTTATTCTGTTGATTTTTTTTTGATGCATAAATTTTAAAATATTCATTTTGTTTATTTTTTGCTATCTGTGACTTTCATATCATATCCAAGAAAGCACTGCCAAATCCAATGTTGGGAAGCATTTGTTTTATGTTTTCTTATAAAAGTTTTACTGTTTTTGTTCTTACGTTTAGGATTTTGATCTATTTTGAGTTAACTTTTGTATATGGTGAGGTAAGGGTTCAGCTTAATTCTTTTGAATGTGGATATCAAGTTTTCTCAGCACCATTTGTTGAAAAGGTTTTCTTTTCCCCATTGAGTAGTCTTGACACACTTGTCAAAAACCATTTGACTGTTTGTAAAATAAGGGTTTATTTCTGGGTTCCTGTTTTATTCCATTGGTCTATATATCTACCTTGCTGCCAATACCACACTGTTTAATTACTGTAGCTTTTTAGTAAGTTTTAAAATCAGAAGTGTAAGCCCTCCAGTTTTGTTTTCCTTTTTAAAAGATTATTTTGGCTACTTAGGGTCCCTTGAAGTTCCATATGAATTTTATAATGTGTTTTTCCATTTTTGCAAAAAAAAAAAGTTGACATTTTGATAAAAATTGCATTGAATCTGTGATTGCTTTGGGTAGTATTGACATTTTAACAATGTTAAGTATTCCAGTCTATGTATGTGGATTTATGTATTCTTTAACTTCTTTTAGTAATGTTTTATAGTTTCATTATACAAGTCTTTCACTTCCTTAATGAATTTCTAAGTATCTTAATCTGTTTTGATGTTATTGTACATAGAATTGTTTTTGTTATTTTTTTTTGCTGTTCATTGTTGGTGTATAGAGATGCAACTGATTTTTGTGTGCTGGATTTGTACACTGTTACTTTGTTTTGACAATTTATTCTAACAATATGTGTGTGGGTGAGTGTGCATGTGTGTGTGTGTATATAATCTTTAGACTTTCCTGTGTATTAGATCATATCACCTCCAAACAGATGCTTTTACTTCTTCCTTTTCAATTTGGTTTCCTCTAATTTCTTTTTCTTGTCTGATTTCTTTGGCTAGAACTTCTAGTACTATGCATGTGTCTTTATCTTTTCCTAAACTAACATAACAAGGCTTAACATTTTTCATTGCCTTCTTTTATTTTCTTTCCTTGTTCTAGTTATTCTTCCACATTTTTCGGTTCTAAAGGCCAAATATGATCTTTAGGCCCTTTATTTTCCTAAAGACTATAAAGTCCAATTTCTTAGCACAACACTCAAAATTCTTCACAAACATGATTTCCATTTATCTTCTGTTACACCATCCCTGCACTCTCTGTACATGGACTACATTTTTCATTTTTCCACTGTGGTACTTTATTCATGGTTTTCTATCAGCTCAGATTGCAGGTCTCCATTTTTCTTGCCACTTAAAAATTCTTCTTTTTCTTTAAAATCCATTTCAAACATCTCAGCCTGTCTAAAGCCCTTTTTTGAGTCTCCCTGCAACTTACATTTCCTTCTTCATGATCCCACAGTACTTTACATTAGTCCCATCGCCCTTAATACACTTTAATTCATATTGGCATTAGTTTATTCTGCTAATACAATTTTTAAATTCCTTGAGGGCAGGGATTGTTTGTTTTAATTTTTATATTTGCTTCTTCTCCAGGTCATAGAGAGTAACACAGAGGCCTGTAAGCAGTAAATGTTCAATATATAGCTATTGATTGGGATTCTAAACATGAGACTTATACATATTAAGGAATAAAAAAATATATTATAAAGTAGTAGAGATCTTAGATTTTGAATTCTGTTTCTTAGGTTCTCTTCTTGTTACATCTTTTCCACAAATGGGATTAAATATAATTTTTTTGTAATATGGAAAAATTATTTTCTTCTTGCCTGAAATTCCTGTTTTTTAAGTCCAGTGTATGGCTCTGTGAATTTTATATTATAGTAAGGGCTACTACAAGGTATTATAAAAATAAAATAGAAATAAAGCATAATTTACAAGACATCTTTTCCCTTACAATGAAGAATACCTAACCATTAATCCACCCATTTCCCCAATTCAACAACTTTCAAATTAGAAATGCTACATAGGACTGAATACATAAAGTAGGATAAAAATCTGGTGAATCCCTCCTGAGTATAAACAAGTGCAGTCAGATATAGAAATTCTATAAATTCTCTCTCACATACAAAAGGTGGACTGGAAAGTAAGAATATCTCCAAGGACAACAGCACTTACAAGATGATTGCAAATTATGTGAGGTTTTGAGATGAAAGCTAGCTGTTATTCCCAAGATGTCATTATTAGTCTCTGTAGTGAGTTTCTCACAGAAAATTCAAACTTAAGTCTACTGCTCAAGACTTCAGCAAGCCAATGCATTAAAAAACCAATGATGGTCTTACCCATTTCATTGGCCTGCCTAAATTGAAATTCAATAGACATAGTTTAATAAAATCAAATTTGTTGCAGATCATGTTTCTTTTTTTTTTTTCTTTTTTTTCCAATTGTCATTCTTGGAAGGACTTCAGTAGTTACTGAAATTTATATAGATTAAATTTAGTAGAAAAAATTACCTGAATAAGAGAACTTATGCTCCTTCCTTAGAAAAATATTTATCATCCAGGACATTACTAAACCCTACTTTATTGGTATTATTTTTAAAGAATACAATTTGTAAAATTGCAGAGAGTCTCGTTCTAGGCTAAAGTTTTAGTTGTCTGTTGTTTTGATGCATATACTTAATCCATTTAACTAATAAACTGTTGTTGAATAGAAGCCTTTGGAACTTTTCTTATAGCATAGTAAGTATGATTTGTAATCAGGGTATCATTTTTCTGTATATAATTGAGTGCTTAAAGTACCACAATTTGTTCATTAAACATTTTAAGCACTCCTTGAAATCTTGTTTGTACTATAACTGGCCTTATCTGTACAAAAATTTTGCTGAATAAAGATTATCATTAATTTTACTACTGAATAAACAATCCCAACATATAAATTAAGTTTAGACTTCACACAACTTGCATTAAGAACTTCTATTTTTGACTTTCTCTCTACCTACTCAGTATTATTGACCATAAGTTCCTTCCACGTACTCTTGAGATCTAATTCTATGTAAGTTGTCAGTAAATTCTAGTTGAATTAAATGAGTTAATCCAGTTAAACTTAAATGCAATGCTACAGTTGTTTCTAACTGGTTAATGGGTATAACTCTTCTTTCTTTATTTTGATAAGTTTCTTATTCTAGACTAACAAACTATGTGTTCAGTCAACTATCACTTAGTGAAAATCTTTTTAAATATCAGTATTAGCGCAAAGGGCAAAGAGGATACAAAGATAAAATTTTGTTCTTCACAGTTCAATGGCTGGAACAGGCAGATACTAATAATTTGATGTGATCTGTGCTGGTTCAAAGAAGCATGAGGGCATTGAGGAAGGGAAGGCAGACTACTCTGCTTGGGAAATGTTTATACAGTGTGTATGAGATTTGAGACAGGTCTTAAAAGGTGAGTAAGAGTTACCAAAGCAGAGAAAATGAGTATTTCAGAAAGAAGAAAGAGGAACCATCAAGATGCAAACAAATGAAAGAGAAAGGCATGTCCAAGAAATTTCTGAAATTTTGCTATATCTGTAACTTATGGCTTAAGAAGAAGCTATGGGGCTTGAAGGTCAGGAAACTTGCAATATTGTGATTTATAAGAAATGTATATATTTGATCATTCAGATTCAGATGATCAATATATATTTCTTATATATATTTGGTCTTCACTCACAGTTCCTGGATTAAATCCTTGAAATGTCCTGAGTGATGAGAGCAATGGAAACATCTTTTGTTATAATAGTTGGTCTCTTGTTCTCAGTTCCTGAAAACACCTCAGAACCATAAAGGTGAAAAGGGTATCTTGTTAAAGGCCCCTTCCACAACAACTCAATTTATATTAACAAAGATGACTTTTGGGAAGCACCTAAATATGAGAACTAGTTGCCAGGGGAACCAACAATGAATATTGTGTTAGAACTTCCACCCCTATCCCCTGTTTTCCAAAGAGAGGAGAGGGAATAGAGGTTGAATCAACACAACAGGCCAACGAGTTCATCAATCATGCCTATGTAATGAAACCTTGATAAAAACCCAGAAGGTGGGGGTTCAGAGAGCTTCCATGTAGGGGAATAAAAATGCTTTTATATGCCACTGTGCCAGTCCCCAGGCTCCATAAGAACAGAAGCTCCTTTGTTTAACACTTTGCCCTATGTATCTCTTCATCTGGATGTTGATTTATATCCTTTAAATTCTTTGTAATAAATCAGTAATAAAGTAAGCTAATTAATTGAACTCAAAAGGAAGTAGAGGGAACCTATGATTTATAGCCAATTGGTTAGAAGTACAAATAACAACCTGGACTTCCAAGTGCTATTCTGAGTTCCAAAGGGTGTCATTGGAACCACAAGGAGTATATGCTTATCTGTCAGAATCACAGGTAACTACCTGGGCTTTCAACTGGTATTTGAAATGGAGGGTGGTCATGTGGAACTAAGTTCTTCATCTGTGGAATATGATTCTATCTCCATGTAGATAGTGTCAGAATTGAAGTGAATTGAATTGAATTCTTGGACACCCTGCTGGTGTCCTAGAATTACTCATTGGTGTGGGGAAGCCTCCATATGCATATTAGAATTAGGTCCAGGAACCAAGAGAAAACTATATGTTCAAGCCGGTGATACTCTAACAGAGGCTGGTTTCTTAAATAGATTTAACTGGCCTATATTGGGATAAGATAAGCTGAGACTGAGGCTTGGCTGGTCCTTAGCCTCTAAATTCTAGACAAAGAAAAAAATGACTGCAATATTTAGGGTGAAGTAGACAAGAAACAAGGAAACCTTGTAAACCAAGTATATATACCCAAAGAACTAGAGCAGAAAGTCAGAAATCTAGTTCAAAGAAAATAGTCTGCCAAATTCTCTAAAAGAGATGGAAACTTGCAAGTAAATTTGCTGAGAAGTGGTCATTGGAACACATCTGTAAGGAAGTAAATGGACAAGATTGGACAGAGGGAGAAGCTGAAGTAAGATGTAGCTGTAACAAAAACTTGGCCAATCCCATAGGGAGCTCTTGATTTTGGATGACCCTTCAGCGTTCTCCCAAATTGGGGAAGTGGGTCACGAATTTGTTCTCTTACGTCCTGTGATATGGGTTGCTTCCCAGGAAGGAGGGCATGCCTGGGTGAGAAGTTCTCTATAACTTAGAATAATACCTGAAGAGCATCTCAACTATGATACACCAGCATCCAACACTCTCAGAAAGCTTAGAAGAGTGAGTACCTTACATCTTAAGAGAATTTGGGTAATGTACCACAGCTTCTATTCTATTCGATATGGTGAGATAGGAGGCCTCCAAAAATAAGAACATCTGAAGATTGCAAAGGCCTTATAATTGCCTCAGGCAGGATGTTGGAAAGTTCAATACAAATATTCAATATTATTATTTGAACACAAAATTTGATACAATGGGTTATTTTAAAATCCTTTTTATCTTCAGTGAAAAAGATATCTTGCTTCCTTTTAAGTAGGATGCATAAAGAACAAAAGGTACTGGAAAGAAAAGAAAAATGAGAATGTATTCAGAATAATAGTTTGCACACCGAGGACACAGCCTCAGGGAGAAACCAAAAGTGCTCTCTGCTGGGACAAACAGGCCAGTTTTCATAGAACACTATCTACTCATAGTTTTTATGTCAATTAGTTTCACATAAATGAGCTTTCCAAATTATACAGTTTGGGATGGTTGGTACAAATGCAAATAAGCAAACGTTTTGTACAGTTCTGATTAGTTGGAACAGATACAGTCTATTTTTGGGGTGATCTCATGGCAATGAGAGTACAAGGACCTTCCTTGCAGCCATGGACTCAGACAACATTAGCAGACAGGACATAGTGTAGGAAGATGAAGAGTTCAGCCTGTGGTTCTTCCCATCATACAGATCATGTAAGGCCTCTGTCAGTGACCCACTGTTAGACTCTGATTTTGAATTTAGTTAACCATGGGAAGTCTGAGTCCACCGTGATAGATAAATTCTTTCTAGGGGTGCACATTAGATAATTTTCTTCTCAGGGTCCCAGGAAATTCATTTGCCATTCAGGAAAAAAAAAAAAAGGTTTTTTACTTCTTTATTTTGTGATAGGACAATACTTTCTGTCCTGATAACTACAAAAGTTTGTATTTGATGATGGATGTAAAAGTGCATAGTAAAATTGCAGAGTGTGATAGAAAGCAAGATAATATATGGCATTAGTACTTCCAGGAAACAATTTTCCTATTCTGTGACCTGTTGGAAAATAGATGATGCTTAAGACTTGAAATTATCAGCATAAATTATCTTTCTTCAGGAATTTACTCACAAACCAGAGGAAACCTATCAAGTAGTGAAATTTGGCCTGTGAACTAGCCACTCAAAACTACTACTGTAGTGTGAATTTCTTCCATGAGGAACATTCAATACAGGCTTGTTAACTAAGCAAGGAATGTGTAATATATGAGTATTACAGAGGATCAAGGTGAAAAATTTCTTCAAATGTGCAATTAATTATTTACCAAAGAGTTTTGCACAGAAGATAGGGCCTAAAAAATTTCTTTTATTTTTATTCTAAAAATAAATCTTTCAGTTTTGTTTTCTGACTTTTCCTGGCCATAGAGTCCATTTTATTGTAGAATTCTTTATATTCATGAGAATTTTGGTGTTCCATGGGAACACAGTGTGATCTAATTTATTTTGGGTTCCAGTGTGATGTTAGGGGAGCTGATACTGCCCCTGGTTGCAGAGTGGTATATGAGGCTTGGTAGCCAGCTTCCAAAATAGTACCCAGTGCTCTCTCCCCTCCTGGTATTCACACCCAGTGTAGTCTCCTTCCATATTTTACTGATATTGGTCTTTGTGACCACTAGAATTTGGCAGAGTTGATAGTATTTTACTTCTGAAATTGGGTTATAGAATGTGGTTTCCTTCTTGGGAGCACATTCTCTCTCTTTCTCTCTCTCTTACTACTTATTCTATGGGAAGCCAGCTGCCATGTCATGAGCATATTCAAGCAGCCAGTGGAGAGGCCCATATAACGACGATCAAAGCGGTTAGCCAATAACTAGTGAAGAACTGGGACCTGCCAACAACAGTGCTGTAGAAGCAGATGTTCCCTGAGTTGTGCCTAAAGATGAGACTGTGGGACCGGCTGACAGTTTGACCTCAAAAGAGATCATAAGTCAGAACCACCCAACTAAGCCTGACCCATGGAAATAAATACTTGTTTTAAGATGATAAGTTTTTGGTAATTTGTCATGCAACAGTAGATAACTAATGCAATAATTTAAACTAAACCATTCATTTCATTTCTCTCACCACAGTCATAGAAATAGAAGTGGAAGTTTGATCTAAGTCAGTCCATTTAGAGCGAGGTCAAGGACTTATTACAGTGGGCATTCTAGTGCATGAACAGTCTCCTATCTCCTAGGTGGTGAAATCTGCTTATGTGAATATTGGAGTCATTCTGTCAGGATGAGGAAAGAAAGTTGCCATTCTGAGTAGGGTAAAACATGAAGAATTGTGAGACAGAACCAGAACCCTGATTTAAAAAAAAAAAAAAAGCTTGAAATTCCATCTTTCCACTATATCTTTTCACTTTGCAAGCCAACCAAACACTTTTGTTGTTTTAACTAGTTTGATTTGGGTTTTCTGTTACTTGCTACCAAAAATTATCCCAGTGTATCCATAGACAGAAATCATAACTTTAACTCTTAACAAGCATCTTAGCTTGTATTGTTAGAGCACAAAGAGTAGTTTTGTGAAACATCCTGATTCTAGATCATAAGCACCTGGTCATAAATTTTGACAATCCAATTAGCTCCCCTTTTCCTTTCTCTGGATATATTGTTTTCAAGCCTCGCCTCTTAACAGATGAATGCCCTTCAACATAACACTATCGTTCATGTCATTTAGGCTGTCTCTATTGAGTAGCAAATTCTGCTGTCATATGCCATTCTCTAATTTAGATCCCAACTCCAGTTAGTAAATGCCTTTGAGGGGTCAGTCCTGAAGTCAGGTAAATTCTTCTGGCTCATTTTACCTATGTCTTTGCCTTTTGCTCTGATAATTGCCACAAATGTCCCAGTTTCAGCATATCTTTTAACTGATTCATAAAGCTATTATGGGGTTCAGATGAAGTTGTATATAGGTCTACTTTTATAGTAGCTGCTCAACAAATGTAGGTTAGATGCATAAAAATGCTCTTTATTTTAGATTTAAATGTTCATAAAGTAACACGAAGAGAACATTGACATAATTTGATTATTCCATCATTTTTTATTATACGAATATTCATTGTAGAAAAATTAGAAAATCTAGATAAGTAAATGACAATCTTGATTAAACTATAACAAAACATATCCATCAGAGGGAACTCTTGACTGTTTAAATTTTGATATAAATTATCCTAGCCTTATTTAGTAACAAAAGCTACCTTTGTGCTTTACAAAAATGGGCTCTTACTATTTATTACTTATATATTTATTTTTTTTAACTTAACATGAACACCTTTCCAAGTAGACAGATATAAATATGTTAATTTATTTATTAAATTCTATGTCAAAATAATGATTTTATTATTTATTTCTTCCTTTCTATCTTTAGGGAATACAGTGACTCAGACTCATTGTAATAAAGAAACTCTTATGAAAGAATGGCTGGAAAAATGACTAAACCAGCTTTGGCTTTGCTGAGACTTGTTTGTAAGAAGGAAGAACTAAATGTTATTTTCTCTTGCTCAAATAAAAGTAGGTGTGGGTAGATGAAACCTGTAAAGATTCTCTGAACTGAGTCAGAATTAGCACAAAGTTTCAAGGCAAATTTTATATCTTGAGAAAATCTGAGGTATACAGGGAACATTATCTTTCACCTTAAAGACCTGGCATTATTCTTTATAAAGAGCATGGTAGTGGTAGAGTTGGGCAGAACACTTAATAGGTCCTCAGGAAATGTGAATTTCTAATCTAGGACTATCACTGCACTTAGATAGCCTTGGGAGGGTCTCATTCCCTTTTGGAAATTTCTTACAGGTATTTTAACTCTGCTATATTATAAGTATTTAAGATTAGATTGAAAGACGTATTTTTTAAACACATGGAGAGTCAGTCATATGTCTTTCTTCTTCAGCTAATTTTATTTAACTTGAAAGTTTCTCCTTTGCCTAGAAAAAAGACCAAATAAATATGAAATTTCTTCAATTTATGCTGTATCTATAGATATCTACTTTTGAACATACTAGTTAATTTAAATGGATTAATTTAAATTAGTAGTTTTCAAACTGATTTTAGTGAATTATTTTGGTGTCCTATATCTCGGTTAACATCACTACCAAGTTAATATCAATCATTACAACTGTTGAAAAAGTTTAGGGCTTCTGTGATCATGAGTGTTTCCACAATTGCTAAATGTCTCATAGAGGTGATCAAGTAGATATGAATAAGTATATATAGTGAGGGTTTCATTTTTCTATGATAATTTCCTTTTAATATATTCTCTAATACCAGTAGTGACTTTTCTCCTGTCCTATCCATCCAAACTGGACACTTTACAGGTTCAATGCCACTCTAGGCTTTGAAACTAAGTGTGTCCCATTAAGAAGCAACTTTATACATCATAGGAGAGAGAACTGAGTCAGATTCTCTGATGTTCTCAATTCGTGACTAATATCTGCCCTTGAAATTATGTTCTTTCTTGTTCCTTGGTGCCTGAATTACTTGCTGGTTTCTGTCTTCCAATAGAAAGTAAGTTCTATGAAGGCAGGCATTTTGATCTGCTTTGTTTGCTGATATAACCTAGAACAAAACCTTGAATTCGGTAGATGCAAAAAAGATCATTGTTGATTTGTTAATTAATAGATAGGGAACTGCATACTTCTGTCTAATTCAAGTAGTAGTTGAAACTTTGCCCAGACATCTGCCTTCAAATCTGCCAGTCTCCTGATTCTGAATGTTATCAGCCCCCAGACTTTTGACACTGGATCGCACATGCTTGCTGCCCCAGATGGTTGAACATCTGCCTGGTTGGCTGCTGCCTTTCATGGCCACCATAATCTTTTGTTTTTCTATGTTTTATTTGAGCTGTTTTGCCCTCGTATCTCAGAGGGCTTAGTCTGGTACTGAGCATCTGCTCCAGTGAGAAATGTGTCTCATCTCTAGGTCCTAGGCTCTACCTCTTGGCCTTTCTTAATCTCTACTTAGTTTACATCTTGACAGAACTTACTCTATTTGAAGCCTGGTTAATGATAGATCTTTTATTTGAATAGCATCCAAAATTTTTTTTCAACCCCCAAAATTGAAAAAGCTTTGCAAAAAGAAGCAGACTTACTGTAGGCCAAAGGGCTCATCAACAGATGCTTTCAGGATGGACACCAATTCCTTCATGTCCCTGAAACTTGAACAAGTTACTAACATTCTCTGAACCTGTTTCCTGAAAAGCAATGAGGAATTAAAAAGCCAGCATTTGTGAAAGTGCATAATATAGCTCTTGGCACATAACAGTTATATGAAAATTAGCTTTCCTTCATTCTTTTCCTTAAAGAGAAACATAAAAGCTGGAATTTAGCCAAGGCCTGCCTTAGGTATCAAGATCTTAATGTAGGTGGCTTGTGTTTTGATTTGCTTGCCTGGGGCTGCTTCTTTCACCTCCATCCTGCTCGCCCTACTTCTTGATCATCGGCATTAGCCTTTGACCACTTACTTCAGGTATTTCTGCAGGGGCCTCAGTCCTTACTGCACATGCTGATATCTGCCTAAATCTCAAAATGCAGCCCCTTTCTTTGTTTCTCCTTTCAATCCTTGACATAACTAGTTTACCTCTTGCTGTCTTTCAGTGTCCTGTGATGGGTGTAGGATTTAGGAAATCCGGCTTAAAATAAACTCTTAAGAAGCTGAGAACTCCTTCCCTTCCTCACAGTACTTTAAACTGAGACTGAAAACAGTGAAATATTTTTTCCTAAAATAATGAAATATGTCTGAGTTGGGGCTGAAACCTGGGTCTTCCAGAGCTTTAGTCCATTAATTCATTCATCTTCCTTATTGTTCTTCATCCATAATCTGAGCCTGTTAGCTAGCAAATCCTTACTTCAAACCTATGACAATGGAAACATTTTATGAATGATTTCATAAAGCATACAGGCTAAGAACGTGTTATACATTTAGGAGTGACTCATTCATGAAAAAAAGTATTCCCTGATTCCTAATCTGCTTGGCAGGCTTACATAGAGAATTTTGACTTAATTCTGTTTTTGGCATAAAAGGTTTAAGAGAGACTCTTCTTTTCGGAAACTCTTAAGTGTGAGGAGTGGATGTGCCTAAAATATAGTTGTAATACATGATATTTAATTAACTTACATTGCCCTAAATAATGCTATTGGGCTCAAGATAGATTGTGAGCACCTAGAGAACAGACTCTTAGTCACCTTTGATTACCCAATATCTAGTACAGTGCTTAGGCAACATTTTTCTTTATGAATAAATTCTTCACAACTAGTCTATGGTGTAGAAGATGTATGACTGGTTCTTCAGAACCAATCAATGACAAAGAAAATATAAAAGAGTCTGGAATGCACTCATATTTTAAAAAAATAAGACAGATATAGTATTACTTTGGTCATCTGATAAGGGATCTAAGACATCCTTATACACGTCCCCTGCAATTAAAAAAAAAAAAACACTCACTTTACTCATTAGGAGACTCCTGACTCCCCATTTTCTTTCCTTTTTGTAAGAAAAATAAATTTCTCAGAGGTTGTCTCCGGCGCTTATCTTTTTTACAGGTGATAAAAGCAAGAGTAGGGATTTCAGGCAACAGCATTTGAGCTTCTTAGGTTATATCTCATGTAATTATTAAACTGAGACACAGAAGTGTTCTAGAGATATCAAAAAGCCAGTAAAAAAGCTCTAGATTCCAAGAATCTAGACTGGTCAACCTTGTGAAGGATGGGGCTATCAATCACTGGAAGCAACGAGGGGTCTTGCTTTTCCTTCCAAAACTGAAAATAGCTTTCTTTCTTCCCCCACTCCAGAGGTTTCCCTGAGGCAGACTCAGAAGCTTTTATTGTGTACAGAGCCAAAAGTATAAGTTCCATGAATTGCTTTGAGCCCAGAAAAAGTTCATAGCTTATGAAGAATACCATCTAAAGGAGTGGTAAGATGACTGTTTACTTCCCTCTCCTCCTGCCCTTTCGAACACCCTAAAACACTTCGTTCTTTATCACTCTACAGGACTGGACTTGCTGCTAATTATGGATTTGGAAAGCAGCCCTCTCGTGGTTGAACCTAATACATGCAGCAGGTCAAGTTCAGCATGTAAGATTCGTGAGTTCTCTCTCACAACCAGACACCAAGTAAGTGATCTAGCTAGATACAGGGGCATCATTTATTAGACTTAATTTTTCAGTTGACACTTGTTTATTTAAAAAAATACAGCAATACCAGTTTTTAAACAGGAAAATAATCTTTTTGTTGTTTAAAAAAAGTCTGAGGTTTACAATTCCAAAACAGATTTTTAAAAAATTTTTATATATACTGCAAGCTAAATTTTAAGCAAAGAGTAATTGAGTCTACCATTGTTTTTGACATCTTCAAATTAAAGGTAGCAGAATAGAGAACAGTTAAGTTTAAATAGCATTAGATTTACAGGCCTCTTGATTTACATTTATTCTATATTTCTTTATAAAAAGATGCATGCATATGCTTGCAAAACTTTTAAAGATTCCTATGTATTATCGTTCAGTGCTATCTTTCTATTTCTTTTTCCTATACCTAATGCTTGTCATTTTTATTTGTTCAGAAGTGATTAAACTCTAGTTAGTGAGATGTACTTTATGATAAATGATAAGCAGCCTTATCTTTTCCTTTTTACATATAATTTCTCAAGGTCAAATAGTGTTTGCTTAATAACTTACTGATAGCATTTTTGTTAATGTTAACTGACCAAGGGGATTTAGGCTGTTTTATTTTGTTTTGCAGACTTGGAATTTGATTTTGCTTTAACTCCTGGGCTCTTTGGAATGTCAGGGTTATGAGTGTAGCCTCATTATAGACCTGAGTTGGGTCAAACCAGAGAAAGCCATTGGCCATTATGGGAACTCAGATAAAAAGAGACCTACATGATGAAAGTAAGAGGAGTTTAGTTAAAGTTGAGTTATTTAAAAATTTCTTCCCAAAGAGGATGAGAAAGGGTTTAAAGAACAGAGTATATTGGTACTACTTGAAATTGTAGATGTAAATTAAACCAGACATTCTTTCATCCATTTATCCATTTAATCATTTATCAATTTGTTCAGCATTTAAAGTCAATTCCAGTTTACTCCCTTCGGGAGTCCTCCCTCTACCCAACAAGGTTTTTATGGATGCATCCAAAATGAGTGCCTTATAACTTTTTCATTTTTAGAAGATTCAGCTTCTCCAACTCAGCTGTTACCTTCCTCTGGTCACTTTCCTTCTCTAATCTTTGTCTATTTCCTCTTGCTTGACTTACTTGTTTGTTTGTCTTATGTTTGTTTGTTTGTTTGCTTGTTTTTAACCTTTTTGTTATCCCTGATTAGTTACCTAGCTCGAAATTTATTTCTCTGTTGATCCAGTACCTAGATTTTAGATTTTCACATCTGGAACAATAATTCCAGTAACCACCACCTTCATTTTACCAAAGGTCACAACCATTCTCATGTACTGCTTTTACTAATAAGTTCTATGGGAATAGCTTGAAACTAAAGAAACATTGTGGTTGGATATTTAAAATATAATTTGCAAAGTAATCCACATCACTGCCTTCAGATAAATTTTGCTGGAATCATCAATTATAGATTTATTTATTATTAAGAATCTTGTCTCCTTGTACTGAATATGTCCTACTCTAAGGTTTTGAAACTTCATTTCCTGCTGAAAAAAATGTTTGCTTGGGAATTAAAAGCCTTTACTTATGAGATCAACTCAAGATTACTGGGTGTGTTTCTGTGGAATGCTATGTGTTGTGCAGCCATAACAATTTTATTCTAGGAACCTAAGTGATATGAACGCTTAGAAAATTAAAGATATACAAAATTTGGGTTTACTTTAACAAGTGTGGAGGAGTTAAGTTTATTACTGAGAGAATCGCAAAATTAAAAAGAGTCTCTAATTTCAGGAGCTCAGAACTCAGTGGGAGCACTGCACAAATATATAAATATATACATAAATAATACTGAAAAGTGTTACAAAAAAAATAAACAAAAAAGTGTCATAGTAACATGTAGCAAGGAGAGATTAACTATATCCAAGAAGATATAAAGGTTATTGGAAAATAAAGAAGTAAATACATATGCTCTTACTGTAAGCAGAGGAAACAATTTGAGCAAAGAAGCTGATAATTTGCTAACTGCATTTCTTTATTTATTCAGTCAACCTTCATTGCTGATCTAATGCTGGCTGGCATTAAAAAAATAGAAGGTGCGTGTCTGCCAAAAAGAGTATCCAACCCAGTTGGAGGAGAGACACAATTACAATTTGGTAACTGAGATAACAGGGGAGAGTAACTTAGAGGGTTTATCTAAGGCAGTGATTTCCCAGAATCTCCTGGAGATCTTTTAAGAAATTATGATGCCTGGAAATCACAATCTTTGTGGGTATCTGCTTTTTCATAACAATTCCCCAGCTGATTTTGGTGATCAAACAAGTTTTAGAATAAATCAGCGATGGGTAATAATACTTGAGTTTAGAAGGAGGTAAAGGAGTCAGCAACAAGTTGAGGGGGAAGAGCAGGGATCTTCCAGGTAGAGGAAAGAGTTTTTTCCAGATGCTAGAGAGGGTTATTGGTTCAAAGGAACTTCATGCATGTTAGAAGTCCTAACAGGTGAATCTAGATACACATAGAAGGGTCATATTGGGAAAAATCTTGCATACCATGCTAAATACTTTGTATTTTATCCTGATAGTGATGGGAATCTTTAGAAGAGTAATGAAAAGCAATGCAGTATAGGAGGCATTGCTGCTAATGCATTTGATCCTCAAATAATTTTTTTTTTAAACTGATGTTTAAATTTTGTGGTTAGAACATTTCACTGAAATGGAGGGGATTGCATGATTAGTTTTTTTTTTTTTTGTCATAATAGTTTTTTCTCTTAGACTCCATTTTGGAACTTTAGTTTGATCTCTATAAATCAGTTTAGCTTAGTGAGACTTAGCTGATCTCTGGATAAAAACAAACAAACAAACAAACAAACAAACAAACAACGTTTTTATCCACTGTTTAAAGTCCCCTTAGATATGCATATAACTAGTAAATTATAGTTACTAATTTGTATTCTATGTGTGGCACTAATAATCATGATATTCTTTGACATCTCTGTGGGTTATAATTAGTAATCTTTGATAGCAAAGTAAATTCTTAAGCACTTGATATAAAAAAGATGTGTGTGCAATATCGTGGTGACAGAGGATGAGAAGGTGGCTTCCATGCCCTTACGAGTCTTACAGGCAGTGTGGAAAATGGAAAGTGGAGGAGGTTTGGATCATATCTGCCTCATTAACAATTGTGTTACCTTGGTGAAGATACTTCTCCAAAGTCTCAGTTTATTCATCTGTAAAATGAGACGGCTGGGCACGATTGTCTCCAAGGCAGTCTTTCAGTTTTAGCCAGGAGTTTCTAGTGATCTAGTAGGAAAAGGTGTGGAGTTAATACCAGGAAGAAGTCTATACTGTCAAGTGGTATTAGGACTGCGTTCTCTGGACTCCGTCACACCCAAGATCCTGGCTGCATTTTTGCTAGTTGTGAAATCTGGGATAAGTTAAAATATCACCCTAATCATTTGTGTTCTCATCCATAAAATGTGTATTTATAATAGTAATTGCCTCCTATGATTGTCGGAAGAATGAAAAGAGATAATATTTGAAAAGCAATTAGCTCAGTTCGTGGCATGTAAGAAGCCCTAAAAATTTTAATAACAATATAGATAATAATAATAATTAAGAGCCTAGATATTTATTATTATTATTATTATTATTATTATTATTACAAGCAAAGAGTTAAAATTAATTCAAAGGAGAGATTACAGACAAATGGGGACCACAAACATAAAAAAAATAACATGTGGCAAGTTCCTTAAAGATGGAAGAGGATCTGAACAGATATGCTTGGGAGATGAGGGAAAAGGCAAGAGTGAGAAGAGAGGTCTTTCTGAAGGAGGGTAGAACTGCACAATGCTTTCTTATAGGTATAAAATAGGATACAGAGTACAAAAGAGCCTTCCACCCTTCATGAGTGATGTCACTCAGTTTCACTGCCTCTCTGAGGACATATTGGTTGAAACTATCTCAGTGATATATTCAAATGAGTAAAGTGACTGGCTTCACAGTTTCAACAGAGCTTTCCTACTACCTAGGATAATAATCTAGCTATCATGAGTGCCAGGCTCTGATTCTATCCTATTTAATGGCGATGAGGATCTTCCATCTGAGTCCTGCTTTAGGATCTTTAGGAGTCAGGATTTTGAATAGGTAACAAGTGGAGTGGAAGCCTGTCCCTGAATGCTTGCCAGGTTTGAATATAGCTCACTCTCCTCAGAAGCACTTCTATTTCCCTGACTCCTCTACATCGGCTTTCTTACTTTCTTTCTACTGGATGCTACCTATCCACAATGACTAATTTACTGGAATATTGGTAAAGCTACATTATTATCATATAATGCATGGTAAGAAAATCTAAAGTGTACCTTGGACTGAAGTCAAGTATATAGAATTCCAGCCCTGTATTTTCTATGAAAATGTCCCCCCTTTTGAATGTAAAATATATTCCAAATAAACTATACTATTACTGGGTCCCCTTAGAAGGACCTCTTTAGAATGCTCATAGTAAACTTATATCTTTATCTGACAGAGAGACAGCAAATATTTATTAAGAGCCTAAATATCATTGACTATCCTTCCTCCACTAGAATATTTTGTTCTTTGATGAACTTCTAGTGCTGAGCACAATGGCTGGCACATAGAATTCATTCATTAATTTATTCATTTACTCAGAATATGTTAATGGAAACCCAGCATTCAATAAGCTAGCTACATAATCCCCGTTTCCATGGGGCTTAATATCTGAAGCAAATAACCTCAGCATGTGAGTTTCTACAATTATGCAATCACTGTACTTGGTATTATTGAGCATTTAAAACACAAGCAAAAGAAAAAGAAAAAAAGAAAGAAGAAAAGAATCCCTGATCCAAAGTTGCTTATAGGATGTTTAACAAACTTATTCCTCAATAATGTGATACATATTCACACCCCTTTGACTTTGCTCAAGATATTTCCCTTGTCAGAAACATCCTGTCACTTTCTTTTGTAATTATTGAATTCTTATCATTTAAGAACCAAATTAACCATCATCTCTTCCATGAAGCCTTTTGCAGTTATTGCCTAGAGCTGTTAATTATTCCATCATTTATGCTTCTGAAATATTTTTCAGAAACATGTATTTCTACAAAAGATCTTTCCTATCTATCATCTATCTATCTATCTATCTATCTATCTATCTATCTATCATCAATCATCTATCTATCTATGCAAACTTGATTATGGAGTCAGGCAAGCCAAGTCCCGAGATCCGCAAGATGAGTGAGCAAGCTGGAGACTCAGGAGAACTAGGTCTAAAGTCCAAAGATCTGAGAATCAGGAGAATCAGAAGGCTGGCAATCTCCAGACCAAAGAAGAGCAACTGTTTCAGTTTGAGTTTGAAAGGAGGAGAAAGGTTTATGTTCCAGTTTGAAGGCAATTGGTTGGGAAGAATTCCTTCTTACTCAGGGATGTTCAGCCTTGTTGTTCTATTCAGGACTTCAATGGATTGGATGAGACCAACCCACATTAGAGAGAACAATCTGCTTTACTTAGTCTACTGATTTAAATATTAATCTCATCCAAAAACACCCTCACAGAAATACCTGGAGTTAAATATGACCAACTATCTATGTACCCTGTGGCTCACTCAAGTTCATACATAAAGTTAAACATCACCAGATATATAGAGAAAATATTAGAAAAAAAAAATCCATCCAGCATTATTAATAAGAGGCTTTCTGAAAAAAACACCCTGAAAAATACACAGGTTTGGAATAAGTGGCTTTGGGATTTGAGTGGGGGTCATTCTTGATAACGAAGAAGCAGGAGCTAAGTCAGAAAAGTCTCTTTGGTGCCTGAGATGGTCACCTACATGGAGAAAAGTATAAGATATGGAGAAGGAGTGGCAAAATGTCCTCACCGTGCCTCTTCTGCAAGCTTTTCAATTTCTGTTCTCTTCTCAGCCTCTCCTGCTTTTCTGGCTCAAGGCTGACCATAAAATGCTAGATGTATAAGGTACAGAAAAATTATGAAGACTAGAAAAAATAGGCTGACAGATTTGTTTCTAAATTGAGTAGAATGTAAGTCACATGTCAAGAAATCAGAGAAACAATCAAGACCTAGAGTTGCTTCTCCTTGGTGGAACAGTTCTTTCAAATTAATGAATACAAGGTAAAGCCCCAGAGACCAGTACTGAGTAGGATGAAATGATGTTACTCAGACTGTTTAGAAAGGTGAGTACAAGCTGTGACCTAGGAGCAACAGAGGTAAAATCTAGGGGATCCAGTCAATTTTCAAGACCAAGGAGTCAGTACTGTGATTTAAATGACAGAAAAAAATCTGAAAATTCTGAATCTAGAAAGCTATTAGAAAACAGTGGAATGGGGAGATGTGGATCAAAGGGCGAGGGAAAGAATGAAGAGATAAGACTCCAGGTCATTTCTGAATTAATTGACTAGGATTCCTTTATATTTGCTTCCCCACACCTGGTCGGTAGGAGATCATTTTCGTTTAAAGGCTAAGGATTGGCACAATTAGGTATTAACTTTACAGGTAGCAGTAAAAAGGCATGCTACCTTGTCTAATACTTCATCACTCTTGCTATCTTGTCAAAAATCTTCAGTGGCCCTCAATGAATAGCAAGTTAATCCATGCTCCTCAACCTGGAATGGAAGATCTTTCACAATGTAACCATTATATTCCAATCCAGCTTAATTTTTCTCTACTGTCCTAAACATACTAAACTATAGATACAGCAGAGCACTCACTGTTTCTTTATCTTTCACTTTGTCCTCCTGCCTTTAGGTCTGTGATAACATTACTTCATCACTGATGTCATTTAGCACCAATTTACTGAATAAAACTGAGAGTTAGTCATCTACCATCTTAGGTAGGGACTTTCTTTGTGCATTTGTCATTCCAAATAAACTGAGTTAAGAATATATTAATTAAGCCAACTGGATTGTAAAGGTGGACACAAAAGCCATGATAAAGACAACGTGACAGTTTATAAGAGCTTCTCCTATAATTTCCTGGAAATTTCAGTGTTCCCTTGCTCAACAGGGATTAAGTGCACACTGAACATTCACCATTCATATAGTCTCAAGAGTTGAAACTGACTCCATAAATGAATACTTAAATATGGGGAGAGAAAACGAGAAGAAGAAAATATAAAATGGTGAGAAAAAATTAGTAATGGACAATTGAAGGTGCTTGAGTTGAACGAAAAAAATTAACTTGTAAAGTAAAGCCAGATTCTGATGACTTCATTTAATGCCAATTTAATAATGAGAATAAGGATATATGTGGAAGGGTATGGGCCATTCAAGAGAAAAGTTTCATGTTAAGATCCTGATGGGTTATCTGTGAACTCCAAGAGAGTAAAATGGTAACCTTTGACCACGGTTAATTCCATTATGGTTTACCCAAAATAGCTTTTATGTTTATCGTACTGTAACATGGTACTGTACCATGAAGAACATCTTGTTTATCCAGGTGAAATGTATTACAGAATGATTAATGACATGTGCATTGCTACTGAATTTGAAGTATGATTTTTGATGAACGATTCACCAAGTCATCTTTGAAGTTTGGCTTAAGTAAGACTCAAATTCTAGGTAAAATAAATATAAAGTAAGATATAAATCTTCCAGAGCCCCAGGCTCACCAAAGGATTCTCCAAATTCTTCCTCTCTTTGAACATCTGCAATGTCGAGAAACCCACCAGATCAGACCACTCCCCTTTCAGTCATTTCTAATTGCTGGAAAGTTCTTTAACTGAGTATAATTTTTTTTGCTGTGCATTGACAATATTTTCCGAAGCCTCCTAGAAAGAGCATTATTCCTTTCCTATATGGCAATCCTCCTATTATTTAAAACCCACTACCATATTTATTGTCTCCTTTATTTAGACTTAATACCCTCTTCACCCCAACTTCCTTCAGTCACACTTAATATGAGATGGTTGCCAATCTCTTCATTAACTTCACTGACTGAAACCCCTTTAGATGTGAGTCAGTTTATCTTAAATAGATGTGCTCAAGAGTAAACACAACAAATCCAGGTACGCGGCCAAAATGAACACAAGAGTTCTGGTCTAGCACCACATAACCTTGGGTAATAGGTTTCTCAATGGAAATCATTTTAGTTTCAGTTTTAACTGAGGTCACTGGATAATAGATATCACATTTAAAAATAAGATGAGAAACTCCAGGCAGGAGTTGCAAAAGAGATGCTTTAGAACTAATTTTTCAACTCTTACTGGAACAGCTATATTGCCCTGCACTTCCTCCCCATGCCTGCCAAAAGGAAAAAAAACAAAACAAAACAAACAAACAAACAAACAAAAACCCAAGGTTAACGCCAAGAAAAGAGATAAACACCAGGAGATATTTTGGGAGAGAGCTATAGGTATATATTGAGTCCCACTTCCCTGTTACCATGGGGGGCGGGGGGTGAGAATTCTTGTAACTCACTTTAAGCCTAGGGAAAGGAGTTTCAACTCATCTATTCTGAAAGCCTAGTATTTGTTCCCTGGATCCGGAGAGACATAATGGGCTACTGTATGTCTCAGGCCTCAGAAATCAAAAGGGCAGAGACTGTGGCAGGTACATGGTTCAGAGGCCTGCATGATCCTGTATAACAGGCTCGGCCAATATACAGGAGTAGAGATATTTATACTACTGGAATGAGGGTTTTTGTTTTGTTGTTGTTGTTCCTTGAAATAACTGAAAGAATTCATATTAACTAAGAATGACAGAAATGAGACTTACCCTAAAATTTATCCAAGAGGCAGTGAAAGAATTGACTCGAACCAAATGGATTTGAAAGGACCATAGGAGACAAAAATAAAATTGCTTTATGATTGTACCTCTTGTTTATTCTGTTTTCAATTTATTAAGTTGTTTTATATATATCATACACATATATATACATATATATACACATATATATGTCCCTATGTATGATATATATGGATACACATACATACATACACACACATACATATGTATATTTATATGGCACATATGTCGAAGACCAAGGTTGAAATATAAAAATCGTACTATAATTTTTTTACTTTCCAGACACTGTATTAAGACTTTTCCAAATGTTATTTTTCACAGCCATCTTAGACAGAGTTTATAATTCTCATTTAATTGAGCAGGCTATTAAGTAGCTTGCCTAAGAGCTCATATATATTAAGTGGCTTAGCCTCAACCTGGGTCTGCCTGACTCTGAGGTCCAAGCTTTTAAGCACTGATTTATTTTGCCATTAGTTACAGTCAGCATGGCCTTGGCAACAGCAATTGAGTTTACTGTGTAGTTTTTTTCCAATGGGCACTGGACAATTAAAAAGGAATGAGAAAGTTATTCATAAGATGTGATATACATCAGCTATTCTTTCTAAAGACTAGTACCGTTTAATGAATATAGAAGGAACAGTTTGAGACAGTAACAGAAACAAGACTTAACAGAAAACAACTTACTATTTTTCTCAATTGAAAATGCAGAGCTTCTTCCACCTTCAGGCAGGTTGTACACTTGTACTAGTTGTACAAGTATCACCTTTTGCAGACCAACATCCGGGATGCTAGGCTAAAAGGTGTTACTCACTTCATCACCAGGTGGCCCTAAAGCTTCAACCAGGAGTAGTGCAAATGCTGGGCGAGAGGGAACACAGTGCATGTGAATTGACCAAGATGTCTTAGGAACTGTGCAGAACAAAGAGCTTTGGAGCCATAAAGATGGTTGAGCCACTTTTTCCAGCCTTATATTTGTCATGGGGGACTGTCGATGGTTCAGAAAGAGCAAATCCAACATCGCTTCCTCTTCCATAAAATGTGGGGCTGTGAGGATGAAATTAAATTCAACATACATTTATTGAGAGCTTACTGTATGCCAGGCAGAATTTTGAGCACTTGAGATGCATTGAACAAAGCTGTCTTCATGAAACTTAAAGGAAATAATGCATTTGCGATAATTTGTAAACACTGCTAAGACACATGCGTAGTGATAATTGTCCTTTGTATTTATTCTAAATTGGAACTCTTCATTTCACATCATGAGCCTCGCTCTATTCCACTCACTGTTGCTTCTCAAGGACAGGGACTGATTTTCCATCTTCCGTAATTTTTCTGAGACCCTACAACTTAGCATAACACTGGAGTTACTAGGCTGTTCATAAGTATGTGCCGAATGGATGGAACTAAACTAGGATAGTTGATAAAGCAAAATATTGGAGTCTAGAGCATGGGCAGAAAGTAAAAATGATTTATTCTACATCTGCACCCTCAATCCTTGCAGCTCCTTGCACAGTTATCTCTTCCTTAGAAATGTCCTCGAGTCCCATCTGTGAAGTCCTGCCTATAGTGGCAGTTGGCATGGCTCTCCTCTTTTGGCTCTCCTATTATATTATGGCCTCACCAGAAATTAACATTTAAGCATGATTGTCTTATGTTATTCTCTAAAAGTAGTTAACTTTGATTCAGAAACAGTTCTATAATCCCATGAATAGTCCTCCAACTCTCAGTTCCCAGTAAACTTTGGAAATGAAATAAATCAGATACCGTCTATATCTGTTTCGTGAAAGAATCTCTGATTTCCAGAGATATATGTGTGCACATGTACGTTTGCATATAGGATGCATGCATGTGCTCAATGTTTTTTCCTTTAATCCTCTTCATTAAGTTCTGATATTTGGATTTGGTAACTGCTATTGATTGGTACTAGTTAGAGAACAGTTGTTACCAAAGATGTAGTTATATCCCCTTCCTGCAGCTTTGTAGTATATGACTCTGAAAAGTAATATGCTGGTTTTAATGCAGATTTTTCTTTCTTCTTAGTTTCTCAAAGCATGGCCATCTGCCTCAGAATCAGAATTATATACAAAGTATACATAAATGTGAATTCCTGACCATTCAGTTTTAACTCTTGTGAACTCTCAATTTCCTGAATCCAAATCTCTGAAGGTTGAGCTCCCAGCTGCACTTATAATGAATGGCTTTGGAGATTCCAGTGTGCACTCAGGTTTAAGAAGCATTGCCCTGGGGTGCACTGTTAGCAGGAAAAGTACATTGTGAAAGGTCCATGGGTGGAAAGCCAACAGCTAAGCCCAGGACTTTTCCTGTAATGGGCATATGCTTTTAGAATTAGTTTCCTCTTCCAGAGCAATAGAGCATGAGCATTTTAGATTTTAGAGCACAGGAAAAGATTTACTTGTGAGTCACCAAAAAAGTATGTGTGCATTGTCTCTGCCTTATACCATAGGGAATTCCACTGTTTGTGACCACTTTTTAAAATATATATTATTTTCCTAATTGTTAAGTAAAATAAGCAAAATAAAAAGCATCTGTAATGTACCTCACAAACTAATAATATCTCTGTTAATGTATATAGCCTATATATGGTTTAACCGAGTTTATATTCCAAACTTGGTTTTATAGTCAGCTTTTACATTTACTTCACATTTAAATTTATTTTATATATTTGAAGACAAATTAATTAAAATGAGAAAATAAGTTTTAGTCACAAAAGTTATTTTAATATATTCCTGAAGGATGTTGTATTGACACTGATTTTAGTCTTTTATCTTAAATACTCTGACCAAATAATTGTTAAACAGAAAAAAAGTAATCTCTTCATGAGCTATTAGTAAAATAACCTAATAGCTGATTCTTCCCAGAGTAATGACCTATTTCTAATCCTTTTCCCTCTCTCTCTCTCTCTCTCTCTCTCTCTCTCTCACCTTTCTCATTCTCTCTTGTATTAAGAACTATGTAAAATATTTTTTATTATTATTACTTAAAATTTGCATTTTACTATAGAGAAGTCTATCTGCTGATGATAAAATGGGAGTATGTATACTTTTAAAGGTATTTTTAAAAGACTACTAGTTATAGAATATTTATATCCATAAAGCCACCCATTCAGGTATAGGTAGGTAAATCGACAGTTGCCCCTGTTATGTTAAAGAAAAAAAAAATACTTAAAATATTTTTCCTAATATAGTGGTTTTTTGTTTGTTTGTTTGTTTTTGTTTTGTTTTGTTTTCAGACATATTATCAAACATTGACCCACAGGAAAAAGTAATCATAAAGGGAATTCTTGGTCATATTAAGTTACCACTTTTTTTTGTCAGATATTTTTTGTCAGGCACTATTCTAAATGATTTACAGGCGCAATCATCTTACGAAGACGGTAATACCTTCGTGTTGCAGAAATCTCAGCCCAAGTGTCCTCAGCCTTTAAGCTTCAGAGCAAGGATGTCCACCCACGGCATTCGGAATTAAAATGCGCATGTGCACTCTTTCTGGCTCTTTGATGTGGGCAGGTTAGTTGCTGTGGCTGTACCTGGGGCCCAGGTACTAGAAACTCTTCATGGGGCTGTTCTGTCCAACACTTTGGAATGCAAACTCCCTTGAGCAAGCACTTGTTTGGCATAGTTTCACTCGTGGCCTGTCTAAGGTAGTCAGCGAATATTAAAATAGCCCTAATAATAAAACGGCAGTCAACCGTGTAGCCTCCTTATAGAGGGGGAGGAGAATAGCTCACTTTCCCTGGAGGGCCTGAGAAAGATCAATTTACAGGCGTCATGACGCATGGGGTATGACCCTTCTTCCTTCTCTCCATCTTGGCGCTCGCATGTGCCTCGGTGACCATCATCTCACATTAGCCCACAGTCCAGGCAGAAAAAGTAACCAGGGCTCCTTTTCTCCCCCACCCCAAATATACGCAGTTCTTTCACTGACCTGGCTTCTGATTGGAGGCTGGTTGCTTTGGATAATGACCTCTAGGACCCCTCTGTGGGTTACAGCCTGTTTGTATTACTGTTACTGCAACTCAAGACGCCTGCAGTGGGGTGTAAGGAAAAGGTATTTTCCAATATTTTCACATCTCCAGGTACCAGAGGCACAAGAGACTTACAGCGTCCCAGCTACCTGAGTGAGGCCAGGGCTGGCAGCTGCCCATGCATCCCTTCCAGACCGAGTGCTTGCTAAGATGAGGGATCTTCTTCAGTACGTTGCCTGCTTCTTAGCCTTTTTTGCTACTGGGTTCTTGGTTGTGGCCACCTGGACAGACTGTTGGATGGTGAATGCTGACGATTCCTTGGAGGTAAGACATCGGCAACTTTTTTTTCTCGCCCAAACCCTTCCAAATTTTCTCTAAGCCCCACTGTGCCACTTTGTTCACTGTGACTGATGATAATAATGACCAGCATGGACTGACCTAGTCTTTATTTACTACTTACTGAGTCTTCACATTATTAGCTCATTTAATCCTCCTGGCTAATCTATGAGGTAGGTATTGTTGGTTTTCTATTTTGCAGATGAGGTAACTGAATAATTTCTCCTCTTTCACAAGGAAAAATCCATACAAGGTTAGTGACATAATCCCTGTCACTGAGTCCTCCAAAAATTCACCTCTTCCACTGCTGCATATACCTACCTACTCAATTAGTGCACACAAGAAATGTAATTTTAAGGAGTTTCCAAGTAGAAGAAGCAGTCCAAGGGAAAACAAGTCTTTCCAGTATGTCCAAAGGTACATGGAACAGATAGATATGGATTTAAGAAACCCTCTCTTAAAAATGAGTTGCTCTTCGGAAACAACTGTTATGCAAAAATGAGTTACTGGTTCACATTTGAGAAATTTATTTTTCTCCCTGGAGAAGCTCAGAAAAAAAGTAATTTTGGAGTTTAAAAGCATTACCTGTGGTTATAGCAACCTGAGAGAAATAGAACTGGGTAAAAATCAAAATCAGCTACTATTCATTAGTAAGGTTTCAGAAAATGTAGGTAAGAAAAAGAAACAATATTTCAGGAACTCGGAAAAAGAATATATAGCAACATAATATACTCTCTTATGCACACTCTGAAGAGAACAATTTAATCTAACTATCTCTATAATGTCACCTCTAAGAAGTTTAGGAAAGATACCCGAGAACAAGCTTGTGTATTTTTTTCTCCTAATTTTATTTAGTTGACTCTCAAGTTGGAGTTAGAAATGGAAAGTAATAATCTTTCTATTTTACTGTCTAATATTTCTACCATTTATTTATTTTTCTTACTCTGAATTCTACATAGCATTTCAAAACCAGTGGATTTACAAAGATTTCTTTAGTGCTAGAAAATTATATTTCTGAAAATTGTGATAGAATTGAACTATTGTAAAGGATGTCTGCTGTCTATGAGTCTGGTGATGCATTTTATCTGGCCATGCATATAAGTAGTAAATGAAAAAAATGCCGTTTGAACAATGCTCAGGGAAAAGTGCAGATAAAAATGGCAGTTGCCATTAGCTTGCTGGAATCTGGACTGTCAGTAGTAGGTGATTAATACGGAAATATATTAGACTTGAGAAGACTTAAAATTATGTTTTTTAAAAATATGCAAAATTTCATCTAAAAGCAATGTTGAAATATTTTCTAAAACAAGTTGAAAATCTTTTTGCTTAAGCTATGGAAATACTAACTACACTTGATGAGAATTGGAGGTTTCAAAAGGGTCAAACCTCACCAAGAGAGATTGGGAGTCTTGACATTTAAAGTGCCTTCTTGCTTTCATTTCTCTACATTCAACCAATTTGCCATCTGCTTTGTGCAAGAACACTTCTAGTTAAAATGAATGGAATGAACAGCCTAGGTTATTCACCTCGAGTAAATCCTTGCTAACCTTGGGCAAGAATTAGTGTTTCTTAGCTTCTTCCTTATTTTCTATACTTGAAATATACTGCTATAAATATTTCCCAAGAAGCCTCTGCATTAAAAGAAGAACCCTATAACCAATGAGGCCACCTCTCTTCCAACAACCTCTTTATCTGGCAATATTTTTAAAAGGACATGAATCTCTCTTAATAATTGCTCCTTCAAGTTGACTGGCATATGAAATCATATCACTGTTCGTAACTGTGAAGATTCTGATACTCACTGCCTCAATTATCTGCTCTCTCTCCCTGCTTCCTTCCTCATTTATGTATTACCTTTTGGTTATATTAACAGCTCACTTTAAACTGTTGAACAAATATTGGCAAACAGAAGTGCTTTAGGGAAAAGAAGAGCATGCCCATGGAAAATTTAAACAAAAAGAGGAGTATTATGAATTTCTATCTTTATCATCTTTTAGGATAATATAGGCATCAGAGTTGGAAAATAAATTTTATAATTCAGGCCAACATAACAAACATGAAGTGTATGTCATATTAAAGGTACTGTGCTAATTCATACTAGGAGAAATAAATATAAAGAATGAGTCCAGCCTTCCAGGAGTTACATTTAATGAGGAAAAAGTATGCACATGGAACTATAATAAAAGGCATAGGCCAATTCATATGTGAGAAAGAGATGAACAGAGTACCATTGGAACGGAGAAGATAGAACAATTATTTCCTCCTGTCAGAGACATTGAAGCAGGCCTCAGGGAGGAAAAGACATTTGAGCAAAGCCTCAAAAATATGCAAAGGATTTCAAAAGGTAAAAATAGGAGCAGGGACCTTCCAGACAAAGGACACATGACAAAATGAAGAATAAGGAAAAGTTCAGGGCTTGTTAGAAGATTAAGGTGAGTAATAAGGAGCGTGAGAAAGAAAGAGCTCAAGTATTATTTTATCTTAGCAGAGAATACTCAAAATACTACAAAATATTGTTTTGCCTTACTTATACCTGCCATAAAAAGTGATGTTCTCTGCATTAAGTAAAAGCATTAAGAAAAAGAAATAGCACACAGAACTGCAGTGTGCACAGCCCAAATTCAAGGACCAAGAGCCCTAAGCTACCATCCTGCTCCTGTCATTATTTATTCATTTTGTCTCTGGGAAGACAGATGTGGTGAAGAGAATTTAAGTTTTGAGATTTTCCAGCCTGTGTTTGCATCTTAACTATCTTCTGTTGAGCAAACCACATCTCTGGCTTTGGCTCAGTTACAGGTTGAAGCTGACCTCAGTTGTTTTAAAGTCCTTTTTAGTCTTTACATTCTTTAACAGCAGGACTCCTCGACTATGATGACATCTGCAGTCCCAGGGGGATGGCATCTAGAGCCTCCCTAGAAATTTCCACTAGGAATCTAGAGTGAATAGTCTCCATTGTTTTGTAACTTCATAAGCTCTTTCTTCTTTTATCTCACCCACTCTCCCTCCTTACTTTTTTTTCCCTTCCTCCTTTCTTCTTTCCTTCCTTCCTTCCTGTCTTCTTTCCTGTCTTCCTTCCTTCCTTCCTTCCTTCCTTCCTTCCTTCCTTCCTTCCTTCCTTCCTTTCCTTCCTCTTTCCTTTCTTCTTCTTCCCTCAACCTTCTTTCCCTCTCTCCTATCCCCCTTTTTCTATCCTTTATGCTTTTCCCTTCATCTTCTGTTTCTCCCTCCCTTTCTCTTTCATTTCTTTATTTCTCACTTTCTCTCTCCTTTTAAAATCTCTTTTATTTCACAAATCTTCTTTGACATCTGTTGTCTACATGGTACTGTGATGGTCACAAGATTATAAAGGATAAGACCTCAATCTTCCTTAGGTTGCTCCCAGTGTATTAGAGAAGAAGGTAAAGTGATAGTTACAGTGTGATATACAAGTGCTATGATAACAAATAACGCTGTGGCCAGCTCGCTCAATTTTGGCAAAGTCTATTTAGAAGAAGAAATATCTAAAATAAGAATTTGAGAGTAGATGGGTGAGAAAAGAGTGTAGAATTCCAAGCACAGAGAATGATATAAGCAGAGATCCAGGTATGAAAGCACTGTATATGTGTTTGTAGCTTTGCATGTATTTCAGCATAATAAGAGTTTTCAATATAAGGAAGATAATATAGGGACTAGGTCTCAAGGGTTTTGTGTATCATGTAAAATATAGATTATACACCAAAGACAAGCATATTTCACAGTAAGCAAACATATACATGCATTTCAGAAAGGTCAATCATCCTGGCTATTTGTGGAGAATTTTTGGAAGGGGTGAAATGAAGTACTGGGAGACCAAAGAGGAGACTTTTGTCATAGAACAGAAGGGAAAAATGGGTGGTCTGAGCTAGGGTAGCAGCAAGCATAAGGAGACATGTGAAGATATGGGAAACTATAAAGAATGTGAACTAATAAGATTGGTAATTGATTACATGTAGGGAAAGAAGGCTGGTGAAGAAAGAGAAGTCAAGATTAAAATCTGTTACTGTTTTGGAGCAATGGAAGGACTCGTAGAGTGACTCATTTAGAGCTTAAATGGAGGAAAATTGGCCTCTATACAGAAGTCATCAAGCATCAATGTTCCTGGACTCTCTCAATATTTTTTCTCGCTTGGGGGCCAGTAATATATTGCTTCATAGTGGGGAGCCTTATAGCTTAGACTTGTTATAGGGACCTGAGATTAAATTCCACCTTGCCAGGCAGTAGCTGTGTGAATTTACAAAGATATCCAAATTGCTATAAACCACATTTCTTCTTCTGTACAGGAAAAATAAAATATGTACATTTTATGACTTGTGAGGATTAAATCTAAATTCACAAAGCCTTGTGAGGCTTGTATATAAAGAAATTATGACAGTACCAGACAAATACAAATCAGTCAATAAACGTTAGATATATTATAGTCTATTTGCAGCTTATTGTTTTGTTTTTGTTCTAGCGGAGGAGATGACATTTTGTATAATGTTCATTGAAAGGAGAGATATGCGATTTAAATTCTATTCCTAATTTCACTATTGAGTCTCTTAGAGAAACTTTGTTTACTTCTCTGAGCTGCAGTTTGCCCATTTTTATACTTATGACTATTCCTCTCTGTCTAATCAGAGGAATAATGCAGACAATGGAAACAAAATAAGTTATATATTTAAAACACTTTAAAAGAAACTAAATTATGAAATAATAATATTATTAATATGTTACTTATAAGATATATAATTCTTCATTTTCCACAGTGAAATAGAAAAGCAATTTCTTCACAAAATTATAGGTCTCTCAATTATTGGAAGAAAAAATGTTTTCACAAGATTATTACATTTTCAGTTAATCTTTTGTTAATTATTGACTGAGAACCTGCTATACACTGTTATGATTAAATTTTATTACCACAAAAGAAAGCTTCCCACATTTGGATTTATTCTATCCTTATGACCAGGTTCTCTCCTGAGATTTCTATGAGCATTAATAATGCTATATTTTTTCACATGTAAAGTAAATATTAAAATAATTTTATCTAGTGTGTACTTTGATTATTTATATACTAGTTTTACTTTCCAACAGATTCAAACTCCAGCGGACATCTGAGGCTACCAAGTTCTCTCACTGATCTCATGATCTCCTACAGGACTTAGCACAGACTTCCAAGTAATGGGAATTCATGATGCATTTGTTAACATCAATTAAGTAGTTGGCATGCTTATTAAAAAAAAATGAGTAAATGATAATGTAAATGATCTTTGAAAATCTTACGTTGAGCCCTAAGTTAGAAGTACCTCTGTAGGAGATCACTATTTTTTTAGGCAAGATCTTTTATCTTTTACAATTTCAATTTTCTCAAGATATAGATTCAGTTTCTTTTTTTAATAAGATAGTAATAAAGATCTAATCCCTTTGGATGCATAAGAAAGTTGTTGAAGGGTGAATTCTGGTCTAGAGAATACTGATTTTTTTCTGCCTACCATTTCAAAGAGAGAAAGAAATAAAGGAGAGAGGAAAAAAGAAAATTAGTATTATCATTCACTCAAAGTAAATTTTGATCTGTCACTGGGCAGTAATCATTGCATTGTGATACTATGCTTTCATAAGCATTCTAAAATTATTAAATATATGAGTTATGTAAATTAAATAATATTAAAATGGTAATATTTAGTTTAAATATACAAATTAGGTAATATAACTATGAAGACCACAAAAATTATATTTTACCTACTAAGTTTGTATTACCTCATTTTTGCCATTTATACTTTTAGCCAGTGCTCCACAAATAAGCAGGCAAAACTAAACCAAATATATTTTAACAAATCAATTCACAATACATAAGTGGAGTAGAAAGGAAAGGTGACATCTATTATGCTTATTTTAATCTTGCTTCTTCATCCTTGTAAATGCCTGTCTTAAGTTCTTTTAGACCCTGGGATCATAAAAAACTCAACTAAAATATTAAATAGGAAGTTTAGAATCCTAGTATAAAGAATTCAAATGTATTCCATGTTAAAATTGTGTTTCAAGTTTTAGTAATAAAATACATTATTTACTATTATTAAAACTTTTTCATATTAATACATATATTTAAGTAAATACTGGAAACAGGTAAGTTGACTCCTCAGTGTTAAGGTATATTAGCACAGAGATGGTAAAGTGGTGTGAAACCCATTATTTCCCACCATAAATGTATGTGCAAGGTGGTTTTTAAAATACACCTACATGACATTTAATTTTTCTTTTGGCTTATGGATTCTCCTTCCTATGTATATTATGTTTACACACAAATCAAAGTGTATATACATTTATAACCTAATGCATATTGACAAAAAAAAAATGTGGTCAGTAAGTGGTCAACAAGCAATAAATATTTACTAAGCCTACTGAGTATAAATACTATATATATTATTTTTTTTCTCCTATGTAACTAGAGGAGAAATATGTACTAATTAATTAAAGCATTTTTTAAGTTTCTCTGAATCTCAAAATATGTGTAAAATATGTGGAGGGAAGACAAACACACCCAAAAACTACAGTAAACAAGATAAAGCAAGTAAAATTGTGTGTTGCTGCGTGTAAATACTTCCAAAGTAATAAAAAAAGAAAAATTAGCAAAGACTAGGATTGAGAAGCTTTAATAGAAAACTGGTAAAGAGATCAGAATAAAAATCCCAAGGTTAAGGAATTAATTTATGTTACCATAAACTAAACTGGGAAGAGTTTATCCTTAATATGGTTTGCTAAAGCTTTTTGAGTGGTATCCTGATCATCCTGAATACTGTAGTAAATACTTTCCAGAACCAGTTGAGTAGACAGGGTCCAGGCTGACACCAAGTTAGTTATAAACTCCCTAGTTTAAGTAATAATTATTCGACTCTTGGATTCAGCTGTTCTAGTCTATTCAGTCAAGAAAAAAACATGTATTAAGTATTAGTGCAAAGAGTATATCAGTAACCATTATCTATGCCAAAGTTCAAATGAGATTTAGTGTATGTGGGATTAGATAAATTGACAGATTTTTCCCTCTCAATAGACATTTTGAGCATCTATTATGTACCAAGAAGGAGATCTATAAGCTCTTTGAAGCAAAATGATCTGTCTTGGTCATTGCTGTATCCCCTGCATTTAGTTAGTCTGCTGACTGAAATATGATAGACATTCATGTTTAAAAGATGATAACAGACAAACTTAGGAGATAGACGTACATAGCGCACATACAAAAAGATAATTACATTGTAAATATGAACAGTCAGTGTGAGATCTAGAAAGAGATTAACTCTAGCTGGAGAGACTGGGAGAAATTAATTGAAGAAGGGAAATTTTGTAAGTGGGATTTGAATAATAGGTAGTAATTTGACAAGTTGAAAGCAAGGGGAGTTATTTTCATTATATAGCATCAGGAAACACTCAAATGCCTATCAGAACCAGAAAGCTGATACACATAAGAGAGGCAGATTACATAATAACAGCGAGGAACCCGTAAACAAGTCCCACCTAAAAGGGAGTAGCTACTAAGGTCATGGTAGTTGTTGCTATATGGGACCAGGGAGTCCAGGAGGCCAGACTGGACCAAGTTTCCAAGGGAAGCCAGAAATCTGGACTGTTATGTAACATTTCTGTTTTATTATTGGAAGCTAATTAATACTAAGATATTGCTGTGGGCCTCATGTTTATGACTTGTACTTATTGTCATAGTTTGGATAAACATACTTCTCATATAAGAGACAGTCACCTCCTCACTTCAGGATCAATAGATATTCATTGAAATAATATGCAAGTTCCTCTAGTATGGTTTTCTATAATATTTATTAATATATAATCAAATGCTGAAAGATGAAAGCTTAAATTTGGGATCCTCTATTTTGGCCAACCCTATGAAATAAATATTATTAGCATTTAGCATTTTTGCCCTTTAAAAAAGGTTATGCATAATATTTTAGGCATTGGTCCATTTTTCAAGAACCTCATCTTAAAGCTTTTAAGAACTTAGATCTCCTTGCCTGTTAAAAAGTCCTTAAAAAGCCATTGTACAGCTGAGAGATAAATAAGTGAAGTCTACATATTACAAACAAGGAGGGCTTTCTTAAATATGACAAATAACTTAAAGTCTTTTAACCTTGTCTTTTGTGCACAAAGGCACCTTTAAGGGTGTCTCCAGTAAGTGCTACATTAACACAGAAGTTTAGTTAATTACAGCCACTATTCTCACATACCTAAACTGAGTGTGAATACCAAGCAATCTAATAGTGTGCCCTAAGCATTAATACCTAACAAAATTGGATTCCTTGTTTCCTCTAATGAGCTCATTGCTTTTCTAAATATGGCCATTGCAAGTAAATCATCAATAGCCTTGAAAATGACACTCCTACTGGATTATTTTGGCAAAAAAAGAAATACTCTTTATGTAAAATAAATATTCTCACATATATCTCAGACTCCTTTCTAAATAACCTCACGTATAACAGGAATCGTCATACTGGATGCATTAGTTGTTTCAGTGGCTGAGTTAAGAAAATTGTGGACAGTCACTGTTTGATTACAGAAAAGTGGACTTCGAATCCACATAACCTAGCTCAGGGTGGAAAAACTAATCCAGTGTATTTCTGTCAATTGAGAAACTGACAGGCAATAGGCTATGAGAAGGTCTGTTTTCTATTATGGTATAATAGTTATACAATATTACTGTTATAATAGTTCAGTACAAATTGTCCCTAGTGTATTATTTTCCGAGGACTGCGATAACAAATTACCACAAATTTGGTGACCTAGTGTCAATGTAAGAAGGCCCAAACCTGTAGAGAATTTTTAAAGAGTTTATTTGAGCCAAACGACGACATTGCCAGGAAGCAAGATCTCAAATGCTCTGGAAAATGACAGTTTTGCAGTATCTTTTAAACATTTGCAATTAAGAGGGGAATGTAAGGAAGATTACAGGGACAAAGGAGAAACCAAAGCAGGAGTTGGATTACATTATAGTTAACAAGATCATGTGCTCTCTAAAGGTGGTTATGCTTCTGGCTTCTGAGATATCTGAAAAAGAGGAATTTCAAAGGTATATTAACATAGATGCACAAAAACAATGTACAGGCTTGCTTAAGGCAAAGATAAAACTTTTACTAAAGAAGTTACATGCCTGGGGCGTGACTACCACCATAACTCCTCAGTTAGGAATTTATGCTCAGATCACCCTGTAAGGTTAGTTTTGGTCACTGGAATTGTCAGTTTTATTATAGAGTTTCCCCCCCCCCACCTTTTTTCTTCCACGTAACAAGAAATTTATTACCTCACAGTTATGGAAGACAGCAGTTTGAAATCAAAATGTTGGCAGGGCTGCATTGCCTCTGAAGACTAGATGAGAATCTGATCCTTACCTCTTCCAGCTTCTGGTAGCTGTGGCATTTCCTGACCTGTAGCCACATCACTCCGATCTCTGCCTCCATCGTCATATTGCCTCATTCTCTTCTGTTTGTGTCTCTCCTCCGATAAAGACACTTGTCAATAGGTTTAGGACCCATTTTGGAAACCTAAGATGTTCTTATTATCTCAAGATCCTTAATTTAATTACATATGCAAATCTCTTTTTCCAAATTAGGTCACATCACAAGTTCTAGGGACTAGGAGATAGACATATATCTTACTGGAGACTATCATTTAGCCCGTTACATCTAAATTTCTCTGCTGTCATAGTAAAGCTGAGCACAGTTACTATTCAGTTTATTATGATGTTTAAGTAATTTACTAATATTATCATTTGTTAATCATATCACTTGTATTGTGTGTTTATAATTTTTAATTCTCATAACAACCTTAGCATTATCTCCTTTATGCAGATAAAAAGACTGAAGCTCAAAAAAGGTAAGATCTTGCCCAAAGATACAACATAGCCAATAACAATGTCAATATATATTTAAAGTCTATATGTTTTCAACTATAGCTTACATTTTATTCATATATAACTTTACATATTCATATTCTTCTTTAGAAATTGATGTGTTAAATTTCACATGATGGATTTTCTTCATTAAATTTTGCTCTCTATGATTCCTCAGCTCCCTGAGATGAATGTTTGATAAATTTCAGAATATCATTTCCAGATTTAATCTTAGGAGGGCAAACCAAAGTGAAGTTTTGCAGAATAACGGCCGTAAGCTGAGAATAAAGTTAAGGCTTACTACTTTACTCAGCTACTTTTAATTTCCATTTCTAGAGTACTTTAGCCCAAAATAAATTTGAAATTTTTAAAAAATGGGTGTTAAGTATATTGAAGTGCTTCAGGCCATATACACAGACTGCTGTGTTTGAGTCCTATCTCTTTCATTGATTAACAATACTTTCTTGGGGTTAATCACTTTACTTTCCTGTGGCTCATTTTCATTATTTGTGAAATAGACAATGATAATGATATCTCACAAAGTCCTTCAAGAAATAAATAAAATAATAACCTAAGCAGTAACTGCTTCATAGTATAGACTCAATATAGCATTATTATGACCAATTATACCTATTTTACATAGAAAGTGATAATAAAAGTACCATCTTTAAAACAGTGATGGAGTAGCGAGCAGTGGAATTTTATTTGGTACACAACACAACTTCAAGCAGAACATGGGTCAGAGAGTGTCATAGCACAGATATTCCCTGATAGGATTTTGTTTTGCAAACCAAAAGAAACCTTCCTTTCTTCTCCACACCAATATAATCCCCATGGCTCCTCTCCTCTCCTCTCCTCCTCTTCTTTTCACTCTTCTCTGTTATTTATTCATTAAGGAACAATTTAAGTTTTCATTTTCTAAGATAATTTTTGATTAAATCTTATTAAGCTATTTCTCGATTTCCAAGGTAATGTGACTCTGTAATTGAGTCAGAAGAAACAATCATATTACCTGTTTCATATGCATGAGCTCTCGAGAATACCGGAAACTTTTTTATGTTGGCATGTTTACAATTCTAAGAAATCTATTTGGACTTAAATAGTTTATAGATAAATATGGGAAGGCTCAGGGCTCTGGTAGCTTTTATCTCTAAGTGAACACAGAATTATCTGCACAACATTTCTAAGTAAAAGTGGTTTACAGCTGTCAGACTGTATGAAATAATTGCTCAGTTTGTTTACATCCATATCATAGTTTAAGCATTTGTAATCTGTCAGTGGAGCAGGGAGGAAGAAGTTGTGAGGTCTTTATATTTCACTTATTTGTGTTTTTATGTATAGCTTTCTGTGGTAATTATTTTAAATTTATGAACCTCACATATAGTAAGTAACACTTTTCTTCATGAAACCCAGTGTCCATGATGAAGAAAAATTAATATATACTCTTAGTAGACTCAAGATGTCAACTGTTATCTATTATTATATTGATGTGGGGGGGGGGAGGTGGTAAGTATATGCCAGCACAGTAAAGTGAAATGAATTGTCTCCATATTAAACTGTGGCTCCTTGATGGAACCAGCTGTAGGCATTTGTATATATTTAATTCTGATTTTATCCAGCTTAAGTGTGTCTTACTTCCCACCCCCACTACCACCTCTGTTCTTGAAGTGAATTTATTTCCTGGTGGGGAAAGCCTGTAATTATTAGCGCTTAAGGGAAAATACTCTATAATGCATTGTTTGTTGTAAATGAATTTCTGATCACATTGTAACCACTGCACTTTGCTATCAGATTCATTCTACTTTTGATCATGGGGAACTGAAGTGTGTCTGCATGAATTATTTCACACAGTGTCTTCTCCAACATCCAGGTGAGCACAAAATGTCGAGGCTCTGGTGGGAGTGTGTCACAAATGCTTTTGATGGAATTCGCACCTGTGATGAGTACGATTCTATACTTGCCGAACATCCCTGTACGTATACCTTAGACATCCCCCTTGCAGGGAGGGAATACCAAAGAAAATTGAACTCAGGTTTCTATTGTATGGTTTTGTTTTCTACAGTACTATATTTCTGTCTAGTTTTAAATATTTTGATAGAAATTTAGTTTATTTCTAAAATGTGAATTGGAACATTTTAGCATATTTTATCTTTCCCCATGTATTTATAAATTATTTAAGGTAAATTCACCTCTGCTTTTCTCTAAAGACCTGGCATAATACCTTATACACAGTAGGCTTATAGTAAACACTTTTTAAATTGAAATAAATTCTTCAGGATGCTATGATTTTATGATTAGAAAGGGCAGAAGACCTGAACAGATATTTCTCCAATAAGAAATACAGATAAACAATAGACATAGGAAAGATGCTCAAGGTCACTAATTATCAGAGAAATTCAAATGAGACATCACCTCACACCTGTCAGAATAGCTATCATCAATAAATCAAAGAACAATAAAAGTTGGCAAGGATGTGGAAAAAGGGAACTCTCATACACTGTTGATGAGATTGCAAATTGGTACAGCCACTATGGAAAACAATCTGGAGGTTTCTCAAAAACTTAAGAATTGATATACTTTTTGACCCAGGAATTGCACTTCTGGGTAATTGTTCAAAGAAAACCAAAACAATAATTTGTAAGATATATGCACCCCTATATTCATGGCAGCACAGTTTACAATAGCCAAGATATGGAAGCAATTTAAATGTCCATCAACAGACAATTGGATAAAGAATTTATGGTTCAGACAGACAATGGAATATTACTCAGCCATAAAAAAAAAATGAAATCCTACCATTTGCAATGATATGGATGGCCCTAGAGGTTATTAAGCTGAGTGAAACATGTCAGACAGAGAAAGATAAATACCATATGATTTCACTTATATGCAGCATTTAAGAAACAAAAGGAACAAACTAATCAAAAACAGACTCACAAATATAGTGGAAAATTTGGTGATGGACAGAGGGGAGGGAGGTTGGGGGTGGCTAGGAGAATGGGGTGAAGGGTTAAAAAAGTACAAATTAGTAGTCAATAAATAGATACGGGAATGTGGAGCATGGCATAGGGAATGCGGTTAGCATTAATGTAATGGCTAGGTGGAGAGCCAGAGGAGAGAAAGGGTAAATAAGGGGATCATTTTATAAACTATATAAATGTCAAACCAATGTACCGTATACTTGAAATTAATAATAAAAAATTATAATAGATAAAAAAGTAAAATCAATGCGATCATTCTCTCAATAAAAATGCAACCGTATAAAAAAAAAAAAAGAATTGACAGGTTAGATGAAAAGCATTTCAGAGATAGGAAGTTTACAGTATTTCAGTGGAAGATTTGCTAAGAAAGAGAGAGGTGGAGGTAGAGGAACAGAGAGAAAGAGACAGAACAATAGATAAGGAGATAGATAGGCAAAGAGAGACACGCAGTCTATGGTATCAAAGAATTAAAAAGTCAATACACATGACACATTATTAGTGAGAATAGTAAAACCAGCTTTTTCATCCTATTGTTAGCTTTAAATTATAATTATGTGTTACCAAGGCTCATGTTTCTAGAAATAAAGAGATTTCATAAATTCAAATATTTTATGTTTGATTCTCAGAATTCTTCTCCTTACCAATTATGTGTTTTAGAACACTGAGTGTGCCAAGAAATACTGGTCCTTTTATTTAAGCAAATTGGTTTTAGTCTCTTTCAAAGTAGTTGACAGGTGATGGTACCACATGGCAACTACTTTACTCAAGATAAATGAAAAGTAAGCCTTGGAATGTGACTTTTCCCCTGGACAGCTATTTTATCCAGGGAAAAGCACTCAAAAGGAGCAGTGCTCTAAAATATCTTTCTCTACTATTTAGAATTTGAGTGCCTGAAACATTTTAAACATAATTCATAAGGCCTTTATTTTATTTTATTTTTTAAACTCCTTTTAATTCTTTTTTTTTTTTCTCCTTGTGCTAACCTAGTTCTACCTACCAAAGAAGCCTAACTTGGTCAATAAGAATGGAAATTCATGTGGACAATAGGCTATTCCAGAACGTAGTGGTATGGTTAGAGTTGAGAAGAAAAAAGATGAAATCTTTCAACCTTTTAAATATTGTATGCACATTTATGCAAGAATAAAATAAAATAACTTATAAGCCTATTGCACAGAGAAAACCACTCTTTATATTTTAATGTTCCTTTTTTATCTGTTGCCTATACTCTCATACTTTTTTTGATATAGCCTTACCTATTAGTTTCAAATAATATCTAAAAGATCCAATTATTTAAAAATTCTATCATATAATTAAACACAACAGAGAGAAAATATATCCTTTTTTTTTTTTTTCACAATCCCTTATTTTTTTATTTTTATGCCTATAGCGCCTGGTCTTCCTAGGTGGTCTCCCATCCAAGTACTAACCAGGCCCGACCTGCTTAGCTTCTGAGATCAGATGGGATCAGGTTTATTCAGGGTGGCATGGCCGTAGACAAAATATATTCTAAGAAAATAATTTATACCATCTAAAAAAGGATGTCACCTATAAGAAAGTAAGATTTTATTTTTAGTTATTGATTTCTTTTACACATGTATAATTTGATAACCTTTTTCATTGTCCTATAAACCTAAGAAATGCAGATCCATATAAATAATTTTCTCCAGGGCTTCTGTTGATACAGTTGATTTGAGCCCCTATTCTGGCCCCCCTCCCCACCAATTAGAGTATTTAATATTATTCTGGCAGCCAAATCTCACACAATCCTTAACAAGAAATTCCTGGCTAGCCAGCATTAGCAGCCTGTTTGTAGACCTGCCCCCTTGGGACTAGATTAACCGTGGGGCCCTGCACAAACCCACATGTATGAGTCCTGGAGTTCCACAGAGCATTCGAATAAAATCCTGTGTGGGATCAGGGATCGAAGAGGGGAAGACCAAGACCACAATGGTTTCAGGGCACCCCATCTAGGTGGCACTCATGTCTCTTGCTGGTCCCAGGTTCCACAAAGTAACTTAAATTTCAGGGATGGAATTCAAAAGTTTGGGACCCTTTGGCTTGGGGTGCCGAGTCACATATACCATTGAAGATTAAGAGGATCTGTTGAAATATAAAAAATGATATTACCTAATGAGTTACATATTTTTTTTCTTTCCTCAAATCAGCCTTAGTTTGGCCTAAATTTGAAATTCAAGCCTAATTTTTTTCATAATGCTAAACTTTGAAATCCTAAAAATTTTTTTCTAGAAACAAGTATATACTCATATATTACCAACAATATATGTAGTATTTTCACCTATTGATAAGACAGAAGCTAATTTTATGCATTGATTTTCTCTTGCATGGATTATAAATTTTTTTTTATTTTAAATAAGAAAAATTGGCCACATTTTTGCAAGCAACCTATTACTAAGTAGGAGCTAAGTTTACCTCACCACTTGGGGAAAATTATTTACAATGCAAGGAACCCTTAAATTACTATGAATATAAAACATAATTACTGTACCATTAAAGGAATACATTTTATTCTTCCTCCCCATTAGCCAGCTAAAATAGTAGTAGTTCTGACTTCAGGTAATTAACCCTCCATTTGTAACAGAATTTCCCTATTTAATTTAGAATAGCTGAGAATCAGTTCAGGAGGCTTTCCCACTTGAAGTTGCTTCCATTGCAGAAGATGACCGCTTCTATTCTAGTTCTGTTTATCTTCTCTTTTCTTCCCTGGACCTTCTACCTTATATTCTCATTTGCTATAGCTTCAAAACATGCTCACTTGGCAATGCAATGTTGAAGGATTAATATAGAGTGTCGGCTGAGAATGGTCACGACTTGAAGGGGTGAAAAGAAATATAATCCGGCTTCCAGAAATAATCTTCTACTGAATGACAGAAGCTCTTTCTCCTTCTAAAGTTCTGCTGTTGGCTCTCACCCACCTAAATAGGCAAGGGGCATCTTAAAGTACTTTATTCTGTTCCCCTGTACCAAATTTTAACAAGTTATTTAAAAAAAAATTTTCAATTAAACTTCAAATCACTTATGTATTGAATATTTATTGGGTAACTTCTGCAGAACGGATACTCTACTTTCAATTCAGTGTTCAGCTGCAATACTTGTGAATAGTATTCATTCCAGAACAAGAGGCAAAAGGGAAACATTTATTTAGTCCTCACTAAATGCCATGCATGTTGGCAGAAGGCCAACAAGACTAATTAATAATCAGTTTTTAACAAATAATAATGTCATTATCTCATAATATTTTTGTGTTTTATGAAAATTTAAGTGTACTAATTTTCAAGTTTATGCAAATTTAAAAGCACAATTATTTCAGTAGACTATTTTAGTGTATGTAGTCACTGATTTTGTTTTATTTTTTATGTACTTCTGTGAGTTAACATGTTTCTTTTCTCTGACTATGCTGTAACCACATACCTTGATCTTCCAGTGAAGCTGGTGCTAACTCGGGCATTGATGATTACTGCAGATATTCTAGCTGGGCTTGGATTTATCACCCTGCTCCTTGGTCTTGACTGTGTGAAATTTCTCCCTGATGAGCCATACGTCAAAGTCCGCATCTGCTTTGTTGCTGGAACCACATTACTAATCGCAGGTACTGGTCTGGACTACTGATAGAGGTAAAATACTCATCTAAGCTCGTGAGGTGAAGAAGAGTGCTGTTCTGAAGCAGTTCATTTTAGGATCTTATGTGACTTGTTTTTCTGGATTGAAGGAATGAGGCACATACACCAGCCCTACTTTCTTTCGCTTTGGAATCAGATAATTAATCTCTTTTGTTGTTAATATTGCAGATCAAGGTTTATAAGTCTTCAAACTAATTTTTAACCATCTAAAGCAACTGTATAATGCTTTAATTTTTAAAAATAATTTCTTTTGTAATTATTCCTGAAGTTAAATACTCAGTTAAGCCTGGAGCCACCACCTCCTTACCCCCGCCAACTCTTTTTAGCAGTGAGCTAACTTGTGCCAAGTCCTATGTTAGACTTGTCTCATATGCCAACCCATCGCATCATAAATGAACAAGAAACAGACATATTATTATCTCCACTTAAGAAGCAGGTGAATAAATAGACTTCTGAACTAATAAACATAGTCATAAACCATAAGTCAAAAAGCACTTCTACATGATGTTTATTAGTGAAGTAGAAAAATTGATATTTTACTCAGGTCTGTCATCAGTTTCAAAGTGTAGTCATCCTCTATCACAACATGATGTCTTCTTTGGATCTTAATGCAAGTCAGAAGAAATCAAAGGGCAGGAAATGTAAATGTAAAAGGAATGAAATTTCTTCATTTATATGTAATGTGGGGGTCATAGATAAGGATTTATTTTAAAATAAATAATTTTTACTTCAGTTATTTGTTTTCAACCTCAATATATAATGAATGATAGTGTAAACATAGTTTCTGTATAAATGTTGATTATGTAGCTGACACAACTTCAGTTGTGGGTCTGGGGAGTGGGGCAGGGGAACAACAATATTTTTGAAGATATACTTTCAATGTAAAAAATCAATATAGAATGAACATGTGCTCTGCATTGTTTGATTTTGTGTCCTTTCTCTTTTTTCTTTTGTTTTTTGATATTTTTCTTTCTACAACACTAAAATAGCAATGGAAAGATAAGAAAATTAAAGTAAACCCAAGGGACATTTTAGGTTTCCAGAAACAGATGAGCACTGCACTATTTTATTTTTGTATTTCTATTCACATATAAACTTAGATATAATTTAGAATAAATACAAGATAGAAAGCAGAAGGGAGACATAGAAGAGATGACCAAAATTTAAGAAGTCCATGAATCCATAATGTCATTATTCTCTCTCTAAATAATGCCACCTATTTTGGGTATCAGGCAGATCTCTTCGGATTTAAGTTTGGAAAAGGCCTGCATTACATTTTGCATCTTTCCTTTCTTTCAGGCGCCCCAGGAATCATTGGTTCTGTGTGGTATGCTGTTGATGTTTATGTGAACGTTCTTCTTTGGTTTTGCACAATATATTTCTTGGCATCCAATATAAATTTGGTTGGTCCTGTTGGCTTGGAATGGCTGGGTCTCTGGGTTGCTTTTTGGCTGGGGCTGTCCTCACATGCTGCTTATACCTCTTCAAAGGTAAGGACAAAATAAAATAGCATATTTTCCAACCTAATGAAAACACTTTTCACCAGCCCAAAATAATGTTATTTACTTGATCCCTCCATATATCATTAAAAATTTCAGTTGTTCAAGGACAATTGGTTTGCAATATCTGAACCTTATTACCCAGTTAGTGTTATATTCATGGCGGGGGCGGGGGGACCTTACTGCTACAGCTGTGTCTAATATCTAAATGTGTAATGATTACTATGATGTGTCATAATTTTATATGTCTTGCTTCACCCAATCTATTAAACTTATATCTAAAAATAAACAGAGTAGACTGAGAGGAAAGCCAAATATTTGTTGTGGAAGAATATAATTGGGTTTCTGAAACTATCACTTAAAAAACTAATGGAATCCCTCTCCTTATCAGTAAAAAACAAGGAGAATACTTGACTGAATTTTAAATCTAAAAATAATCGGGATGAAAATCTTAGATTTTCATCTAGAGTTCTTCTTAGATAATTCCTTCTTAGAATATGTATATTCTTGCCTCTTTTGAGGAATAATACATAAAATGACATTATTTTATTTCTCAAAGTTTACTAAGCCATAATTATTTTTAAATCTCTACAATTCTCTCTCTCTCCCAAGCAGATGTTAGACCTGAAAGGAACTATCCTTACTCCATGAGGAAGGCCTACTCTAATGCAGCTATTTCCATGGCCAAGTCATACGTGGCTCCTCGGACAGAGACCGCCAAAATGTACGCTGTCGACACAAGGGTGTAGTGCTGCATATCAGCCTGTGTGTTTGTATGTTATTTAACTTATTAATCAGTCAGTTCAGGTTAATAAAATAGTGAGTCAACCCAGTAACAGTTGTTTAAACTTCATATTCAACAAATTAATGCTCAGCTTAATCAAAAAGTTTGTCACTTCTTTTCTATTATTCTTATATTCTTCCTCATTCTTTCTTCTCTCTCTCTCTCTCTCTCTCTCTCTCTCTCTCACACACACACACACACACACACACACACACACTTTCCTTATATTTCAAGATGAGTTTCTAGGAGATAAAAATGTTTGTGATTTCTATATTGCTATTAGAGATTGCACCATGGTAATATTAAAATAAAATGACACTTTAAGAATGGAATACAGACATGGTTGCACAGTGTAGTGGTTAGTATGTCTGCTTTACATGCAGAAATTCTGGATTCATGCCCCAGTAGAGGCACAGTCCATGGTCTACGGCCATGCCACCTTGAAAAGACCAATGTATGATCTTGGAAGATAAGCAGGGTCGGGCCTGGTTAGTACTTGGATGGAGACACCTAGGGAGTTATTTTTTAACTCTGAAAAAGATGATTCTTCGAACTTCAAGCTTGTTTATAAGAGCCTACTATTGCTTTGGTTCTGTTAAAGTAGATAAAGAAAATATTTCATGTGTTAGTCACTGATGGGAGTTAAAGATAAGAAGTTCCCCCTCTACTTTCCAAATGTCAGAGGCAAATGATAAATTAATACCAGAGTTAGTGGTATTAAGTGACCAGACTCACTTTCTGCCTCAATTAAGTGACCAGACTCACTTTCTGCCTAATTAACAATGAAAGAGAGGTGTATATTATGTAGACACTACTCTTAGTTTGCCTATGTGTTCCCAAATTATTAGATTATGGAACTAATAGCTAAGACAAGGAGTTCACTAATTTTGATTGAACATCCAAATATCTTTTATGAATGCACCATATCAGCACCCAGCAAAAATATCTGACATATGATAATATTTAACCAGTATTTGTTGACTGAAAGAAATAAAGGCTCTCAAGTCTCTACTCAAAAAATAAAATTTTCTCATAAAATATGTGTTTTTTTTAAAATAGCATTATATAAGCACTTAAAGAAATCAGTGAATGATTGCTAATGGAATTTTATTCATATCCATAATTTAATCATCTTTAATCTTTTAAATGGTAGAGTTTTTAAACAGGTTATAAAATTTCATCTCAGGTTTTCTGATTCCTTATAATGCACATGAATAAGATTAATACCCTTGCAGTACCTTAATATGCCATCATCTAAACTAGAAATTAGTTCTTAGTTTAATGAAATTTAATTGTGAATTTCTGACCCCAAAAGAAATGTTTCAAATTTAAAAAGCTAAAAATAATGTGAAAATGATATGATGAAAGCCTAGTACATACATTCATGTTGATGAGAATAGTGTTCATGATTTTACCAGTATTCTCAGGAGAAATTTTAATCTAAGCATTAAGAGCAATTAATTCATTTTTATTTCATAGGTATTATTAGCTGTGTAATTAACATTGAAAATTTTTTTGTAGATTATGTTTCTTAGTTATGTGGGTATTATTTTATGCATTTGAAAAGTAATTTTGTGTTCTTTCTTTCTCAACCTTCATTTTTAAAATGTTTATTTTCACTTTTATCTTATGATATATTACCTGTTATCTTTTATTTATTCTAATATTCTTTTGAAACCCTTCTGGGGAAAGGCAGAGTCAAAATTAATTAAATAATTCATTAAAATTTAGAGATACAAATCTTTCCCTCATTTATTTGTATGAGAAAATATTTCCAAAGATTATGATGATAATTGACATCCATGACTGTTTTCAATTTTTTTTTTCAATAAAAACATTTTGTATTTACTGGAAAGACTATTTGTATTTTTTTTCTTTGATTACTTTGGGAATGTTTCTTCCTAATCTACTGTAATTTAATAAAGCATCCCCAAATAAAGTATAACAAAGAATATATTTTGTATAACAACTAGTGAACAACAAAATGAATAGTGAAGAAGTTATTATGGATTGGTGGTGGCTCAATATGCTTAGAAAGAAAGATAACGTAAGTGTAAAGTATACACACATATGTTTATTAGGTTGAAATATTAAAATAGCTTGCTAAAGTTTAGGTACAATAATTTAGGCATAACTTGTATATGGCCATGCCACCCTGAACAAGCCCGAACCTGTCTGATCTCAGAAGCTAAGCAGGGTTGGGTCTGGTTAGTACTTGGATGGAGACCACCTTAGGAAGACGAGGAGCTGTAGGTGTAAAAAATAAAAAAATAAGGGATTGTAAACTGACAATGTCTTTACAATCTGTGAGGTCAACCAAAGGTTGCCTTGCCTAAAAAAAAAAAAAAAAAAATTTAAAATCAGTCATGCCTTATTAATTGCAATAAAAAATAAAATTTATAAAAGTGACAATTTCATTTACCTATTTATTAGCTATTCCTTTCTAATATAACATTTAAATCAAAATTAGACATTAGTTATTACAAAGGTTGTATATGTGTATTATAGATAGTTGGAAAACACAAAAAACCAAAAATGTATCTCATTTAAATTGCATGGCACCATATTCTCTCTACCTAGAACATATAATAAAACCTTACTGAATGTCTGCACATACTTCCAGATATTCTGCATTTATATACATACACACAGACACTCACACATACACATATCTTTATTTTTTAGGAGATCATTCTATATGTGGTGCTCATGACCAACTTTTTTCCCCTTCAACTACCTCTGCCTTTTTATAGCAATAAATTTTCATCTTATCTAATATTCAAAGCATATTTAAATTTCCCAAGTTTCTCAAAATACACTGTACAACTGTTTGTCCAAACTAGGATCTATATTTTCTCTGGTTTAATGCCCCTTAAGTATCTTTTAATCAAGACACATTTTTTCCCAGTGAACCTGACTTGTTTAAAAAAAAAAACAATTATTTTTTCTATAGTTTGTTTCACCTTCTGGATTTGTCTTGTGATGTTATTTAGCTTGTGTCTATATGCCTGTATTTCCAGTAAAGTGGAATTTAAATCTAAAGTCTTGATGGAATCAAGTTAAATAGTTTCTAGAATACAGTATAGGCGATATGATAGCATATCCAGAGACCTAATATCTGGTTAATTTAGCCTTAATTTATGCTAAAATTTTTCACTGGATTAGGGTGATGATAGTCTGATCCCTCTATTCTTCGGTTATATGTGTATTTTTTTCCTTTAGTGACAAAACCAAGTGATTATTGTGTGTTATTTTCTAAACTATTGGAATATCTCATTCTCCATCAACCATAAAATAATTTTAAAATAATACTTTTAACAATTGATAATTCCTATCTGAGTCAATACATTGGTTAAGATTTTTAGAAAGATGATTTTCTATTTTATCTGTCTGTAGTAGAAATTCTTCTGAAAAATAAGCTTTAGACTCTCATCAAAGTCTGTTTAGTTACCCTGTAAAACCAATGTAAATGCTTAATTATTTCCCTTTGTTTACCAATTCACTATTACAAAGTAAGGAGCTGATTTATCAGTGAGAAAATATATAACTTTTCATTGAAACAGGGACAATTTGAGAATAAAAGTGGGTGCCATTAATAATTAAATCAGGACTGCCTGGGAAAGCAAGGAAGTATGGGCACTCTTCTAGCTCAAAGAGTTATGTGTACAGTTTTCAATGTTTTTAATTTTTGAGTATCATCATGACCTTAAAGATTTTTATTAATTCATAGTGTTTTAATTCACTATAATTATTATTATTTGAAACTTAAATTTTTAGTCTTTGGTCAGTAGGAGCTTCTTTATGCTAGCTCATATGTTTTCTGGACACAGTCCTTCAAAATTCTCTTTTCAATAATCTTAATGTTGAAGTACGGACAGAAAAGCATAAATTTATAGCTAGCGGAATCTTTCACAAAATGAATATACCTGTAAAATCAGTGTCTATGTCAAGAAATAGAAGATAATCTTTCCACAGAAGTTACCCTCCCCACCTTCCAGTCATTACTCTCCCCATCCTATGGGTAACAATGATCCTGACTTCTAATGCCAAAGATGAGATTTGTCTGTGTTTAAACTACTGTATATTTAATTGTTTGCGTTTAACTTTTTTCACTCAATATTATGTTGTGAGATTCAAGATTCATTTATATTGTTGCATGTAGTTTAGTTTGTTTATTTTCATTGCTCTACAAGTATTCTATTGCATGAATATGCCCCAAATGTTTATTTCATTTTACTGGTGATGAATATTTGGTTTGTTTCAAAATTTTAGTTATTACAAGTAGTGCTGCTTGTGATTTGAAGTGACACATGCATTCCCTTCTCTGATACCTAAGACTGAAATTTCTCTATCATAACTGTGCACATGTTTAGATGGAGTGGATATTGTCAGTTTTCCAAAGTGCTTGTACCAATTTACACTCCCACAGAAGTATGATGCTCCAAATTCTTATTAACATTTAGTATTATCTTTGGTCATTTTAGCCATTCTGATAGGTGGGTAGCAGTATCAAAAAACAAAAATCTAGAGATACGTCTGTTAGATCACTCCTTTCTGTCAGTCAATGCTGCTGAGTAAGTAGTGTTAAAGTTTCCCCCCTCGTGCTCACCGTGCCTAAGTCAGAGTCTCCCAAAGAGCCTGAACAGCTGAGGAATCCCTTTTTTTGGAGGTCTGAGCTTTGGTACAATTGATGAGAGTCTGAGGAACCATTCTGAGTGATGGGGAACCTTCACAGACTGTGCAGTGGTGAGATCCAAACATCAAGTGCTCCAGAGGCTCTGGGTTTGTCACGTATGCCACTGTGAGGAGGTGGATGAAGCCACAAAGGCAAGCCCATACAAGATGGGTGGAAGAGTTGTGGAACCAAAGACGGCTGTGTCAAGAGAGGATTCTCAAATATCTGGTGTCTACTTAACTGTGAAAAAGATTGGTGGTGGTGGTATTAAAGAAGATACTGAAGAACATTACCTAAGAGATTGTTGTGAAGAGTATGGGAAACTTAAAGTGATTGAAATCATGACTGACTGAGGCAATGGCAAGAGAGAGGCTTTGCTTTTGTAACCGTTGATGACCACGACTCTAGACAAGATTGTCATTCATAAATACGACTACGTGCATGGCCACAACTGTGAAGTAAGGAAAGCACTACCTAAGCAAGAGATGGCCAAAGAGGTTGCAGTGCTTCTAGAAATGTTAGCAGTGGCCATAGAGGTAGTTTTGGTGGGAATGACAGCTTTGGTTATGGAGGAAACTTCAGTGGTTGAGGTGGCTTTGGTGGCCGCCATGGTGGTGAGGATATGGTGGTAGTGGGTGGCTATAATGGGTTTGGTAATGATGTTGTTTATAGAGGAGGTGGCCCTGGTTACCCTGGAGAAAGCAGAGGCCATGGGAGTGGTGGGCAGGGTTAAGGAAGCCGAGGCAAAAGCTATAGTGAGAGTGGCAGCTCTGACAGTTATAAACAATGGAGGAGATAGAGGGAGATTTGGCAGTGGTAGTGGAAGTGTTTTCTAGGTGATGGATGCGACAATGCTTTTAGCAATCATAACAATCTTTACATTTTGGACTTATGAAAGGAGGAAACTTTGGAGGCAGAAGCTCTGCTCCCTATGCTGTTGGAGGCCAACCCATGAAACCCAGGTGAGTACGGCGGTTCCAGCAAGAGCAGTAGCTATGGCAGTGGCAGAAGGTTTTAATTACTGTCAGAAAACCAAGCTTAGTAGGAGAGGAGAGCCAGGGAAGTGACAGGTTACAAGAGGTTTGTGCACTCAGCCAAACACAATGGTGGCAGGGCGTAGCTGCTACAAAGAAGACATATTTTACACAATGTTCATGTGTATGGCAAAAAACTCGAGGACTGTATTTGTGACTGTGTAACAGGTTATTTCAGTTTCTATTCTGTGGAAAGTGTAAAGCATTCATCAAGGGGTTTTAATATAGTTTTTTTTTTTTTGCACCCATGTCGTAGATTGTTAAATGTAATAGTCTGCTCATAATGCTGAATGTGTCTTAAAAAAAAATCTTATTCATTATAAATAATATATTAGGTCTAATTCTATAACAATCTATAGTTAATTAATTAAAAAACATGTTCTGTTGGGCTCATTGCCAGGTATTTCATGCTTAAAAGAAAAACTAGGAAGTTATCTTCGACTCTTTTTCACCTTCATTCTCACAGTCAACTAAACATTAAATGCAATGGATTCCAACTTCTTAAAAACCCTCAGGTCATTGTTGAGTCTGATGTTATCTCCTCCTAGCCCCAAACTGTTCTCTCTCTCTCCTAGATGGTTGCAGCAGCTTCCTTTTTTCTTCTTCTTCATCCAATCCATTCTTTAGATTAAAGACAGATGGAGTTTTAAAAATATATATCAAATCATGTTACTCCTTTGCTTGAAATGCCTTCCTATCATTTCTAAGATAAAGAAACACATAATTTTAACATGACTTTTAAGTTTGGCCATCGCTTAGTCTTTGGGTACAACTCCAACCTCTCCTTTCAGCATTCTCTCTCTTGCTTACCACCCTCCAACCAGACTGCATTTCTCTCCCTGCTTCTTAAACCCCATGTTTTCCTTACTTTTGCCTTGGAACACCTTTTCCCAATTTCATTTACCCTTAACATTCTTCTTATCTCCAGTAACACATTACTTCTCCAGGGAGTGTTCTCCTGGACTTCCACCAGACTAGGTTAGATATTAGCATATCTCTATCATTCAAGGCTCTCCTTTCATTGCCACTATTGGATTTAATTTATGATTGTGGTTTCTTGTTCTATATTTGAATTTCCTATAAAGATTGCAAGCTCTTAGGGGGCAAAATATTTTATTTCTGAGCACAGGTCTATTCCAAGTACCTGGCACAGTGCCTGATGCATAGCCAACCTTCGATACATATTTTTGAATAAATGAATGAATGAATGGCAATAATATCCTGGCCTGAAAAATCTAAGCATCCATTGCATGCAATTTATTTGTTCATTGAACTATTCCTTCTATTATTAATTCACACATTTGTGCATTTTTATTGAAAAATGATTTCTATGTTTTCAAGAAGCCTAAGTCATAGAGAACAGAGATATAAAAAACAAAAGTCAGAGTGCAATAAAATGATTGCTATCATGTGGGCATATATGAAATACCATAGGAAAAGCAATCTCTACATCTGCCAATGGAGTCAGAGAAGGCTTCACAGAGGAGGGAGATTTTCAGTTGAGTAAGGAAAGATGATAGACATTTTCAAAGAAAATAGGAGAAAGAAGTCTGTGCTAAGAAAACAACATGCACAATGAAATAGAATTAAGAGAGATCAACTAATGTGCTACAAATTATAAGCAGTTTCACATCCACATAGCATTACTAGGGGAAGGAGGATTTGATATTCACAAATGACTTTAAAATGAAAACCAAGAGAAGATAGCATTTTTCCTCTTTTCAAAGTAGGAAAATTGCTGAAATGCCCTCAGTGCCACCAATAGAAATGTAATCGAATTCATATGGTGCTAGCTTTATTCTGCTGGGTAACTATTCTGGTTTGCGTCCTACTGTCAGCCTCTTTGAGACATCATCTAGGTAGCAGTTTTATTTAGCCCATCTTCATCATCATAGACATCATTGTGATTCCCAAATTAATCCTCCTGCTATATCCTTTCCTTTATACTTTAATCTTCTTTCAAATCAATTCTTTTACTTTTTTTTTTTGTTTCATTTCTTTATGTCAACATTCTTGTGCTGGAAAGAATAGTTCCAATTTCAGTTTAAGGGGATAAAGTGGAAGTTAGATAGAAAAATCACTCCAAGAGCAGGTTCTGCAGCTTTTGAGCTCAGAAGTAATTGTTCTCAAGTGAATAATCTTGGTCCCTGATGTGCAGTAACTAGTTGGAAAACAATATAATGCACAATCCAGTATTGATTAAGCTGTTTCCCTTCAAAAAGCTGATAATTTGTCATTTAAAAATTTCATTAAAATAATCTTTATTTGCCTAAAACATAAAAAGGATAAGGAAGAAAACAAACAAGAAACACCAATTATTTCAGCACCCAGAAAATCTCTGTTAGTGTTGAAAAAAAATTATACATGCATAGATTTTTCAAAAATTAACAGTGCAGAAATATAAATATTAATGTCTTTCTTATCCACTTCTATGGTCTTCCCCTACCATCTCTCTTCCAAAAGAAGTACCTAATCATATAATTATTGCATTCTTTCAAAGACAAATATTGAACTATATACCATATATAGATCCTTTGAAAAAGTATATACCATATTGTTACAATATGGCTTCCTTTTAAAAATAAAATTAATAATTAAATATATTTATTGGCATATTTCCATGTCACTTCATTCTTTTTAATAGCCGCATAGTTCATTGTTCACATGTACCATTATTTATATAACTTGACCCTTAAACATCAACTTTTTAAGCAATGACTAATTGTATGAATATTTCTACAAATGAAAATTATGTGTTTTTTTGTTTGTTTTTAGTCTTATGTTGTTTGTATCCCAAATTTCAAAGCACATATTAATGAACTTCTCAAAGTGTGTTATACTTACTGCCAATGGTATTTAAAATATTTTTAAGTGATACATTGAATATTTTTATTTTATATACATCTATTATTTTTATGTGGATTTAGAAAAGCACCAGCTTTACACTTATGATACTATTCAAAGTTTCCATTTAAAACTTTTTAAGTTTGAAATTGAGTTGCTTTAAAAATACATTAAATAAAAATAACTAAAAAAGCTTTTCAGATATATCAAAAATAAGAAAGTCTAAATTTGAGTGACTGAATTTTGGTATACAATTGTTTGATAAGTGTAGTATTTTTAAAATGAAACATACTCTAAGCAAAAAGTACAATAGCTTATTGAATTTCATTGTTCATAAAAAGTAGAGCAACAAGCTAAAAGAGTTAGCAAGTAAAAAAAAATGGACATATGCTCAAATTCAACATATAGGCTATTTAAAACAGATCTCAGAAATCATTATTTCACTCAAAATACTTCATATTATATGTATAATAGATAAGGAGTTTTAAACCATATAACCACAGCTATTATCAGTTATCAGTGTTAACAATAAACAATTCCTTAATCATTTTTCCGATGTCTATTTCCTTCCAATTTTCTGAAAAATGACCTTTTCAATTGGATCCAAAATTCAAGACTTTGCAAGAGATAAACTCTAAAATAAAATACTGTAATTTTAATTTCTATAATCTCTGAATCAGAGTTTGGGAGACTTTCGACAAATGCAGTTGCTATAAGGTTTCCTTTCCAAAACCTCAACCACTTCCACAAAATCGATAGGCTCAATGTTTGCTGTTAATACTCGGGGTGAAGAAGAGGGAAAAAAACGAGTTGCAAAGAAAAATGGAAGTTAAAAAGAAGAAAAGGAAATGTTTTGAGAAATAGCCTTCAAATAGATCAAGGAAGATGAAGCCATGAAGACCGGCCCTTTAACTGACTTTCTGGGTTTGCTGGGGGAGGGACAGGATATAGGTGGAAAACTGAGGAAGTTTGTCAACTCATCAAATTTTTGTTATTTTCTAAATGAAGTTTTTGTATGTAAATTATAGCCCAGAGAACAGGGGAAAGGTGTTGAGAGATTCTGTAGTTGCAAAGCATAGTTTTTTTTTACTAATTAAAACAAACATTATACAATGCCTTTGCTTTTGAAAGCTATTAAATGGGAAATATGGATTAGAGAGAAAATCACAGAGGCATTCTAAAATAAAAAGGATGAAAATTAAAGAAAAAAACATTATTGGAAAATAAAAAAAAATTAAGGTGCTAAAAACATAGTGGCAGCTTAATCACATGGAGTTAATATTCCAGTAATGGTTATTCTGAGCATATGTCAATCTCGTTGCCTTCTCAATGGAATTTTCTCCTTGTGTTAATAAAATTATCGTAAAAAATGTATTTATAAAATAAATGACTCTCCTCTAAGGCTTACATAGTTTAGTTCTGGTCCCAAATTTGTATACCTCAAACGGCAAAACCAAAGTCTGCGGTTACACAGAATTCTCCTTTTTAGTGACCATCTTTGGTTACTGAGTGTGTCCCATAGGTGGCTGTCTCTTGTTTAGCAGCTTATCAAAGCATTTTTTCAACGATATACTCTCTTTAAAAAAAAATCTTTACATCTGCAGAAAGATCTTAGCACACCAGCAATGTTTTGTTATCCTTAAGAGATTGACATCTTATCCCTTCATCCAACTCTCCTCATATAGCATTGATCTATTTTGTTGGCTTTGTCACACATTACAAGTATTATACACAATATCAGGTAAGCATGCAATTGGCCACTGATCATTTAAAATTAATCTCTAGGCTTTCTTACTTTGTGTCTCTCAATACTCAAGAAAAAACAATTATTGCTCCAGCACTTCTAAATCTGGAAAGCAATTCATCAATATTTGCTAAGACTCTTTAACATTACAAATTTATCCAGCTTTAAACTCATAAGAGAGAATAATCTAAATTGACACATGACTTGAGTTTTATATTCAGTAGAAAATATAAACACTGATTATTTATTAAATATAGAGGGTCATAATTAAATTACTTACAGGAGAAAGGGAAGCTCACTTAGTTTTCCTTATGGTATCCCTTAAACAGATTTTCCAAAGGGACAAACCTCCTCCAATAAATAAGGTGATAAAACTAAGAGACTTGCTTGCATTCATTGATAATTTCAGTGCTTTTGAGCAACACCATTTTTATCTCATTTATATAAAAATCTGACATCTTTATTCATATTCATTATTTGCTTCTTGAGTCCAATAGAAGGTATAGACTGGCATAATTTTAAAAGGGAAAATAACGATTTTCTAAATAAATTTTGTTTACCACCATACTATTCCATTCTGTAAACAGATATTACTTTTATTCAATTTTCCCAAAACCATATTTAGTAAAACAAAAAATATATATATACTATTTTACAGGATTCAGTATTAAATTAAAAAATTTAAAAAACTGTATAGATTTATTTTATACAAAATCAAAGAGCAAAATGAATTTTAAAGGTTCATTTGGAATATATATTTTATTTCCTTTCTTTGTCCTGATTTAAAATATATCATTCTCTATCTAAAGTGGGGTCTCATAGGCAACACATGTTCATTGCTTCATTTTCTCTTATACAATCCTGAAGTATTTCCCATTTTGCCTTAATATAATATTTTGGATCATTTTCATTTCATTGTCTACATGAATGCTATTCAGTCTTATGCAGCTCTATTTCATTTCTGTGAAAGATACTAAATTTTAAAGTTGTCTTTTGTAAAATTTGTGCTTCTAACACAAAGGAAAAAACATTGAAACTACGAAACCGAAAATTAAATGGCAATTTATGGTCAGGTAAGAAAGAAATAGGCTAGACATACAGGATCATTGCTGTAGAGGTCACATACCGCATGAGCACTGTGTACACAGATTACCCTGTCTTTACAGGCACCTCAAGCTTACAAGTCTTATCCTCAGAAGTGGGAGTATATTTCAAATTTTCTAGAGTCTCTAATGGCAGGCATCTCATCATTGTGAGCAACATGAGCTAAAGTACTAGATTTTTCTTTGCGAATTGGAATCTCATTATTAGCCCATTCTTATAGGATCTATCAAAAATCTGATATCAACAGTGAGCCAGACTCATGGTTTCACTTAGCCACTAAATCAAATGTAGCTAATGGGCTATAATCACAGATAGGCTTTTGTGCCCTCTGCTGGATGTTCAAAGAAAAGGCTACACCCTTCAACAAAAAGAAAAGCTCATTTTAAAAATGAATGCCCTTTAACATGGAAAGAGAAAAAAAACTAGTCTTATCAAAATTAAAATCTGAGGCACAGTTAAATATAATTTTAACAATTTATTGATGAACTAAGATGCAGGCAAGTATTTACAGATATTATATTACAGAAAAGGAACACAGGTTTATCTTTATAAATTTTATTTTTAAATGTCATGATTACCATATAATAAATTAGTTTTATTATTGTATTGTTTGCAGTAGTTTTCAATGTACCACAAGAGCACCTGATAAAACTTCCAAGTCTCTGTCTGGAGGTTGCAGAAAAGTGGTAGAAACCTTAGTATCATTTAAAATAATACTAAGTGTGTTGAAGAAATATATCCAGACCTTGTTTAATAATTAACATACAACAGACATTCACTAAGTATTTCTTAGACAAGAAATGAAAATGTAACCTATGACATTTGATAAGAGATCTTTGTCAGAAAAGTTTCTATGAAAATAATCTCTTTCTCTATCAGTCCTACCCACCTGCCTAAACCTTATCCTCACACTTCCTCTCCTGTCACCATAAATAAACCAAGCAAACACATAGCAAGCAGGTAGACTTGCACTGACATATAAATGCAACACACTTAAAAATAAATTCCAATTGCTTCAACCGGGACTTTGACTAACTTCTTCCAACTCCAGCTGCTGAATCACTAGTCCAGTTCCCAGATGTGCTCGTACTTTTCTAGGTGTTAATTATAACCACTGCTTATTTTGTAACTGGAATGGATTTTAACTTACATAACTTATAGGATATGAACAAAAATTTAGAAACATGAATAAAAAATAAAATCACCTGTAATTCTCCCACTTAAAGACATTTACGTTTAACTTTTTTTTTTCCTTCTAGTATGATTACCTTTGTTTGCTTGCAGTTGCAAAGTATAACCTTGCTGAACATTTGTTTAACTTTATATCTGTTTATTAAATAACACATGCATTTAGTTTTTAAAGTCAAATAGTCCTATAGGCCTATGATAAAAATCAGCACTATTCTGCTCTACCTAATCCCACATAGCATTGTCTCTGAGCTTTACTTCTTGAGGCAATCATGTTCAATTCTTGAGTCTTTTGCCTCAGGTATTGTGATCTAATTTTCAAATGATGCACTTAGCCATTATTTCTTGATTTTTCTTTTAATTTTAGATGTTATTCATTGACTTCCCACAATCTGAGATTGGGATTTAGTTTTCTTATTATATCCTGTCACCTTCCTTCATACATCCTCCCCCTCCTCCTAGCTTGTCAAATGAATAACCTCCATTTTAAAATTCAATATGAATTATTTTTATCATTCATAGCTTAACCTTTTTTGAAAAATTTATTCAGTTTTTCATTTGTCTATTTCTGGTTCTAGCTCTGGATATGTCTGAATCTCTTCTTGGGTCATTGTTAAATTATGGTAATTTTTATTGACTCCATTCTAAAGGAGAGGGCAGATTAAAATGAAAATATTGAGACAGAGAAAGCTGTGATATGTGTTAGAGTATAATCTTAAATTTGATTGAGACCACTCTGCTCGTTAATTAGTGTCTATATAAGTAGTAATGGAGAAACATTAGCTTAGTTTTATAGCGCAAAAGTACAATATAGCAGTAATATACTGAACCTACTAATTTATTACTGAAACATCTTCATGACCAAAATTATTTCCCACATTCATTCTTTTGTCTATTTGTCCTTTTTCAGACTATATTCATTGTTTCTTAGGAATTCCTCCCAATGAAAAAAAAATTGTTCCTAAATTTGATGTTTTGGACTTAAAAATGTTTCTACTATTTTCAATTGATGATCCAAATCTAAAACTGGCTCGATTTCAGAATTTCTTCATATGGAGGTGGAGAGCCTAAAGTGCCGAAACATGGAACAGGATATAGTTCAAGGTTTTGAGTTTGATGGTGAATTCCAACAGTTGGATTCACAGCGGCTTCTGTCTCTGGAAAGAGAAAATGGGGATTCGTAACCTTTCACTCAGCATAAAAAGATGTATATAAAGTACCTAGTAAAATATGATGTTTCTTGAATCACTGGAGCAACAAAAAAATATTGTACACTTGGGAAAAAATTTACAATCACCTTAATCACTTTAGCAAAAAAACAAATTGCTCCCAAGAAATGATTACAACAGTCCCCCCTTATTCATAGCGTTTGCTTTCTGCAGTTTCAGTTACCCAAAGTCGACCAAGTCAAGAATTATTAAGTGGCAAGCTACAAAAATAAATAATTCTTAAGTTTTAAATTGCATGCTGTTCGGTGTGATGAAACCTCATACCGCCCCCTTCCGTCCTGCCCTGGAAATAAATCGCTCCTTTGTCCAGCATATTCATTCCGTGTGTTCTACCTGCTCATTAGTCACTTAGTAGCCATCTCAGTTTTCAGATTGACTCTTGAGGTCTGTAATGCTTGTGTTCCAGTAAACTTTGCTTGATTTAATAATGGCCCCAAAGCCATTCACATAACTTTTATTACAGTATATTGTTATAATTGTTCTCTTTTATGAATGTTGTTAATCTCTTACTGTCTAATTTGTGAATTAAACTATTGTAAATACATATGCATAGGAAAAAAAATTGTATATATAGCATTTGGTACTATCTGTGACATCAGACATCAACTGGGAGCCTTAAAATATATTCCTTGTGGATAAAGGGAGACTACTGTGTATAATAATTGATTAACTCATCAAGAAGCATTTGCTATTTAGCAGCTTAAACTAGAAGGAATATCCTATAAGCATTAATGACATATTAGCTAATGCTCCCATCATGGGAAATGCAAATCTCACTAGAGACATTACAATAGTACATCTGAACATTATTTTATATTTATGCTCTGAAAACTGAAACTAATGTATTTATTACTTTAAATAATTCTCCATTGTGAATAGTAAAAATGTAAAGTGGTGAAAGTTTGAATAAAAGTATTTACATGAGATAAAAAAAGACAATCTTGAATTTAAATTTTTGAAATCAAAGCCCTTGATTTTTAGATTATGCACACTGAAAGCCATGAAATATCAAAAATAAGCATTTTATGCCTCAAACAGATTACCTTGAAAGACCATGCACTTATTCCAATAGCTTTATTGAAAATTTTTCATTAGCATTTCCTTAAAAGATTGTTTCTGAGTCACAGGAAATCAATGGTAATATTTTATAACCATTTCTCTTCTTTTTTTTTTTTTTTTCATTTTTTTCCCTTGGGCCTTTACCTGTCTGGGAATGATTTGATTCCTTCTTCCCAAAACAATAGTAATAACCATAAATTCACCTTTCAGGAAGAAACTAGGCCCTTAAACCAAATAGTTAAATCCTTTGACTGGTTTTGTATATTAAATTTAATTGTAACACAGCCATACTCATTCATTTATTTACACATTGTCTCTGGCTGTGTTTTACATTACAGAGCAGGAATAAATAGTCCCACAGTAACTTTATAGCCTGCAATGCCAAACATATTTCCTACCTGGCTCTTAATAGAAAAAGTTTGCTGTCCTCTTCCTTAAAGGAGTAAGATTTAATACCATCAAAGAGATCCAAAGGCCATGCTACAATATCAAAACAATCCAGAGTAGTTATATATTAGGCAATAGCTGTATTACTGGAATCCATATGTGAATTACTAAAAATTATTAGTTTGCAGTGAATAATGTTTATTTAAAATTATGGAGATTTACATATTTATATTTGTCTTATTTTATGTCTCACTGGTTTGCAGAGCAAAGCATAATAATTCAAATATTAATATAATATGTAAAGAGTAGTGCTACATTTAAAATACGTCTCACCTGATTCAGTACTTTTTTAAAGAGCTGTTTATTGAATTGAATAATCCTCCTCTAGGCTGTAATATAATCTTTCAGTATATATTTTCATTTGTTCAATAAAAGGATAATGGTAGTATCTACATCTATAAAAACACGGCTAAATGAATGTAAGTTTCACAGAACAAAGCCCAGCACACAGTTATTACCCATTAATGGTTAATTATCATCAGTGATATTATAAACATTAGTATTATAACTATATATCAAGAACTGTTCTATGCAAGAAATATAAATATTTTCTTTATTTAAATCATTTCCCAATCTACCCTATTTTAATGGTTAAATAATATTTTAATCATTATCATTATTGATATTATAACAGAAATTATTAAGAAATTTTGTAGAGTTAGAGTCTTTTGCAGTTAGAAAGTTTAGGACGATGTAAGCAAAGTCTGGGGGACTTGATAAAATAAGAGTTAACATTGGTAAAGTGTACTCGCCTCAGTGCTTCCTTCCATTGTGGATACCTGTACTGAGCCCCACCCATTTTCCACGTGAATTGCTCCTCATGTATTCAAAACAGACTCAGTGGTGACTTAGCTACAGTTCTGCTTGGAGTCTTAGGCCAGATTGATTGACACGATTATTAGCTCAAATATATTTCCACCTTTGTCATTATTAATATTGTGCCCCAGGCAACAGTACATTGACAATTGCTCTCCGTGGTAAAAAATTTTGTTGACTCTTTACCACATATTTGGCCACTGCTCTTAAATTTGTTACAGAAACCACAAGGCATTCATTTCATAAACATAACTAAGCCAGTGTGCTCAGAGAGCTTTTGTAAAATCAAACATGTTTTTGATTTTTTATATCATGTTTACACATATAATATCATGTAATTGGGAGGGTAGCAAGCATTATTTTTACCTTTTGTCAAATTAAGAACCTGAGAGAAATCAATTAAAAATGACCACAAAAATTCTATGGTTTTGACACAATGGTTGGTGAAGGTATTAGAGTTTGTGGTTTAATGTGTAAAACTGATAAACTCACTGCTGAGTTTTTATAGCCAGAATGTGGCTTATTTCAACATGTTTTTCTAGCTTCTTTTGGTCTTTCCCTTTCTATATCTCATCCTTTTATATGGAATAGTTAAGAATGCCTGATTTTGAGTAACAGTTCTACCACCTACTATGTTGCTTAATCTCTAAGTGCCTTTGTTCTATCATCTTTAGAGTATTCAGAATGATAATGGACCCCACCTAGAGGTGTAGGAAAAAATAGATTAGAGATGTCAAGCATTAACACAGAGCATGACACACGGTAAATGCTCAATAAATATGAGTCATTACAATTATCATGCTCTTTCATGAAAGAGTGTGAATAAAATAATCTCTTTCTTCACTTAAATGAGTCACAGACTATTTACATGTAGAACACAGGTGTAGGGAAATGACATTTCAAAACAGATCCTAATATAGGACAAAATCCTGGGAGAGCTCGAGGGAGAAGGGAACAGAGAATGTAAAGGCCTGCTCTTGTCTGTCTCTCTCCAACCCTCCTTCCCCTCCTCAACTTGGAGCACTGGCATTTTATTACTGCCAGAAGACTAGTATTTCTATTTTCCATGAAATAAGAACGAGAAAAGATTACCTCTGAAATTGCAAAAGAAATGAGGTCAGGGAGATTGGGTAGTTAAAAGGCAGCATGATCAGTGAGATCAGCCCTGAAGAGAAGCTAAGCCAGAATGAGTGTTCTCAGGAGGGGTGTCTCAGCATCCCTCTCACCTCAAGGTCTTCTCAGGAAAGGCAAAGGACCTGCTTGCTGCCTTGTCAAGGCCGAGGGGACCCAGATCTGATCCATATGAAATAGAAAGGAAGGATTCAATGTAAAAAGAATTCAGTGTAGATTTTATAGCAATTCATTATTTTGTTGTCGTTGTTGTTAAAAAATATGGAGAAATAATGTCTGGGATTCCTCTTTTATGCACTCAAATTTTCTCTTTTCTAATGAATAGTAGATTGTTTTCCTGCCTCAAGCCTTTTGATCTTCTCTCACTTCTTAAACCCCAAGTGTATTTCTCTTTATTATCTTTAAACATCTTACCTCCTTGTAAATAAATGTCTCACAACCTTATTTTCAATGGAAACTTATAACATCCATATTTACAGTGAATTATAAAGATACTTGTTTATAATAAACTTTAAAACTTTTAATGATTCCTTTGTCTTATTTTTTTTTAAATACAAAATTAAAAAAATAAAACAATCTAAAAAATTTTTGTTTCCTTCTTTTTAAAATCACATTTATTTTCTACCTATACACCCTGTGACATAGTCCTTGGTCGTATAAAGTATAAAGCATTGATCACAGATGATAGAGATTTGGGATACAAATGGTGTGTGAGAATTTTAATGATTTTCTCCTCTTCTTTTCCCATCTTTACTAAAAACATGCAAAAATTCCTGTAAAAAATCACTTTCTGTGCCCAGGTTTGTTCTCACTTTCCATTCATATACATCTGAAGAAAAAAAACTGGTTGCTAATATGTTGAGTTTTCTCTTGCATTATCAGAAAGGATGGATTCCAAATGTATTGTTAGCACAGGTGAGATAACAAGATTAAAAAAAACACTGAAACACATTATTTTTACTCCTTACACAAGTGTTAAAACAAACAAACAAACAAACAAAGCATTCCTAAATTATACTAGAATTGTTAGTACTCAGTGGTTAAGAGAGATGAGCAAAGTCCTAGAGACACTTCATAGATGATCCCATTCAACAACACATGAGGGCAGTGAATGGGTCCTCTCTGAGGTTATAGCAGAGATGATAAAGATGTGTCAGGGATGGAGGCAGGACATATGGAAGAAGGAAGTATCTAGGAGACCCTGAAGCTGGGTTCACGAAGAGGACATGGGCCTGTGCAGAACAACATAACATGATTTTAGGGCTTGTATAAAATAAGTTTTAACTAGCAATTCTTAAGAGGACTCCAACTTCAAACCATAGGCTCCTTCTCCTCTTGCTTTTCATCCTTTTTCTTCTCCTCCACCTTCTGGACTTTCTTACAGTCTTTCTATCTTCTCCTTTTTCTCTAACAACACCTCCTTTTCTTTCTTACCCTCCTTGGGGCATCAGAGGGATTAAGTCTCCATTTTTTGTGCTTCATCATAACATGTTATGGACATGAAAACATAGATCTATGAAAGGGGAAGAAAACTGAGAAATCTGAGCACCAGATCAGCAGAGAACTGTGAAAATGCACAATTATTGTCCCAGGAGATGCTACTGGGGGCAGAGTGTTTGGCTGAGATGTCCAAGGACCTTTCCCAGACAGAAATCTCATCAGACATTCAGATGGCCTGGGCTGGCAAGGACTTTCTTAAATAACTTCGATGAGGTTCCCAGGCCAAGTGTTTTCCTTTCTCTTTTTAATATTTCCAGTTAAGATATTTGGCTACTTAAGCAATGTAATATTATCAGAAATTTTTAGTGAAAGATTTTTTCCATTTTCTATATTTTAACATCAGTGAAGTTCAGTCCACTCCAGCCTCCGATAGTCAAAATCAAAATTTTCCTCATAGCTCTTCTCCATTTAGACAACTTCCGTGAGGTCCTGTAAGTCAAATCTCTGACCCACAGGCCAGAAGAACAGATCTATTTCAACTAATAGATTCAGCAAATAGTGGTAATAATATAAAATAAGTTCTGAGGAAATAAAATAAAGGTCTAGGAGGAATCCAAGGTTAATATAGCAAATCAAGTTTTTCCTTTAAAATGTTGTAAATGGCCCTATTTCCTACATTCTGTATTCAGGAGGGAACAGCCTATTGCCCCCTTTGTGCTTAAGGGGTGGCAGGGAGTCCGGAAACACTATTTTATATTTTAGTATGTTACCAGTAGCTTCAAGTAAGTTCTCTTTTTTCTTTCCCCTTTCTGAGCAATGACAGTGAAGAAGACTCAGAAGTGCAACCCCATAACCTTTAGAGTGGGCGTAGGAAGCTGACAGCAATTAGGTTTTCCAAGCTATGAGAACATACTTGGTGGGGACCGTGGAGGTAGGTGCTGTGGTTAGCCCTTTCCTTTCTCTTTAGCCATGAAAAGATCCTGTAGTGGTTCCCTAACTTCCCTTTTGGAGAACAGCTCCTTTTACAGAAATATTAGGTAGAAAGAATATTTGTCTAGAGAAGTGAAGCACAATGAGGATCCAGCGGGGAAAGGAAATCCAGTGTGGGGGTGGCTTTCAGACTGCCTTAAAATACTGACTCTCTGTAATTTACTTCCAGAAATTACTAAGAAGTTAAGAAGATTTGACTAGAGATCACAGAAAATCTCACTTCCTAAATTACTCTTTTGTATTTTGTTTTAGCAAGGAGACAGAAAAATGCCAAGAAGCCCAATTCTGAGAGACACAGTCACATCAAAGATTATGTGAAAAGATGTTACTGCTTGTGCAGTCATTCTGAGCATTTCTAGACAGGATGGGAGGTGGGCAGTGGATAGAATAACCTAAAACACAACCAGTGTAGGAAAAAAAAAAAAAAAGAAAAGAAAAGAAAGAAAGAAGGGGCAACTGAATCTGTAGTATCTAAGATGGAAATCAATAAAAAGTGAACTTTGTAATACAACTTAAGCTTGGGGAGAGTATTCCTTGCTCAAAATAAGATCCAGAGCTATACCAATGGGATTAAAGAGGGACTAACAGAATAAAGGAGGGAATAAGGATTCTGAAGCATTAAGGAATCACAATATGGAAATGTCTGGAATTCAGAATACAAGGCTTTACTTAGTGTTGAAGCATGAAGAGGCTAAGCCATGAATGCCCTGCCCAAATTTTCTTTGCTTCTCTAGTCTCAATTCTGGGTAATTCACAGTTTCTTAGTTGACTTGCAGCAAAAGTTTATGAGGCATATTTATCCAGTAGAGTGAGAAAATATATAATATCCTTTAAGAGAAGTAATAGCCGTTTTGGAAATTGATATTTAGGAATTAGAGATAAGGTCTGAGAAGCCCTTGACCTAATGCCTAGCGCTTGGTAGATGTGAAGTGTATTATGATATATTATTTAAAAAAAAAAAAAAAACAATTTCTGTTTATAATGACTTCAGGGTAATATAGAAAATGTGACTTTAATGCCCTGCACTCAGTGCTATTACATGCAGATTATTGAAGTATCATATCAACCTTGACCTCTTTCTTCTCTCATACTCATACCTGTTCAGGCAAGCTCAGGCAAATTCAAAAGCATGTAGGTAAGCCACCAAACAAAAAAGTATAAAAGCATTAGATAAATGGGGATGTAACTGTGGCATGTAAGTTATCTTCAAATTATAACAGTATAACTGGATAACTTACTTAAATTTAAAAACATTTTATTTTTTTAAGATTCTAAGAAGGCTAGAAAAGTCTTCCTTAGAGTGAGAGAAGGGCTAAAAGGACCAGGTGGATTCTCCTCTTTAGAAACTCAAATCAAGTTGAAGGGAACATAATTCCATTTGTTTCTTAAATACCTCTAGTTAAATGAAGAAAAATAGAACAAAGTGATCATGTTGACCCTTTTGACTAATGTATTTTGTTAGAAGATCAGTGACCCTATTTCCCTCTCTGCTCAGTGAAAAATATATTTTTATTTTAGGAGAAAGAATTCTTTTCATTGGAGGTTTTAATTATCTTTCCCAAAATAACCATTTCTCAAATTGACAATGTGTTTCCCTTGTTAAATAATGGTTTTAAAAAAGTCAATAGCGAACATAATCACTAAATCTTAGAGTAATGAGTTTTGATATTATGACATTTTAGATTATTTTTATCCCACTTTTTATTTAGCTGTTAGTTTTTCCAGGACATGCCCCGTTCCATCTATTGAAAATCTTATCTGGTCCAAATTTCTGAAGGGCAACTGTTAATCTCTACCAAATATTCTTGAGGCAACTGTGGTATTGAATGCAGTACTTTAGAAGGAAAGTCTCATAACAGATTGAGTGGATGAGACATGCTTGACAGTTACAAATAACTCTAAGACCTAAATTTTCCCCATTCTTTACCTCCTTATGCAGACTGGAAAATAATAGAAAAGATATGGTTTAGAGGGTAACAGGTGGTAGCAGGCAGGACCAGGATGTTGCCAATGTGTCTACGGAAAAAAAAAATATGAGTGTTATACTCTGCCCAATTCTAAGTTTTTCAGACTTGGCATTGGCAGTGGACAATCTGGAAAGTGTGGTTCAACGTTACTGTAGATAAATGAGGCATAGAGAGTTTAATGAATGAGACTAACACAGGATAGGATAGACTGATATCAAAATGTCAGAGATACTTTTCTGTATTTTAAACCCTACCACTTACTTGAACAATCCTGTATATCTCTTCTCTTTTTTGAGCAAAATATTTAGGTTCTCTCCCCATACTCAACTGTAAGTCATTTTCCCAAGAATTCTTTTGAATTCTCCTTTATTCTAAAGTTTTCTCACTTAGACTCTCTCCAAAGTGTGCCTTTGAATCGTCAATAAATGGTTTCTTGTTGTAAGCTCAGGAATATGCTTTTCAGAGGTCAGTTTTTCAATTCACCACAAACCATAGGTTTCAAAGAGGAAGTCCAGAGTATGCAGATAGCTTACCATAAACAGGGTCTAAGTCTCCAACAGCAAAAACAGCCACGGTATGTCTTGGGCAACCAATCTGGGATCTCCTCAGACACCACTGGAAGCAGAAGAGCACTGTTCCGCAGAGCAGAGCTACCAGGAAAATCAGCAGCAAGAACCTGATGGCAGAAGAAGCAGGGGAGGAGTGAGGTGGAGGAGCATAAAGGGGAGGAAGTTAAGAGTGCCTATTAATCCCAGGAAAGGGGGCAAGAACTCAGCAAGACTGACTGCAAGCAATCTGGGAGGCTGAATGCTTTAAGCAATCCCTCATCACCACTCATAAGTTTTTACTGAACCTGGAATATTTGTGGAGCTCAGTGGTTTGATATTTGACAGGTGATCATAATTGTTTCCTCTGAAAATTGGAGGGTTGTTCTAAGGAGCGGTTTCTTGGTTCTTTAAATCATTATCTGTTATCGTTTTCATTCATCCATCAATCCATCCATTCAACTAGTATTTAAGCAACTGGACAGATTGTAGATGTTGGGGTTGGGGATTCAAAAGTTAACAAGATAAGTTAAGACATGGTCTCCGTCTTTTAGGAGCTATCTACTTGAGAAAATTGGTAATGTTTTGTTTGGAAAAGATAGAAGTCAACGTTTAGGAGGTTATAGTAACTCAAAATTTTTAAAAGTCTAGCTAGTAAAAGAGGTAGCGGTCTTATTTTGAAGTGGTTTTTAAGGCCAGAACTAAATTTAATAGAGGAGAGGTTTCAGGAGATATCAAGAAAAAACAACAATTATTTTACCTTTACAGATTTTCAACTTGGGAATAAGCTATTATTTTTAAAAAATAGTAAGCTCTCTGCTATAGAGAATGTTTAAGTAAACACTGGACAGCAACCTGAAAGTAATATTTCTACATATATTGATTCACATAACTCCTAAAATTTTCTTAAGCTGTATGATTTCATGTGCCATCTCAAGTATTTAGGAAAAGAAATACATTTTTATAACCAAAAGTTTCATAAAACAAAGTGAGGATGTCCTTACCAGATATACCAGTCATCTGGGTGTTGATCTTTATAGTTTATGCACCTGCGAGAAAGAACAGTTAATATAGGACCTCTAGATGTCCAAAGCCTATTCTTTTGAACCATAATATTCTTTCCGACCACACCTATTTTCCCCCAAATCACCTGCTCATTGCAACCACCCCAACACAAGTAAATGTTTGCCATATGCCCATTTCATTCAAGACACTGAGAATACATTCAAATGTGAAACTGCTAGATACTTAAACAGAAAATTGGACAGTAGTAGTTACAACTAGAGTTATAACTAGAGGTACAAATACTGTTGTGCATGAGGAAGGTAGTGACTAAATTTTCAGGTATAATATGTCATAGGTATTAGGTATTAGGTAGATAACCATTTCACCATTTTGTTTATTCAGAGGCCTAAATTTCTTTAAAATGCAAACTCTCCAAGCCTGGTTTACAGTCTCTATCAACTTTTAATCTCTTTGTAGTGAATAGCAGACTTGCCACCCTGGTTGGGGGAAGAAATTAGTATTAAAAGAAAATGAATAAGTGTGCCCACATCTACCATCTACTCAGTAATGAGAAGTTGATCTCTTCAGTCAGGATGGTCAAATCACTGTGTGTCTAGGAACAACTCAATCATTCTTGAGATAAGTTTAAAAAGATACACAAAAACAAAGTTCACAGTGTGATTTTCAGAAGGTTTTACCCCCTAGGTGTAGACACTTATGTGCTATTCATTCCAGAGTCCCTCACTCTGCCAGACATGGTGCATCATTGAATGTATGTTTGCTGATGGACTTTTTTTGTATCTCAGTACATGGGCCACTGTTAAAGTGTTCTGGTATTAAGCAGTGGAAACCTGTTCATCACAACCTGATAAGTTTCTGAGATGGAGCTATATTTAATAACATCTTCTTCAGCCATTGTTAAAATAACAGTACATTTCAGCTTGAAAGCATTCATAAATATCAGTTAATTTATTATTCCCAGTATCTCTGTAGAGGGAGTGTGTCCTGTTTATCACCATATGTGAAGTGTCAACTTAAAATTTTACTCCAAATATTTATACAAAGTCAACCACCAGACAATAAGTGTTTTGATTTTGTGTGTGTAATGTGTGTATGTGTGTGCACCTATAGGGTTTAGCCAAATGCACAGGTACAGATGGCTGAGGAAAAAAATGACAACTGAAGTATGACTTTATAAAGCATTTTATGGCAAATGAACATCGACAAAGAATTTTTAAAAGAATATTATCTACTCATCAAAAAGGATGTAGATTTATGTTTATAATTAAAAGCCTTGTTAAGTTAAATAATATAGAGAGCTTATTTCTAATTTGTGTATATTTTCTTTTACACAAATACAATGATTACACTAAATAAGTACCATATGGTTATAATACATCAAATTAATTGACAATGTTTGCTTCTCTTGAAGATAGTGTCATGAAGCACTTTATTTTTTCAATATCTCTGTATTATTTAAATTTTTATAATGTATATACATCACTTTTGTAGTCATAAAATTGTAAATATTATGTTAAACATATAAAAATCTTAAAAATGTAGTGTCCAGTTTACATACAGATGTAGGACAATTTTCTTGGTGATTTAGCTTAGTAAGAGTAGAAGGTTTTTATTTTTGAATCTTGGAATCTTAGCTCATGACCAGGAGTGTGGATCGCTTCATTTCCCTCTGTACATAAATCTCTGCTTCCCTTCTTTACATTTAAAAATAGACCACCTACTTCCTATAATGTCAACTCTAAATATAACTACATTTTACCAAATTTTAATTTTGTGCCACTCAATATTTTTTTCCAGTCCTGAATAATTACACAACTGACTGATTTCACTTTTCTTTCAGGTCCTGGCACCAACTGGTGGATTTCTGATATGCAGCAAAATGGTCAGGAAGCAGTTAGTCCGAGAAATCCAAAGTGATCATGTAATTTAGGAATTGGAGGCACTTTGGCATCATTTATTTACTCCTGAAGATTTTACCTACTCTAAAACTGAGGCCCAGAGTGGGAAAGTAAGTGGGGAATGGCACAAAGAACTTATACTAGAACATGGGTCTTCTGACCCCATGTGCTTCCCCCCATCATTATTTCCATGTCCTTCTCAAGTTCAATTTTTAAATAGAAATTCTTAAAAAAAAAACTGTATCTGAACTGTAACAATATTCTAATTACACAAAATTTAGATGCGAGATCTTTAGTGCAGAATAAGTAAATTTTTTAAGATGAAATTATTACTCAGAGATTTCATATGTTGGTCAAATTGGGATAGTGATGTCAAAAAAAAAACAGCCAAGAGAAGTGGGATTGACTGTGTGCTTAAGGAAGACATTTCCAATAATTAGAGTTCTCCAGAAGCCACTGTTGAAGGAAATATTTTTGTCCCTACTGAAATGACTAGTGCATTACATTACTTGGATGTTGTGAAGGTAATTTCAGCTCTATGAGGATGGTTAGATCAGTTAATCTTTATTATTCTTTTTCAGTTCTGAGACTCTATAGACTTAAGATTAACCACAAATTAATTACTTTGACAAATTTAAGAAGAAAACTGCTGAGCTGTTCGTTCCTTGGCTTCTCTACTAGACTCAACCAGAATTTTCTGTGCCAGGCACTTTTCTAAATCAGTTGTATAGCTTCATGTAAGTTATCTCACTTTCAAAATTACGGTACTGGAAGGTACGTTCACACCATGATAACCTCATTTTACAATTGAGAAAATTTAGTCATAGAGAGATTAAGTAACTTGCCCAAGAAAACATAGCTAGAAGTGGCAGAGGCGAGCTTTAAATCCAAATGGGTTGGCTTTGGAGCCCGTGTCTCCTACCACCACGAAGCACTGAAACTGGGAACAGTAGAAGGTAGCTCCAGCCTCATATTATGGTGTGGAGTACTGCCTAAATGCATTCAGTAGTCTGGGTTCCAAATGTTTTAAGGAAATATTAAAAAATACATGACAATAAATCAGAAATGAGAACATAGAGAGTACAGACAAAGAGATGAAGCCAAGAGTGAGATCAGTTTGTAAATTGAATGTAGTTAAATCCCACATATAAAATTAGAACTGAACTCTAGATCTGGCTTAAGCTTTCTAGCAGTTAATAGAATGAGAGAGAGAATTGGTTGTGTAGTGTCCTCTAAAATAACAAAAACAGGCAGCCTTACTCATCAGAAGTACAGCCATTCCTGGCACAGAAACCAAAGAAAAATTCAAACTATGGGGCTTCATAAAGAGGACACTTAATGATAGGAAGAATGTTTTTCATAGTACTCTTAGAATAAATGCAATAACAAATTTTATGAGTCTTTTTTTTTTTTTAATTATCCTTAACATAGGCCAAAGTGCAATTTGGTTATAATAATTTGGGGGAAAGATGGGTGCCAAATCATATTACCCAGAGACTGGTGGTTTAATTACATTAGGGTAAATTATATAGTGTCTAGAGGAATGGATAGGTTGTATATTCTTCAAGTATTTATGTATCAAGTATTAAGATGTATAATTTTATTTAAACATTAGATCTACGTTATGGCTTTGTAGTGAAAAGTTTTGGCTCAGGAGTCAGTTCTAGGTCCACATCCAAGTTCTTCCTTTTACTTGCTTACTTTGAGCAAAATACTTAACCCCTGCAAGCTAGGTAGGATGGCATCCCCTCATTAAGACTCTATTAATACAATCAATTTACATAATCCTGTATATGTACGATTAATTTATCTTTTGTGAATTACCCTATTTACGTACATATATGCACATCAGGGTACTTGGTTATTTCTGGGTAGGGAAAAAAATTAGAAGTATAATTATGGAAGGGGCTCTGTCATGTTTTATTTTATATACAAAAGTACTTACAGTATTTAAATTTTACATAAAACACTACAGCAATACATTTTTCATACTAAAAATGCTGTTATAAAAATAAATTGAGTAGGTTAGATCAGAAAAGATTTGAGATATTGTGTCTATCTTTAATAGTTACTTATTTTATACTGCCTCCCAACAAAATCAGCTACTTTTGGCCTTCCCTGTGTTTATTTTCTGCTAAGTTGTATTTTATTGAAGTGGTTTCTTGTTTTCACTCAAAAACAGTGGTATTCAATAATAACAAATATAACAGTAACTTACATACAAAATGATGTAGCCAGAAATGGTTGTACCTAAGTACTAGTTGAAGTCCTGAGATTCATTTGATACTATCCCTTTTTGGGTCTCAATTTCTTCACCTGAAAAGGAGACCAGTAGTCTCAGTGACTCTAAAGCCAGCTTATAAAGCTTCTCAATAGCATATTTTCCTATCATCTTGATTCGGGTGTTACATTTAAAATTTACAAACCTTTCCAATTATGAATTTCTTTTTTTCTATTATTCTGAGTCAAAAGCAGAAGATGAAGGAGCAAGATGAGGTAGCCATGAGATCCAAAGTTAGGTAAGCACACCAATGATCAAATAGTCTTATTACATCAGTCTTATTAGTGAGAGGTAGAGAAAAAGCAAGTCGAGAATTAATGCAGAACAAACAAACAAACAAACAAACAATGAAGAGCAATGTAAAAGCTGAAAGAATGGCATAAACCTAACAAGCAACTTATAAATGATAAGATGATTCACTAGAAACAGGTGAATGAGTCCAGAGCCAAGAAAATCATCCTATCTACTATGACATCTTAATTTGGAGGCATTTCACAGAGACCCTGATCTTGAGGATAACAGGCAGTGACAATTGAGAATAGCTAGCTGGTAAATGAGAGCTACACCCAGAAGACAGTGCTTGCCAGACATGCCTTTCTGAAACTTGCACTAAGTCACAGTGCATTACAGTTTCATTAATCATGAGCAGCATTATTAATGGCACCTCCTTCTCATCTCCTGAATAGAATTCTGAGAACCATTAAAAACTACAGCATGAAAAAGTTAAAAAATTAAGCCAATTATTCACATAATTTACAGTCCTGTGCTGCATAATGACTTTTAGTAAACGATGGACTGCATATATGACAATGGTCTCATAAGATCATAATGGAGCTGAAAAATTCCTATCGCTTAGTGACCTTGTAGCCTTCATAACATTATAGTACAAGGCATGACTCACATGTTTGTGATGTTGTTGTAAACAAACTGTGCTACCAGTCATGTAGGAGTATAGCACATATAATTATGTACAGTATATAATAGTGATAATGATAAAAAAAGACTATATTATTGGTTTAGGTACTTACTACACTATACATTTTATTGTTACTTTAGAGTCTATTCTTTTTACTTATGAAAAAAAAATTTGTCAACCATGCTGTATTATGCCCGTAGTGGCCTCATACTTCTTGTGTTTCTCTTGATCATATCATTTTTTCTCTTATGTTTGATTTAATCTCATATTGTTTTGTACAGTAAGATGCTATACAGACTTGTAGCTTAGGAGCAATAGGCTGTACCATATAGCCTAAGAGTGTAGGCTATGCCATCTAGGTTTATGGAAGTGCACACTGTGATGTTTCCACAATGAAGAATCTCCTAACAATGCATTTTTCAGAATGTATCCCAGTCGTTAAATAGCACATGACTGTATATCAAAAGCACTTTGAAATTTAAACATAACACAGGTTAGAAATTTTGTTAGTTTGCTGTTATTTGAAAATGAATTATCCAGAAAGCTGCCTCCTATCACTGAAGTGACTTATAAGTACGGATGAGTTAGATGATATTGTGATTCTTTTAAGAATTTAAACTTTGAAACCTCAAGGGTGGAGAATGTATTGAGCAAAAATCTTCAGAAATCAAATAGGCCTCTTATTTATTAACAAAGCTAATCATAATGATATGGGACATTACTTGTAAAATTCTTAATCTTTTAGCAGGAAATGAGACAGGACATCTCTTGCAGAGTTCTTAATCTTTTTAGTAAACCTAGTTAAGTTTTCTTTTTTCCTTTCTTTGGGAAAAAGGCCCTCTCCTTCAAATCCTGATAATTGCCTCCAAACTGGTGACTCAGACACTCTGGCTATTGATAAGGGTCATGGGCCCATTGTTAGCAGAAATAGCGATAGGCCAGAGGGAGGGCATTTTAGGCCAAAGACCTTTTTTACTCTTTAAGAAATATGTCAACTAAGCCTGTTTCCCATTACTATCTTAATAGACAAATCAATAATATAAATAAATAGATATATAATTTAAATAACAAGTTTGTATCTTCTTTTCCTTGTCTAGGGACTGAGGCGGCACTTCTTCAGGAAACCCAAGATCCTGCTCTGACTAAGGCAGAAAGGGAAAGAGCTCCATGAAACCCCGGAAGGCAGGGGCAATGGCCCTTCTCAGCAGGAAGCAGTTACAGAATAGACCTCCCTGTCCCTCAACATTTATACTAATAATATGGCTGTTAGAAAAGAGTTAGGTAGGAAAGTTAGTTATCGGGTTTTGGGTCTGCCTGCAGACACTGAGGTCATCCTATCATAGAAGGGGCACACCCTAGTACACCCACAATTAATCAAGCCAGAGGCATTTGGGGGCTAACAGTAACTTATAGAAAGAAAAAAGTGAGTAGGAAATTGTGTGCTAGTCTCTGCCACTCGCACCTGTGCAATAAAGACCCCAATGATCTTCAATTTACCTGAGCCTCATTATAATCTGACCATCATTATAATATGATGCATATGCCCAGAAGTTCACTAAAATCATTATAACAGACCGAATTCTTGGAACCAACATGCACAGAAAGCAAATGATGAATCACTGAGTCTTCTCAATCTTAGTTGCAATCAGGGAAGGCCACTCTTCTAAGGGAAGTAACTATTCACAGCAAATAGGGTTAAACACCCCAAAAGCTTTGATACCAGGCCTTTGAACCATGCTTCTCTTGCTCAGGCCTGCTTCCACGTCTGGAAGTATACGTTCTCTTTTATAAAGCTTTTCTTTTTTTGTTGTATTTGTGTGTCTTGCTTGATTCTTTGTTCCAGGCATCAAGAACCTGGACAACGCTCCAGGAGAGGACCCCACTCTCTGGTAACAATAATAAAAGTTTATTTTTTCTGCTTTTAGAATAAATGATCTCTTTGCATTTAAAACAATTTACTTTTATTTTTCTTAAATGGTATGATGAAACTCATTTGGGTCTTCTCAAATGACTTGAGCCTTTTTTATTCTTTGAATGTTGAAAATGTTAAATAAAAACATGGAGCCTCTTGCTACTTACATTTCAGTTTCTTCACGTGGTAGGTCCGAGAGCACCAACTGAAACACATATTTAGAACAGTAAAATCCAAGCATCTCATCAATCTAATCCTTTAATAAAAACAGCACAGAGAGACAATGTGGGGTTTATATAATTTTGTTTGTTGTTTGTTTGTCTGTTTGTTTAATTAAAAGCTCTGCAGCAGAGTCTATTGTTGGTGTACAGAATTTTAATTGAAAAAAGAAAAAAGAAAAATCTCTGGGTATATTTTCCAGCGCAGCAGTGACAAGAGATGAATTTTGTGAGCCTGATTCCTATCCTACTCAACACAATAGATAGATGTGAAAACATTTTTAGTTTTTTCTATTGGAAGATTTTCTTTGCTTATCTAAAGAGCTTTTGTGCACCTTGTATTTTTTTTCTTTGTTTTCACATTTTAGCTAGAAAAAGGAGGTTAATTGTACTATTTCTATACAAAGAAATCAAATTCCCTACATGAAAACAGAAGTCCATGTTATTAGCATTCATAGGTGTTAAACATATGCATGAAGCAGTCATTTAAATCTGCTCTAAGGCTAAGGTCGATTTAAGATCACATAACATTCCTGCTGACATTTCTCATTTTATCAAAGAAGAGGGAGAAAGTAATAATCTGATGGCTTTGTTTTAAAAGCCTAAACCTTAAGCAGTTTAAAACAATTATCTTAGTTCTCTGTGTTTAGCCTTACAGGTTACAGTAATTCACATCACAGAAGAAAGAAAGTACTTCTTTCTAGAGATTTTGTTTATTTTTGCCTTGAACTGAGACTCCTGTGTACAATGAGAAAATCTTTAAATGTAATTTATTTAGAGTCCTAAATATTGGTCTACAAGGTTACTGAAGTATTTATTTTCCTGGTCTATAACACAGAAATATAAAGCCAAGTAAGTAGTTACAAAATTTAAAATAATACACATGGGAATTTCGTGTGAAATATGTCTTTGTTCTCCTTAACTCAAACACATCTTTATTGGCACCTTATATTTACTCCACCATGTTTATGTGGGCAAAGAGACTTGTGGAGTTGTAGATGGAGTCATGAATTGGCCATCAGAGAGCGAGGCAATAAACAATTTTTAAACACAGAACATGAATTGCACTCTTTTGTTAGAATACTGCAAATAGATTTGCACACCAAGAGGAAGATGAACATTCAAATTCTGCCCATAAAAAAGTTCATTTGTGATTAGAGAAAATCATTTGTGATTGAATTTAACAGATAAACAAATAAATCCAGCATTTCACTTTCGAGTCACTTCCTGATCTTCTGGTGTGCTGTACCCTAGTAGGTGCACAATATTACATTACCACCACCTCTCTGCCAATGCATTAGCTCTCAGACTTTGGGTTATCAGGAAATGGGGAGTGAAGTCTTAAAATATTTCAGACCTAAGCCTTTCAGATGCATCACATTGAAGTAACACAGATACAGAGATGTAAGTAAGTATTAGTCTGAGTGAGATTCTAGAATAGAAAACCCAAAATAAACTCTAAGATGGTTCTGTTTACATTATTCAGCATTGGAAAAAGGTCAAGTCTCAAGTGTGGTTGCAAGCAACAGTTAACAAACATGTCTTAAATTAATTCTGCCATAGCATTTTGCTATGTCAATAGTATTTTTGATTAAAAAATTACAGCACAGCAAAGTTAGGCAAAGGATAAATGGCATCATATTACTTTCATAACAATAGGACCAAATAAAAGAGAAATAAGACTAACGTCATGGACCATTTTGTTCTCTATATCTTTGACCAGTAGATATAAGTAGTCATAAGATTCTGGTAACACTTTATCAAAGGAATTATTTTAAATGTAGGAGTTAAGCTATCCCAAAAAACAAATCTATAACAAATCAGGTGTTTAGAGTACCTCCGAAAATCTTTTCCCCAAAAGAGATGGTTACCTGGAATAGTGGCAAACACAGGGTTCCTGTTTTGCAGATCACTGAAGTGAAACTAAAAGGTCTGAATCTCGACATACTTAAAGGATAAGCTGCTTGGTTTGCTGTCTGTGTTTATTCCCTCTTAGAACTTGTTAGCTTCCCTATAAATTATGCTTCCTAGCAGAGCACTCATTAATGGTGGTTCTTGTGACTGGTAAAGTGCATGCTGGGGGCAGGAATGTTGGGTGCATGCTCACAAGTACTGAGAGTTCAAGGAATTTCAGGTTAAGGTCAGAACCTTGGTACAGTTTGTTAAGCCCTTAAAAGCAAGAACTATACATGCTGACCTGTAAAACCAGCTGGCTGCTTAAATAACTTATGACATTCAAGTGCAAGTTTTATTTCAGGACTTTTATGGATTTTATATAGAATCTTGTACTTGAAACACTTATTTCATGTTCTTTCCTTTGTTGGTCTCTTTGCTATTCTTTTCCTATACATCATTTTCAGTGTCAGGTCTAATCCAACTTTGGGCATAATACAGCTTTCCCTGTCATATTGATCACACCATACTTTTAAACAGAAGATATTTCAATATTTATTTTAGTGAAACCACCCCAACACAATCGCCAACAAAAAAAGTCTGCAAAAATATCTAGGAAAATTTTGAAAAAGAATAATACAGAGGCACTAAACTACTATGTATTAAGATACTATAAAAGTAGAGAATTTTACAAAAAGTTGGAACTGATGAAAGTAAACAACAAAATAAATGTAATAGAATAGTGTTGAGAATAGATTAAAATAAACAGAGATTTATTTTAGCTGCCATTTTAAACTAGCAAGGAATAGATATTATTTAGGGAATGATGAAGAACAGAATGGTTAGATAGAAAAAATGTAACAATTAATTTTTAAGGTGCTTAACCACATTCATAATTAGATGCATATAACATAATTATAATCACATCAGCAAGTTAAAAAATTGATAATATAAAAGAGAAATAGAAATGGGGAGACAAACCTTCTCATACATGGCTGGGGAGACTGCAACCTCTCTGGAAGGAAATTAGGCAATATCTAGTAACCTAAAAACTGGATGTGTTCTTTTGCCAAAAGTTCTCCTTCCGGAATGCATCTTACAGATATTGCTACAGATGGCACAAATAATCACAAGCAATTATGTTCACCAAAGCATTGTTGGTAAGAAGGAAATATTGGAAACAGCAAATGTCTATCAGAATGAGACTGGTTAAATATAAATGATTTTATCCACTCAACAGACTACTAGGCAGCTGTTTAAAAAGGTGAGGGCAGGTCACAGATGCTGTTACTAAAAGGCCTCCATGAGTTATGGTTAATTAAAATAAATAAATTATAGAATATTGTGTACCTCATGCTACATTTTATGCAATATATAGGAAGGGATAGCTATAGTGTTTTCTCTATATATAAAACTTATACATACATACTCATATATGCATAGAATGTCTCTGCATGAAACTTAACAGTAATTGCCTCTGTAAAATGAAAATGAAAGTCAGAGGAAACAAGAGTAGGAGGGAAATTGACTTTTCACTGTTAGTTTCTTATATATTTGATTTTTTTAAAAAATTCTTTATATGTCATCTACTCATATTATACATACATTTCTAAAAGCCAATTTTGAAGCCAATCATCTAGAATTCAGAACAAGCATATTATAGTTCGACCCCCAGTATAGTTCACCAAATCTAATTAGAATGATAATATATGAATCCATTTATGGTCAGATACATAGATTGCACTAGAAATAAATCAGACATGTTAGTTATCTACACCATTGTTCTGAATTGGCCAGTAAGGTATATGAATTAATTGAGCTGCATCTGGGTGCTTAAGCAGACTGTGTGGTGGCCTCAGCCTGTTTAGTATGCAGCCACTGACACAGCCATGAATTTCAAAGCAGAGGAAGGGCTTAGTGCCAATGCCAATAGGAGATAAGTAAACCAAGCCTACAGTATTATTTGTCCCTAAGATACCCTCCATTTTGAGTGTCTCTGAAGCCTGTAATTAAACAGAATGAAAAATAGGCTTTTCACTGGTGAACTTATTTATTAGGCGGTCAGAAGCGCGATTTCCATCAGTGGAGTCAATGATGTTAAGAATTCCTAGGAAGGGAAAGGGTAAGGTCAGATGACTAGAAAAGAGATGGAATGGAAACAAGGGCAGCATGTTTGGTTTAAAAGCTGGAACTATGACCAAGCAGATACACATATTAAATATTCTTGTGAAAAAAAAATAATCCTATAGCACACGGCTAACTGGGAGTATGGCAGCTGATTGGAAGTGGAGTTTATAGTCACAACAATACTGCAAACACCGTTACTATATTTGGTGCTAAAATAAAAATTTATATTCATCACCACACTTCTCTTTCCAGATTGCTTTTTGTTTATTTACTTCCATGATTTTCTCATTCCAGTCCCGAAAGCTAGCGTAGTTGACTGCCTAAGACAGTAGTTTCCCTGGTGTATTCCCTTCCCAGTATCATGACAGTTTGTTGTCTTGGTAAAAGGAGTCTGTCTATAAATGTCCTTTTATCTGCATATTTTTAAAGCCTTTTCTTTTGAGATAATTTTAGATCCACATGCAGTTTTGAGAAATAATACAGAAATCTCCTATAGTCTTCACTCAGTTTTCTCCAGTGGTAACATCTTGCCTCACTAATGTACAATATTACAACTAAGAATTCAACAGTGATACAATTCACTGTGAACGTGGTTTTTGCAACTTATGTTTTATTGTTTAAAATTTGTGGTTAATCCAATAATTTTGTCCAATGCATGCTTATGTGTGTGAACTATGGTAGTAAATTACTATCACTGGGATGTCAACCTGAAGATGGAAGATGATTATTCATAACAATATGCTCTCTTATGTCGCTAAGAGTCTAGAGACTTTCAATGTTTGAATGTAAGGGTGGAAGAAGGACAACTCTTGGAAAGAATCAAGAAGACATATGTTGAGATGATATATGAGATTACACTTACAAGATGTACTGAGTGCTTGGATATTGGACCCTATAATCCTCATCTTTGTAACAAGAGAATGGTAGATGCGTGTTTAATGGTACAGTGTTGTTAATTAACCCAACTTTCCTCCTATGCCAGGAGGAAATAAATCCTGTAGGAAAGGATGGAGATGAGGGGATATGAAAACTATCCTCTGGATTTAGAGCCTGGCAGAAGTCCAAATTCCCTGAAGCCCTAAAGTCATATTGATATTTGTCCTTAAAGGTCATGGCATACCGCTGTTTAAGAAAACCTAAGGACTAAAATTTAAGGGATTAAGTAAGAATAAATAGAAAGAATGAATAAAAGTGGGCAATGCATCAAGAAATGTCTAAAGAACAAGAAAGGAGACATAAGCCACTCTTTTTTATGGAAATTAAAGTAACAGAGTTAGGTTCTAGAATCAGAAGGCCTGGGCTGAAGTCACCACTTTGCTACTAACTGAAAATGTGGCAGTGAAATATTAATTTCTAAAAACTGTATTTTCTTCAAAACAATGATAACATTGATTTATCTCCTTCACTAACTTTTTTTAAAAAGGTCAACTCGAAAACACAAACATAAAAACAGACAAGCCACAGACATAAGGAATTAATTACTGAAACATATAAAATAAAGAATTCTAAAATCGCTGTAATCATGAATTATGAAATGAGGATTTTAAATAAGCAGCATGTTTGGTTATCTAGATTCATCTATTTGCTTTTCTTCCCAGTGAGAAGAAATATTATTCACCTTGTAAACGATGGTCAATTTTGTCTTTATCTTATTTGACTTAATTGGTAGCATTTGACATGGGTACTCATGTTTCCTTCTTTAAACACTTTCTTACCGGGCTTCCAGAATGATATATTTCCTAGTTTCCTTTTCACTTGATTGACTGGTTTCTCCACACTTTCCTTATCTTCTGAGACTTGACATGTTAGGGGTGTAAGGCTGAGCCTCAGACCTCTTATTTTTTCTGTATACATTTACAGTTTAGAAAATCTCAGTCTCATAGATATCATCCATAAATTGACACCACCCAAATGCATATCTCCAGTTTGATCTCTTTCCTGAACTTGTATAACCAACTGCCAACTCCATATCACCCATGCTGTATCTACTAGACTTTTGCAAAAAACTTGCTCCAAACCTAGCTTCTGAATTTCCATCCCCTACTACTGTTTATTACACAGATTGTAATATAGCAGTAAATTACTAGTATTTCTTTTGTTTTCTCAGTCCAAAAAGACTTGTAAACATTTTTGAGTTCTTTTTATGCACAATCTGCAATAAATCAACAATCTAGTAGTCTCTACTTTATGATATATACAACCACCACTTTTATTACCTCACCAGTGTTAGGAACAAACTTCTCTACCCTAAAGGTTCTTCTAGCTGGTCTAATCAAATAGACATGGATTAAAAAACAAAACAAAACAAAACAAAACAAAAACCAAACCACACACACAAATTTAACACATGTGTAATGTGTAATAATGTGTGTCTATGTGTATTGCATGTAATATGTATGTGTATGTGTATGTGTATAGGTATATTGATATGTGTGTATGGGAATTCCACATATGAGAGTCAGAGGCCGCATACATAAGAGATTCAGAGATAGAAAGCAGGGTTGGGTCCATAAACAAGCTGAGCTAGGGATGAGCTAATGCACTTGGGGGCTTCAAAAAGTCATTGCAAGATAAAAGAACACCTTTAGCAAACAGAAGTTTCTCTGCCCTGTAATGGGTCACGTAAGTAGTTTCTCTAATAATAGTGTTTATGGGCAAAGGATCTCTAATTAAGGTCTTCAGTAGTTAAGGGAGGGGCAGAATTCTCTTGAGCCTGCAATATAAGTTGCCTTTAGCGAAAGGAATCTGCATACCACTGAGGCACTGTGGGGTGGTTTGTTTTTGAACTTAACAACAGCAAACTTCTCACCTGAATTACTTCAAGTCTCCATCATCTGTCACTGAATTATTTCAATAACTTCTCAGCAGACCTTCTGTTTTACACTTGTCTGCCACAATCTATCCTTAACACAGTAACTACAGCAATACTCCTCTATGTTAGACCCTGTTACTCTCTGCACAAAACTTGAGTGGTTTCTTATTTCTCTCAAAGTGAAAAAGGAAGTCGCAAAGGATTACAAAACTCACAAAGCCTCCAGGTCTTCCTTTTTGGATCATATCTACTGGTATCCTCTTGGACTCACTTTGTTCCAGGAACACTTGCCTCTAGAATTCTCAAGCATTCTCCTACCGCAGGCCTTTGTGTTTGCTCTCCCTCTGTCATGGTCACTCCCTTACCTTGAAAGTTCTTGCTCAAATGCCACATTTCAATGAGACTTCTTCTGACGATACCATGTTGGATGTTACAACAACCTCCTCCCCAGGCAACATTCCCTATCCTCTTTCTGTAATATGTTTTCTAAAGAATTTTGGAAATGCTTTTTGGCCATGTTATATTTATGACCTTGATTTATTGTTTCTCTCTCCTCTGGAATGAAAACTTAACAAGGAAAGGAAATTTACCTATTTTGTTCGCTGTGCAACTTATTATCTAAAACATATGCTACTCCTAAGCACTCAATAAATATTGTTGAATAGATAAACTAACTGATTGATTAAATAATGAGTGAATAAGCACTGGGAGACAGGCTAAAGATCACAAAATAGCTGCTGACTTGCTGCTTGCAGGAGCTCAGGACCACAATTTTTCTCTACAGAGGCAACTTCCAGATAATGTGAAAGGGGAAATGAATAAGCACACATTTTAGGTAATTTTTGCTGGAATTTTACTGACGAGGCTACTGTTCATGAATATAAGAAGTGTTAATTTTAAAAAAAATGTAGATGGGAGAAGGATCGGGATTGCTGCAAAGGACAGTAGTTGATGCACCTAAGATCAGCTTGGGAGACAGTGTTCTACAGCTTTTAAATGAAAAACTTGACATTGTTTGTTCTACAGTCATTACTATAGATTGTACCAGCAACTAAGAGGCCATGTCGTAAATGGACCATTAAATGTAGTCTTTGCAGATTTAACACAAATATATCACTCTGAGAGTGCTTTGACATAACTGGAGTTAAACATTTGCATAAGTGCTGCTGCTTATGGTAATAATTGACAAGCCATGCTTGATTAGATGCATAAAGAGTAGGAGTTGTTTTATTAACTGGTAACATTATGAAATCCTGAAATTGCAAATTCTGTTTGTGTTTAAAAGCTACTGGATAACATTGCAGTTGTTAAACAGCTAGTTTATTCCTCTGTTAAATATAATGCGTGACAGATATTAAAATCTACTTCTTAATTCCTTCATAAATTTCAATTATTTTCTGTCAAATATTAAAAGTTTAGAGTTCTAACTTCAAATCCAGTTTTATAAAACATTACTCAACCTTTGTGAATGCTTGAGTTATTTCTTAGTTTTCTTTCATATATTTACATTACTTCCTGCTGTACTTTCATTTTGGGGTGACTGGTTTTCTCCCTTTTCACATAAAAATTAGATTTAATATTTTTTTTTTAAAATAAATAGTCAAAAAATTCTTTTTAAACTGTTTGTTTGTTTGTTTGTTGTTAAGTCTAGGAGAGGTAATGGGAGAATTCAGAGTTTATCAATTTTCTAATTTTGTTACTATGACAGTTAATTAAAGGCAAATGTCATGCTAGATATCCATCAGTTTGGAACTGGCCTATTGTTTTGTGGAAATGATACATGCTCCAGAAAGCTTATAGCTCAACTTTCTGACTCAAGATTGATTAACTATTACAACTAATTACTGAGTCTGTCATGGACAAGCATTTATAAACATTGATTCACTTAAGCCTTATTGTGTATTCATATAAATCATTCATTTATAGATGGAAAAAGTAAGCTAGGAATTTATAATTTCCAAATTCACATATCTATGAAAAGAGTTTGAATGAAACGATAGCAACAGTATAGCCAGAAGCATGCATCACAAATGCTCTCTCCCTTTAATTTTACATACTGCTTCCAACATGGCTAGTCTTCATACTGTTATTGAATTATACAGTGATGGTGACTTGAATGAGATTTGCTTCATAGACATTTTGTTGATATCCAATGTGTGCCAGATGCTGGGATGCTGAAATAAATCTCAATCTGTTCCTCATTGCAATACAGGCATGTCTAGAAAAGTTTTCTTTGGTAACAATGAAAAAAGTATAATTGTAATTTAAAGATAGCAAATAATTTGGATTGCAAAACTGAAACAATGATGATCGTCTACTTCAAATTTATTCCTGTCTTCTTTTAACATTGATTTTATTGAACTACTTATTCTTCTTTAATCTCCATGGGTGGCTCAACTTTTATGGTGTCCATTTTATTCATCTCATAATAATTAGTTCAGGCATGATATGTGCCATAATATGATATTTTTTACTCTTAACGTTCAGGCATCTCTTCCATATGGACCTGACCTTATAGACAATGAGACAAGAGAGAAATATATGCTGTGGGAACATAGATTATATAAATAATTCTCTCCAACTTAAGAAATATTAACAGAGAATGATAAAAACTTTAACTTTGGATTTTTATGTTTAAAAATGTTTATTTATTCATAGCAGTTTATGGAGAAGACGATATGGTGATTGACCATGAAAGTGCAGAGAGGTAACTGAAGTGCAACGGCATCTATGTAAATAACAGTGCTGAACAAAGGTCAGAGTCAACGTTATGCAAGATAGTTGGATAAAGCAATCAGAAGCTCCAATGTGCATAGAAGCAGGGATGTAGGACCAGTACATAGAGGCTTTAAATACATAAGATAAAGAGGCTAGAAAGTCTTTTTTTTTTTTTTTCCAGGAAATAAACTGCTTAGAAATTTTTGAACAAGATGACCATGGTCATTATCTCATCTAGAGATGACTTTGGCTGGAGAAAATGTAAGTGAAGCGTTTAAAGTTGTTATTTTCTAGATCTGGAAAATGGCTATGTGTACTTCAATATTATTAATGATTAATCATGTGTTTTCTTAGTTTTTATTAGATGTTAGACATACTAATAATCAATACCTAACAGAATGATAAAATAATTTAATTATACTGTACCAAAATGTCAATGAAGCAAAATATCCTTTCCCTATTACACAGTTTGCCAGAAATTCTTTTGAAAGGGGAATGTGAAAGAAAATGAAAGACTGATGACTGAATGCCCTAAGGTACAATTTATATTCCACGTCCACATTCCACTGTAGCTGAGGAAAGGAGTTCTTTGTCTTTGTAATTTAGACTATAATTTGGGTTGTAATAGAGTGACACTAAGTGGCTGAAAAAGGAAAGGCTTAGTCAATAGAAATCAAAATAAGAACAAAAAAATTGCACTTGTCGACATTTATGATCCTAGGCAACAACATGAGGAAATTATAATAACTCAGAATCATTTTTTAAAAAATCAATAAGTAGCAATTTCCTTCTGATTAGTTTCAGATTCTTATAAATGAATGATAAAAATGGAAATTAAATCATAATAAGCTAAATTGTGAATAAGATCTTTTATTTAGTTAAAAATTTTGTATTTTGCTGTTGTATTTCCTGACTCAGAGGTATATTTATGAGTAAGACTTTTTTTTTGGTGTTATTAATATAATAAAAATAATAATTTTGCTTTTAGTTTATAAAATTACAATGGATTTTCAATGCAACAACTCTGCGTAACTTTACTCAAGTAAATAAAATATGCATAATACTTAACTAAGATATTGCTTTTGGACTCTTTGGAAAATTTCTACTTGCAGGTAGAAGGAAACATTTTTCTTTCTAGAAAACTCTGTAGCCAATTTGTGTTGTTGTTCTCTTAGTGCTTTTAGAATTGATTTTTTAAAAGTAACTATATTTCATTCACCAAAAATTAAGAGGATTTCCTAGTCCAATATTCATTTGTTCATTATTGATTCATTCATTAGATTTTTTTTCTTATTCAGTAAATATTAGGTCCAACCATAGAAAATTGTAATTTTTATTAGTTAAAATGGCTAAATATTGGCAATTGCATATTATTCAACCCACTTTATTAAGTACATTAGATGATGGCAATAGTTATATAGTATTTCTGTACTTGAATCTCTGATCCTCTGTTACATGTGACCCATCAGTACTAACAACTTCCATTGGGCAGCCCATTTAATCTGCAGATAATTGTGACAAAATGCAGAATTTTTCTTCCCTAGTTAAGCAGAATTCTTTCTTTTTGGATAGTCTTCATGTTGGTTCTAGTTCTGGCTTTTGAATCCCAAAAAAAAAAAATCTACTCCATTGTACATAGTCTTCAGATATTAGAAAACTAACTCTGCACTTATCTGCTCTATCTTGTGGTTTTACCTTCTCTGCATCAAATAATTTAGTTGCCTCGCCAGAAATGTGCTAATTCTAAATTGGAATTTGAAAATGTTGAACACTGCATCTTACTCATATTTTTTTTCTGAGTTTCTATATAATATGCTCTTCTAGCTTTCTTCCTACCTTTTAGGTTCTCCTTCATTTTCTCTGGATTGATTTCTTATAACCAACCTCTTCAAAATCAGTGTTCCCAATAGTCCAACCAAAGCATTTTGCCTTGTTCTCTAAAGGAATCCTAGATGACATCCTCCTGTCCATTGGCTTCAACTATCAATCACATGCTAAACAGTTCTAGATAGAAACTCTCTGAACTGCAGCCTATATATTCGACTGCCCCATAGATAGCTCCACTTAGCAGTTCTATCTGCATCTCCAGCTAAATATCCACGATATATCATCTTATGTCTTGTTATCATTTATTCTGTATTCTTTGTGTTTTACCCTATTACTCAAGGAAGAAACACAGATGTCCTCTAATTATTCTCATTCTTTGTTTGCCCCTCCCCCACATTACAGACACACACAAGTAATTAATCACTAACAATTGCAAAGTTATCTCCTTAATGATTCCCAAAACCATCCCTTCCTATTTGCACTGGCTCAAGACTCAACAATCATCTCATAGTATGTCTTTTTTCAGTATTTATTTTGTTTTTACAATTCTTACCTCTCTCTTACCTCTCATGTCCTTTCCCAATATCACCTCTTAAGTAGGCTGATATTTCAAGTATAAAATTGATCAGGTAATTCTGTTTCTTAAATACATACTGGCTTCTAACAGATTTCAGGAAAATATTCAAGTTCCCGAATTTAGTGTAAAAGAGAGAGAAAGAGAGAGAGAGAGAGGAGTTGGGATTGTTCAATGTCCTAATGTACCAATTTACCTTCTTTAATATGGATGAGGAGAGAGTATTTCAGAAAAAAGAGGAAGACAGGGAGAGAAGGAGAAAGGGGTGGAGAGAGAGAGAGAGAGAGAGAGAGAGAGAGAGAGAGAGAGAGAGAAAGAAGAAGAAGAAGAAGAAGAAGAAGAAGAAGAAGAAGAAGAAGAAGAAGAAGAAGAAGAAGAAAAGAAGAAGAAGAAGAAAGAAGAAGAAGAAGAAGAAGAGAAGAAGAAGGGAGGGAGGGAAAATGGGAAGGGGGTTGTTAAGGGAGAGGAAGAGTTAGAGAGGGAGAGAGGAAAACCTGGGCCAAAGTTGGGAAGATAAACATGGGAATTTACTCCCAGCTACATGAGACTAAGAATTGGAGAATTCAACAAAACAGGGACTATGGAAGCAGCAGCCTGTGTCAACTCACTTTTCTGAATACTTAGATGAAATTCTAGAGACAGAGGTAAATCATTGTTTTTACTCTTAACATATCCAGTAATCTCCTTCCCATATAGACTGTTAGTGCTTTTTAATCTGACCAATCTGAATAGGTTTTTATTTTGCCTGGTGTAGGAGTAAAGACAGGAGAAAGTATTTACTAGATGAGAGAGTAAGCGAAGAAATAAAATTTCTTTCTATTCTCCAGATTGGTAATTTCTATTGATCTATATTCAAGTTCACTGATATTTCCCCCATCATCTCTATTCTGCTACTGAGTCCATAAGTACATTTATAAATTTCAGGTATTGTATTTTTCGTCTAAAATTTATTTGTTATTTTTTATTTCTTTGCTGAGATTTTCTATCTTTTTCTAATATATTTTCTTTTACCCCAGGGAACATACTATAATAACTGCTTTAAAGTCCTGTATGATCATTTCACATTCTCATCTTGGGATGATTATTTTTTATCTTTAAAAGTGTTCACATTTTTTAATTGTTTGTATGCCAGTTAATTTTGGATCATGCCACAGCATTGTGAATGCTTTATTATTTAACTGTAGATTCTGCTATAATTCTGTGAAAAAACATTTTTATTTTTCTTTGGCAGTCAATCAATCCAGTTATATTGATACGTTCCATCTCACTTTCTGAGAATGGTTGCTTAAGTCTCAGTTCAGTTTCTTAAAACATTACTTCATCGTTTGAGTCAGTCCTGTATGTGCATTTATGCTGAGACTTATATTAGTTAATTCCCAGAAGTAAAGGTTCTGCCTCCAGCTCTCTGTCATCTGCCCTCACCTCCAGCCCACTCATGTTCCTTCCCTTGTTCCCTGTAGCCAGAAAAAAAAGGTTGAGTTGTTGGAAATTTAGCTGCTCACGCTGTGTCCCTCTTGCAGCTGTAGTTCATATTCAAATACTGCCAAAGGGAATAAAAATAAAACCTGAAAATTCCCTCCATATTGTTACTTCTCCATACTCTTTTCATAGTCTATTTACATTTATTTTTCCTCCCTAGTAAACAAAAGGTAGCTGTCTTTTTTTGTATTTTATAGAGTTTATAGTTGTATTTATGAGTTTACAGTTATTATCAGAAGAAGGGTTGGGTTATTGGGGGCTCATATAAACAAACCAGAACTGGAACTCACACTGCTTTCTTTATAAAGTATTCTATTCCATTTTTTTGGTCGTATGTTCCAGAGGGAATTATACTTTAGATCATAGGAAAGGAGAAGTGTTGTGACAAAAGGGATTGTTCGATCATTTATTTTACACATCCAGGGTATGATGAAGTTTATGCTATAGAGGAAAGAAAGTCTGAGTTTTATTTCTATTTGAAATTAATTAGTTTTTTGTGCTTGGGAAAGTCACTTTGCTTCTCAGAATATCAATTTACTTAGGAATATATTACCAGACCTCATTGTAGAAATTTTTTTACGAATCCCATATTTCTACAGAAAATAAGGGGTGTTGTACTCCAAATCTTGACACAGCTATCTTAATAGACAATTTTGTTAAGAATGTTTGGTTATTAAGAAGCATTTTAAGCATTTGCACCTATATTGTCAAAGTAAAAGAGAAACTTAAGAAGCATGCAGAGATTGGGTTTCCATCTGCTATTTATCTACATTGTTGCCACCCCCTTATTAAAACCCAAACAATTGTCTGCTTACTATCATATCCTCTAAACATATTTTTCTTTGCCTAGAATTAGGGATCTAATTTAGAAGTTATCCAATCTGCTTATTAATTTATAGGTCAATTTCATTTTTTTAAAGAAAGCAATTAAGAATCTGATGATTCTACAGGGAGAGAGACTGAAAACTCTTTATGGTTATCACTTAGAAAAATACCATGTAATAAAATATACTTAAAATTTATGAATTTAAGAGTGAAAAACACTGTGACTGTAATTTTTATTTCAATAAACTTTTTTACTGCAGTAAATAAATGAGTATTAATTTTTAAATTACATTTGATCCTTCAGTAACTTTATTTCTGTTTCCTCACAACATACCCACCTGTTCATAAATTTATACCCAGATATTATTTATAATTGATATATAAGTAAAAATCTATGATAAAAATAATTTGTTGAGATACCAAGTCCTTAAATTTTACTTAATCCTGGGAAGGAAAAGAACAGAAAGGAAGATGAATTTAAAATTTTAAAAGTTGTATTTTTTATTCCATTTTTGAAATACTGATAAAATTTTTTGACTGACTTTGAAATTACATAATAGTAACTGGCACTTTTCATGAAGTATTATCAAGTCAATTTCCTTGATAATGCTTCATTCTTTTAGCAATGACTAGTGAAATATATTTTGTATTAGGCATTTTCTCAGTTAATTCATGCACACTGCATTTGAAATTTCACACTTGGATGTTGTATATGAATGCAACAGGATAAATACCAAAAATGATTGTTGAGAATTTTCAAAGTTTAATGGCTGTGAACAATTTATTTATTTATTTATTTTTTAATTTTCAAAAATCTCATCCATAATTCTCACTTTAATGTAATTCTACCATTTCTATCTTTTACTCATAATTCTTTTATTATTAACATCTCTGGAACCACAATACATAATATTCTGTATTATTGTGATCTGGATATTAATTTCTGCTCTTTGAAACTGTATAATATATGGGAAGATCTTAGCAGTAAAGTAAGAAGAATTTTCTATGTATTTGATTTGTTTTGATAAATGTTTTTTAACAAACCAAGTAATCCTCTGATTTCCTACTACTTGTAAATGAAGAAATTCTGTTGTCATTACCATAGCAAAAGTTTGAATTAAAACCTCTTTGAAAAGTGTTGTCTTATTCTCTTGTGATATCTTGTGCACAATGAGCTTTCAATATATAAAGTATTTATACTGATAAACAGTGTTAGCTCATCTGACTCTAGTAAAATGGTAGCCTAAAGTAGTATAATATTCTCCCACTACGAACAACTGGAGAAGTTAAATGTAGTACAACAATATATAAAATGTGTGGCTGAACTAACAAGATGGAATGAGAATCCCCAGGTGGTAAAAATGGAAAGTAATAAATTCATGGCCTGAATCTCTGGAAACCATAAGGCATAGTAGATAGTAGTATTGAGTATCAGATACAGTATGTTCAGCACTTGAATTTGAAAAATGTCACTTTAGTAAAAAGTTGGAAAAGAGATTAATGCATATAGCTGCGGCCCTAAGAGAACTGAAACCTCTTTGGAAAGATAAATTGGAAAAAAACCTATACACTGACTTAGGAAGCACATTGACAACAGTGAAGCTTCTCTGCTTAGACTCTGGATGGATGGAAAAAAAAAAAGAATTTGTAAACCTGGACCTAAGTCTTTGAATATTTGTCTAAATTGCCAAAGAATTTAGCAATACTTAAGGTAAATACAGGGTCCAAAGCAATGTGTGCCTGACAAAGACAAATATAAAACCACTCTAAAGAGATATTCTACAATTCAGGATCACAAAAATTGATATCACAATAAAAAACAGTTTGCAGGTAGTTAGTAAGAAGTAAAGAATGAATCACAGCATTGAAAGATAAATTGAAGAAAATCATCTGTAATGCAGCCCAGAGAAAGTGAGATAGAAACATGGAAAACAGGTTTGGAGACAGGAAGAATGATTACGAATGGCCAACATATGTTTGATAGGCAGTCCAGAAGAAAATACAGAAAATAGGGACATCTGTATTTGAAGACAATGATTGAGAATTTTCATAATTAAAATTCTTAATCTTCAAGAAACATAAGTTCTATAAAGAATAAATAATTGCACATTTAGACATTTTAGTGAAAGTTTAGAATATCAAATCAAAGCAAATAGAGAAAATACAACTAAATAGAAAAGATATATTACATACAAAAGAACTGTAATTAGACTGACTTACAGACAGAGCAACAAAAATAATAGAGATCAAGATTATGGAATAATATCTTCTCTTTAGAAAGAAAATAGCTGTTAACCTATAATTGTCTGGCAAGCTAATCTATCAAGAATGAGGGTCATGTGAAGAAGGTTTCAGATAAACAAAGACTGAGAGAGTTTTCCCCTCACAGGCCCCTCCTTCAGGAAGAAGGATTTTAAATTCCAGAAGAATTGGGATACAAGAAGCAATGGTGAGTGAAATATTGGGAAATATATGAGTGAATATAAAGTATTCTTATAATTTTTATGTAAAGGAAAACTATTAATTAAGCTTTAAGTCAAATCTAGAAGATAAAAGTAGCCACAAAAAAAGGATATAAATGAAAATGTAAAACCTTGAAATTAGTAGTGACAAAAAAGAAAATTAATCCAATAAAAGAATAGAAAAGAGAAAAAGAGTAAAGAAAGCATGATGCAGAAAACAGAAAATTACATATACAAATAAAGTTATTAAGTACATATAGTAAAATTAGGCCACATTACATGTGTATTAGATGTGTTTTTCTTGTTTAATCCTTATAATGATATCTGGCAATCAGTATCATAAGCATGCCATTTTAAAGATTATGAAATTGGTATGCAAATCATGTAAATAGTTTGCTCAAACTCACACAGCTAATAAATAGAATTCAGAGACTCCAGCTGAATTAAGTCCATTCTTTTAATTTTTCTATATACAATTTTAAGATGGTGAAATAAATCTAAATGTACTGGTAGATGTAAAGTATGTAAACTTGCCAGTTAAATACAAATGGCATAATATTGACTATTAAATGACTCTCAGAACAGATTAAAAGAACAGCAACAATACATTGTGCTATTTATAAGAAAAAAGCCTGACATAACAAGAAATAAACTATTAATGAAAGTATAAAGGTGAAAAAAGATATCAAATAATGTCTCATTAAAGGAATGCTTAATTTATCCATATTAATAACAAGCAAAATAGACATTAAGGCAAAAATAATCTTATTAGGAATTAAAAGAGTTATATGATGAAACAGGAATAATTCATAAAGAAAATAGACAATACTATGAAATTGCATTTTTAAGATGAAAGCAAAGACATTTGCAAATCTGAAGAGTTATTTGGAAATATAGAAAGAATTAGCTTAGAATGGTATTTTCTCCTTGATATTTATATATCAGAAAATATCCATAGCATAATTTTCCTCTAGCTTTATAAATGCACTTTGCTAACACTCATGCTTAAAACTTGTTCGGAGCTTAAGGAATGAACATTTTAGCCAAAATTTTAAACACATCTTGAATATCGTGCTAATAATGGCTTATCTTAAACAATTTTTTTGTGTGAAAATATTCCTAATTTTCCCAGCTAGATTTATCTCTTCCTATTTTGAATCTCCAAAGTGTTTTGTTAACATTACTTTATCGTATTCACCGTCCTTTAACTCGATGTTTCTCAACCAGGGGTGATTTTACCCACCTGTGGACATTTGGCAATGACTGGAGACATTTTTTGTCATAACTGTGGAGCAAGCTGTGGTGGATAGAGGTTAGAAATGATGCTAAGCATTCTACAATGCACAGGACAGTCCCCCATACCAAGGAATTATTTAGAATGTCAATAGTGCTGAGGTTGAGAATGAGACACTCAGTTTTAGTTTTTAGTATATTAATTTGATTTTTTCATTTTTTTCTACTTTTCAGTTACATTATAAGCATCATGGACTGGATCTTACCTTGGAGTCCATATGATGTGTAACACTGTGTCTGCTACATGGTAAGTCGTATTTGTTCAAGTGACTTTTCATTCAGCATCGATTCTGAGTGTCCATTATGTCTCTTCAGAATTTGTGTGAAAAATTCTAAGTAGGTAGTCTGGATCGTCTAGGAATTCAGCTTAATAGTGAAAGAGATATGTAAATAGATCATTTATAGTATAATACATTATGTACTTAAACAAAAATATGAGAAAAAATTATGGAATAGAAAGACAAAATCAGCTGAGGTTTATTCTACTTAGAGGAGCAGCTTTAGTTAAGAAAAGCCAGTGAGTTGGAATTTGGAGAAGGAAAAAAATTCCAACAGGTAAAAAACAATGAAGTGGATGATATGAACTGTGATGGATAAATGAATAAATGATTTTATTCTAGCATTTTGACAACAAATCTAATAAAAACAATGAATAAAGTAATTGTTTAAAAAAATCATAGACTTGCAAAGCAGGAAATGGTCTTAGAGTTCATCCACTCAAATCCCACATTTTATAGATATTAAAAACTGAGTTTTAAATATGTGAAGAGATTGACAGTGTCTCAGAGATATCCTCGTAGAGACTGACCTAAGACAGGTCTCCTTATTTCTGTCTATTCATTTTTCTATTATAACCTATTGCTCTACTTCACCTAATATTCAAGGAACAACATATTTTCACCAAATTATGGTGACATGGGATGGCAATTTTGCACCATTTGTCATTTATTCAATGTATTAGTCAGGGTTCTACAGAGAAAAGGAAACAATAAGGTCCCGTTTTACACACAGAAGACACACACACACACACAATAAGGAATTCACACACACAATTATGGAAGCCTACAAAGTCCAAGGTCTGCTGTTGGCAAGCAGAGACCTAGGAGAGCTGATAGTGTATTTTCAGGCCTAAAACTGGCAGCCTATCCAGAAAGAGCAGATGTATCATTTTTGGACTGAAGAAAGGAAAAGAACCAAAGAGCCGATGTCCCAGCTCAAGTTGTCAGGTAGAGGAACTCCCTCTTACTCAGCCTTTTTGTTCTAGTCAGGTCTTCAATTGATTGATGAGGCCTACTTTCATTAAGCTGGGCAATCTGCTTTACTTAGTCTATGGATTCAAATGTTAATTTCATCCAGAACTGCCCTCAAAGACACACTCAGACTGTTTGACAAAATGTCTGGATACCCTGTGGCCCAGGCAGGTTGACAAATAAAATTAGCCATCACACTGAGTAAGAAACAACTAATGCCTTTTTTTTCTGCAAAAAGCGCTTTGGAGGGCTAAGTTATATTTGGCTTGGAAGAACTAAGGAGATTTCATATAGTAAATCAAAACAAGCCAGAACTTATTTTGTCTACAATAATACTGGAAAGTTGCTTTGATTATTTTGGTTAGGTAAATTAGAATTAAAAAACAAAATGCAAGATATAGAGAAATGACACTAACAAAATTATTTCCTTTCAAAATAGAGAATTTTACTCGGTTTGTATAAAAGTGGGTGATATCCTTGAACTCATCTTTCAACAGTTCTCTTGATTATTTATCTGAGCAATTATTTTAAATTCTAAGAACCCTTCCTTGTACTCATTTGTACCTTTTCCATTGCATTCTGTTTTGTTTTATTTATAAAATATTTTCTCTAATCTCTCTGAGGACTCTATTGATTTTATATAAAGTTGTTTTTACTTTTTAAAAATTATCTGTGTTAGTTCTGTAATATATTTTCTTTGCTATTTATTTTGTTCTATTCTTTCATTTTGAAAGATTTACTTTATGTTTGATCATTGAGTATTCATATTTAAGACAGCAACATTAGAATTCAGTAAGATTCCTATATACATAATTTCTATATAAAAATAAATGTTCCTCTTATATTCAAACAAGATCTATGTAAATAAAAGTTAAAACTATTAAGCAACTCAAATAAGACTAGAAAGAATGAAAAAGAATGTCAGTTTCTCCAAAGGAACTATTATAACAATTTAAATCTATGCAAATTAAAATAATATAGAAATTAATTAACAATTAAATAGAATTTATTTTTATAATTATATTAGCTGTTTGTAATATGCACATGAAAATGTAGACAAGCAAACTATTCAGGACATTTTTGAAAGCAGAAATGAGAAGTGACCAACACTATCACATATGAAGTATATTATAGCAATAGAATAATCTAAAATCTACATTAGAAAATGAAAATAAAGGTGGTTATCTACCTCTCTTTCTACACTAAAAGTAATGAAAAGAAATTCACAGATGGAAAAGTGAAAATGAAGCCGTAAAAGAACAAAGAAGAAATTTTGAGGGTGATACACACACATGCACAAATACACACACACACACACACACACACAATGGAGTAAGGCTGTCCTTTCTGAGTATGAAAGAAAATTCAAAAGCCATGAAAGAAAAGGTTGTTGAACTTAATTACATAAACACATTTAAAAAAAAAAATCTGCAAAGTAATATAAACAAAATGAGAAAAAGAGGTATTTGTAACATATATGACAGATAATTGATCTGATTTCCTTAATACAGTGCTCCCACAAATTAGCAAGCAAAAGATGGACAATATAACTATAAAAGTGCCACAATTATAAACAGAAATGGAAGTATTGGTTCTTCATTGGAAGAACCAATAGGTCTGATATAAATGAGATTTATTATTGGAATCGGCCCACACTGTTATGGAGGCCCAAAAGTTTCGTGGTTTGCTGTCTGCAAGCTGGAGAACCAGGAAATCTTGTGGTGTAATTCAGTCTGAGTCTGCAGCTTTGAAAATTGGTGGGCCAGTTGTGCTAAGTCCCGGTGTAAGTTCAAAAAAGCCTGAGAACCAGGAGCGTCTGAGGGCAGAAGATGAATGTTTTAGCTCAGGCAGAGAGTGAATTCACTTTTCTCAACTTCTCATCCTATTTATGTCCTCCAGATAGGACGGTGCCCACCAGCAATGGTGAGAGCAAACCACTTTACTCAGTCTATTGACTCAAATGCTAATCACTTCCAGAGATACTCTAACAGACACACCCAGTAATACTGTTTTATCAGCTATCTGGGCATCCCTTAGCCCAATCAAGTTTACACATAAAATTAACCACCACAACATATGACTCATAAACACACGAAAATTGGCTCAACTACCAACCATCAGAATAGGAGTGATGCAAATATACTGAAATACTATTTTCACCTATCAAAATGGCAATTATTTTTTGTAAAGATTAATAACATGTAACATTGGTGAGAATATAGGGAAATAGATAATTTTATGCATTCTTGGTTAGAGAATATTGGTTCATCCTTAAGGAAAGATATTTGTTAATATCTATCAACATAAAATTTCATGTACTCTTTTAATTCTAATTCTAATTCTAATTCTAATTACAATATAATTCTAGGAATTTATTCTGTAGTTATCTCCCACATGTCTCAAAGAGAGATAATATAATGTGGTGGTTAAGAGCATAGATGCTGGAGCCACACTATTAGGATTTCAATCCTGGTTTTAAATTTACTAATTGTGTGACATTGATTGGGCAAATTGTTTGATACATCTTATGTCAGAATTTTTTAATTTGTAAAATGGGAATAACAATAGCTAGTACCTCATAAGGTTGCCATGATTATTAAATATGGTAATATATGTAAAATGCTTGGAACATAATAGGTGTTATATAAGTGGAGTGATAATGAATCTCATTGTGCTTGGTATATAGCCCTGTTTTATACTTGCCTTGTCCAAGCAAACTTACTAATACCCCTGCCCTTTCATCTCAAGAATGTCCTCGTTGGATGATATATTGTATAGGCACCTTACAGGTAAGCATGAAATATAAGGGTATTGTGGATCTGTTCATAATAGTAAAGATTAGAAATTATGTCTATCAATTGATTACTTGATAAGTATATATAATTATATATTAAATATATATTTCATACTATTAGAGACATATTCTGTACCTGTTCAAAAAGAAAATTAACTCCAGCAATTGTTTAAAACAATGGTTTTCAAACTTTTCAGTCTTGAGATCCCTTAAACATTAAGAATTATTTACAATAGTAAATATTTTATTTTTATTTTGTGCATCGTATCTAGTGTTATTTGCCATATTAGAAATTAGAATGGAAAAAATTTAAATATGTATTTGTAACTCATCTAAAAATAATAATAAATATATTGCATGTTAACATAAAACATTTTAATAAAAATTCATTCAAATTAACATGAAAGTACAGAGTTTTACATTTTGGCCAAAGTAAAATACTCCTTTGTCTCATCAACCAATGTGTTGTACTATCACATCATAGTTTTTGAAAACTTCACTGTATACTCAAGAGAATATGAAAGAAGAAAGCAAAGAACATTTTAGTATTATTATAAAAAATAGTTTTGACCTCATAGCCCTCAGAAAAGATTTTTAGTACCTCCCATTAGTCTTGGGTCAAAGTAGACTTTGAGAACTATTGCTTTAGAACTTAAACCAAAAAAGGAATTTTTTCAAGGAAGAGTATTTTATTACTGATATTTCTTAGAAATGCCTGACAAGACAATAATAAAAATCAGGCTGACTTTTAGTTTTGTTACCGTTTACAAATTCTCTACCAACAATGCACCTTCTTGTTGCCTGCACCTGAGGCAGACTGCTCTCGCCACACTGCCATTCGTATACCACCAAGCGGCAGAGACCAAACAAGACTCAAACCCATCTGATGCCCCAAACTTTGAGATCTTAACTATCAGATTGTTAGAAATTTATGTTAGTACTGAAGTCTGAAAATAAACACATTCACTCATGGTCATTTAAACTAAAAAAATATATAAAACCTAGTCACACAAAAGTAATTCCCATCATAGACTATGAGACCAAGCGGGGAATAAGTGCGAAACTCCTGGTAAGGAAAGAAAAACAGGTTTTCAATCATTCTCTGAAATCCAAACGGAAGATCCAAACATACTCGTGCTAAAACAGATAGAGTCTCAGCAAAGCAAGAGGCATTTAAATCTCTGAAAACTTGAAGAAAATAGTTAATTATCATTCTGCGATAATTACTGTTGTAAAGTCAGTCATGCAACCTCTGTTTTGACAACCTCACATTTTCCATAGAGAAGAATAATCTGATCTTCTCAAAAATTTTATTTTCCAGAATTTTTAAAGAGTTCTGCCAGCACAGCCTTAACTCACCAGCTGGGGCTTCCTGAGGAGAGGCAGGAGGGAGAGAATCCCTAGTGCTCCACAGACTTCCTGGAACTCCCTGTGCATTTTGTCGTGACAATTAGATTATGTACTTACTCAAAATATTCTAAACATCTTAATTAAGTTAGATGGAAGGGAATTAAACTAAAACAGATCAGAGGTGTGTAGCACTTCTTCCAATGTAGCTTGAAATGAGAGAAAACAGGGCCAGTGTGAAAGTCCTATTATAAACTCAAGAAAGATGGAGAGCAAGTAGAGTCTGACTAATACACAGGGAATGACTTGGCAGTCTAAATTATATCTTAAGAGATGAGGGAAAATAAATAGTGCAAAAAAACTTTTAATGGATGGGGACATAAAAGCAGCAGAGGAATGAAAGGGAATATGAGTGATATTGGGAATGATACATGAAGCCCGTAAGATTACAGGATGTCAGAACTGGAAAGTATTTTAGAAACTATCCGGACCATCAAGATCAGTCCCTTTATTTTATAAATAATGAAAATATGACCTAGCATTGCTAAAGTAATAAGGCTTGTTCTTCATAATGTTGTTTATTTATCAAATCAACTGTAAGACACATAATACCTCTTGGAATCTCCATTGAAGGAACACATATATATCATAGGCATTGTTTTGTTACTCTTTGTTTTTTTTTTGAATTAAGAATATTTAAATATTTTAACATTATATAATTGATACCCAGTGATGAATGTAATACCATGCTAAGTCACAGACAAAGCCCTAAATAATGATTGAAACATTGTAATTTTGGATTAGCCACATTAAAATATGAAAACACTATTTTGATGTTTAATGCTTATAGGCACTATGTTTAACTCTGTAGAGGAACCCTACATGAATTCAAATTTCCTGATCTCCAGTGGTTCAGTTATCCAAATGAGATTAATCATAGCTCTCACCCCCTAAAAAAAAAAAAAAAAAAAAAAAAAAAAAAAAAAGACATCTTAAAGTGGCGTTGGTGGCATTGAGAGAACAGGTCATGGAGAGTTTAATTCTGTTTGGGGAGTTTGGAAAACCTTCATGAAATTAAATTGAGAAAGGACCTTTAAAGAATAGTGACTTCAGTGGATGTAATTTGGGAAAGTAGGTCATTTCAGATTGAAAGGAATACACACACAACAGCAGAGAGGTAGGAAAGTCTAGAGTATATTTTAGGAAAGACAAGTACTGTATACTGGCTGGGGGAGAGAGGGTGCAATTGGCTTCCTGATTGCGGTGCTTACCCATACACAGCCTTTCTTTGAGGCCACCTATGTATCCAGTACCACTCAGGACTTCCTCTTAGGTAGCCATGATTATTGCCACGTGAACTTGTCTCTAAATGCTCATTGGATTAGAGGTCAGCTACTCCACAGGCTCATCAAAGAAACAAACATGCACTGGCTTGGCCAAAAAGATAGATGAGGACAATAACACACCCCCTCTTGATTATCTGAACTTAGAAACACAAAGTTTTGGTGGAAGATAAAACTGGAAGAGAAGATAGACAAATCTGTAAGATAGAACCCAGGACACGGCATATTGAAATCTTGAGGGGAAAGACACTCCATGTGGAGAAACAATGGGTTCTTATGAGTCAGAGAGTAGTTTGTCCCCAGAATTACCTCAGTCCTTGTGTCCTTCTTATAAACCATTCTGAGCAACCTGGAGGTAATCTTTGGTTCTCAAATCAAAAGAATCTGGATAATCCAGAGACCAAGAAAGCTAATGAGTAACTAGTCCACATTTTAGAGTACCTCTTTAGGTAAGCTGGGTATTTTAGACTGCATTGTATTTATTAATAGCTGATGACTTAAAAACAACCAAGAGGTTTTGTTGAAAGAGTACAGAAGTTCTGACTCACTAGATTGGGGAAGAGACTAGGAATTTATATTTCTTGTTTCCCTAGGGATTCAGAATCAGAGTGTCTGTGAACTATACTTTGAAAATTTTTGATATAGTTTTTTTTTTTAAATCAGGAATTACCATAATCATATTTTGTTTTATTTTGCCGGACATATATGAAAGAGGAATGAGACCAGGAAGTAAGCTATTAGAATATTCTAGGTAAGAGATAAGTAATGGTGAAAAAAAATTAGCTGTTGCTATGTAAGTAATCTTTCACAAGTTTACCTTATTATAATTTAGAACTATATGTACCATCTAAGTTTCTCATCTCTGTTCCCTTTACCTACCTCCATCATTTTTATTTATGTTTTACCTATTCCAGGGGAATTGAGCATAACTCTATAGCTATATGGATACATATGTCTGACCCCTGGATCCAGTGATCTAACCAAAACTAGCTCAGCAGATTGCTAAGAAAACTCCCAAAAGACAACAGGTTTAGCCAGAATGAAGTAGAGCTGATATTATGAAGTACTATATCTTAATACTGAGAAATAATTTACATAATTAAGTTCTTAAAAGTGTTTTAAGTTATGGAAATAAAGAAGGTTGAAATATTTTTTAAAATAAGAAAGGTAAAAACTAGGCACATATAATTATATAATAAAGCTTTCCTTAGAGAGCTCTTTGGTTTTATATAGTAATAAACAAAATGTGATATTGATGATTGATGAGTAATGAATTGAAAATGATCAAGTACATGGATCAAGCTCAGACTCATTTCTGTTATATTTCTATTTATTAAACAGGTTCTCAAGTTCGGTCTTTAATGCAGGGAACTGATTTTACTGATTAGCCACTGGCAGAAAGTAATCTTTGAATTATCACTGTGATTTACTTTGGGGCTTTGACTTTTGAGAACCCAATTTTCCTGTGTCTCTGAATGTGTCCAGAGAGAGACATCATCTATTGGATTGTAAATCAATTTTAATCCAAAAGGGAGGAAAAGGAACTAGAGAAGAAAGAAGACTTGATAAGTTTGAGAAGACTTTTAGTTCTTCAATTAGGACTTTAATGATAAAATGAAAGACACAGAGAATCCCCCAAAGCATTTTTTTGGCTTGAATTAGCACTATAATTCCTTGAGTTTCCCACTTTTCTTTCTACCAGTCTACATTATCTGTTTTGCAAATAAGAAACTGAATAACTGGGCTCAGATGTGCTTTTGAAGGTGCCGTGTAATAGTCAATCTGCACAGACTTCTAATTGCCTTAACTTGCAAAGGAAGTGCACTTTAAAAAAAAAAAAAAAAGAAGAACATAATTCCCTGCAAAGCCAAATTAATAGCACTGCAGAATAATTACAGCTTCTTCTGGTTGCTATGACGCCTCTCATACTTACGTCATCCATTATCATAAGTGTTTTTGAGTGTTAGTAAAAGAAGATAGGATGGTGACATAAGATTAAAGACATAAGAGAAAAAAGATCTACTCCCTAAAGGTGACATTAAGAAATAATTTAGTGTCAGTGTTCTGGTTAATGGAAGCATAATTATCTTCATAGCAAATATTAGCACATATGTCTTATAACACAATGACTTTAAGAGCTGGTACTTGGGGGACTGGTTGAAAGAGAGTCTAGTTTAAAAGCTTCTCACAAATGTAAAAAGTAAAATTAAATAATTATGCCTATGATAAAAGTGAGGAAATGTTTGAGCTTTTTATTAACTAACCCTAAGTGTCCTGAAACAACTGAATGATAACATAAAACATCTGCTTTTTGGGAGAGAAGACAGAATTGCAGAATTGTTAGCGATGAAGATTTTATCTCCTGCCAAACCATCTGTGTATGGAAGAACACAGAGCATGGCTTCACCCATTCGGTCTGAAAAAGCTATATGGATGGCTCTTATGGAAGGAAGGAGAAAGAAAGGGATCAGGAAGAGGAAGGCAGCAAACTGAATAAATGATAATGAGTTTAGAGGAGCGACTTAATCATTTGCCTACCATGGCTTCTATCTGGATAGTACTAAAAGGGCTTCATTTAATGAGAAGATTTATCTCTGGTGTCTATGAAGTGAGAGTTGGTCTGACATTGTTTAAACAGACACTATCAGAATGCAAGGTTTTAAAGCTGGTGTATTACTAAAATGCCTAAGGAATCTCATAATAAATACATTCAACATACACAATCTAAATCATTTTTAAAGGGCACCTCACATTATTCCCACAGCTGGGGTCCCTCATTTTACAGCATCATTTATCATTTAATGTAACATTAGTTTTGCTGCTAAAAGCCTTTGTGTGGCAGAAAACCTGCACAGAATGTTGAAACATTAACGACTTAAGCAAAAAGGAAACACTTGAAAGACCAGCCGGTGCTCTAGTTCTTTCCCCTAGGTTATAATCACAGATGCAGGAAGCAATTGCTGCTATAGAAATAATACTGCAATGTGGTTAATGTTGGCAAGACCAGACTTATTTGTGATGCTAAAGGGTAAATAACAAAAGGTTTGACAAACTGCCTCAAGGGAGAAATGTGTATTTATGTGTGTTGGTGGTGGTGGTGATGGTGGTGCGGGGTGATGAGATCAAACAGTTCTTTGCTGCTAGTGCAGATTTTTCTACAGAAACAAATTTAGGGGTGGAGATGAGATGTAGGGGGAGGAGGGTGGAAATACCAGGGCTTCCTAGCAGCACAGATGGCATCGAGACTCACTCCCTCCCACTATACCTGAGGCTGTGGATGCTGTAGGACAAGGGGCATGGATGCGATGTGGGAGAGTTGAGAAGGCATTGCCAACTCTATTTAGGAGGAGAGAATCCCAATATCTGTGAAATCAAATTCTCCACATTGCTTCAGCAATTTTGTTTTTGCCTAAAACATATCTGGAATATCTCTGACTCTCTCCCTAAGTAAGTGTGATCTTGGGAAAGACACCTACTTTTTCTTAAACCATTTTGTCCACATTTACGAAATGGCCCAGAGATGGGGATGGTGTGAATGGGGCTGTCTAGATGAACCTTTAAGTGCTTCTCACACTAATCTTTTATGGATTTCCTTTGCTATTATTAATGTAGTTGATAATTTTTAAATGATAGCCTTAATGCTATGATTGCATTATGTCAAAGGGCTGAAAGTGTGGGCATATTTTTCAGAATTTCCTAAATGTGGAACCACCTAGGAACTTCCCAGCAGCATCAATGTCACACTACTAGTGACAAAGATTTTCTCTGCTGAACCCTCCCTTACTAGGCCTTACCCTTGACGTATAAAAACTTAAACAAAATACTAACATAGTTTCTAACAGCTTAAGGCAGCCTCGCTAGGATGACCCTAGCCCCTCATAAGAACCTGCCTGAGAATCTCGAGGCTTCCAAAAGAATTTACTGTTTGTTCCAGTCAACAGCTGAAGATAGGGTGTCTGTCTCCAAGCCACTGTGGGAGACCAGGAGCATAATTTTAATAAGTGCCAGTTAACAAACACAGATGGATTTCAAAGGACCTTCCTGCTTTTTGTAATTTTTTACTTTCCTCACTCTACTGAGCCCTTGCTCACTCCCTTACTTATTCTCTCATTCTTCCTTTGAACGCCCCGTCAACTGTGCACAAATCAAAGTTGAATTCAGTTCATGGACTCTTTTCTCTATTGCACTAGAATATTTCTGATTAAAATCTATTCTTTAACTAATGTCCAGCTTTATCTTTGATATTAGACAACTGCCCTCCTCATTTCGAGGTGAATAGTTTCCTACCACCCTTTTGGCTCAAAAGGGTAGACTATGAACAAGTTTCTCATTTTGCATTAGCCCATGGTGGGCATTTTCCATATGCCTCACCCCTTCTTCAGTCTTTGGGGCCCATCTGGCTTTTGTTTTAATCTCAAACACAGCAGATGACGTTCTCTACCAGTGAGTCCTATTTTCAGTTCTCTTGGGCGAACTACAGAAGCTGAGCCATGCTCCCAAATTTAGTGCCAGTTTTAAAACAATAAAAGTCTAGTACTTATTATTTCCTACTGACTTAGGGTGTATCTGAAATGATTGACTCTAATTTTTCTGCAAGGATTTGAAAGTCTGTTTAAAAAGTATTCACATATCAAATTATTACTTCAGAATGGCCCTGAGTGGCTTATATTGAGAATCTCCTCCATCACAACTATCATCAACAGGCTGAGAAGGTACAGCAAACTTAGCTTTGTGTTGAGCTTTCCTGCTGGGACTTGAGCATCTCTCACTCATGCTCCATTTCCCCCTCCTTCAGTACAGGGCTTGCACTTACAGGTTGGTCACTCACTACCCTGCTCAAAACCTGTTTCATCTTGGTTGACACACCTGGTTCTAAGTCAGTCTATTCTTGTTAGCCCTGTACTGTAGAGCATAACTTTTCAGTACCCATAGGGCCCAGAGCACAAAGAATAAATGAACTGCAGTGGTGATTGGGGAATATTGTAATGAGCATGAACATAAAGGCACAAAACAGGGGATTTAGCTTCATCTAGTAGCAAACATAATTTTACCTATCCTGGGTTGTTGTGGGATTTAAATAATAATGTGTATGAAAACAGTTGATAAAGCCAAGCACTAGAAAACATTATGTGACCAAGAGGTGATTATGAGACCAAATTACTTTTTACATTGCACCCCTATGACAGATATATTTTTAAAAATATCTAGTGACTATGATAATGGATGAAAACTAAAGGGGCAAATGGGGAAAAAAACCTTGCATATCAAATATGATTATTATTGAATGTTATTCTTTTAATTTTTGTTTATATCATTTCATGTGTTTAATATATTTTTGAAACTTTTTCTCAAAAAAGAAGAATGGGAAAAGAGCTTATTAGACACTTCTTAGTTTGGCATTCGAACTTTTATGATGTGACTGCAGCACACCTACCTTTCCACATCACCCATTTTGTTCTTTCTTTCACTGCCACCTCATCCTGCCCCACATAATTCTTCTATCTATTTACCTTCCCTGAACACATTTTGACTTGTTGCCTTTCTTCCAACCTAAGATGTTTCTTTCTACTTCCATCAATGCTTGTGAAAAAGATAATTTTTGTTCATTGCCCCCAAACCACATTTGTTTATTGTCCTAAATCAAACATATCTGGATCTGCCTCTACCCGAGAAGATTGGCAGGAAAATTTATCTCAGTCATTGTTTTTAGAAAGGCAAAAGGTTATGTAGAAATCTGAAAGGCTTATAGAATTCAGAAAGCTTGAAAAATAGCTTGTGGACCTTTGTCATTCACGGCTGTTTCTACCAGAGCTAAAAATAAAGAAAAGATCATTTTTTTAAAGTAAAATGTCTTAATTGTTAAAGGTTAGTAAATAATTTTAAATAACTAAAAAACATTTATGGACCTATCAAAAGATATCTGAGGCCAAATTCAGCCACAGGCTGCAACTAGGGTGGTCTTTGTCCTAGCCTTTAGAATCCAAAGTCTAATCTACCTAGAATAATAACAAATTTAAACTGGCTTTTTAAAATTTCTTACAACTCTGAGAATAAGACAGTATTTGAAGTTAAATAGATTATCCTATTCCACCTCATGAAGCTCTGCGAGGTCTTCCCAGCCCATCTCAGATGCCTTCTGTGACTTTCCTGGAAACAGAAAGGACTTCTTTACCTAATAGAATCAGTCGATGTCTCCTCTGTACCTGATAGCATTTTGCCTCCCTCCTTCCTTTCTTCTTTCCTGCCTTCCTCTGACTAGTTTAATATCTGGAATTCAAATTCAGAGGGCTATATAATCCGAAGACTGAGCTCTTAAACTCTATACTCTGGAACTTACCAGAATAGTGAAGATACCAGTTAATTACCAAGGCAATATTCCTCTAAAAAAAAAAAAAATCCCTCATAGATTTAAACAGGGCTGCCTTGTATTAAGTTAGTTTATAAACATACTTTTCCTCTATGACACTATAATTTTTTTAAAGGGAAGACTTATTTCTGATTGCTTTATTGCTCTCCTATAGCACCTTGCACAGTAACTGTCCCATAGCAAGCATCCAAAAATATATATATATATATTTAACTGATTATCCATATCTGAAAATTTCCAACTCCACATATTGAGTTAAATTCATTCAAATATTTTCTCTCTTCCTGCCTCTGCGTTGTCCTATCCTCTACACAGGCAGACTCAGAAACACACGCTCTGCAGCACCAAGGAGAATCTAATATTTCTTATGAGCTCTGTGAGTTGGAAACAATGCACAAGGAATCAATTTACTTAGGTTTGAGTTCTGAATCTGTAAGTCCATTTTATACAAGCCATTTTTCCTCTCAGTTCTCTTTCTCCCACAAAACAGGGTGTGGCTGAATGATCTCCAGGCTCTTTTCAACTCTGGCAGTGCAAAAATGTGGCTTGGGAGTCAGACACAGCAGGATTCAAACCTAACATCTCTAATTTTCCAGCTGTATGAATTTAGCAAGTTACTGAATCTCTAAGATCAGTAAAGTGCTTATCATAGTACTTGTAAAATAAGATACTCTTAATAGTTATTAGATATATTTTATTAGTATATTATTCTTGATTATTGTAAATTCTATAAGGTGGCTTTATCTAAGGTACACATATGGGTAGCTCATTTTTATTTATGAGCTGATAATGTCCACTTACAGCTTCCATAAATCCACCTCGAATTGTCTGTGGTTATATATACTGCTTGAGAAATGCATGTGGGCATGGAAACTGAAAAACTGAATCATTCAAGGAATTGTTCTGCAACTGACATTTCCTTGATTTATTTCTAACTCATTCAACTTGCTTTTCTTTTCAACCTGAATTGATCAAATTTATGGTTTTGTTTAGTCACAGCCCATATCTAATTCTTAGGCACTGTTAAGAGAAAACATCAAGAGAGTGTATTCTGTACATTTATAAATCTTTCTGAAAATTCATTAGGAGTTCCATTTTCACAAGAGAAATCAGCAGAACAAGCAACGCACATAATTTTTTATTGAGAAAATAGTAAACTTTCTCTCCTTTGAGGAGAGTATAAAATTTTAGGAACTTGCTTTAAAATATAAATCTAATAAAGACTTAGCTTTCACTTAGCTTTGTTAAATTACAGTGTCTTTAGCATCAGCTTTATAAGAATCTTTGTTGTCCTTTTTTCTATACCTATATATTTGTTATTTCTCCCAGAATCTGTTACTTGAAAGTATAGTGAATCTCACCCCTTTGTTTTTATCCAGTAGCAGAAACATTGAACCAAATTAGATACAAGATGGGTCCTGTGTCACTCTACTGGAGTCTTCCTTCTAAGTTGAGATGGATACTCTATGAGCTCCTAGAAGATAGAACTGTCTAGATATAAATTTCCCAAGCATCATGAGAAGTTAATTTCAATCTTAAGTGTATTGATATTTCCTACCCTTTTTTTAAATTCTAAAATTGTTTCACATATTAAAAATATGGGGAGAAAGAACAGATATTTGAAGCCAAAAATAAATATGCATTTTACAATGACCCAAATTGTTCCTCAATCTTTCCTCAGGATTGGTTATGGACCTGTCATTGATGATCTTCCCTCCTTGCTCCATTAAGTCAATTAGGGTGATCCTGAGATCAAATTATTGAAAGTTATCTTCTCCAAAATTTGATATGTTCTGAGATATTATTTTTTTAATGATTAGAGCTTTACCTTTCCTCTAATAAATATAATACTCTGTTGAAATATATCACAAATTTAATTCCATTGATGTAGCAAACTAAGCCTACTCAAGAGATAAATAGAAACTACTTAGATTAAACATTGAAAGATGAATATAAATAATTATTAACCATATAAAAAAGTAGCTATAAGATTTAAGAATTTTCCATATGGTACCCTGGGGCTGATGGAATACTCAAGAAAGCACAAACTTAGAAGAGGTTTCAGACTTCATTAAAAAGTATGGTTCAGTCACAGGCTAGCAGAGTTGGTCAAAATGGTCTGCAGTTGATAACCCTCTGATTGCAAGTGAACTGCAGGGCATCAAGCCACCTGTGATGTAGGAATGCAGTGGGGGTCCTGGCACAGATAGGGCAGAAGGGCTTCAGAGTGAGGCAGTCCATGCTAAGAGGGGGGGATTTGCAGGTGAAACCACTGTTGGGTGTGTGACATTCTGGGCCATGGTTGGTTAGGGCTCACATAGAGGACCTGCACAGATGACTGCAGGAAGATTACCACAGGGCAGAAGCTACAAGATCCTCGAGACCATGTTCTGGGGCCATGGCTGGAGTAGTCTTCACCAGATGTTCTCACACCCACATTGATGATCTCCCCCAACCCCTCCATGCCTCCATCCACGTCTGAGGAGGAAGCCTCTTCCTTTTCCAATGTCCCTCCAGCACTCTCTACTGAGGAAGCTTGACACTCACTTTTAAGAAGAAATGTTTATAGAAATTCTATTGTCAATCACAGAAGATGTATTGAAACTTAGCTGTGATGTTGGGGATCAGACAATCGGTATCAAAATACTAGTATTACTTAACTAAGATTACATCTATGTGATTCAGCTCTATACATTTTGCTTTCCTGAGCTTTCATTTTTTTTCTCTGTAAAGTATGCATATGACCTTTTTCAAAAAGATTGTCAGGAGAACTGAATGAGAGATACAAGTGAGAGTACCTGGTTCTGAAAATGTAAATTTATTTTATTTAGTCTATGTCTTTTGAAGTCATTACATTTATCATAAATAGGATGATAATAGTTGCTTTTGGAAGCTAGACTGTGGACAGAAATAAGATAACTCTATCACTTACTTTTAGGTCTAAAATACACTATGGAGGTCCCTTCCAAATCACCTCCCTTGACCATTGAGAAAAATGGGTCTCGCAGTGACTTACCAACTTGTACAAAATGGAGTACAAAAATAAAATTGAGACTTAGATATGCCAGCTGACATGTTAGAATTAAAAAATCAAAACCAACGCTGCAAACTAACAAACAAAACCCAGTTTTTAATTTGGTTTTAACTTTACTTCCATAGTTGGCAAGTGTGTAATAAGAGCAATGAATCAAGTTAAACAGGAGGGGTAGGGAAGATTTGTGTGCAACGAGTCTATTTTGGTTTATGTGAGGAACGTTCTATAATCTGACCTAAGTGTATGCCCTAATTTAGGAGATACAAAGGTTTCCTATAAAAAGGGTCTTTTCATCACTACCATGTCATGTTCAGGTTCTTTGTGGAGCAACTGTTTGGAGCCTTTTCTCAAAGTCACTTTTCTCTAATTGTTTAATATACTTACCAGTTCCTAAATCCCCTCACTGTTTTATCCCCTTGCTGTTTTAGTCCTAGCATTGTTCTGCCTTTCTCAGAAAATAGAGCTCAGAACAAAATCCTCGTTGCTAAGCAGTGCCTATTTTTACTCCACTTGAGCTGAATAGAGGCCCACTCGATGAGATTCTATCACTGAGGCTAGTTACGAAGCAGTATTTGCAGGTTAAGCATTTTATCGGTGTTTCTCTACGAACTCCAAGGACGCCACAGTTTGGCATCTAGTAAGAGAGTGTGAAACCGAGGCCAAGGATCTGCGCAATGAATGTACTGAAAAAAAAATAATAGAAAAAAACTCATAAATATATTAATTCATCAAGTATTTATTATGTTCCTAATATGGTTTATGGCTCTGTATCAGGCATTTGGAATAAATTATTGAGCCAGATGAATTTGGCTCCTGATTTCATAGTTTATAGATTTGATGGAAAGAGAGACAGAAAAACAAAAGCACTGAACTGACAAATGGTGATAAGAAATAAACATATTGCAGAGACAGAATAACAGGAGAGAGAGAGTTTGAGAGAGAGTTTGTTTTAAACACAGAGCAAAGAGGAGGGATCTCTGAGGCCTGAAGTGCCAAGGCCAAGAAGGTGCTAATCATGTGACATGTATTCTGGGCGGGCAGAAGGAACAGCTGTGAAGGTGCCCTGGGAGAAGCAGTGTTGGGGTAGGAGGTGGTGAAAAAGTGGAAAGCGGGGTAGGGCAGGGGAGCGCTTGCCGTGAGGAACTGAGAAAAGACCAATGTGACTGGAGTTTAGTGAGAAAGGAAATGAAGTTGACGTTGCAAACAAGGATTTGGATTTTAGCTACAGTAAGTGAATGGGAATCCTTGAGAGGGCTTTATGCAGGAAATAGTTTGATCCATTTACATTTAAAAAAATCATATTCATTTGCAGCAGGGGAATTGGTAGTAGGACAAGAATCAAGCAGAGTCTGCTTAGGAAGCTATGGCAAAGGTCTAGAAGGAAGAATGGTAGATATTTGATGAGAAGGATGGCAGTTGAAAGATCGAAAAGGCAAATGTGAAATATATTTGGAAAGTAGAACAAAAGAAACTTGGTGATGAGCATCTGGTCTTCCATCACAAATCTGCTTCTTTTACAATCTTCCTAGATTTATTTAACCATTCTTGTTGTTATTCCCAGAAGTATTTCCCTCATACCTTTCATTTGAACACTTAGCAATCTGTTGGCTTTACATTCAGAATGTATCCAGAATCAACCACCTTTCATCAGTTCTACTTTTGAATCCCTAGCCCAAGCCAGCATAATCTTTTACCTAGATTAATACGAAAGCCTCACCTGCTACAACCTTTTCTCCCGCAGTCTAAGATCGGCACAACACTCAGAAAGATCCCATTAAAATAGATAGATTATACTAATCTGCTGACCAAAAGCCACCTGTTTTGAATCTTACGTTCAGTAAGAGATATATTATCTTACAGTAGTTAAAAGGTCCTACGTGATCTAACCAACTATTATATATTACTTCACTTTCTTCTCTATCACAGCCACACTGGTGCCTTGCTAGTGCTCAAGTATGATAAGTTTGTTTCTACCTCAGAGCCTTTGCACTTGTAATGCTATGATCTTGGGTTCGCTTTTCCAGTTATTGAAGTGATTCACTTCCACACTTTTTCAGTCTTTGTTCAAATGTCACCTTCTCAACTAGACCTTCCCTGATGGCTCTAGATAAAATTATATTATCCCAACATTCTCTACTCTTTTTCTGCTTTATTCTTTTCCATAGACTTATTTTATTTGACATACTGTATATGTTATAATTTATTTTACATAAATTATTAAGCTCCATTAAGTGGTGAAACTTTTTAAATAGGCTTTATTTTTTAAAACAGCTTTATGTTTTCAGAAAAATTGATAAGATAGTACAGAGAGTTCTTATATATCTGGCCCACGGTTTCTCTTATTCTTAACATCTTACTTTAGTATGCTACATTAGTCACAATTAATGAACAATATTGAAACATCATCATCATTATTATTATTATCTTAGCTAAAATCCATAGTTTATTTAAATTGCTTTCGATTTTCAGTAATGTTTTTTGTTTTTTGTCTTTTTTTTTTTTAAATTCAGGATCCCATCCAGAATACTGTATTACATTAACTTGTCATGTCTCCTTAGGCTCCATTTATCTAGGACAGTTTCTCAGACTTATCCTGTTTTTGATGATCATGACAGTTTTATAAAGTACTAGTCTGATATATTGTAGAATGCCCCTTTATTATAAATTTTCTGATGTTATTCTCATGATTAGATTATGGATTTTGGAGAAGAAGATCACAGAGGTAAAGTATCATTTTTAACACATCATGTCAAATGCAATCAACATGAATTAGACTGATGATCTTGATCTTCATCATCTGGCTAATATAGTGTTTGATACATTTCTCCACTCTACTGTTACTCTGCCTGCCTCCCCCCGCCACCATATTGTAATCTTTAGAAGAAAGACACTATGCATAGTCCAAACTTAAGGAGCGGGAGTTGTGCTCCAACTTCTTGAGGGCATAGTATCTATGTAAATTATTTGGAATTCTTCTGCATGAGATATTTGTCTCTTGTCACCCATATATTAATTTATTCAATTATTTTTATAACTGTAAACGCAAAAACATTTTATGTTATACTTTGGGTTATAATCCAATACTACTTTATTTATTTTGTTGCTCAAATTGTTTCAGCTTTGGTCATTGAAATCTCTTCCAGTTGCCCTCTACCCATTTGACATATCCCCATCAAATTTTTTTAACACTTTCTTACTTTCTGGAATTACAAGATGCTCCAGGCTCATTTTGTATATTTCCTTCCCCAGTCCTAGAATCAGCCATTTTTTCCAAGGAACAGCTGTCAGAATTTCCTCCTCGTATCTGATTCTTCTCTCATTATGGCAAGTGGGATTCAGCACTTTGCCATAAAACCTTCTATGGGCTGTATTTCAGGACCTAATTTGCTTCATTCTCAAATGTTATTTTTTTTTAACAAAACAGTCATTCTTAGAAAGGTGTATAGAAATTCACAGTTGATTTATTTTAAATCACTAAGCATTGCTACCTTCAGTCAAAAATAATTATGCTCTCCTAAATACTCCCCAACTGCTCATGCCCTAATTAGAGAACTCATTTTATTCTTCCGTAGTTATTCTTCTTTCTGTCTTTACTAGGCTATGAAGAGCTTGACAATAGGGACCATATATTATTTTGTATGGTGCTCATAGCACAGAGGCAGCTGACACACAGGAAATGCTCAGCGATGGTTAAAGTGGATGAGCTGCACAGAGAGAGAATATGAGACTGAGATTAACTGTTCTTGTTTGAGGCAATAATAATTCAAATTCCAAAACAAGCATAATCAAATATCTATGCTTATTAGCTGTGGGATGATTGTTTGAAAAAGGGTGCAATTCAATCTTAAACACTTATGGGATGGAGGAAAGAATGAATTCACTCTTTGTCTAGGCTAAATAACTGTTCTCCTCTGTCCCCATCTCTTGTTACCCATAAATTTGAGTAAACAGGAATCTTTTTCTGTGTGCAGAATCAAAAACTTTTACAATCACCCTTCGATATGCTACAACTCCTTCTTTTTAAATGAGAGGAATTGTGGTCCAGAGAATGAGGAATGATCTTTCTACCATCACGTAGGCCTGAAAGCTAGACCTCAGACTCCTAAACAACATACCAGCTTTATCATTGCTCTCCAGAAGGTGTCCACCAATACTAACGTACTTGCATGTAAGTGGATATTTCACAATTACCTACAACATTAGAAAGTACATGTTTGCTAAATAACATAATGGATAGTATAACTGAAATAATTCCAAGTTCTGATATTTTTAAGCATTTAGTATTCTTTTAATAGTAGAAGTACACATTTTAAATCCACAATAGACATAGCTATTATTTCCAAATATTAAACAGCTAAAATTTGGTCAGAAAAGAAAGGGAGAAAGAAAGCAACATATATCAAGTGCTTATCATGAACAAGCTGCCTGGACATGCTATTTAGTTTGATGTTTCATACTTCAATAAGGTAAGTACTCTTATGAGATGTTAAACAAATCGCCCTCAGTCACAAAGGCATTTAGTAGGAGAGCTGAAATTCACATACAGGTTCTGTGACTTTCATGCCTGGATATTCCTTTTTTTACTATACCATAATACTTCCAAAATTCAGAATTTGAACTTTTCTGATTATAGATTTAAACCAAGTATCATTGAGCCTATGTTATACAGTATATCAGCGGTATATTGATTTAATTCATTCTTTGTAGTGTTCACCATTCAATCCAATTTAGTTCAAAAAATATTTACTAAGTGCCTCCTGTGTTTTTGGCACTATATACCATGTGCAGGGCAGAAATAAAGAGATGGATTCCCAGATTCTAAATGGGAAATACACTCACATTTAACTATAATTGAAGGGAATATATGGAAACCTCTTAAACAGATGGACAAAGTGCTATATAAAGTTATGTACATGTGCATATATATAGTAAGAGTACTGTCTGGTGTGTGTAGGATGTGTGTGTGTGTGCATATGAAAAATCAGCACTATAAATTTATCATTGCCCTATATACATATCATATGATGTGTGTGTGTGTGTGTGTGTGTGTGTGTGTGTATAAATAATGTATATAAATGCTATTGTTTAATTTTAGCAGGTTCCTTGTAATTTCCCCCTGGGCCTTAAAGCTTAGAGTGAAATTTGAAGTGTTTATGTGCTAATTCGTACATAACTCAGAAAAAATTTACATCTACTTTTTATGTATTTTTTCTGTGATGATAATAGCGGTGATGATATTGGAAACACAATATAAACAAGAATAATAACAAACAGAAAAAACTGAAAAAATCATGATGGCAAAATAAATCAGAGAAGAAACTTCCTCATAAGGACTGAGAATTTTCTAATAAGTTCATTTTTTACTTCAGACTTGGCACATTGTATAAGCATGCCTTATTTGTCACATTCCAAATTTATAACTCTCCCTTTCTATTCTCTAGTCCAAATTAATTTTCTCTGTCATACCTCAAAGAAATTCAGAAAAAAAATGATTTTATGTTGCTCCATTTGTTCTGACATACATAAACGGTGAGTTTATAATAGTCATTTTATCCCACTAATATCTTCAGGACATTTGTTCTAGCCGTTGTGAAATTCACATATAAAAGCAGGTCACTTGCATTCTAACCTTTAAAACTCTCAGTGGACAGATGCCGTTTTGCTGTCAGATGTTGTCTCTCCTCCGTTGTCCTTTGTAAGAGATGGTACTAAGTCAGAAGTCATGAGCTTGAGTTTAGACAACTGGACAAACTCATTTTTCTATCTCCTTTGAAAATTTAACTATGTGGGTGCCAGGATTTCCATCAACAGAAAATAAAAGATAATATTTAAAATCTCTTGATGAGCAGAACTAACCCCTTTCTTACTAAAGCAAAGAGTAGGAGCAGGAAAGGAAAAAAGAGATCTTTATTTTTGATGGTAATTAATTCAGGAAGAACCAACATAGGATACAAAGTGAGAGTGTGGGATGTTAGGTGTTAACAGAATTGTTTAAAACCAGCGAATATACATGGAAGAGATAGTTTGCCAGATGGAACCAATTGGATGATTTTTTTTAACTTCTTTGAACTCCTGTGTACTCTATAACTGTTTATAGCTCTCATTCCATCTTCTGTGATACCTATTTGTGTACTCTTGCTTCATCTGAAATTCTAAAAATTTGTTGCGGGCAGAGGTTGGGTCCAATTCAGAACAGCCTTTTCCATAGTTCCTTGCACAGTACTTTGTTCATAGTAGGTGCATGGTAAACTGCCCGATTGGATGCGGGCCTGAGAAGGATACAGGGCTAATATTAAAGAAACATGGATTATACTGTGTGGTTTCTGCATCCTTGCATTGTGCTGTCAGTCAGTTCCAGATAATCATTTACATTCCTTAATATAAGACATTTCGATGGGATGAGAAAGACAGCCACATGACTTAACTTTTCCTAATATACCAAGGCTTCTTAGGTGACAAGATATCCTCTTGCTATAGCAGCACGGTTGGCTCATGAAATCAAATCATATGGCATTTGTTCTCATGTCAGACTGCTGCTGTCACCAATATCTGGAAAAGAAGCTGGCAGTCTCTCTCTTGAGATGTCAACTTCATTTAATTAGTTTGCAGACTAGACAAATTTCACCCACTCATTTTATACTGAATTTCTTCTCAAAACCTCAGCTCTGAGTTGTGGATCTTCAAAGGTACAGAACTTCAGAAAATGATGATTATTTAATATGAATGGAGTATAAAAAGTATTAGTGGAGTAGTCCATATGACATAATAACAATGATTACAGTAATTTTAATAAAATTGTCTTTTTGTGTCTTTCTTTAGGGGAAGTCAACTTATGTCATGCAACCTCAATGCAATACTAGTTGGAGACTCAAAGCTAAACTCTCTGAAGCTTAGTGATGAAGAAATTGATCAGCTCTGTTGTTCATAGACTGAGGCAAATAATAAAGCTAGACTGCAAAGCTGCATGAGGGCTTATGGTAGAACAAGCCAACATCAAAACAGAATTGAAGAGGACATAGTGTGGCAGTCCTGGATTCAGTTCCCTTGGCTGACATTTACTGTATATTTGCAAGTCACATCACCCAATTTAAGTTTTATGTTAAAATGGGAATAATAAGTCCTGGTTATTAGCTTTCTTATGTAATTGTTTTGAGGATCGAGTTAAAGGTGATACTGCTTTGTGCGATATGTTGAAGTGCATAAACATAATGAGTAGTAATAATTACGATTCCAGGAAGGACCTTTCCCCTCTTCTTAAAGAGTAACACGGGAACTGACTCCTCAGTCACTCTTCATTTGGTACCTCAGACTTCTCACAACAAATCAGGAAAGCATTTTAAGCACATGTCTCCAGCTGCATGTTGCTCAAACAAAGTGTTTGTTGAATGCTTGTGTTAATCAATAAATGTTATCAACTACCTACCACATGTGAGGAATTGTGTTAGACTTTGGGGAAAATAAACATTACGATGACTATGGTTCCCTTAAGTTTCCTTGGGGGACAGGATACAAGTTAGAGATATGTTTTAAGGCAGGGTTGGGGTGAGGAACTTCTATTTTCTGTTAACATATAATGCACCAGATAACATGGTAGGCAATTTATCCCTTCCTCCCTTGCCTTCTGTGATTTCACTTTGATGTGTACACAGAGCAACATTATTGGGAAACAAATCTGCTTGCTTGTTCTCTCTCTCTTTCTCACTCTCTCACCTCTCTCTCTCTCTCTCCTCTCTCTCTACTTCTACATCTCTCCTTTTCTCCAGTAACATACTTCACAATGAGCTATTCATTTAAATGTTAATTGTTCATATATGGTGTTTTTATATACTTTCATTTATCATCAGAGAATATTTGATTATCACAAAGGGGTTGAGGACTCTTATCTCATTTTTGCATTTAGAAAAATTGTGGCATGTTAGATAATATCTCAGGAACATCTGACATGTTTATGAATTTTAAAATCAGTTATCATAAATTACTTAATGAAGAAAAACACGGTACATTTTTTAATAAAACAGTTAAAGCTAGCATTGACATCCTCTAAAATTATTTATTACAAAGAATATATTTTTCTGTTGATGCCATTACAAAATCAGAGATATGTTCCAATAGAAAATTGTTTTGCAACATTAGGTATGAACAAATACAAATAAAGATTACTAACCACATAAAACCATACATTTAAAAGATAGATTAAATAATTATTATTAAAAGCTAATCATAAATTATATGTACTAAAACAAAATATTAAATAATACTGTTGCTTTATATCCTATGATTTTTATAGTTCATAATTTAAATTCTAGTTTTGTTGTTTTTATCCAAACTAATACCATGTTTTATTTTTCTTTCTAAAGTGACTTCTCTGTGTACAAATTCCTTATTCACTTTTTTATTGGGAGGAAAAACATTTATTGTTAGTAGTTTCCCCCAGAGAATAAATATTGAAACCACTTTTTGGTGGAGTAGAAATAACTATTTTTTTTTTACAAATAACATAATTGTAGAATAGTACAAATAAACACCACAAGGTTTATATACATACAGTCCTACCATCTTAACATTTCACTTATTTTGTTATTTATTTGATTTTATGCTTATGAATGATCTTTTAATTCTGTTTTAAAATTTTTTAATTTAATTTTTATTTTTCAATTACAATTGACATTCAATATTATTTTATACTAGTGTCGTGTACAGCATAGTGGTTATATATTTATATAATTTACGAAGTGATCTCCCAATTAGTCTAGTACCCACCTGGCACTATATGTAATTATTACAATATTATCGACTATATTCCTTAAGATGTTTTCAAATTGTAAATATCATAAGAATTTATATACTATGTATAATTTTAATATCTAATGACTGTGTCATACTTTATCATATGACCTTTCAAAATTCACTAAATCACTTTCCTAGCTTCTAAAAAAATCAGTTTTCCATTTTTTCTTTTAAATTGTGGTAAAATAAACATAACATAAATTTTGCCATCTTAATCATTTTTAAGTGTACAGTTTGATTGTGTTAAGTATATTCATATTCTTATGCAATCAATCTCCAGAACTCTTTTCTCTCCTGCAAAATTGAAATTCTATACCCCTTAAATAATAACTTCCCATTTCCTCTTCTCTCAAGCCCTGGTAATAACCATCATTCTACTTTTTGTCTCTATAAATTTGACTACTTTAGATACCTCCCGTAAGTAGAATCACACAGTATTTGTCTTTTTGAAGTGGCTTATTTCATGTAGAAAAATGTCTTCAAGATTCATTTACATTGCAGCATGTGTTAGAATGTTCTTCCTTTTTTAGCCTGAGTAATATTTCATTTCTGTATATACCATATTTTGTTTATCCATTCTTTAGTCGAGGGACATTTGAGTTACTTCCATTTCAATGCTGCTATGAACGTGAATGTAAAAATATCTCTTCAAGACCCTGCTTTCTATTGTGTATATCCCCCAAAATAAAATTGCTGAATCATGTGGTAATTCTGTTTTTTTTTTCATTTCTCTTAGGAATCATACTGTTTTATACAGAGGCTGCACCATTTTACACTCCACAAGTGCTCAATGGTTCCAATTTATCCACATCCTTACCAACATTTGTCATTTTCTGGGTTTTTGTTTGTTTGTTTGTTTTGTTTCATTTTTATAGCAGCCCACATAATGGATGTGAGGTGGTATGACATTATAGTTTTAAATTGCATTTCCCCAATGATTAGTGATGTCGTACCTCTTTTCATGTTTATTGGCCAATTGTCATTTGTGCATCTTCTTTGAAAAAATGTCTATTCAAGTCCTTTGCCCATTTTTTAGTCAAGTTATTTGTTTTTTATTGTTGAGTTATAGGAATTCTTTATATATTCTGGATATTAACTTCAGATTACCATTATATTTTACAGTGAATCTCTATGTAGATACAGTTTCCTCTTTGTTTGAATTATTTCTTTAGATAAATTTCCAGTACTGAAATTTTTGGCTTGATGAATATAACATTTTCACAATCTTGCATTTAATTTCCAAATTGCTTTTTCAAAGAGTTGTGTCTATTAACTTTATCATCACTGAAACATAGCAGTGTACCAGTAATCTCAAAATCTCATTAACAAAGTTAGTTTAAAGGTTTTTTTTTTTTTGCAATAATAAATGTAAAAATGTTCCTTATTGTCTACCTTTGCGTTTCTTTGATTACCAGTGAGGTTGAAACTATTTCATATGTTTTTGGCATAACTACATTCCTTCATTTATTAATAGTTTGATCACATGTTCATCTATTTAATTATTGGGTTTTGTGTATTTGTCTCATGACATTTCAAATACTCTGCAATATTGTCTCTACATATTTTTTACTTATGCTTTAGTCTTCATTGCAAAAAGTTGTATGTGTGTTTACATAATCATTAATTAAATCTGACTTTTGAAATGTCACTAGATTCCATTTCCTGCTACATTTCCTGTGATTATATATTTTCTAATATATATATATATATATACACATACATATATATGTATGTGTGTGTGTGTGTGTGTGTGTGTGTATATATATATATATATATATATATATATAATATATATATATTTAAAATCAAGGTCAATCTGTACAAATTTTTTCAAGGTACCTCTCAACTGATTTGCAGAGCTGTGAATTTATATAATCTGCTATTCTCCTGAGTGGTTACCAAAATGTAAGTCTATGTTAGTACATGGCCAACTGAACATATTGATGGATGGAAATGCATTTTTTGGAAACATAGCACCAATAATTAAAATAGCTTTCAGGGCCAATGAAAGTGTCTTGGTTTCAGCAATAGCAATCAAAGCCATATTAGAAGCACCATGGACAAGAAGATAAAGTAAAGAGTCCTGGTTGTGGGAGAAGGTTGAGAAATTCTGTCTCATGAATTTTACTGGAACAATAAAATTAAAGTCTCTAACCACAGGGGAGTCTTTACAAGGATCCAGATTGAGTTGTGATATTAGACCTTGAGACCTTCACCAAATTCCAAGTTGGGTAATTGCATTCAGTCAATTTTAAATTCCCTCTGCAGTTTCTAATGCAATGTCCTCCTGTGCTTTCTAATGCCAACCTACTGTATGTTGCTGCTCTGCAGTGATAAATAACCAGTGCCCTCTACCCTGGAGGAAGCTTCCAAGCCACCAGGGGGAAAGTCATTATAAATACCATTCTTGTTTTTCTCTTCTGAAGAATCCTAATGCCAAACACTCAGATTGTCATAGAAAAGTCTGCAGGTCTATCAGTGTGGTGTATTTAGCATGGGTATTCTCTCATGACACTACCAAACCCACTTTAGTAGTTTGGGACAGTAGAAAAGACCTGTAGACTTCAAATCAGACAATCTGAATTCCAGTCCAGCTCCTCTATCTCTTATTACCTGTGTGACCTTAAGAAGCTCACTTCTCTACTCATCACCTTTCAAGGGCTTCCCATGGTTTTCAGAAAATGATGCCTTAACACAGCCAAGCCTATCAAAATGAGTCTCAGACTAGCTTTTCCACCTTATCTCTACCTATTCCCAGGAACAGATATTACAGTTTATTTCTTGTCTTCTTTCTATGCAAGTTCATGCTGCTATTCCTCTGTTCCTGCTGATTCTACTATCTAAGTGTCTCCTACTGCCCTTTATTCTTAGAAATTCTATCTGTCTTTGAAGATTAATCTCAAAAATCATCTCCATAAAACCTTCCCTTATTTCCCAGCTGGAAGTCATCTTGTATTCTACTTGTGAATGTGAATGTGAATGGTTGTCTTAGCTTTCATACTAGAAATTTATCTTTTTTTTTTTTAAGTTTACTGCACATTTCCTGTGGAACACAATATTGGATTTTACAAATTTACTAGTTGTTTAAATCTTTGAATTCCTTTATCTTTTTCTTCAGTGATAACCTTTCTAGATAACAAAAAATCTTAAACAAGAAAATTATACTGTAGATCATTTGAGGTTAATTAGCATACACAGCCAAATAATCTCTTAATTGTTCTTCCTGTGGACTTTATGTTATAGTCTACCACTAAAAATATGCAAATTTTACTAAATAAATTTTAATTTAATTATCTCTTAGGATAGAAATTGTGGAATCATTATCTTATATAAACCCATTTTAAATATATAGTTTTAAAATGTGGTTCTTTTGGAGTCAGTTTAAGTGACCATTTGGGAACTTTTACAAATGTATGTTTGAAGTGATATATGATCTTAGAAATGTAGACCTGGAAGCAAACTGAGGAATCAACAAGTCTAGTTGTTCTGTATATCAATTTCAATTTTTAGAATCGCTTCTGGAGTGAAATGATTAATCTCATACAAATCTTACAACCCACAGGTTAACAGAGAGGACTAGCTACCTCTAATTATTAAATACAAAATAAACTATACAAGTGATTTAAATGCATGGTGAGCACAATGACCATCATTCAATACTGCAAGTTGATGACCATTTTAAAAGTAGGAAAAAGAAGCTCAGAAAACAGAAGTGGCAGTGTCCAGATCATACAGAGAACAAACAGACAAACCTAGAATGGACCCCAGGTGACTTATAATCAGTTAAGAGCACCATTCTGCCTCTTTACTTTCTGACATCTCCATTAATCTTTTTCAGGGTTTTTCTATATCTGGGCTAACTCTCTGAGTACTTAAACTTTTATAGGTTACACTCGTAGAAATACAAAATCATCATGTTCATTACAGATTATTTAAAAATTAGATTCAGAAGTCTCATTGTTGTTTTTCTTTTTGCTGCTTGGGATTCAGAAGTAGCCACATTTGCCCAGGTCCAATAATCCCAAGGTATCCCTTTAGTGCTGTTGCTTAGCAGAGGTAACTTCTGACTTGAGGGACCCACATGACCCCAAAGAGAATTTATCAAATATCAACTAATGCATTTTCCGGGCAGATTATGACTCAATAGCTCATGAGTTCCCATGGATAGTGTGTGCATGAATAAAAACCACAGAGGGGGGTGGTTTGCCCCAACAGAAATGAAGATATTGACTACTATATGAAGTCAAATCCTGTTACCTGTGGAAATATGATTTTCTTGATCTAGATACTAGTTACATGGTTGTGCTTACTTTGCGAAAATTCATCATGTTGTTCACATAAGAATGCAATTTGATGTATATATATATTATGCTTCCCTGGAATGTTTATTTAAAATAATAACAAAAATAACAAAACTAACTGCCTTAGCCTGGCATTTAGAACAGGGCAGAGAGTGGGAAATATTTTAAGTTCTAGGGTCAAGCCTTAAAACCCAGATTAATATCTTTTGAGCTCTGTGATGTTAGGCCAGCTGTATTACCTCCCTGAGCCTCAAAATTTTTCATCTCTTAAACAGGAAAAATAAATATCTAGTTCATAATGCTGTGATGATAATATAATGTAATATTTGTAAAAAGTACCAGGCTTAAAGAGTAAGTACCTGGCCTTCAGTAGGTGTCAGTAACTCATTCACTTGTTCAAATGTTTTCCATCTCAAGCACTGTTCTGGATACAAAGGCCAATAAGTTCTGATCCTTGCCTCTAATGTGTAATTTCAACAGCATATTTCCCTCTTTGTCTTCTAATATCTTTCCTCCCATTACTCCCACGTGTTCTCTCTAGAATCAGAGGATTCACCCTGCTCCCCTTCCCACCCTCTCAGTGTCATGTGCAAACACCCTCCTCTGGGCTTACGTGGAGGAACGGACTTTCTTTTCAAAAGCTCTTACCACATCTTGTTGCCATTATATTTTTATCTATTGAATAATAGTTGAATAAGTGAATAAATGAATGTTCTTCCCTTGTCCTGCAGTGTCTCATTCCTTCCCTCTGTCATCATGAATCTTAATTCTGCCTCTCCTTCCAGTCTCTACTAGTGAGACCCTCTGTTTCTTTCCTTGATCCTCTCTTCTAGAAGAAATTTTCCATCCTCAGTACTCTATGAGTATTTTATTTGAACTTATTATGGACCTCAGTGTAGCATGAGAAACTGTGGCCTTTAGAAATGGTAAATGTGGGGTTTGCTGTTGGGTTCAACATTAACTAGCTGTGTGGCCTTAGCCAAGTAAGCCTCTCTGATTCTATTTCTTCACCATTAAAAACAGGGAAAGCTATGTCTACTTTTTAAAGCTATTGTAAAGTTTAGAAATAATGCATGTTTGAAGGGCATGCCACATAATAGTTGTTTGTTGAAGAGGAGATGTTATTGCGTCTCCTTCAATAATGAAAAAGCCATGTCTATCCTACGTCAGCATATCTCACAGTATCCATATAGGGTACCAATAGGTTCAACATCTATTTTCACAAAAGAATGAATAAAAGGTAAAACAAAATTTTCAATGCTGGTGACAAAAAAAGAATGTTATACAAAGTATTTGAATCCCTGATGACTATTTGAAAATTTTTTTCCTGACATGAATAATATAAGAAGTGCCTGACTGCTAGGAGATCATTTGGCCTTCCTTCCTGTTGCCACAAAGGAAAAAAAAAAAAAAAAGACTAAACAGCACAGTCCTCTTATATTGCTGTATGAACGAGCAAATATTAGCATAATTTTAACTGGCACTGACTGGCTGTTATTTACCAGATGGGGACCAATTCAGACTGAGTCAGCCCTGATTTATTGCAGTGGTTCGGCTTATAGGATAATATAGGTGATGGTATCTATATGAAGGGCATGCCTTCAACTTAGACTAGATTTTGGAGGCTGAAGCTGGTAAATGTGTTGTTAACTACTTGTAAAGCCAAGTTAAAAGCACAAAGGTAAGTTTCCCTTTTTTTTGCACGCAAGTTCTTGTCTTTAAATTTCCTGCTGTAGTGAAGTGTCAACATTGCATAATAACCATCTTCCAAGACTTTATTAAAATCCTGACCTTTGCTTCAAATCTTCTGTTTGGAAGGAGAAAAGGCAAAGAAAGAAAATTAGGTCTTTTCTAACAGTCTCCAGAAGCTCCAGGCCACAGGCCAAGAAAACTCAGGCTGTCTTTTGGAAAACATGTCTTTGCCTATCACCCTAGTCACACATCTAGATATGCTACTGTGGTATAGAAGCATCACCATGAAGACAAGCATTCTAAGGGAGAAAAGCCAGTTTTGAAAGAGGAGCAACTGGGAGAATGGGGTGCTGATTCTCCCAGGACTGGTATTCTATGAGAATCTACTGACCTGTAAGAACTGCAGATCTATGGGCACATGAGAACTCCATCTAAACTCCTGCTATAAGAGACTTGCCTAAACTCTAGCACAGCTTCTAGAGGCATAAGCTGACTGTGATGGCCCCAACCCTCCTTAAAATGTTTGCCTAAGGAGCTCAAGGGTGCCAGAAAAATTTACTATTTGTTCTAGTCAACATATGATGGTAGGCCTCTGACCTCCCTTTCTTAGAGAATTTACTAAAAAGTACTTACAATTGTGACTGTGTACCTCTTGCAACTCAGAAGTGTCTTTCTCAAGGACCCGAGAGCCATTCCTTTTTGAGATGTAATTGTTAAGAAGGATACAGCCTCTGTCTCCCAGTCTCTGTGAGAGGATAGAATCTTAACTCCAACAGCAGACACAGCTGGTCCAACCATACTTACATTGACCAGTCCTTTGCAGTTTTTCACTTCATGACTCTTTTGAGACCCCACAATCCCTTCTCCTTCAATGTCCCTTTAAAACACCCAAATCTCATCTATAGAAATTGGAATAGGACTCAGCTCTACCACTTAACTGTTGGTAGCTATTGAATACAATCTGTTTTCATTGCTTTAACTAATGCATGACTGTATTCATCTCTGATGCCTCTATGTGGGAGAAATCCTCATTCATGGGGCTCACCTCAAACCACAAGCAAACAGAGTTCTGGATGGGATCCAGGAGTTCCCCTTTTGCCTCTCTTCTTCCAAGGCTGCATGTTGGATTGTCTGCTAGGGATATGAATGAGGAAAGTCTCCCAGTGCATAGCTAAATTTTCTTTTTCAAATTATTTAAATTTCAATAGTTAGTATGAGCATTTGGGTATATGAGCATGTACCTCTGACAAGGTAGGGCTGAGATCCTAAGGATCTCTATCTTAACATGACTTTGTTCTATCTGCTCGCTTTCTTCCACCTAGCCAAACCAAACTGAGGGGGTAGGAACTTTTATCAGGGACATAGGCAATAAGGAGGAAGAGGGAGACATGACTTGGAGGTATGGGGCACTTCAGGGGAGTGGGGAAAGGCACGATTAGTACTAGAGAGGACTATGGACATTTAGAGAGCAGCTACAGTGGTTGGGTGAGAATGGAAGAAAAAAGGACTGAGAAGTATAAAAGTGGTGAATATAAAAGGATATAAAAGGTGACATAATTACTGTTTTACTTTTTCACAATTTTGCTTTTGGCTCAGTCTGGCTATTCATCTTTCTTCTACAAATTTAAAGTAGAATATCTCCGTACTATGCTTTCTTTATCCTGTTCCTACCCAGGGAAAGTTATTTATTGTTTTACTTCTCTTCCAGTTATTCTGGCCTGCAAAAATGTAAATCAAGGGTGGGGCAATAAATTAGTTATTTAACATTTTGGGGCCTTAGTTTAACCATGAGAGTTTCATAATTCAACAAATGTTTATTGAGTGAGTACTAGTGAAAGGTATTGTCTGTTTGCTAGGAAAACGTTACATCACCCTCATGGTGCTTACATTCTAGAGCAAGAGATATTTAATAAACAAATAAATTAAAGTTAACATAATTAAGATAGAGAATAAAAGCAGTCTTTGATATGGTTGTCAGGAAAGACTTCAATGAGGTGACAGTTCAGCAGGGATATCTGTGAAGACATGAATGAGGTGAGGGAGAAGAGATTGGGTAAGATCATTCCAAGCAGAGGAAATATCAAGTGCAAAGGCCTCACATGGGGACATGTTTGTGTTAGACTAACAGGGAAGAGCATATAGTAAGAGATTTAAAAGTAATTCAATATCAGATCATGTAGGGCCTTGAAGGCCATGGTGAGGACTTTGGACATTTTTCAAATCATAACAGAAATCATTGAATATTTGACAGAAGAATATGACATATTATTACTAGCAAAAACAATAATCATTATTTATATAGCATTTCATATGTGCCAGTCTCTTCCAAATAGTTCCTTATATTAACTTATTTAATCTTTCAGCAACCTTACAATGTACATATTATTATCATTATTTTACAGATGATGAAAGTGAGGCAGAGAGTAATTAAGTAACTTTAGTGTTTTACATTAATATGTTGTGGAATTTGAACTTGAATTCAAACTATTTGAACTTCAATAGTTAGTATGAGTTTGAACTTGAATCCAGGCAGTCTGGCTCTAAATTTCTTGCTTTCAGCCACTAGCCTATGTCAGCATATCTCATGGTACCCATATAGAGCAAAATGTTCAACATCTATTTGAACAAATGAATGAATAAAAGATAAAACAAAATTTTCAATGCTGGTGGCAAAGAAAGAATCTTATACAAAGTATCTGAATTCCTGATGAATATTTGAAATTTTGTTCCTGAGATGAATATAAGAAGTGCCTGACTAATTTCCATTTATAAGGATCACTCTGAAGGCAAGAGATTAAGCAGGGAGACAGTGAGGGGAGAGAGGACAATGACTAAACTGTGGGGGGTGTGGTGGAAGAGAGAAATAGTGGTCATATTTGAGATGTGTTTTGAATGTAGAGTAAATAGTAAATAGAAGATCTGTTGATGGATTGCATATGAGCTGTGAGATAAAGAGAGGACTTGATGATGAATTCAACTTTTTGGCTTGAGCAACTGGGAAAAAAGTAATGTTTCTTAAAAAGCTGGGAAAATTGGAGGAAGCAGTGGTCTGGTGAAGGGTAGATATAAAGAGTTTATTTTGAACATGTCAACTTTGAAATGCATATGAAACATCTAAGAAGAGCTATGAAGAAGGCCATAGTCTGGGGTTTGGACTGTAGATTTAAATTTGCAGGTAATTATCATATGGATGTTTGACAAAGCTATGTCTCTGGATGAGATTCCCTAGGGAGAAAATATAAGCATAGCTATGATTGAGCACTGGGACATTCTAACCCTCAAAGATCATACAGAGATAAAGAATCTAACAAAGTAATCTGGAAAGGAGCTGCAGATGCAACTGATGGCAAATAAGGAGTCGAAGAAGGTAGTTTAAAGGAGAAATTGATCAACTGTGTCTAAAGCTTCTAACAGGTCCAGATGAAGACCAAGAATTGACCATTACATTTGGCAAAGTGTAGGTCATTAGATACTTTGATTATAGAGTATTAGAGACAAAAGTCTTATTAGATCTGTTTCAAGGGACTAGCAAAATTCTAAAGCCCCATTATAATAGCTATGGCAAAATGATTAAAGATAACATGAAAAAAAGACATGGAGGATAATAGCAAAGGGAAGAAGAGAGTGATAATGCTTTCTTAAATACTTCAATCAATTGCAAAACATTTTATTGAGCAGCTCCTACACACCCAACACCACACCATTAAGCACTGACTTCAGTGAATTTGCAGCCTTATTACTTCATTCATTTAGGTGACAATTTTTCATTGAATGTCTAGTATGTAAGTTTTAAAACATTTTTCTTAATTGTTACAATAACATTTTGACATCAAGCAAATTTAAAAAGGAAAAAGTATGTCTATACTTTCATAATCCTAACACATTAACATTTTAAACATTTTATACATTCCTTTCAATTACTATCCATATGTTTCCATAATTTTTACCTAGTCTTATTAATTATATTTTAAGTTTTCCCTTTGTAGACATATTTTTGTGTTAATTATCACAGAAAATATTTTATTATGTGAATATACAGCATTGATTATCTAGTAATTTTTATTCTCAACCATTTATGTTGTCTTCAAATTACAATGTATAAATACTATGATCATTTGTCTCTATCTGTATCTTCTATGTTAAGCTATGAGTACCCCCTCAAAGGATGGGACTATATCTAGTTCAGTTCTGAATCACCAGCATGTGGCTGGCACAAAATGACTTCTAGGAAGCACATGAGATTGTAGTGAAGTGGTAAAGAGCAAGAAGATTGACAGTCTCAGTTCTCATTTTGTATTCTTCACTTGTAAACTTGTGGCCTTGCGTAAGACACAACTTCTTTATATCTCATCTATAAATTGGTTAATAATAGTATCTTATAGATTATTGTAAGAATTAAATGAGCTAATATGTGCAAAGTGCCTGCTATAGTGTAAGTACATATTATGTAAGTGCTTGGTGTTACCTGTAAGAAAAAAAAAAATGCCCTACCTTCTTCAACTCCTTGTTTGCCATCAAAGTAACAAGTAACTTTTAAAATTATTTTGGATATTTCCTTTTGGGTTCAGTAACAATGTTGTGAGCACGTACAACATGCCAAATATCCAAAGACAAATAATCTCTTGGGGTTACTTTTCATAAATGCTGTCAGTAAATGAAATAACATGAGCATTTATTTCTACAGCTTTGATTATGCTGTTATTTTGCTTTGGGGTGTTAAGCTCTTTGAGGATAGGGACAGTGTCTGAATTTTACACTGCTGTCAGTATTTAACTCCCACCTGCTAGTTCGCCCAGGTCCTTTTCTTTTTTCTTCTTTTACTCCTCCTTAATTGCTTTCTCTAAGAGTAGAAGAAAAATCAAGGAGGTGATGGTGGGCAAAGCCTGTACTAAGAGGCAAGTCGACTTGGTAGATTGCTTTTGTTAGGGAGTTTCAGAAATGCGGACAGATGATGAAGGGCCTTGCCAATCAGGAAGACATGTGAACCACTACCAACAGGAAACAACAGAAGATTCTTGAACAAAGGATTTGACTTAATGAAAGCCATTATAAAATTTCTCAGGATGATTATACAGACTTTCATCTAGAATGGCAGAGGGAAACTGAGGGCTCTTGTAAAAATCTGGAGGAATGAGAACGAATAAAAGGGAAATTCTTTTGAGATTATTTTGCTCTACATTATTTCTATTGTTCGTTCGTTCGTTCCTGCCCTCATTCAATACATATGTAGTGTTTATTTTGTGCCAGGCACTGTGCTAGGCACTGATTCAGTCCTGCTGTTATGACCAGTTGTTTGTTCCCACGACTGTCACCTGTAGCAGAGAAAGAGCTTCGGATCACCTACCGAGGTGGAGACCGTTACTTCTGCCGCTCTCTGTGCTTGGCACATAGTAGGCGCACAAATTCTGTAGAATGAATTGATATATACAGCCTTGATGCAGCCGGATAACTAAATACACAGAGCCAGGAAGAAAAAGCAGGTTACATCTATGTCACCTGTGAGACCACAATTTTGCAGTGAGCGCTCCTGTGTGTCTATGTGTAGAGTGCGAGGCGCAGCTTTCCAGAGCGCCTGGCAGCGTGCCTAGCTGCAGGACCAATCCTCTTCTTTCCTCGCGCGCTCAAGCCGAGGCGGTGGCAGAGCGCCAAAGGGGACAAGGCCGAGCGCAACCTCGCGTCGGCCGCAGTACCGCCCCGCGCGGCTCCTCCTCGCTGCTGCCTGGGCCGCCCTAGGCGACGCCCCGCGGCCGCAGCTCCGGGAAGCCGGGAGCGCGGGTGTCTGTCGTGCCCGGGCGGCGGGTGGAGCCAGGGCCGCGCAGCGGCGGCCAATCGCGCCACGGCGGAGGAGGAGCCCCAAAGGGGAAAAAAGAAAGTGCGGCGGAAAGTAAGAGGTTCATTGTGGGAAGACTGGCCGGATCAGGGTTCCCGGGACTCCGCTTCGGCCAGACGCCGGGAAAGCAGCGGTGCCGGGCTGCCCTGCGTCCATTCTCGCCCGTTTCTCTGCTCCCGCTCTGCCTCCCAAGAAAGGTGAGTCTCTCGCTTGTTAATGAGGGTTCGGAGGAATCACCGACTCCCAGGATCTCGGGGTGGAAGTATTCGTACAAATCATTGCCTTCAGCTTTTTTTTTCTTCTTCTTCTTTTTTTCTTTTTTCCCAGAAGGGCGAACCGAGGCACAGAGCAAGGCAGTAGCTGAGATAGATCTCCCAGCTAGTTAGTGCTGTAGCCAGGACTCGAACCCACTGCCCAGAGCCCCATCTTTGCTTTGTACGGATTTAAGTAACGCAGTTGTGGGACTGCTGCTCGTTGCCGCACCCCACTTCCAGCCTTTTAAGGGATCTTGCCTGGTTTACCCTCACCTTGGGTTCTCCAGACCGCTGCTGTGAGCGGTGAGCATAGAAGAGGGCAGTGTGTCCCAGCCTGCATCACGTCGCTTCTAGCTTGGAGCTTTAACAGCCTGGGTAAAGGCTGCTTGCAGCTTCGCTCCCTCCTCCCATGACCTGCTTTCTCTGAAAGATGCCTGCCCTTTCAGAGGGTGTCTGTGAAGTTCTTGGTGAACTCGATGGAGAGGTGAGGGATGCCTGGGCGCCAGTGACTTGGTATGGTTCTCACAGTTCTCTCGGCCCTGGAAGGAAGCCGGGCTGGTGGTCCTGTGGGGTATACGATGCCCCTTATTTAGGAAGAGCTGCCTCCGTGGAGCAACAGCTCCTCTCACTTTTAAGTAGTTGGAGAGAACAAGGAAACCGAGTTAAAGAGAAAAATCACAAACATGAAAAGCAAACTTCTGTCGTTTCCTTTAAGAGTCTGTCTCCAGCTTGTCTTCCCTCCACCCCCTGGTTGTGAAATTGTGAACCACAGCGCCTCTCAAAGCGTTTCTGCTACTCTGCTCTGCGGATCCTCCTGTTAACAACCAGCGAGGAGGAGATTTACCATGTTTTGACTTGAGCTCTGCAGCATTTTAGCAGTCTGAACTTGGGCAAGTTATCTGGTCTTTTTGATACTCCCTCCTCCCCCCGCCCCGCGCCGTTAAGAAATGGTGATCATAATGCTGACAATGAAGCCTTAGGGTAGTTGGGAGGATGAAGTGGGATAATTCAAATAACATGTTTAGCACAGTGCCTGGCCTGGCACCTGGTCAGGTTTAAATCACTGGCAACTATCATAAATATTGTCTTATTAGTAGCCCTGGAGACAGTGGGTTTTCAGAAAGGTGATTTCATACAACCTTACAGTGACTTTTTTTTTTTTTTTTAACCTGGGATGTGGTGTTTTTTCTTTGGAGTCTGAAGAGCTCTCTAATAGGGTTTTCTGAATGCTGTGTACATGTGACTTTAATTGTGAACGCTTGACCTGAATATAAAATTAATGTTTCTTAGTGATGCCAATCCTTACTAGCTTTTAGGTCAAGCTTCAGGTTCATGAAGCTCTGATCTGAGGCATCCTTTATTGGCAAAGGAGTCTTGAATTTGATGAGAGTTAGGAAGACAAGAAGACACTGAAAGTTCCATCCATGCTGCAGACTGTTGTAAGTCTTTTATTCCTGCTGTCTTAAAAGAGCAACTTTATATTTCCTGTTATAGGAAAACAACAAATTCTCATGCCTTCCTTTAGATTATTTAGCGATGCTGCTAAATTTACCCCCTTCTGGACACAAATTTACCTTATTTAAACACCCACACATGCCTACACTCATCTTCCTTTATTATATTTTGAAATGAAATAGCATCCCTCGTATATCCTCACCCTGCTCATGACAACTGATTTTATTTTGATCGACTCAGTATAATATTTTACTGCTACTTCTTGGCTATGCCATAAGTCCCTGAATCGAGCATCTAGAATTTATAGTTGGCTGTCTGCTTCACAGTCCCTTGCATTTGCATGTGGCATTGATGAGTGCATGGGAGGGAGTGTAATAAATACTGAAGGAAGGAAAGAGCTTGGTGGTGCCCCTTTATAGGTACCTCCCACACCAAGCATTTGTAGAGGATGGGATCACTTGGTTCCATCAGCCTGTTCCGTGTGCATGCATTGTGATGAGCTGGCCAGGATACATCTGAACGCGTGCCTGAGAGACCGGGGACTTGTGGGGAAAAGAAAAATGTTAAAGTAAGGTCAGAACAAGGGGATGAAAGGGGGATTGTAAGCTAGTTCCTTTTGGTTATGGCTCTTTAAAGAAAGGATACTCAGTTATACCTTTCCTCCTTATCTAGATTATTTGTTACCAAAATCATACATATGTTTAACATTTCCAAAGTATGTTCCATATATATTATCTCCTTATTCCTTGCAATAGCCCTGAGAGAAGGAAGGGCATGGCAGGCATATTAATAGTGGAAGGAGCCCAGGTTCTGTGGTCAAATTCCAATTTCAGTTCTAATTCCCTTGTAGCTAGGTAATATTGAGCAATTTATTTCACCATTTAGAGCATCTACTTTATCCAGTTCTAAAATGGAAAAATAAAAGCTGACCCCCAAGGGTTTGTGTGAGGATTAAATCAAATGGAATAGTGAGTAGGTGCTCATTCAATGATATCCCTTCTTAACTGGTCTCAATTTTGAGAAGGAAACTGAATGAGATTCAGAAAAGTGCGAGGTTGCCAAGGGTCACGTGGTTATTAAACTTCAGCCATGGGAATACAGTTCTCACATTTTGATTTCTAGTTAAAGGCTTTTCTTGTCACACCCTGTCGCCCGTCCCTGAGATCTTTAGCAATTTACTTCATTTGTTAGCTTTTCCTTATTTGGCTGGTGATTGCAGGGTAGCCTTTCTGTCCCAAAGAGGATGTTTCCTTGCCGAGCGAACAATCCTTGAACATGCTCTGTCGAGTTTAGCAGGGTTAATTTCTCAGGAGAGGAAGTTTCAAAGCCACGATCTCTAAGGCAGCCATCCTACTCTCCTGTGTGTGATGTGATGCATCTTCAATTCCTAGGAGGTAGGGTACTATGAAGATGTAAAGTTCAGAATTATGTCACGTCTTTCTTCTTGTTTTGAGTAATTTCTTTCCTCTACCATCCTCATGCTAATTCATAGGGTAGTAAAAAGATTGAGAAGCAAATGTCATGAGTAATCATAGCATGAGTAATTATAGCGTTAATTCTATGGGTAAAGGTAGGAATATAGAGAGCAAGAGGCAGCATTTGCAGAAAGGACCACTGGCAGTACTGATCACTGGTCTGGAGTTCCCGTCCTCCCTATGGAAACTGATGGCTGCAGGCTTATGTAGGAAAATGAACAGATCTGTTTCTGGCTCAGGCAATGGGGCCATTTATCCATTGACTCCCCATGGGACATCAGGTTTCTCTGCTTTGCAGCAAGCATACAAGCTTGCAAATGCAATTTTGGGAAAAACATTTTGCTCCTTGCTTTTGGCATTTGGGAACATATGTTTGCTTTTGCTAAAAGGTAGGCAGTTAGCATCATTTTACCTGACGAAGTTAGAAAAGCAGAATGTGGCTGGAGGAAGTCAGAGGAGAAGGCACAAATAAATAAATTAAGGTTATCTCCAACATAACACAGTTTTATTTGTTGCTCAACTTTCTGAGGCTTTTGCTGGTGACACAGATATAGGATCTGGTGAGTCACTCTTGTCTTGTCCGTGAAATATTAAAGAGAGCCACCTACTGTGCTCTTTGCCCATTTTGGAAATTGTTCTGTGGGAGAAATAAAACCCCAATGAACAGGAAGATTATAGAACATTTGGTATCTGATATTTTGAGGGATTAATTCAAGTTAGTTATTGTTGCTGACTTTTTTCTTTTTTGAAAACAAGAATGCGTGGTTTACATTGATGGGGTTATTAGGAGATCTTCTAGCCTGAGTTTATTCTATCTCTAGCAGCTGTGGTAGTGTGGAGTTTTAGACTTCAGCTAGTACCTGAGTCAAGTTATTGTGTTCAGATGAGCCTCAGTCTCAGCCAGGACACAGGAACACTGATGCTTACTTAGAGGCTTGAGTGCCCCCCATCTCAGCACTTTATTCACAGGAAGCATTTAATAAACAAGAATTCTTTCTTCTGTTATCAGATCCTTCAATTTATTAGTCTGTTAAACTGTGAAAATCAAAGTTTAATAGCCACCCTTTCCTGAACTTTCTCATGGTTTGAACTGAGGGTTTTACGTATATCATCTCATTCATTCCTTACAATAATCTTGTATATTTTTTGAGAGAGCTGAGACTCAGTGTGTCATATAAGACAAAGCAAGTACAATGTTGAGACTCACTCATGCATTTCATTTTAGAGCTAGGAAGACCTCTGAACTAGAATCGAGGACCTGGATGAGGACTGATGACCTACCCCATCCCCATCCTGCCATTGTGATCCTGGTATTACCCTGCGGAGACTGTGAAGTCTCCTTATTTTTGGACCTAAAATGTGAGGGAGCTGGACTAGATGTTCTCTAAGGGTCTTCTGCTATGATATATTGTTTTTTCTGTAAGGTTTTTTAACTCTGACATGCTATCACCATATCTCTTTGTAAAAGTCAAGACTAAAAGGGGAAAGAGACATAAAGAGAAAACACCCTTATTGTTGTATGCCAAGAGATCTGTTTTGCCAGTCAAAAAAGGAGGGTAAGGGAAATCAACATCCACTGGTGCATGTATTCTGACATTTCATTTAAGCACAGTGATTCTCTCTCTCTCTCTCTCTCTCTCTCTCTCTCTCTCTCTCTCTTTCTCTCTCTCTCTCTCTCTCTCTCTCTCTATATGTGTGTGTGTGTGGTGTGTGTATGTGTGTGTGTATACATATACATATATATACATATACACACATATACATATACATATATATAGTCTGCCTGTGTACATGAAAGAACACTGAGGCTCAGACAGACTTACAGACTTGCCCAAGGTTATCCAGTTAGTAAGAATTAGAACCAATGTGTGCCTGAGCACAAAGTCTTGTAGTCTACTATACCAGACACAACTTACTAGACACACCATAAAATGTGAGGACTTATATAACTAGATTTATAAATGTCCTCTTCTGTATCCTCACATCACGCCACTCAGCTGCTCTCTCCTTTGCCTCTCTTTTATTCTCTAATGAGTTCTTCAAATCCTTCCTTGATTCTTCCTAGTCCTTGGGACCTTATAACATTGTCTATCTCTATTGTATTTTTTTTTTTTTTCACTGCGGGCCAGTGATTTTTCCCTTTGTGTTCTTCCCAAATTCCCTGATTAGCACTTAAGCAACTGAAGGCATGATTTGCCCTGCCCCATGCCCAGCACAGTGCCTGGTACATAAAAGGTACAGGTTTGAATGGATGATGGATTCATATTATGTCAGGTAGGCCCAGTATTAGCTTTCCAGTTTTCTCATATGTTTTTCATATAATTAATTATCTCAAAATCTATCTCTATAGACTAATAATGGAACTTCAATTTCCTTTAATTTTGTGGTCACAAAATCAGACAAATGATAAGGAGTCAAACTATCAAAGTTGAACATCACTGGTTCAGTGGTAGAAAAGACATTGCTATCCTAATTATAAAGGGAGATTTGCAGCAAACACAGTGAAGAATGACACTGAAGTACATACTTGTATATATTGACAACAAGACCAGTGTCTTTGTCATAAATAAATTACCTGTAAGAAAGTAGGAAGTTTCCAGGGAAGTAGGAAGCTGCAACGAGCTTTGATTTCAAGATTTCTAAAGGCACTGAAAATTTCACATCAGTCCAGCTATTATTTAACATACAGTTGGATATAAGAACAGGTGACTTTTTATGTCTAGTTCATATCCAAGAGATGACTGTGGTTTCTGCATGTCTAGCCCATAAGTCCTTATGATTACACTGGCTTCCTTCTTTCCCAATCAATGCCAAAGGCAACAGAAAAGAGGACCAGTCATTTTATAATCTCTGAAACCTGAAAATGTTCTTTTCATAGATTACAGTTTCTTAAGCCCCTTATGTTTAGGTGCTATGATGACTTAAAACCGTAACTGTGTAACATTGTGGGCTTTGGCATCAGAGCTAACCCCCCTGGTTTGACTTTGAACAAGTTAATTGGTCGATCTCTGCTTTATTTTCACCTTCTGTGAAAAGGGGATAATAAAACTCATTTTATCATGCATTTGGTAGCTGTCGATCATATGCCATAACATTTGTTAAGAGCCTGGTGCATGAGGATTTTAAATTTTATTATGATTAACAACTGCAATGATATTCAGCTTCATGCCTAAATCAATATTGGATTAGAAAGTAGAAAACCTATGTTCAAGCAAAAACAGCTTTTGTTTTTGTGTATATAGAGCTTTAAGCTCTCGAAATGCATATTATTATATACACACATGAACATACATATGAATATATTATATATTTTTTTTTCTGCAATAACTCTGAGGTAATCAAGGCGAATGTTGGCAACAACATTTTACATTCTGAATCTGAGAGGCTTAATAATTGCTCTGGCCACACAGCCAGTAAACAGTAGAGCTGGGACTTGGACCCTACCTTTCTGACTCAACCATTAAATCCATCAGCCCTGGTATTGGATTAGTTACTTTCTGTCTCTAAGAGTCCTCTTTCTCACCTATAAAATAAAGAATTTGAAAAAGGGTGCTCTTTAAGAGACAAAGTTCTATGAATCTGTGCCTGTAGAATAATGACTTAAGAGATACCATGAAAACCTAAGAGTAGAGCTATGCTCTTCTTTCCACAGAAGCATCTGCACATCATGGTGTGTGTAGTGTCATAAGTCCAAGGTAACGAGCATCTTCCTTGGCTTCAGGCAGAATCACAACTGAGCACTGCACTAGGAGTCAGATCCATAAAGACACCTCTTCTGTCCTTAAGGATGTGAGTCTGTCACATTCTTATGACCTACAAACTGTGTGCCCTCTTAGGGTCCAGGTTTGGGTTGGTGAGAGAAAATAGAAGGCTGGGTAAGGCATACTGACATTTATTGTTTGGAAAATGAAAAGAGAGCATTTTAATATTAAGCAAGCTCTATTACTGTTAATCACCATAATCTTTTAGAAATAAATAAAAGGGTAAAATATTTGGCTTTCATTTCAATTTTAGCATTAAGACTGCACATGTTCTGTTTTCTTCTTTTGAGCTAATTTAGTGCCTACAGAAGAAGCTCGGCTCTTACTGAAATAAATACAGAAGTTCTTTCCATTTATAGAAATGATATGGACAATTGATAGTAATTGTAATACACACTGAATGGCACTTTTCTGGAATATTAGACTTCAGTTTCTCAATTACAGAGTAAGATAAGGTGGAGGTTGGGGATTGATTGAATTGAATGGGTAGCGAAGAGTTGGCTGGCTTTGGAGTCAGAGTTGTATGTGAATCCTAGATACGGCTTGTTTAGCTGGTCCAGACTTAGTTTCCTCACCTGTGAAATGGTAATAAGCATGCTCTAGCTACCTGTTGAATAGATAGGCATTTATATCTTTATCTACATCTATATCCATATCTATATCTGTATCTATATCTCTGTCTGTATCTAGATCTAGATCTATCTCTATCTCTATCTGTATCTTGGAGGGGTTAAAGTGAGATAAAATATATTAAGTCCCTAGCACTTAATACCTGACACCTAAAAGGCACACAATAAGTATTCGTTCTTGCCTCTTCATTCAGCACTCATTTGATGCAACTCAGATGGAGAGGGGGAGTATATGGAGTATATGGAGTAGCTGGGCTAAAGAAATCTTTTCCAGTTTGGCAAACGGTGTGGATGGTAAAGGATAGGGAGTGAAAGTGATATTTATCTTAAAATATCTGGAAAGCTTTCATGTGGAGGAGGAATTAGATCAGTGATAAATTGTGGTGCATGGACCATCTGCAACCGAATCATATGGATAGTTTGTTAAAGAGGCAGGTATCTAGGACCTATGCACTGATGTATGAAAATCACTGGATTAAAATTTTCTGTATTGAGAGGTAGTGCATTATAGGTGGTATAGAGTCTTTTTCCATAGGTTTAAATTCAAGCTCTCCATCTGTGTAATTTTGGATAAGTTATTTAACTTCTCTGTGTAAAATGAGATAAACAGGATGCATAACTCATTGGGTTGCTGTGAGAACTAAATAAGTTAGTACATATGAAGTGCCCAGAACAGCTACTGGCACAATTAACCACACATTATTTCACTCCATGTGTAAACTATCTTTAAGATACCTTTCAAGGCCTCCTATGATGCACTCTTCTTCTTCTTTGTCCCAATCTCCCTGATAAATACACAACTAACCCTTCATCTCCTTGAAGCTTTTGCTCAGTATCTTCTAGTGTAGGCTGTTTGGATTGCTTTATATAAAATTGCCCTGCATCCTACTTCTTATCTTTACCCCTACTATTCCTGATCTCACTTCCCCTGCTCTTTTTCTTTTATCCATAGCAATTGTCACCTTATTAGATTTCACATATTTAACTTATTTAGCCTGTCTATTGTTTATTCGTTGGTCCGTCCCCAAAAATGTAAAATTTACAATGACAGAGACCTTTGTTTTGTTCACTACTGTGTCCCAGGTGCCTAGAATAGTGCCTAGTAAATAGCAGTTTATTTATTCATCATGAGTAAATGATGAATAAATAAATGTATAGAAAGATGTTCCCAAGGAGTAGAATGAAGTAGATGGAACTAGACAAGAAAACAAATTTATATGTGTGTGTGTGTGTATACATATATATACACACACAAATATTAAAATAAAATGTTTTATATTAGTACACATATACACATGCATATATACATATATGTATGTGCATATGTATTTAGAATATTGAAAATATATTTAGACTATTAAAATTGAAATGTGTATGTATGTGTGTGCATGTCTGTGTGTATTTATATTTAGAGGTTGTCCAAAATTGTCTTGGGAAATAGAGGTGTTGAAGTGATTTTTTTCTGTTAGCTTTGCTATAAGGATAGTTTGAGAAAGAGAACAAAAGAAAAAATATGAGTAAACAGATAACAGACAAGTAAATGGGAAATACAAATGATTTCAGGATAAGAAATAAGGGGCTGAGACTAAAACACAACAATGAGGTACGAAGGATGTAGAGAAAGGACAGTTTTAAATAGGGTAGTCAGGGATGGTACCTCTGGAAAGGTGACTTTTGCCTGAAAAGGCACCAGGATAGGTCTGAGGTCATGGCTGAGGTGTTAGGAGCCAGGCGAGAGGGAGAGAAGGGCTGGAAATAAGCTCCTAAATTACGCAGAAGGCTAGATTAGACTGGCCTTGCAGGCCCTTGTAAGGAGTTTGGACTTTATGCAAAAAAAAAAAACAGCAGGAAGTCACTAGAAGGAATGAAGAAGATTGTGACCAGGTTTGAAATATTTGGAGTCTCAAATAATGGGTGAAGGAAAAATAGAAGAATTTATTTATAAGATGAGGCAGTAAACTACTCTGATTATATAGGCTCCTGAGAACAGTCAAAAAAGACAATTCAGTTTCATTGTTGTTTCATTCATAGACTTTCTTTCTCATTAGAATGTCTCAACAAATACAAGGAAAGTAGGTAAAACCACATTCTTTGCCTTTCTCAAATGATATCATTCTCATTTACAAATGCACTAAATACTGGAAGGAAATGTATGCATCACTGTTGCTCAATTCAATTCAGCTGGAAATTTTACAGCTTTTATGTAGGTGTTTTATGTAATCAGTTCCCAAAATATTGGACTAAAGCTATTTCCTTATAAGATTTTGGATATCACTTTCTGAAATCTGCTACACTGAAGAGTGAGCATGTGAAAGGCAAATTTAATTCCATGTGAGATCAATATCTTCTTTCTGGCTCTACAAGTCTAACCAGTGCCTTAACTCTTCAAGAAGTAGAACTCCTCCATGAAATCTTTATTGATGCATACGTATATCAGGGGTCCCCAACCCCGGCCTGTGGTCTGGTACCAATCCAGGACCTGTTAGGAACCAGGCCGCGCAGTAGGAGGTGAGCTGCGGGCTATCGAGGGAAGCTTCTTCTGTATTTGCAGTCGCTCCCTGGTGCTAACATCACCACCTCAGCTTTGCCTTAGATAGTCAGGCATCAGATTCTCATAGGAGCACCGGTCCGTAGTGCCAAAAAGTTGGGGACCGCTGGATATATAGTCTCATACACACATCTTACATACATACATGCATGCATCTTAATATGAGCTAAAAGCAGCTTGATAATATGTGCCTGGCATCTTTAAAAAGATTTATAAATATTAGCTTGAGAATAACTTGAGAATAACTGTGAAGCAGGTACTGTTATAATTACCATTTTACAGAAGAGAATACACACACAGAATTGTTCAATAAATGTATTGAATCAGTGATTGAATGTGTGACCTATTCTTTCAAAATATAGCATTTCATGAGTCCATAGTGGTAAAACATGGGTTTTAGACTGAGACAACCTGGGTAGGGTAGTGCTACTTGTTATCTCTAGGATGTGATAAAGTTACTCAACATCTTTAAACCTTTTTTCTCATCTGTGTCATTGGCACAGGATAGAACTGTTGTTAGAATTAAGTATGTGTATAAAGTTCTTAGCACATTGCCTGTAACATAATTAGTTGTTTTTTAAAATTATTTTTTGAACTCAGATAACCTCCCTAAGTACTCACTTACACTTACATATTCAGGCAATTTTTTAGTTTTGCTTGTTTTATTAACTTAAAAAATTAAATGACCAAAGATCCAATCATATAATCAGTGATGCTGATTTTGTTGCAGGACCCATTCTGGCACCTTGCCATCAGCAGGGCATTCCCGTAGGTTTAAGGGCCGATCGTACAGAACTATGTGGGATTAAAGATGCTGTAGAACAGCGCTGTCTCTATCTTCCAAATATCCGACATACCTGCAGGCAGTTTTTTTCATTCCAGTGATAGCCTCAGAGCATTCTGGGTGACAAAGGAAAAAGCAGAAGACTCAAAAACAGCAGAACACTTAATGAGGTGAATTTACAGAGCTTGCTGAAGTTTAAGACCTCTTGCTAATCATAATCACTAATATTGATCCAGCGTTTCATGTGTGCCCGGCCTGGTGTTGAGTGCTTTATTTTCATTATCTCACTCAATCTTTATTGCAACCCTGTATGGATTTTAAATTTCAGTTGTAAACTAAAAATTTAAAAGTACCATAGTTGCCTTAATGTATGTAGTGAGGGACTGTGATGATAAAATCAAATTTTTCTTTACAGTGTTTTGCCACATTTTTCTTCCAAAGCAAATTGTGCAGAGTTGCAACACCTTTGGGGTCTCCAGGGAACTTCCCTGCAGTGAAGAGATGTTTGACAGAGAAATAAGGCAAAGGTTGTGTGGGGAAGGCAAGAAGCTTCAATCTAGTTGACGGTTTATTTTACCCTAGAAAAAGCTAGTCACAATGAACTGAGTCCAATTTTTTGGTTGCATGTGTTCGTTTCTTTGTAAGAAACTAATATGCTGATTTGCGATTACCTTTTCCTTTTTTATAGGGTATATAAAAGGTTTTACTCTTGTCTTCCCACGTCTCCCAAGTTTGATGATTTCTTTTGTGGAAAGGTCTACACAACACACACACACACACACACACACACACACAGGAACAGCACCTGAGTTATAGCTGACATTACGTATTTGTTGAATGAATGCATGACAAAATTTTTAAAAATCTATTTTTTTCTGAGAATGAGAGCTTCTGTTAAATTTTTTAAAGGTAAAATTTCAATATGTAACTATGAATTTTTGTTTTGAAAATAATTTTAAAAGGTTATTGTAAAATATGTGGCACTACTTAACCTTGGTGATTCAGGACAGTTTATTGGAGTGGACTATAATTCTTTTAGAATTTATGGAGGTGAGATCATTTACCCATATACTAAATGCTCCAGACTGGTATAGTTTTAAATTTGTGCAATCTGATTTTCATAAATTTTCAGTTGTTCTCTCTTTCATTGTCTGACATTTCTCATTGCTTTCAGCATGTCTTACACTAGCAGTATTCTCTCCATTCCCCATTCAATTAACTGTTTCTGATTTACTATTGACGAGGCTAATGAGTTTTGTTAGAACTATGTGTATGATAAGAATAAACTGTTGAATTTGGACTAGAGAGGCTCTTTTTTATTGAGGGAAGGGAATGGAAGGTAAAGTGAGTATAGAAATAGTTTCCTATAAGTGGGGCTGTACCATGTATACCTACACAGTGGCATTGGGTTTCAGTTACTTGTGTTATTAAAAAGAGAGTAGTGGCATGGATAATTCATTATAATTCATTTACTCTTGTGGACAATAAGCATTTTCTGAGAACCTCCTGTAGGCAAGGCAGTGGTGAGATATGGAGATAAAAATACAATTACACAAACACAACCCTTGAAGAATAAAAAATTATGTCATTATGAAAGATAAGATATATACAGGGGTTTGTAATACAACTTGTTTAATACTGGGAATAGTGTAAGAATATGTGTCATAACTTTGAGAATATTTACAGTAGAACATTCTGGTGTTTCAAAGGAAGAGACAACTGTGTCACTCAGGAAGGGGTTTTTTGAGGAAGTGAGATTTAAATGAGTCTTGAAGTGGTGGACAGGTTTTGCACAGGTTTTGCTGATAAAGAAATCTGTGGAGGACTGTTTCCTCTGCTTGTGGTAGGCAGGCAGTCAAGAAGGAAAACTGGATGTGAAGTAGAGGAGAGTAACCTGGAATCCATGAGGGCAAACCTCAACACTGAACTGCCTCTCACTGTATCTAACCTTTCAATGTATGTGGCCTGCAGCGGGAGTTGATGCACTTAGCCGTGGAGCTTCATACCTGCCTGGCCTGGGACTTGGGCATTTGAAGGGAGCTGAAGGAATATGGGTGCAGCTGCTGCCCTCATCTAGGAAGTGAGCCTCAAGATTAGCAGTAATGTGTAAAGTGAGTATAGATCTATGTAATACCCAGGTGACTGGAAGGACCTTCCCAAAGCAACAGCTACCACTTCACTTATCCCATCCAACTCTCATGCAATTTCCCTGTGGGCAGTCCTAAGTGGGAACCATACAGAAAAGGGAATTCTGGAAAACATAATTCAGGTTTAAACTGACGCAGTTAAAAGCCACAGGTGATACCTCAAATAAAGGGAACACGATGAAAACATAAAATGAAGGAAGGCAGCCTGTGCCTTGTGTAGAGAGTCTAGGTTTACTGGGAGATGGTATATATGCAATGGAGTCATTGAAGATCAGACTTTAAAGAGGTGAGCTGAGGCCCTACTGTTGAGGATCTTAGATATCCTGTTAGGGGATTTGCACTTAATCCTGTAAGGCAAGGAGAAGCACTGAATATTCTTGAGCAAGGGAGTGACATTATCAGATCTGTGTTTTAGGCAGATCTGGCCCTGGAAGTCAAAGTATTTGGGTTTATAAAGGAAATAGGTGGGACAATTACTGATGATTCTGTTAAGGATAATCCAGGCAAGAAAATTTGCATTCCCTGAGTGCTCTTTTGTTCTCACCAAAGGAAGTGACTCAAGGTCATCATAAGAGGTTGTTTGGGATTATCATGGGAATTAAGTCCTAGTGTACATTGTATCAAGCCAAGGTGATTTGACCTGTGGCTAATATTGTCAACTATAATGTCATGATGCATATTTAGGTGATTGTTCTTTAAAATTTCCTGATGATTCTGTCTCCAGGATGTGAAGAATTACTTATTTCACTTAGTAAAATAATGGCAATAGTAGCGGTAATAGTAGTATTCCCTTATGTTTATTCAAGTGCCTAACAATTTGAAAACTACTTACCTGTCCATTATCTCATTTGATTTGACAATAACTCTGCAAGGTCAGTTTGGTCTGATTTAGTATACATGAGGAAAACTGAAGCTCAGAGGTTGTGATAACCATTAAGTGGCCACTTAGCTCTTGATGATTCAAGAGTGCTCACTGCAGTTCCGCAGATTAAGTGGGCACCTTTCTGTCACTTGTCCTTCCATTTCACTCTACACACTGCCACCTGATAATGTTCTGGGGACACATATCTGGTTATGCTGTGTCCTGTTCTAAATCTGTCCATACATTTTGTACTTCATTACTGTCAGGTCTCTTTCCACCCAGAGAGGAGACACCTTATAACCCAGGTATTACAGTTGTCCAATTCCTCACCTCCTTGCAGTATTTTTTTTTCAACCTTCTGTTAAAGTACCCAAACACAGGGTAAAGAGGAAAGCACACCTGAGCAGGTACCTTAACATCCCCAGGAGATCCACACATCTTTGAATTAGGTCACTCCATAAGTCTTCTCTGTTAATGTTTCAAGCACATACTCCTTAATATTAAAACACAAACAAACAAACAAAAAACATATCTCTGGCTTCCTACCTGTCAAAACACAGCAGAACTCATTCACTTGCTTTAACTTATTTAAAACACACACTTACACCCAGTGCTATATTACCTACCTGGGAGTTCAGCAGCCAATGACAAGTGAATATAAGCTATACCCTTCATTCAATGCATCCCAGCAGTGCTCTGTCCTCTGAGAGGGATCCCTATGCCATATTAAATTGGGATGACAATGTCAGATTCTATACTTTGGTACATCTGTGATTGTTACAGTTATTGATGTAGAGAGATGGCTCAGGGGTGTAGGGGTAGGCATATAGAAATCAGGCTTTTTAGCTGTCATTAAACAGAATATTTTTAATAGTTTTTTGAGATTACTAGATCCTTGGAGTCAAAAGGCTAAACCCCTGACTTTGCAAAGAGGCCAGAATGGGTTATGCCTTGTTCAGAGCCAGCCAAACCTGTCGATAACTGCCCTTCTGAGTTCCAGCACAGTGAACTTGCTACTGTAGTATGCTGCCTCACCTGCTCTGGTTCTCCCACGTGAGAACTGGCCTTATTTCTCCCTACTAGACATAGGGATTTTCTATTTCTTTGTATTTGTTATAGGGGAAAGTTTGGAAGAAATGAAGTCTAGATTTGCAGTAATAAGAAAGAAAACAAACAAACAAACAAACAAACAGAATAGCCAATAAATTTGAGCACTTATTATGTGTCAGATGCTTTATAAAATTCTCTAAATCCTCATACCTGGGTCCATGAAGTGCTTCACTGACCTGTCCACCAATAAGGAAACTGAAGTAGCGTAGTTGAGACTTGCATAGCGATGGAGGATTTGAGTCCAGGTCTTTGTGACTCCAAAGCTTGGCTGAAATCTTGTACTTTGCTTCACCGTGCTGAGGTGGGCCTTCTAGCCCATGGCCCTGTCCAATTTGCTGACACATACATGAGCATCTAGTAACAGATGTTTAGTTACTACACTGATCTGTCCTACAGTTTCCTAGAAACCCAGCTTGGGTGAACTAGCCCACTGGCCATTGGAATTTCTGGCTTCTTATTCCTTCCTTTTCTTCTTCATCAATTCCCACTTAAACCTAGACAGTATAGGACGTGCCTTAATGAACTGATGCTAGATTTTCCTCTTTTAATGGCATTTTCATTTCCTTAGTATGCTTTTCTGACTTGGAAGTTTGGATAGGCGAGTAGGGGAACAAATGCTTTCCAAAAGCACTAATGTGTCATTTTTCAAAGTGGGATCTATGGAGACATGGAAATGTTGCTTTCAAATACTGGAACCACTGGGATCAATGCCCAGAGGTGTCTGTGGAAGAGAGGCGCTTTCCTGACATGGTACCAGAGACCTCAACCAGGACAAGTAGGTAGAAATTCCAAGGGATCAAAGTCCAGCTCAACTTAATGAGACACTTATTACAGTTCAGGCTATAGGAAAACTAAAGTGATAATGAGTTCACCTTCGCTGGAAATATTTAAAGAGGGCCTCGGCGTCTTCTTGGCGAGGATGTTCCACGGAGATTTGAATATTGGAAAAAGAAGTTTGAATCAAAATGACATTTGAGGGCCTTTCCGGTCTTGAGATTCTGTCTTGAATTCACTTAGAAAGTTCATATTGAGAACAAAGCTTTCTCCTTGTTATAATTAACACCAACTAGTGATGCGCCTCCTCCCTCCCTCCCGGTGCTTCCCCCATCGGAACAACTAAGCGATTTAAGAAGGAGACTTAGAATGAGGAAGGATGTGGTTCCTTCCCACTTGGCAGCACTCCGTATCAGAATAGAAGACTTGTGCTGGGCCTGGCACGGATCCGTCGGGCCTTCTTACCAGCCCAGTCGTGTCTGTGACCAGAGCACGTGGGAGGTACACATCCGTGTAGGAAAACCTCCCACTGGCTGCCAGCTCTGGATTTTTTTTTTAATTAATTACTAATGAATGCAGTCTTGCCCAGGGCAGACCTCTTGGAGGAATGAAGACACACCCAGAAACAAGTCCAAATTAGACCAGACAAACATCCCCTGAAAAATATTCCCTCAGCAGTTGGCAGCATGTGAGAAAGTGTCTTTGAAAAGAGCAGTTTCTTCTTGCCATTTCAAAGGAGAGCCGCTTGCAGGCCAGGATGTCAGCAATGCAAAGCTCCTTTTTATCCCCCTTATTTTCTTTAATTTTTATTCATTTTCATTTTCTTTCTTTCTTCTTTCTTTCTTTCTTTCTTTCTTTCTTTCTTTCTTTCTTTCTTTCTTTCTTTCATTATTAGTTTCAAGTATATAGTACATTGGTTAGACATTTATATAGTTTATGAAACAACCCCTCCCCCACAGCCCCCTATTACTCCGTCACCCATCTGACTCTACACAGAGTATTTTCTTCCTTTCTAAAATTGGGTTACTACTAATCAGAAAGCTATGTTCTTCAAAAATGATAATTCTTTGATTTAATGTCAGAATTGAGACAATTCCTCTGTTCTCAAAGGAGAGAATGTTACAGTGATAGAAAGTATGCAGCAGTTGATTAATAGCTTTGATTTAAAAGAACAAAAAGAGAGATACTCAAACTGGCAGCTGGTCTTGCCAACCAGTGCTGAAATTATAATGGACAATGCTTTTCAATTAAATACAGTGATCTTCCCCCTCAAGACTTACAAAGACTTTACCAATATCCAATCCAGTTGAATATATGTGTGTGTGTTTTTTTTTTTAAATGAAATGTTATAGCTAAGTATGCTTTGCCCAAATCTATCATGTTTGGATTTCTCAAACTATGAAGTCTTATCTTTTACAGGAAAGCTTCAGGAACTCACAGCTATTTGAAGTCAGGTCAACCCACTGTCCCCAGGGAATAAGCACAATAAACACTTCATCTCTGCAAGGAGTCGTTAGGGTCCTGGTCTCACACTGCCTGGAGGTAGTTTAGCTAAGATTTCCCTTGTACACCAGAGTCCTGAGAGAACAGCAGCTTTGGCTTCTCTAGCAGCCCACTCATTGCTCCTGGGCCCAAGTAGCTGTCTTCCTTGGCCACAGGACCATTGCCTGTTTAGACATGACTCTCCCTATAAATGGTATGTTATTTCTAAGAGACAGTTACATTTTCCAGTAGTTTTTCAGAGATGGGAGGCAGCGTGGCTTCATCAGAGAAAGATCTGAACAGGGAATCAAAAGCTGTCTCACATTTTCTCAAGTGAGTTATTGACCTCATCAAAGTCACCTCTCCTTCCTGGGGTCCCGTTTCCCAAATAGTGTCCCGAATAACATCATTTGACTTCCTAAACCCTTTCTGATTTTCTAGAGGTCATATTGATAAGAAGCTAGATAAAGGGGGAAAGAATTAAAAAGCCGCCAAGTGAAGGATAGATCTTAAGAAAATAAGTCCTTTATTTTAAATAGGACTCAAAAAGCCTTTGTTGCAATGAGCCTTTGTGGCAAATATGTGAAACTTTGTCTGTATTGCATACCGCAGGGTGGCATTTGAATTTCCTTTATACATCTCATTTCAGTTTGCTAAGACCTGACTAGAACTATGAATCATAGCCATGAGGAAGCCTGGGGATCATCGGGTTCAGTTCACTCATTTTCCCCATAACAACCCTGACGCCCTTGTCCAGTTACGCAGACCCTTGAACTCAAGTCTCCTGACTCCTTGTGCAATTTGCTTTCACATATATTGCCAGTTAAGTTTGTTTAGCAAGGATGAGTCTTTAGTCAAAGAATCAAGCTACATTTTCAAATTCGACTGATTCTAAATAATAGAATTTGGTGACTAGAAAAACATGCTAGTAAGATTTTTTAATATACGTATACATATATATTTGATTTATTTTCCCCATGATAATATATTGGGTGTGAGTTATTTTTTGTGTAACTCTGTGCTTGGCTAGCATTGCCTTTCGTTCTGGTAGACTTTAGAAGGTCTCCCTTCTCCAAGAAAAACAATGCCTTATAACTCATTCTTGGGTCCCTATTAAAGTCACCTACCTTTGCATTTCTGACCACAGTTTTCCTTAAGGTAAAACCTCAGCTCTCTGAAAATACTCAGTGATAGGTGCATTTTAAGTCATAGAGCATTATGAAAAGTCAAGGTTTCAGTTCCTAACTACTAATTTTGTAATCATGGGCATAAGATTTACTTATCTTAGATTATAGACCTGATTATATTTAACAACCAGGTGACCTTAGATCAATCACATTATCTTTGTGCTTTTTGTTTTCTGTCTGTTAAGTGGGGTAGTTGGCCTAAGGCCTTCCTAAGTCTTCTGTGATCAAGGATCTTATAACTGTTTTAACAGTATGTGTTTCTGAACTGTATTCCATACCACACAGCTGTCTTATAGCAAGTATACTGAGAAATTATACTTTTAATTAGTGATTCATGGCCATGATTTTGAACATCAATTATTTTTTATTTTTTACTGTGCATAATGATATCCGCAGGCCCTATTGAAATATGTAAGATTCTAATACTAAATGGCTCCAGACCCTGAGATTACTGACTTTTTTTTTTTTTAAGATCGAGGCAGAACTCATGCTGGTTGCATTTAGAGCACTAGTTTACCTAGCTGTTGACCACCAGGTACTTGCTTGATCGTTGACCCTGTCTAGTAATTGAGTTACCAACTGTTGTATAACTATACGCCTTTTATTCTGTGTTGCACTTTCCTCCTCTTTTAGCTGTTAAATTTCTTAGACGCTAAGTTGTTTTGGGTTATTACTGTGGTCTTCTGTGTAGATGCTAGGAACTCTGGATTTTCTGTTAATACTAAGGGAAAATCACTGCAAGCTATAAGTATGAAACAAATCAAACGTCATCAGTAGGGAAATGGTTGCATACAGCATGGACAATGGAATTGTATTTAGCCATTAAAAGGAATGAAGTGCAATTATATGAACTGATCTGGAATAATGCAAATGATATATTGTTAAATAAAAGAAGCAAGTTGTAGACCCACACATGATTCTATTTTTGTAAAGAAATAAAGAAAAAGTCATATATGAAAAGATGGAAAAATCTGAATCTAGTAGTTACATATAATTATGATAGGAGTGGAATTGATGAATACTGAAAAGAGTGAAAGGCACATAATGTTTTCCCTTCCTACCTAATATAATTTTAAAAAGGGGGAGTAATCGGTTTATAGATATTTTTCCCCTAACATTTTATTATGCATATTTAAAAACATACCGAAAAGTTGAAAATATGCTGTAATGAACACCTACATAACCACTACCTAGCTTCTACTATTAGCATCATATAATAATTGCTTTATCACATCTGTCCACTTATGTATTCATGGGTGATTTTTATGTTTTTACATTTTCCAGTATTTTCAGACTTATTTAAGGAATTGACTTGCAGCCTCTTGCTAAATGAGACTCATAGTCTATCCCCAAGAGCCGTATCACCATATTTACAGATTTTACTGATATTCAGACAAAGAAACAAATACTGATAGAGAATTTATTTGATACTTTTACCTTAGGTACCACAGATACCTTTACTCTTTTTTACTGTTAATGATATTGGCAGAGGCGGCAATGAACCTGTCTGTTAGAGTTTGGCTACTTACTTGAATTTCCTAGACATCCTGTGAGTACCCATCCTCTACCACCGTGCATTGACTCTGTACTATTCTTTCCTATGTAGGAAGCTTTGCAATCCATATACACTCTTATAATCTCATTTAGTTTTGTTTTTTGGGGTTTTTTTCCCCCAGGGTATTACATTATGGAATGCTTCTGGAAATTATCAGGCTTTGAGAATAAATAGAAATGATTTGTGCTTTCACTGAGCCACTGCTTGATTTTAGGGTTCTGAATGTCAGACACCTTAATACAAATCATGTGTTGTTTCAGTCCTACATAGTCTCATTTGAAGAAAGATTATTCAGTTGAGGATGTGGTATGATTTGCGAGTGGCAATTATATTGAAGAGCAATAATGATTTTAGGTACTTAGTTATGAATATCAAAATATGAAATGTGAATAACTTCAGGCCAGATCTAAATTCTAGGATGCTTTATTCTGCATAATTTATTTTAACAGCTGGAGTTTGCCTCCCATTTTGGTGATCAGATGTTCTCCTTTACCCTCCTCCCTACCAAAGGGATCAGACCTACAGAAGATCCCCAGCATTTCTCCCCTGGCTTATCCTTCCAGGCCTAGTTCCTTTACTCTTTCATCTGCTCCCCTGCAGATTATACTGTGGTTTTACCAGGTTTCTTACTGTCCTCTAAATATCTGATGCACTTTTCTGCTTTCAGATCTTTGTTCAAAGTATTTTCTTCTCTTGCAGTTCTTTCTCCTCTTTCCTTCCCTCCTTTTTCCTTCACTTCCCTGGGCCCCTTCATGGTATCTCTGGGCCCCACCTACCCACACAGACACACACCTCTCTCTACCTCCTTAAATGCAGGATCTTCTCTGTGAAGCCTCTCTAAACCTGTAATTCTTACATAGGATTTCCATAATAATTTATTTATGCTTTATCACTTAGAGGGTTGCTTCTCAACCGATGGTCTGTGGAGCAGCAAAAATAGCAGCCTCTGGAGGTTAACTAGAAATGCAGACTCTTGTGTCCTGTCCTAGACTTACTGAATCAGAACCTCTATTGTACCCAGATCTCGAGATTATCTTTATTGACATTGCTATTTGAGAAGCACTGTCTTAGAACAGATATCCAATTTTGCCTCTTACTTGATTGCTTTTGTGTCGGTGGATTCTGATAAACTGTGTCTTGTGATCAAGAACTGTGTCTTCATCCTGTATCTGCAGGGCATGGTGGATGGCTTTGCACACAGCAGAGGCCCTTCAGTGTGTACTTTTAAATGAAAGCCTGTGCTTTCAATGAGGAGGGGTTATACAAGGGAAATATATGAATATAAGATATATTCATGATTCCTGTCAGCAACATAACTTTCAGACTTATTTCTGTCTTTGCTGTGGTTGGGTTTTACAGACCTTCGTACAAAAGGGCTCACCCCCTTATCAAATCTGTTTCTTCCTTTCATTTCTTTGAGAAGTAGAACAATGATATGGAATATTTGAGTTTTCAGAAGCTCATGTGAAGTCACTGTCTAAGGGATTAAATTTAAGGCACAGGGAAACACTTTATGGATATTTTATGAGTAAAGTTATAACTATACAACTGGCATCATGGTTTATTTGTTTCAAAAATTGGAAAGCTAATCACAAAGTCAGAGTAAGGTCCAGAATCAGATTTTGGTAACTCTGATCTCAGGAAAATAACATTGTTTTAGTTGATTATATTTGCTTTTTTAAAACTTGAGAAGGAAGAAGCTTAATTTCGAAAGAGCTTTTTCTATCTCTTCTTATAGATTCTCTTCAGATTCTTTCCTTCACTGTCTCCATCTTTGCTTCTTTCCCTGGCATTATCATTTTCCTTATTGTCTGTCACTTCTGTCTTTCTCTTCTAATCTCTTCCGCTTTGTTTTGTAGTTTTCTTACTTATTTTACTCATTATTCTCATAATCAACACTTCTATATTGTATAACTCTGGTGATGTCACTGATTCTTCACAGAAATGCTGAGTGTAATAAGTAAAATTAAATAAATACAAATATATAAAATAAAGATTGAAATAAATATACAAAGTAAAATAAATAAGTGCATAAAATAATAAATAACAATAATAAAATAAGCAAAATAAAATAAATGTAAATAACATACTTATAAATGAAATAAATAACTAAACAAATGATAGTTTGACCTGTATAAAAATGAGCCCAGTGAATGCTAGCTATTTTTTTTACTGTTTTCAAAAATAAATCTTAAATACGTGATACCCGTTTCATCCATTTCTTTTGGATTATTAAAACTATGAAACTTTTTGAATACGTCTTTCTACTTATATTTATTAATTTATTTAGAAGCTATTTTCTAGTTCCATGCTCCCGTGTGATATTGCAATGGATAAAAAAAAATGAATTATAGAAAACAAAATACAGCCTTCAAGCCTTTAAAGATGCTCACAAGGAAATAGAAGAGATGAGATAAATAGGAATAACTATAATTCCAGGTAGAAGGGGATAAATGCTAACAAACATGTAACAGAATTGTCGTAGAGTTTTTGTTTAGAGAAACCTGAGAGATACTGGATATGCAGAAATGGCAGGAAATTTATTAGAGCATGGAGGGACTAATTTCTGTGAATTCTGGTCACTGTTACTCACAATCACATTCTCATTCTTATCCTCTCTCTTTTTTCTCTACCCCACTGCCAATCTCCCTCCCTCCCTTCCTCCTTCCCAAGTCTCTTTTTACCTTTCTTCCCTTTTGTCCTTCCATTCTTTTTATCTTTGATGAACTAATGTTTGTATGCTGTTCATTCTGAAACCGAAAACCTCAAAAAAGCACAGAATTCTCTTTTTGGAAGTCGTTTTACAAAACCTTTTTGTGCTTGTCTGTAGGAAAATGGCTTCCTGTCCTGGATTCACAATTAAACATTTATTTGTTTTTATAGATACCAATACTTACTCATTGTTTTAAAACTCATTTTTCCTTTTCTTCCAGAAGTTCATTTGCCCCATTCTTCTAGTTTTCCCTCTAGTTAGTAATAACAAGAATTAGTCTTTTTTTCTCCAATGTCTATGTTTTGGGTTTTTTTTTTTTTTTTCTCCTAAAATTTATTGTAGTGAAAATTATAGGTTTAGGAGATATTAGGGAAATATAATTAAAAACAAAATCTCTCAACCCGGCAATCCTCTCCACAAATGTAAGAAAGGAAACACTTTTATTATTGAACAAGCATTAAACCAGAATGTGATGTACATCACAGGCAATCCACTAAAAGATTGCAAAAACAGAAAGCTCACATTTATATATATCTGTGCAGCCCATTGCATACATGTTTTCAAGATAAACAATAGCTCATCCTCAAGTAAGAGTACTTGGTAGCATTGTTTGTCACACATAGTTTATTCTGACATGGTAATAGGGATGAATATCTGTTAGTTAATTGGCCTTATCTAAAGGAAAAGCAGCTCATATTTTTATTTTTTTAATTGTATTTTATTGTGGTAAGAATACTTAATGTAATGTCTACTGTCTTAACACATTTTTAAGTCTACAATTCATTATCATTAACTATAAGTACAATGTTGTATGGCAAATCTGTGGAGCATATTGATCTTTCTTAACTGAAACTTTTTGCTCAATGATTTCTAACTTCCCTTTCCCCTTCCCCAGGCCTGGACAACCACTATTGTACTCTTCGATTTAATGGATTTGATTACTTTATATAACTCATATAAGTGGAATCATGAAGTATTTGTCTTTCTATAACTAGGTTATTCCACTTAGTTTAATGTCCTCAAAGTTTATCTGTGTTGTTGAATTTTGCAGAATTTCCTTTATTTCTAAGGCGGTATAGTATTACATTGTATGTATGTACAGCATTTTCTTTATCCATTCATCTGTAGATGGACATTTAGATTTCCTCCATATCTTGACTCTTGTGAATAATAATGTAGTCCATATATGGAATGCAGATATGTCAAGATCTTGATTTCAATTTTTTTGTGGGGAGGGGCGGGTAAATACCCAGAAGCAGGATTGCTGGATCTGACAAAGTAATTTTGCAACTTGTAGCAAGGCGCCCCACAGAAGTTAGGCTCTGCCTTCCCACAGAAACTGGGAGGGATCACCCCATCTTGATGTTTACATTTCAGAAAGATGACTCTGGGTCTCTGAAAAAGACATTCTATTTTATTTTATTTATTATTATTATTTTTTTACAGAGCCTAGGATGTATTTTAGTATGTTTAACTAAATGCAGTTCAGAATTAAAATCTTAGTTTTTCTGAGTTTGTTATACATCAGAGATTCAGCTGAGGTTTGTCTTTGGCCTTATGTAACAAATCATATACCTTCACGTGAAATCTGATTTTAAAACTTATTAACATTTAAAATTTAAAAGAATTTTATTGTGGTAAAATATACATAAAATTTATCGTTTTAGTCATTTTTGAGTGTATGGTTAAGTGGCATTAAGTACGTTCACATTGTTGTTTAACTGTCATGCCGCCCATCTCCAGAACTTTTTCTTCTTCCCATTTCAACAGGAACTGTATGCTTTAAACACTAACTTCCTATTCCCTCCAGCCTCTGGCAACCACCATAATTAGCATTTTAACCTGCCTATCAAAAAACTGCCTGTGAAATTTCAATATCCTGCCTACAGCAGTAAGTAGAGGTCTGTTTGCCCAGGATTTGAAACACAATGGTGTTTCAAATTTGAAGCACAATGGTGTTGGGAAACTGACTGAGGAAAACAACATTAAAACCTTTTAAATGTGGTGCCCCCATTTAATTCAAGTGATGGTACATTAATTACAAATAATCTAAGTCTGTGCAATTCTTAGACATGTCTCATTTGCGCCACCCCATTACTTTCAAAGTAATAAAAACTACTTTTCCAGCGAAATATTTTTTGCTTGTAATTTAGGGATTTTACTTGTGTAGATTGACATTTTCTGTGACCTTTGCTCCAGTGAATCTTTATCTTTCTCAATTGCTCTTTCGGGTTACTTTGTGAAACACAGCACCTCCTTCAAATGTTTTGCTTATGGCCTGCCACAGGCATTGGGGGAATGATATAAAAGAATTGGGGCAAATGATCTGCCGCAATCAGAGAACCTTATTTAAAACCAAGCTCTGCTATTTGATTGTTCCTATAGCTTGAGTAAGATACTTCACCATTTTGCAGCTAATTTCTTTATCTCGTAAAACAGGAAAATTATATTCCTTTCTGAATAAGTGTTATGAATATCAAATAAAATAAGACGTGAAAAGAAGTACAGCATATATGTCAAAGCATGAATTATTTCAGTTGAGTAAGTTACCTAGCATATAGTAGGGATTTGGAAAATATTTGTTAGATAAGTGAACAAATGTTGTTCTCAAAGTTCAATTTCCTAGGGTTCTCTCCGCTCCACACATACCCCTGGCTTAGTTTATGACCTCTTCACTCTCTACTTTCTTCTGGTTCCGGATTATATGTCTCTCTCCTGACACAAATCATGCTTCATGTTTAAAAACTCTAGAGTTCAGAGTTTGGGGAATAATGCGAAGTGGGCAAAGGAATGTCTATTACTTCCTCTTACTGGCTCTACCTTTCTAAGTCCGGGTGCTTCCTCTGAGCTTCTGAGGGGTTCGAAATGGCAGTTAGAAATACAGTCATCCGCTGGAGCATATACATTAGGAAGAAGGGATCTTTTTTTTTCTCAGCAGCAACATGCGCAGGGGATTTCACCCTGGCTAAAAAATAATGGGCTGCAGTAATGTTGAATCAGATACTGTGAATCCAAATTAAACAATATTCTGAGGCTAGTCCCAGGAGTTCCCTAGGTGGACACTTAGGCAGGAGCTCAGTGGAGGTCTTATTTAGTGTCATCATGCACAAAATAAATGCAAATGTAAGTGTTACAAGGCATAACCAAATCTTACACTGACAAAGCGGATGACACTTTCTGGGTATTCTTGTAAACAGTCTGATAGATTTGTGTGAAAAACACCTCCCTGAAGATGATCTGGAATAAAAAATGAGTGTTGCGAGACCAGAGGTGTGGAAAACAATTGAAAGAGTGATGAATTTTCCTAGACTGAAGAACAGCCTGTAGATTCGGGCCAGATAATGTGCTGACTCTACTCAGAAGACCGCAGTCATTCAGTCCATAGTACTGAACACTTTCCGTGTGCCTGGCTTCATGCTAGACCCTGCTAGACAGACATTCATCAGAGGTAGATCCTGTTCTCCAGGATCTCAAGAGAGAAGACACATACACAAACCTAATTGTACTGCAAGGTAAAGAATTACCTTACTGAGACCAAGGGAAAGTTGCAGGGAGAAGGGATACATTGCATCTGGCCAAGAGAAGCAAGGAGGTTTCATGAAGGAAATAATTTTGGAAACAAATCTTGAAGGATGGGCAGTGTCTGTACCCGTGAAGAGGGACATGCAGGGCATTCCAAGCAGAGGAATGATTAAAATGGAAGGGAGGCACGGGGTGATTTATAGCATCATCTGTATGTGCACCTGTGGCTGGAGTCCAAGTTATATGAGGAGGAGAGATACAGCAAAAGGTTGGATAGAGGAGTTTTGCCACCAGATCCTGAAGAATCCAGAATGTCATATGAAGGACATCAGGGAAATACAATTAGGATGTGCTGTGTGGGAAAATCGATTTGGTCCTTGTCATCAGTCAGCCTTTACAGGTGCCCTTATGGCCCCCAAAACTTTCCTAAGGCTTTTTCAGCCTTCTTGTTTATGATGTGGCAAACATTTTTTTTTTTCTTTTGGCTTTGGAAAACAAGATTTTGGTCTATTTTTCAAGCATCAGTGGATAGAAAGAATATTTACATGCAAAAAACGGGTAGTTTTTAATCAGCCTTTTTTCATCTTTCTCTTTTTCAGAGACGGGCAGACCAATAAAAAATAATGCACTTTTAATTTCCCTAGCATATATTAAGATCACAGAGGTGAAAGGATTATTTGTCAGGTCCCCTCATCTGTGCTGACTCCTTTTTATAATCAGAAATAATTGCTCTCCTGTGTCTTCCAACTTGTTCTTTATGATATCAAATCTGATTTGGCAACAGTCGTTACGCATCCAAAATGCTAGAAGTGAAATCATAATCAACTCCAATTAGCTATACTGGCCGAGCATAGCATTACATCATACTTAAATCCAGCAGCATGTCTTGTCTCATTTTAGCTAGTCATTATACTATTTCTCCATCAACTTGTCACAAGATGGCTTAGTAAATTAGAAAATTGATTTGAATTTCCCACTTTTTCCCTCAAATTCATGACCCTTAACCACAGTAGAGGTTTTTTCTAATATGATCCATGAGAGAATTTACAGAAATTTCTCAAAGCTTGGTCTAATTGCTGCTACCTTATACAGATGAAACCCTTCTTTTTTTTTTTTTGTTTTTGTTTGTTTGTTTGTTTGTTTCCTGAAAGAATTTCAGTCAGCATTTCTAAACTGTGCCAAGAATTCTAGTGCTTGGAAATATTTTAAACAAAGATTCATAAAGTCAATTAAGTTTGAGGAGCACTATAAATGATTCCTAAGTAATTTAGTTTCACAGCATATGTTAGCATTCTAAAGACTCTGAGCAATTCTGTAGAAAAAAAGATTTAGCCTAATTTTCACCTAATATTAAGAACCTAATGTTTCTCTAAAATAAGTACAGTACCAAAATATATTTTTTTAAAATCATTTTTTAGAAGCCCAAGTTGGACAACATGGATCAATATGTGGCCTTCAGAGAGCCTAAGTTAATTCAAGAATAAAATTTAAAAAAATACATCAAGAGCCTTGCATTTAGTAGGGGTATTAGAACTATGTATTGAATTCATCTTCTGCCTACCTTCCAAGATTATGTGAGGATGTATTTGTAACTTGGTGATCCTTTAAAACCCTGTTTGTATCAACAGAGCTCCTACATCTTATATCATTTTCCTGAGTCCAAAAAAACACCAAAGGGAACTGAAATAATAAAACATTAATTTTTGTGCAGAATACCGATCTTGCTGACCCTGCGGGGTTATTGCAGAGTGAGAGTAATTATGCAGATGTGCCACCCGAGGCTTTGGAGTTGAAGTACCCTGTTGTATGTAATTCACTGCAGGATCATTCATGTAACCAGAATATTGATATGATTATTATTCCACCAAGGTTTTATCCGCCCCTAGACAATTACAGAACCACTTACCAGCATCTCTTATTGACTTCTTATTTAAAATTCCCAGGGCCACAGCAAGCATTCAGATCCTGTTGTTCGGGACGGCTGCAGATCAATGGCATGAAACAACACGGGATTCCTTTAGGACGTGACAGATGCTGAGATTGTTTCCTAAGCAAAATACAGTAGAAAATAGTGTTTCTGTAGCCCCGTGTCTCTAACACAGACATTTAAAGTAATGACAACAGGAGCAGAGAGGGAGCATATAGCAGAAACATCATGAGATTTGGTTCAAGATAATCTGAGTTTGAACTCTGGTTTCACGATTTATTTATTTTGTGTGGAACTTTGGGGAAATAACTACTTTTTCTGTAAATAGTATTTTCTGAAAATAAGTGTTTCTGAGGCCCCATGTCTTTAATACAGATGTTTAAAGTAATGACAGCAAGAGCAGAAAGGGAGCATATAGTAGAAAGATCATGAGATTTGGTGTCAAGATACCTGCATTTGAACACGGTTTCACCATTTATTACTGTGCCACTTTGGGGAAATCACTATTCTTTCTGTAAAATGAGATTGATGTTAAATACCAAACTTCTGACAGACTTCAGAGGTTTAAATGAATATATGTGTGTAGGAAAAAAAAACAATTTTTGTGAATGACAGAATGTTTTAAATATATATATTTGCTCATGAGGAAGCCTTCCATTCTTGAACTGGAAGTATCAGCATAATCATACATGCTATTTACGGCCAAGTTGTTTGGGTAATGCCCTATTGACTCCGATAATCACTAGTATTGCTACTAGGGCAGAATGTGGTCACCATACGTTGATATGATTAGCAGCTTCAAATGTGTATGCCCTTGAAATGATGTGCAGAATAAAATTTCTATTTTTAATTGCTGTTCCTAGTCCATAGTTTTAGGGACTTCATAACTGCAGGGTAATAGTCATCTAATTAGAATTTTGAACAAGTTTTTCTTCCTGTTCTATGCTCAGTGGTAAAAAGTAAGGCTTGTTTTATTTTAATTTTGCCCTAAATGCCTTTCTTCTTTAGGCATGGCTACATTTCACAGTGTTTGTTACCTGTCTTCAGAATCCAGCTGCAATGCCATCTTGTTCAAGGGGTCTCCCCATGCCCCCACCCACCACGTCCCAACCCCTTCCTCTGCCATTAAAATACAAGTGATTCTCTCCTCAGAGCATGTTGCTTGGACTAATTTGTATACTTGATAACAGCATGAGCAAGCACAACTAAAATTTTTTGTACATTTAAATAAATAATATTTTATTTGTTGTAATATAACAAATAATAACAATATATTCTTATGCATAATATATAATTCTGTCAGCAAACATATGAATTAGGTATGGTTATTCTCCCCATTTTATAGTTGAGAATACTAAGGTATAGACAGATTAAGTAAATTGTGCAATACTCCACAGGTACTAAGGGAGAAAGCCAGAGATTGGGACATTTAACTAAAAGAACGAGCTTTTAACTACAAGATTGTAATTAGCAACCTGAATGTTGGAGATCCCTACTAGATTTTTCAGTTCCTGGATGCCTGGGGTGTGTTATGTTCCGTCCTCTTGCTTAATTTTCTTGTCAAAGCATTTTAAAACTTCATATTAAGCACTGCTTGAGCACCTGTCTGTGAAGGGGCTGGTTGTGTGTGTGTGTGTGTGTGTGTGTGTGTGTGCACGCACGTGCATGTGTGTTTGGTATAAGTAGCTGTGTGGTGAAAATAAGGCATACTTGTTGAAATTGGGGTCTCTTGAGTCTTTAGTAGTTTATGGATCAGTGATTAATAGCATTATACAATTCCTGCTTTTTCTCATTCTGATGAAAAGGAAATTGCGTTTTCTTACTTTATTTGCAATAAAGTCACCAAATGTCAAATGCATGTATAAAGAACTGTGGCCAGAGTCCCTCCCCCCTTCCCTCCACGCAGAGTGATCTGGTGGACTGAGGTCACATCCCAGACTATGGGACTGGTGGGTACACATTGCCATCTGTCAGGATGATCTTGGTGTCCAAAAATCAGTGAAAGAAGCCATAGAATTTTCTCAACAGGGACATAGACTCACACAGACCTCCTTAGTGTTAGTTCATAAGGGGATTTTCTTTTAACACTTTAGATACAGAGAGATGATTTTCTTTAAAGCTCTCTAGTTTGGGCTTATATGGGTTCTCAGGAAGACTTGGAATGTTATCTTTGCATTTTGGGGACAAGATTCTGGGTGGGAAGGATGCTTAATGGGCTGTGTTCTCCAGCAGACAGAATGCTGAAGGCAAAGGCCATCCCGAAGCCTCTGAGCTTTCTCACAACTGGCAGTGTCGGTCTGCTACACGGTAAGACGTCTGGGAAAGTTCTAATTTAACTTTGGGCTTTAGCTCTTCCTCATAAAACTAGTTGTGGAAACAGAGGCACCAGGACAATAAAGTACATAGGCAAGTTACATAGCCAATTAATGCAAGCGTTGGTCCTAGGACCCAGACTCATTCTCCCTGTTTCCCTGTATAATTGAGTGCTGCAGGGTCTGAGGAGCTGAAGCTATTGAAGCTCTCAGGTCCCTGCACAGGTGAGTAGGAAAGCTCTAGTCTGATAGATGGTCTCTAGCAAGTTAATCATTTTTTTCTGACAGAAGTCAGGGGATGACACAAGGATGTGCTCTTGTGAAAGGACAACTGACTGTGTTGTGAGACCAAGGACGACTTGGATCCATTCAAGTCTCATTTCTGAAGACAGGCTCACTTTTTAGGCAGTGGATCTTGATAAGAAGTCACAGAGTGCACAGTGCCATGTTTAAATCACTCCTGGAGGAAACTACATCCTCCGGATGACCTTTAGCCCTGCTAAAGATTCAAGTATACATGTGAATATCTGTGTAAAATAAAGCATCGGCACTTCATATTTGCATTATTTTACTATGTATGAAACTTTTTCATAGATAATATCTAATTTAATCTTTAAAGCAGCATATGAAGTAAGTATTTGTTATTCTATCTTATTGATAAGAATACCTGGGTTCACAAGGGTTGAGTAAATTATCCAAGGACACACAGGTAAAAAGTGACCAACAGCATACAAAACAGAAGTGTCCTGTGTCCTAGGGGATGTTCTTTCTAATACCTATCCCTATAATTATATGCATTTATTGTATAAAAGTACTGAGTTGTGTACTACAGCCACAAACTTGTAGTCCTAGTCCAAAAAAAAGAGTTGAAAAGAGAAAAACTAAATAAAACAGAAATGTCTCAGGGCTCTATGGGAGATACAGATACCATCCCAGAGTTTCTGTTAAAGGCATATTCTAGCCAGCAGCAAGAGAAGAGAGAACCAGGAAAGACTGTAGAGGGGGTTGAAACTGTTGGAAAGTTAGCATTTATTTCCTTTCCCTGGTAGCCAGTTTAGTCTCAAGTGGAGTTGAAAGATTTTGAAAAGCATCTACATATTATGGATTGAAGATTGATCTAGGAATTAGTGCTTGGGTTCCCTCTTTTCTATTAGAGCTTTCACTATCAATATCAGTATTTCCAATGACATCTAAGAGGTTTAATGCATTAAAAAGGGATTCATGGTCTAATAACTATGGTTAATGCAGTGTTAAGACAAGTCAACCACAATATTTACTTGGTAGATATTTTAAAATGCTAATGTGCACTGGGAATCTCCAGGAAAGAGATATGTGACATGTAACTTTCCGAAATCAATTTGGCCACTTGGTCCTTTGGCAGGGTGCTCATTGTGGGATACGATGGTTTTCGTCATGCACTTTGGTGTGATTGTATTGTACTTGATCATTTACTTGTTCTTTTTGCTACTTTCCTTTTCTCTTTTCTTTGTGTTTATAAGTCTGACTATGCTCCCAAACTCCCAAAGAAATGTTATGTTTATTTCTGTATACTGAAGTTTTTATTAAAGTGTATGAAAGAAGGGTTCAATAAGTTCTTATTGATTTGAACAAAATTTCGTTCTGTAGACACAGAAATTAGAGGGTACAGTCTTTACGGAGAAATCTATAATAGCTTGGCCACAGTTTTGTTGCCTGTGACCTCTCTAACAATGTGTAGATGGTGTCTCTCTCTTGAGAGCCTTACAGACAGAATCATGATCTTCAGACCATCCCTTCGAATTAGAGAGGTGATTAGTGTCAATGTCGTTGCATGAAATTTAAGGGGAGAAAACCTCAGATGGCTAAGAAACTTTTCTATGCTGGGAAAAGTGATGAAATTGCTAACCTGGAAGTGACTACATCTTAGTCTATAAGATAATAAGACTGTTTCGTATCTGTGCTGGTTGTAATACCACCCAATTCCCTACCTGAACATCATATGATGGCACACAGGGTGGTATTTCCCCAGTAAGCTGCTCCCTCCTCTGTATTCTCACACAACTCTGCTGCAGCACTGCTGTCTTGTCTCAGGACCACATCTTGCCATGAAGACATGGTCATTTTCCTTCCTTCCTCTTTCCTTAGAGTGTGTCCAGAGCTTGATAAATATGTGTTACAGGAATTAGAAGGAATGTTAGGTATATTCATCATAAATATTCTTCCCCACCAGCCTTGAAGTTCCGTGAGATGACATCCTGTCACTTTCTGTGTTGGATTTTAAGCTGCTCTTATGATTTAAAAGATTGTACATAATGTTATTCTGTGCCTTTTTCTGCATCTTCCCTGTTGTTTTAAACCACCCTTTAACTTCAATCGAGCATAACATATTAACAGTAAAGTAGGTAAATATTAAGTGTACAGATGGAGTAATTTTTACAAATGCATCCTCATGTAACCATTATCTGACCAAGAAATAGAACATTACCAGAGTTTAGACGTCTCACTCTTGCCTCTCCCTATCAATATTGCCAAAGGTAAGCCAGTAATTAAGCTGTAAGTTAAGCACCCTTCAGATTTTTTCAAAATTTAAACAAAACAAAACAAAAAGCTTGGCTTATTTTATGATAAATCCAATGTCATAACACTTTGTATTAGTACAGCACTTTATAATTACAAAATCTCTGTCCACACGTCACATCATTCAATTCTTGAAAACCACCCTGTGAGATATGGCAGAAGTTTTACTTCCATTAAAGACTGAGATATTTGAAAAGTAGGGAAGGGAAACCTTCTGGACCATGATTTTGCCAAGTTAAAGTTTCATTGTGTCATATGAGTACTAAACTTATAAGGGTGAGTACTTTGTGAGACATATAAATGTCTAATCACTACATCGTACACCTAAAACTAATATAATATTGTATGTCAACTATAATTGAATAATACATTTAAAAGTTGTAATAGAGCATATCACAACTAGCTTTGCTTTTTTGTAGGATACAGAGGCAAGAATTACAACCATGACTATCTTCTCTGAAATATTTGGAGGACAGAATATTAAACTTGGAACTAGTATATGCAAAGTGTAGGATATGGCAAGTTTTTCCCAATAATCAAAGGTTAACTTGAGCCAAGTAACTTGGGCTCTTCTTAGTAAATAATATTAATGGTAGCTCACATTTGTCTGCTGCTCCACAGTTTCTCAAGTGATACCACATATTATCTCATTTAATAAGAGCTAATAATAACCAATATTGACTGAGAGATGCTTATGTTCCTGGACAGTGCCAATCACTCTACAGGAATTATCAAGCATACTTCTCTCAAACAACCGATGAGGTAGGTTTAACTCCATGCAAAACCCATGCCCTAGTATCCTTAAATACAGACTACTTAATCATCAAATTGTTCAACTATCAGGGAAAGGGAATGATGAGACCCTCTTCTTGTCCTCATTGAGAAGTGTCCATAAATGCCTAGCATAGCATGTCAATCTTAAATTAGTCATCAATACAATGGCCAGGTTTGTTGTGAATATTCTCATCTTCTCCAAGGTTGTCCAAGTTCATACAGACACACAGAGAAATCAAAGTTCAGTTTGAGTTCATCTCACTGAAAACCTAGTTCTAGTTTTCCTTTGTGAAGGATGAGACTTAACAATATTTCTTTCCTCACCCTACAGAGCATGTTTCTATTTAGAATATTAAAGAACAAAAGGAAATCAATCTGCTCACATCCTGTTCCAAGCTTCTAATGATGGCAGGAGGTGTATTATGTTATATATGTCCTCTCAGAGTTCCAAACACTTTGAAGCTGTTTAGTAAGAAAGGGGAGGAAATATCTAAGAGGACTGTGCTAATGTTTTCTTGTGTGAACTTTGACTCTGCTGTTGTATCAAGGTTAGCAACACGGGCTTAATATGCTGAAAGCTGGGACAGTTCATTGATCTCTTTCTGTGCCTGTACTGCTAGACTTTTCTGGAACATTTAGTACTTAACGACAGGACTGTGTTATTTTCAAAGTAAATGTTGAAAATAGAAACCATATTTAGGTTAAAACAGCTTTTATTTGTTTAAACTGTCTAAAAGGGTTCACAAATCATTTGCGGAGCCTTTAAAAAAGAAAAATCATGCCAGTTTAAAAATATATTTTTTAATTAACATAGAGTAAAGTTGAATTTTTTGAAGTACAGCTTTATGAATAATAACTCATATATAGATTCATTTAATCACTGCCCCCATCAGGATACTAAGCTATTTTATCCTCCAAATGACCCCCTTGTGCTATCCCTTTAGAGTCATGCCCTCCTCCGGCCTCTAGCCCCTGATCTTTTTCTCTGTCACTCTAGTTTTGTCTTTTTGGGAATGTCATTTAAGTGCAATTCGACAGTCTGTAACCTATTGAGATGGGCTTTTTTCAACCTAGTGTAGTGTTTTATTTGTTTGTTTTTGTTTTTAGTCAACAATTCACTGTTTTGTATTGCTGAAAAGTAGTCTATTTTTTAGATATACCAGGGTTTGTTTATCCATTTGTCTGTTGAAGGACATTTGAATTGTTTCTAGTTTGAGGCAATTAATAATAGAGCTGCCGTAACCATTTGCATATAGAATTTTGTGTGAAAATAATCTTCCACTTCTCTTCGGTAGATACCTGGAGTAGGATTGCTAGATCTATGGTAAGAATATGTTTAACATTATAAGAAACTGCCAAATTATTTTCCAGAGAGGCTGTACTCTTTTTAGTCTCACCAATAAGAGAGTTCCAGATGCTCATATTCTCTTCAGCACTTGTTATTATTAGCGTTTCTTGCTTTAGTCATTCCGAATGGTGTGTAGCAGTATCTAATTTTGTGGTTTTACTTTTTATTTTCCTTATGGCTAATGATATTGAATATCTTTTCACGTGTTAATTTGCTTTCTGAATACAGTAAGTCCTTCCTTATCCTCAGGGGATATGTTCCAAGACCTCCAGTGGATGCCAGAAATTGTGGATAGTACCAAACCCTAATATAATGCTGTTTCTTTTTTAGATGCATACATACATTTTCATTTAAAGGAAGCACTTTATGACTTATCTTTAGCATATTTTAATTGCCACCATCATTACTCTTGTGCTTTGGGGCCATTATTAAGTGAAATAAGGGTTACTTGAACACAAGCACTGAGATACCATGACAGTTGATGGGTAACCAAGACGGATGCTAAGTGACTAATGGGCAGGTAGCATAAATAGCGTGGATAGTCTAGACAAAGGATGATTGATTCTCATTGCAGGGAGAATGGAGTGGGACCATGAGAGATTTTATTATGCTATTTAGAATGCTCTTCAACTTAAAACTTATGAATTATTTATTTCTGGAATTTCCCATTTAATATTTTCAGACCATGGTTGACTTCAGCTAACTGAAACCATGGAAAACAAAACCACTACTTTATCCTATTTGGTAAAGTATCTTCTTAAGATTTTTGACATTTTAGAATTGGATTGTTTGTAGTGTAATTCCCACAACTTTATTCTTCTTTTTCAAAATGGATTTGAATTTTTAAGGCATTCTCTTTCCATATAAAGTTTATAATCAATTTTATAATCAGCTTGTCTATATCTATAAACAAATCCTGCTAGGATAGTTGATGAGAATTTTATTAAACTATCAATTTGGGGGAGAATTAATGCCTTTTCTATATTGAGTGTTTCAGTCCATGAATATGGTATGTCCCTTGTATTATTTTTTATTACTACTGTAATAAATTACCAGACACTTAGTAGTTGAAAACAACACCTACTTATATCACAATTTCTAATGAGTCAAAAGTCCAGGTACAGTGTGGCATATCTGGTCCTCTGCTTAAGGTATAACAAGGCTAAAATTAAAGTGTCAGCAAGGCTGCATTCCCTTCTGGAGGCTCCAGGGACAAATATGCTTAAAAGTTGTTGACAGAATTTCATTCTCTGTGGCTATAAGGCCTGAGATTCCCATTTCTTTACTGGCTGTCAAATGGGAGTCTCTCAGCAGGCCGAGGCCACCTGCAGTCCTTGACATGTTGCTACATTTGTCTTTAAATGTCAGAGGCCTATTGAGTTCTTTTCTTGCTCTGCATTTTGCTGATTTATCCTTCTGCTGTATCTCTCTGACATTAACCAAAGAATATTATCTGCTTTTAAGGGCTCATGTGATAGATTGGGCTCATTTGAATAATCAATATAATCTCCCTATTTTAAGCTTCATAACCTTAATTATATTTGTCAAGGCCCTTTTACTAATTAAGGTAACATAACTGGTTCCAGGGATTTAGGGCATGGGGCCATTCTGCCAACCGCATATTTCTATTTCTTTAGGTCTTCTTTGATTTCTTTTATCAACATTTTATAAATTTCAGCATACAGATCTTGTATCATTAGACTTTTGTTTATAGGTTTGGTTAGACTTTTAGTTAATAAGCATTTCTCTCTCTCTCTCTCTCTCTCTCTCTCTCTCTCACTCTCTTTTTAGTTATTTTAAACATTTTTTAAAAAAATTGTTTTCCATTCTTCATTGCTAGTGTACAGTATGTTAAATTTTTGTGTGTTAACTACATATTCTGTGACCTTGCTTATTTTAAGTTCTTTTTAAAATAAATTCTTTATGATTTTTTTATGTTGAAAATTAAGTCATCTGATTAAGACTTCTACTATGCTATCAAATAGTACTAAGAAGGAATATTATTGCCTTGCTACTGACCTCAGTCTTTCATCAAGTGATGTGATGTTAGCTGTAGGTTTTTGTAGATGCTCTTCATCAGTTTGAAGAAGTTCCCTTCTATTCTTAGTTTGATGAGAGGTTTTATTATGAATGGATGTTGAATTTTGTCAAATGTTTTTTCTGGGTCAATTGATATGATCGTGTGGTTTTTCTACTTTGACTTTTCAACTACTAAGATCAGCCATGCATTCTAGTATAAACTCTGCTTAGTTATGGGATATCTATAGTTTGTTTTCTTATGGTGTCTATGGCAGGTTTAGAATCAGTGTAATGTCTCACAAAATGAATTGGTAACTCGTTTGTCCTCCTTCATTTTCTTACAGAGATTATGGCAAGATGATGTTTTCATATTTTATATGTTTGATAGAATTCACTAATGAAACCATATGAAGCTTGGAAATTTCTTTTTTGGAAGGTTTCTAATTTTAAATTTAATTTCTTATAATAATAATAATAGAAACAATCAGATTGTTTATTTTATCTTGGGTGAGCTTTAGTAGCTTGTAGTTTATAAGATGTTGGTTTATTTAATCTAAACTGTGGAATTTATGTGCCTAAATTTTTTAGTATTGCCTTATTACCACTTTAATGCCTGTGTAACCAGTAGTGATGTACCCTCTTTCATTTCTGATATTGCTGACGTGTGCCTTTTTTTCCTTCTTAGTTTACCTGGCTAGAGATTTAGCAATTTTATTGTTCTTTTCAAAGTACCAAATTTGGTTTTAATATTTTTTTCTTTAGTTTCCTTTTTTTAAAAAAAAAAATTTGATCTCTCCTCTTCATTATTTTCTTCATTTTACTTGATTGGTTTATTTTTCTCTTTTTTAAAGTTCTTAATGGTGAAGATTAGCTTATAGACTTAAGGTCTTTCTTCTTATGTAGTATAAGCCTTTAATGCTACAAATTATCCTGTAAGCATTGAGCAGTATCCCAAATATCTTGGTATGGTGTATTTTTATTTTCATTTATTTCAAAATATTATCTAATTTCCCTTGAGACTTCCTTTTTGACCTATGGATTATTTAGAAATATATTCTTTAATTTCTACGTGTTTGGAGATTTTCCTATTATTTTTCTTTTATTGAACTCCGGTTTAATTGTATAGTTAGAGAATATACTTTTAATATTTTATATGTGTTAAGGTGTGATATATGGTACATGATATGGCTTATCCTGGTGAGCGTTCCTGGTGAGTGTACTTGAAAAGAATGTGCCATTATACACTTTTTGGAGTCCTCAAGTAGTTGCTCCATACATTCCGCCCAGGCTTATAGCATTCATTGAGAGAGACAGGGTGGATGGAGTTTGCCTACTTCACTTTACCCAGAATTAGAGCCATGATTTCATGTTACTTTGCCAAAACTTTTGTTTACCAGCAAATATTGGATTCTGAAATATCATGCATAAGAATACTTTTTTGGTTTAAAAAACGAAGGGAATCAAATATATAAAGATGGAAGGAGATTTGACTTTAGGTGGTAAACACACAATTCAATATACAGATGATGTATTATTGAATTGTATACTTGAAACCTATATAATTGTATTAATCAATGCCACCCCAATACATTTAATTAAAAAAAAAACATTTAAAAACTCTAGAAATGAGATGGGGGCTGATAATGAAATTAACTCTAATTTCTTAATAAAAGCCCCTTTTCTGTAAAATGGGGCAATTAATAATTTGTCATATGTCTGTCAAATGCTCGTTTGTTATAGGTGTGCAAGACCTGCTCAAACTTTTTCAGTAAGTTAAAGAAGTGAAAAGGAGACTGTGGAGGGGATCAGGACTCAAGGAAGTGATGTGCCTGCAGGGCTGACCTCACATGACCATCTAGGGTCAGTGTCTTGGTGTTAATGACCAATTTTTTAGTGGACAGATCATAGCATAGGGCATCTGTTGACCAAGAAAGAATCAGGTGATAGCAGCTTAATGGTTTCTGGAGGCTTATCTAGCTTGGAGCAAGACCTCACAGGGGACAAAATGCAGGCTCCTGGAAAAGAGTGCTGGCAAACATCAGGTTGAAGGCCTGAGCCTCAACCAAGCTGATGGGCTTCAAAGAGTAGCTGTGGCTTGTATATGGAGCTATATGTGAAATGAGGAAACTGAGGGTAAAATCCAGTCCTGAAATATTGCTTGCAGAATGAAGGCTTGAGGCAACAAATTCAGTTTTAGCTTGTTATCTGCTGGGTCAGTGAGAGAAACCAGTAGTCAGGGCTAACTCAGAGATAAGGAGATCCCAACACTTATTAAGCCTAGAAAATGGAGACAATAGAAAGATTCATAGGCAGGGTTCTATGATAAAGTACTGAGCACATGTTAACGATCATCATTAACATTGCTATTGATTACATAGAACTAAGTACATATTTGAAACTTCTTGCTGGATGATGTAAGTGTCCAAGTTGATATGCCGGGAAACAATAGCATTAAATATGAGAGAAGTATCAAGACCTCAGAGGGAAAGTATGAACATGATCATATAATAAATAAAGTGGATAATGCCGGAAGGATGACTGGAAATTTATTATATGTAGGTTCCAATCATCTGAAGCAAGGGCAAAGTCTGTTAAACCCCATCACAGTAATCTAAAGCTAGGTTGTAATTCAGACCACGAGAAAACGTGTTATTAGGCAGGTTCCTTTGCTTTTTAATAGTTTCTCCATCTCTGAAAATTCTCAGTGCCGTCTCCCTCCAAGAAACAAGAACCAAAATGTATTACTAGTCACAATAATAAAATTCTGAGGCAGAAAGCAAGACAATGTCAAATGAACCTGCCTTCTTGGAGAGATCTCAGATGAGCCAACTGCCTCCACTAACCTTGGTACCGTCAGTCTGTCAAAACCAGCCCACACAGTAAATTTTCTTTTCAGTCTGCTTTATTCTAATTCATCACAGGGCAGGACTGACCCTGGATTTGTATTTGCACCCAAGTTATCTTTAGATTAGCTTTACTTGGTGACCTGACTCCTTTCTGCCTCTGGCATAATCCAGTTACTCATGAGAATATCAATTAAGGCCCTCAATCACACTAATTAGAATGTCTGCTAAGTTGCTTTAGAAATAGTATTGGGGCTGAAAGTACTGTGCCCTGAATCTGCAATGAAATATCTAGTTGCACTCTACTGACGAGGTTTAATGCAAAATTATTAATTAATTTTATTAATGACTTGGATGAGAACATAGGTAGCGTGCTGAGCAAGTTTACAGATGACACAAAGCTAGGAGGATAACAATTACTGTGTTGACAGACTCAGGAGCCAAAATAATTTTAAGACAGAATTTAGTAGCAGTCCATCTACTACGTGCCTGGAAAAATGATTTCCACAAGGCAGAACTTGATGATCATATCACTCCTCTAATTAGAAACCTTAATCGTTCCCTATTTGCTGTTTAAATTAAATCCCAAGTTAACCTGTTATTCAAGGCTTTGTTATATTGCGATCATAATACTCCCTGCTTTCCAACAAAATCTCCTATAGTTCTTTCCCTAATACTGTGCTTGAGCCAAACTGAATTATTTATAGATTATTTTCTATTTATGGTCCATGCTTTTCCTATCTTTGGGCATTATTTTCCATTGAGCTTCTTTCTCCCAAACATTTTCCAGACCAGTCTTTGCTCTGTTCACAAGCACCTTGTGTTTAGTCTTCTTTGATTCCTTTAGCTAGATTCACCTTTTTCTTTTGCTAATTTTCAGTAACACATCTGCTTCTCTCTGACTATTTTATTACTGGTTACTTTATATTGCAGTTACTTTTTTTGTACACATTTTAAGTCTCTGCTGGACTCTGCCTAGTACTAGAACTTCTGTCTAATAAATCTTTTCATATCCTATAGTGCATGTGATATTGAAGTGGTTTGCATGTAGTTTCTCACCTTTACTGGGGAGAAGTGCCATTTGAGAAGGCCCTACATCTAACTTACCAGAGGCCCTACAGTTATATTATAATAACTTATAAACAGAAAGTGTTCAATCCATGTTTTATTGAATAAATGAATGACTGATAGGGAAAAAGGTTCCCTAAGGTAATAATATAAGAATTGGAAGGGAATGATGGTGAGAAGAGGCATTTTATCTCCAAGATTAATCATTTGTTTAAGATATAAGAAACTCGCCTATAATTTTGTGTATAGTCATGCTAAAGAAGGAAGCACAATATGAACCAGAGTTTTTTGATAATGTGGGGTCAAGAGAGGTGACAGATGTTGGAAACTTGTATTGTCTTTTAAAGTAACCGCACACTATGGATCACTTGGATAGTACCAGTTTACACATTTTGTTTCAGCATAGCACTCTTAAAAGTGTCCCATGTTAAATGCTGTTAATGGTCACCCTATTTATCAAATACTTCTTTGACATTTTTAGACTGGTGGGGCCTTATGCTTGTGAAACTTGTGGCATAGGCTAATGTATGGCATAATAGACTTGTAGTTAGCCAGACGTGTGTATAAATTCCATCTTTGTCACTTACTAGAAATATGATCTGGACAAGTTTCCAAGACCTCTGTAAGCACCCTTATATATGACTGTTGTGTTCAGAACAGAAATTGGAGATCTTGAGTATGGAATTTCTCAGTAATGTCCAAGTTTCAGTATTTATAACCCTACAGAGGTTTTATTAGAGGCCAGATATGTCTAGGGTAATAGAGAAAGAAATATTTCAGAGTTGTTAAATCTCCAGTCCTCTGCATTAAAGATCACACAACCAAATGTAAGGGCATGGTTCTTGCTAGTTGGCTGTTTCACCTGGTTATGAATAGAAATGTAAAAGATCACAGAAATTGGATACTAGCCTCATCATTTGTCTTTTTCAGTGAGAAGAGTGGGCACAACAGGGCATGAAGTTTATATATTTCCCTTTACTATAAATTTAGAGTTCCAACCAAGTCTGAATTTAGGACTTCTAGACTTTTTATTCATTACAAATAAGGAAAACGTGCCCGGATTATAAAATATTTCCAATTGGGAGTAGATCAAGGGATTGCGAAGAACAATAAGATCAAATTTATCTGCTAGAAATATGACTCTGATGAAAAAAAAATCCAGATAGTATTTTTCAAGTAGGCATTTATATTTCAGTGATTAAGAAACAATTCAAGAGTCAGGCTGTTGGAGTTTTATCATTACTCTACCACTTTCTACTCAAAGGATTTGGGTTATGTTATTTAAATGTCTCAGTTTCTTTATATGTAAATAGGGATTTAAAAAAAGCCTGTCTTATTGGATGGTTCTGACAATTAAATTTGTTAATATCGTAAAATTCTTAGTATAGTTTCTAGCTAATAGCCAGTATGCTTATGCACTAAATATTATTTATGTGCTTGAGGGTAACAAGTACTCTCCCTTATCTTTGTGTTTAGGTTGAAAAGATGGGACTTCTGTGGTGTGTAATGAGTCTCTCCTTCTATGGGATCCTGCAAAGTGACGCTTCAGGTAAGTGAATGGTAGGGTAATATCTCAAGTCTTTCGGAAAATGAGTTAATGTTGTTTATTTTCATTGTCTTCTGTGGCAGTACAGAATCATAGATTTGACAGAATTATAGAATGTTGATAATGGGAGGGACCACTGACATCTCTAGTCTTCATGGGACACAGTGCACTAAGGGCAGTGGTCAGAATGTGCGTGCATTAATATAGAAATTTTCTATCATTTTCACATTTAAGCCAACTAGAATTCTGCTTCTTTTCCTTGCTTCAGGTCCTGTGAGAAAATAAATGACAGTGATGGTAGCAGGACTCTGTTTTCCAAACCTGAGCCAGTGGTGGCGAGGTCTTGGTGGTAACAGTCCATTGAGACCTTATAAAAACAAATAAATAATGATGAGTTTCTATCTCATTGCTTCTATATAGGATATAAAGGACCTATCATTAAGCTCATTCTTTCTTTGGTTCGTAAGAGGACCCAGCCAAAGCCTTCACTGAATCTGAATAACCAGACTCAATGTTCATGAACCTGGATCACATGAAATCTGAGTTACAAGGGACTTGAAAATCCACCTTTTCAGGTCTCCTCTCATCTCCAGAATTACTGTTCAGAACCATTTCATGGTACCTCGAAGTGGTTATTACCTGATTGCAGCCCATTATGTCTTCGGACTGACCAAATTCTTAGAAAGATTTTAGTACATACAACTGAAATTTGTCTCCTTGTCTTTTCCATACATTTCTTTGGTTCAACTGCTTGATTTAAATAGAAATGCGTAATCCAATCATTTTCAATTTTAATGCAAGGAACCTTTTTTTTTTAATTAAAAAAAAAAAACTTTCCATAGATAATTCCCTGAAGACCACGGGCTATACTTTGATTATCATTTAGTTATATCTTCTATGTGAGAGGCCTTCAGAAATGTTAAAACAGTAATCATATAACTATGACCATGTTCTCTAATATATGCCGTCATCTGTTCTTCACATGGCATGAATTCGAGCCCTCTCACCATCGTGCTCACCTTTTCTTGGTGTGTTTCAGTTTTGCTATGCTTCTTAAAGCATTTTATTAGAAACCAAAAATAGCATTAAAGGAGGGGTATAACTAGGATGGAGTCAATTCAAAGCTGAGAGAAGTAGATAACTTCCAATCTTGTTGGCCCTGGGATCTTCAAAGAGGAAAACATTTATTATAACCAGGGCTGATATTCAGCTGAGGTACACTATAATATGGTCCATTGGCTGTTTATACAAGCGTCTGTCCTGCTTAGCTGAATGTTCCATTTCACTGGTCAGTGCCATGATACCTTGATTTTTAAATATGTGAAAAATCATTGACACATAGACACATAATAGGTGCCCTCTCTCTGTCTCTGTCTCTGTCTCTGTCTCTGTCTCTGTCTCTGTCTCTCTCTCTCTCTCTCTCTCTCTCTCTCTCTCTCTCTCTGTTTCTCTCTTTCATACACATATATGTTCCTTCACACCCATTTTTTGGCCGGATTGGCCAATTGGCCAGTTTTGTAATGGAACTTGTTTGGATTCATACCAGTAATTCATCAGTGTGATTTTATGTGCTGCCTCACCTTGAAGGAAAAGAGGAGAGGTGAGTGTGTTACTGCAAAGTCCCAGAAGTTAGTGGGTGCTGGTTCTTTCTCAACAGTCCTGACAGTATTGCTTATCCTAATGACCTTTACTGTAATCCATCCAAGGAGCACCCCCCACCCCCAATTCTCTTGGAAAGTGAGCTTTCTACCCAGAAACTGTGACTCATAATTCTGCTGGGGAAGCTGACTTCTTGAATAAGATAAGTTCTCATACCAGCCGCATTGAGTCACTACAGGAGGAGGAAACATGTTGTAATCCCCTCAGCCCATCTGGCACATATTCATTTGCTTCCTTATGAAAAGGTGTATTGTGTCTGTGTCAGTGATGTACTTCCTAGTTGGAGGGAAAGGAACAAAAAGGAAGTGTTGTTGATAAAAAAAAAGGGCAACTGGCTCTGGGCTGCTAGGGGAAAAAAGGGATCACGGCACATGCTGAGAGACCAACCAACCTTTCATGCATCAAGGTACTGCCTCTTACTATGATGTAGATGCTTGCAGACTTGTTGGTCTTTCATGAAGCTCTTCCTGTGCTTCAGGTTCCCATCCTAATGGAATCACAAAATTGATGTGAGGAACAAAAGAGAAATAGCCTGAAAACCCCACAGCACTGTAAATATACATGACATTAGTAAAAGTTTTGTCTTGTTGTTCTCGGCCCTTCCATGTGGCACCTTCTCTTCAGAGAAGCCCCAAATTTAAAAAAGGAGCTCTAACAACATAAGAACTTTTATTCCATGCAGTGTGTTTCAAATGCAGTGAATTGGGTGTCAAGCCACACAATTCTGACTTCAGAACATTGTCTTTCTGGAAGCAGCTATTCTAACCACTATACCACCAATGCCAGAACATAGCCTTTCTGGTAGCAGTACTGTGATTTTCTTATTTGCTCAGGAACTTGGAGTATAATTTTCATCTCAGGTGGTGATAAAAGCCAATAACCAAAAGGAAGCATCTACTTTCTTTTAAGGAACAAAAGCTCGGATAATTATAATAGTGATAATATAATTATAATGTGTTAGTTATCGTGGTAATAATAAAGCTCTCTTTTCTGAAAAATCACTTTGCATTTCACTTATTTTATGTCATTTGACTCTCACACCCAGACCGTGGAGTAGTCAGACTGTTGTAACTCCCTTTTTTTAGATAAGAGAAAAAGAATCAAAGTGGTTAAGTGAATTAGCCGAAGTCCCACAGCTAATACTTAGCATAACTGCGACTTCAACTAGTTCCTCAGTTCCCAAGATGCATGCTATTTTTACTAAATATACTCTCTCTTGGACTCTACTAGCATACATACAATTTAGAAAGAAGATTAAGATTGATTCTAGGGGTCACAAGTTTTGCTGTTAAAGAACCACTCAGTAATAGGTTTCTGTGCTTTTTAGATAAGGAGTATCTTTGCATCCCCCCTCCCCCAATATATTATTTTTTAAGAGAAAAATCACTGTAATGTAAGTTCAAAACTCAATATTCCAATTTTGTGCTTGTTATTGTATTAAACATTTCCAACACTAAACCCAAAGAAGTTCTCCTTTGCAAGAATTCCAAAAGCAAACTTCGATTCATCACACATTTCTCTTTTGGTGTTTTATTGGCAGCATGTTAGAAAGCCAAACCGTTAAAGCTGCCTTTAGAACAGGAATAAATATTGGAACTTGTGATTTCCAAGTTGGAGAGTGAGAATTGCACCACATATCATATGGTGAACTTGAAAAATATTGCCATACCAAAATTATTTGCTACACAGAGCACTTAGGGATGAGAGCAATGTATTTTCTTCTCCAAAAGCATACACACATATCGGTGAATATAGCTTTTTACTTTAAAGTCAACAAACAGTTGACTATGCACTAGGTGTAGGGCTGGATTTCACATATATTATCATTAACTTTACAGAAAACACTGTGGGGAGGCGTGGGAGCTAGAGATTCTTACCCCGGTTTTGTAGATTAGGAAACAAAGAGCCTGTGCTGACAGTACCCATGGTGGCATGCCCGATAGAGCTGGGATGTGAGGGCTACCTTGACTGCACAACCAGAGCTCTTTCCTTTAGAACATATTACCTTTAGTTCCTTTAGGACTTTGTTCTGCTCATGGAGGTAAACTCCTCTGATTGCTTTTCCATTTTTTATAAGAAATTTGTAGAGGGAGGAAATAATCTTTTGGCTTATTGAGAATGAATAATACTAAATAAATAATAACCAAAAACACTGTGTTTTACCAGGAAGTAAGAGACTTTGGGTTAAGTTATGACTGTTTCACTTTGTGAGTTGTGTAATGACGTTGAAGATGTCATCTAATCACTCTGTGTCACTTTGTCCTTGCCTATAAACCAAACCAACCAACCAACCAATGACAGCAAAGCCCCAACCAATTCTACCTTCTTGTGTTTTTATTAATGAGTGTTATGGATATTATTAGACCTCATGGACATATGTCACATATGCTCTTCCTATTTAATTAAGTAATTTCTGATGACAAGTGTTTCATACAGTGATTTCACTTCATTCTAAAGATCAGATGTTTGACCATTTTATAATATAGAATCCAGGGTTAATAGGGAAGGTTCTTATTGTATGCATCTTACAGTAAAATCTGAGAGAAAGAAGAGAAATACATACCAACCAGAATACCCTGAGACCAGAGAAGGTTACTAGCCTGTAGAGAGGTACTGGAGAAGACTTCTCAATCAAAGATCAATTGCTGTATGGAAGAGAAAATACAACTCTTATTCGAGAACAGAATAGTGAGGTATGACTGAAGGGACGATGGGAGGGCAATTTAGGAGCCAAGCGGGAAAGGCAGGCTGGGTACAGTCTGTGGAGGACAGGACTCCCTACAGAGAAAGGGAATATTTTTGTTTAACGTATTTTAGATATAGTTGGCTAGTTCTTTCTTCTTTTTTAAATTTTGTCTTACTTCTGTAAGGACACGTAATATTTTTAATGCAGTGTAATGGTTCTTTTAGCTTTTATCGGGATTCATTTTGTTGTCAGGCCCAGTGGCCTCATGTTATTGAATATGATTTTTGAAAAACTATATTTGGATGTACTTGTGACATTCAGTCATGGCTGGCCATCCTGAACACCTTTCGTTTCTATGCAATTTAGTTCAAACATTTGAAGAATGTCTGAAGAATATAGTTTCATTTTATTCTTAGACCTAAAGGTCATTGGGATTATAACATTTCACCCTGTTGTCCTTTAAATGCTGCCTCTTGGGAGCAACAGCTTCACTCTTTTATTTTTATTTTTTTTATTTTTGGGCTGCATTTGTATTTTGAAACACACTGATGCTTATTTTTAAGTTACTTATACTTCCCAAGGGTATGTATTCTGTAGCCTGATTGAGAAGAGATCTGGGTATTATAGTTTATTGGCCTGATGCTGACTTTGCAAATATAAACTCTTCATGACAGCTTCTTATTATCACAGTCATAATTCTATGTTTAGAAAAATGGTCTTATTTATACTTCACATGACTGTGTTAAGAGAAACCATTAATTTTGCAGATAATATATGTAGATAGCATAAACTATATGTGTGTGTGTGTGTGTGTGTGTATACATGTGTGTGTGTGTGTGTGTACACGTATATAGTTTAGGTGACAATGTCTGGCTTATAGGAATTTACTCTGCCCTTAAAATTACCTTTATCTCTGTGTTTTCCCCAGAACATTTGTTTCTGCACTACTGAGATGAGTTTTATAGAACCAGATCACTATCTCGATGCAGTTATCACCCATTTTCATTCCACTGGTTTTAATTTTTTTCTATTTAGCTAATTAACTTTTTTAGAAAATATAATACATATCTACTCTCAACATAAAATGCAATGATTGCTTTATTTTAAAATCCACTGAGAACTGCTACTTTTATTTTTTGAAGGACAGATTGAAAATGGATACATGTAAACAATAATCTGGAAACATCAGTCAGCAACTTCAAGAACCTGCTATCCAGACCTATAAAAGCTGAGATACAGAATTGCCTTCTTTTGTCTTTACCTGTTTTAGAGGAAGTAGAAACAATGAAAATATAAGATGGCTGAGAAAATGAGAGAAAAGAGATGAAATAATCACACTCTCAACAATCCAGACTTGGCCAAGTTCTGCTGTTTTCATGAATTTTTCTCCTGGCATCAGAATCAAATCTCTTGGTATAGCTGCACATTATTGAGAAATAAATATCACTTTCCTACAGTGTTTGTAAGGTCTGAAATAATAGTTTAAGGCTCTTTGCCCATCAATCCATTGTTGTTTTTTTTTTCCTTCCAAGATACTTTCATCTTTTTTGAAGTGCTTCTTGAGGTAGGCAGGAGTGTGCATTTTTATATGTATATCAAGGTACCGATGTTTGCATATTTCAATTAATTTATATGTCAGAACATTTTGTTCCCTTTAAATTTTGGCCTTGCCATACCAGTAAGAGGGACCAAGTGAATAGTATTTGCCAACTATCACTTCCTCACTGGAAACTTTGGGGTCTATACCGCAAATACAGTTACTCAAGAGGAACAAAACAGAAAGAGAGCACATCCATTAGTCACTAGTAGTCTTTCTACATAAATATAGCTCTTTATTAATATAATATTCCGGGGTTTATTTGATTCCTAATTACTTAAACTTACAGTAGAAGTATAGTTGAAATATAAGACTATTTATTATTGTTAAAGCAAACACAGATAGATATACAAATTGTTGTTTCAACTATTATTAACCATTATTTACTTACTATAGCTTGCCTTTTTTTCTTTGTGGAGAAACCTTTAATCGTTCACAATAGACTCATTGGCTATTTAAACACATTGTACCTAATAACTAAATTGATACACCCAAGTTAACTGCTCTTCTTTAGATCCTTTGGGAGTTCAGTTGCCTAATGAACTAATTTTTTCTTTCCAGGGAGAAAGCATTTATTTTATCTTTATATTTTCTAATTTTCTTTGGACCTTTTGATCTATCTGCTTCCCTAGGGAAAATTGCATTTCTCTTATGGAAGACTTTTTAACATTCATAGCTCTATTCTAAATTCCTCTTAATCAATTTTTTACTGACCACTTGTAAAAGGAAAATGAAAAAGGAGTGGAGATGGGGAGAAAAGAGGGCAGGAAGGGGAGAGAGAAAGACAGAGAAGAGTTAGAGATAGAAATAGAAAAAGAGAGATAACAAAGAGAAAGAGATACAGAGACAGTCTGTTCACAGAGAGACTTGCTGAATTTGATGCAAACCCAGGTATTTATTGTTTCAGATCATAAAAGAACATTTTTAGTACCATACTTCAATACTCCCCCATTTTTCTGAGCTTTCCATTGAATGGTATCCTTTTTGAACAATTCATTTTTTTTTTTTTTGACATTTTGACTTTTTCCCTCCTTCCTAGTGTATTAAAATGATGGGAGCGAATACAAGCTTTAAATATTTTACAGCAGTGGTCCCCAAACTTATTGGCACCAGGTACCGGTGCTCCTATAATGATCCAGCGCCTGATGATTTCAGGTGGTGCTGAGGTGGTGATGTTAGTGCTGGGGAGTGGCTGCAAAGACAGATGAAGATTCACTTGCTTCCCACCATTCACCTTCTGCTGTGCATTCCGATTACTAACAGGCTATGGACTGGTACTAGTCCGCTTCCAGGAGGCTGGAGACCCTGGTTTTACAGGTTTCCTTACATCTAATGCACCTCCAGTTGTGAGAGTCATCAGCATATCAAGGGGTATGCTTTGTCAGCTAGGATACTTATATTCTGGAGGAAGTATAAGGCAGAGATGGTAGAGACATAGAACTGTGCATGGCCTTCATAATAATGAAGGAAGAGAAGATAGCAGGCAAGAATATAGGACTCTGGCTTCCCTTTTGCACCTTGCATTCATAAGGTCTAAGGCAGAAATCATCTGCTGTCGTTGCAGTTAATACTGAGCTGTGTAGCAGTGTATTGCTTGAAGTTCAGTAGAAACCCAGCTTACATGCAGACCTAGGAGGAGGGTGTAGCTGTAGCTTTGTCTAGAGAAAGATTGAAATCATGGACATTGTGAACAGAGCAATTAGTAGATGTAAGCGTTGGAGGAGTTCCTCCCATTGCATGAAATAATCTTTGTGAGATATACTAAAGGGGGTTTCAGGAAGAAAGTGAAGGAAGGCAAGGTCTTTCTTCCTGGTTGCTTTGTTAGAGCCAGCTCTTAGCTATCTCACCTTTATTGCTCTAAATATCCTGTTATTAAAAAAGCCCTTCCTCTCGCTACAATGCAGTGATAATTGATGACTGCAATAATAGCCATGAAGCATTATGCAATATTGAATTTTTTTTAATTACTAAAGGAAGATCTTAGTAAGCTAAGCATGGCTTTAAATCTCTTTTACTCTGATTCTCTGTAAATTGGTAATAACTGTATAGTGGACTGTGTGTGTGTAATAGAAATGAAAGAATGTGAAGGAAATAACATTAACTTAATGATATATATGCATTACATAAATTTTTGAACATCCCCATAATGTAGAGATAGGTGTTTTAATCTGTCTTTACCATCGAGGAACTCCAGATTTAGAAAAGTGAATTAAAAAGTTAAATTAACCTAATAGCTTACTATAGCTATTAAGTTATAAAACTTGCATACTTGTTTGACTTTAAAATGCATGATATTTTCACTATATCATGTTGCCATTATATTAATTCTTAATAATTAAAACTCCACTTTCTAAATATGTCAGTGAAAGCAGCCTGTCAATAATCGATAAAATGGAATTATAATTTGAAAAGAAACATTCAACCAAATAAAAAGAAATAGAATGTGATTTTTTTTTTTTTTTATGTTGCAAATACAATGTCAGGTTGATTTGTTTCAAGCTTCCTGAAAGATATACCATGCACTTCATTTGCATCTATTCAGGTTATATAAATTTTCCCAAGGTTATACAAAATCTCCTAAAGAAAATCTGTTCTAGACAAGATAAGGGATGGATAAAAGAAACATGGCTCAGTACAGATGCAGTGTGTTTGAGTTTAGTGCCAAACTATTAACTTTAGTCTGCTGCATGGTTGTTTTGGAGTTACTCATTTGACTTCCCATGTGACTTAGAGATACTAACTGTAACTTCCTGTCTTTCGTTCTTACCCAGCTACAGCAGGCTCTGTCCCTCCTCCTAGATGTTAACAGACTTAGCAAATAATGTTTACATGTGGCTCAGAGATTTTTTTGGTATCCAGTAGTGCATAGTTCTAGATAATTCTTTTTAGTCTAAAAATACAAGTTTTTTTTTTTTTCCTCTGTTAGACTTTGGCAGTGATTAGTGTACATTTTGAAATTTGATGGTGGTTTCACTCCAAGTTCCATTTTATTTCTGAGGGAGCTGGAATGTTTTATTTTTCTCAGAAGCTGTCACTTTTGTGTATGTATGTGGCAGCAAAACAGCTAGAATAACCATTACCTGGATTCAGCAAGTGCACAAAAGATTGGGCTGGGGACATTATCACTACTTTATACATAGCTATATTATTTCACTCACTGCAGACTCTCCAGAATTGAAAACCTGAAATTTTTTCGAGGATTAATGTACAAGTCCTCTTCAGGAAATCGTTGTTTCATGGGCTAATCATCCATTTTAAAGCATATGATATTTTTTTCACACAAGGATGACAAGTATTCCTCTTTTATTTTGAGAACACACCTTTGTGATTGAGAAGAAACAGTTCAAAGATCTATATAACCTCTGCATTTAGGGAGGCTGGTTCTTTATAATTACATGTGAAACCCAGCTCAGCAGATGTTTTCTGGGCACCTGTTATGTGCAAAGATTTGTACCACAGGGAGTATAAAGAGGGTAAGCCAATTTGCGTTCATTTATTTGTAGTATATGGGTATGTGCTAGACCCTGTGCTTGCCCATATTTATTGGTAAACAAGACAGACATGATCTATACCCTTATGGAGCTTACAGTCTTAGGGAAGGTTTAGGACAGTGTAAAAGAAATAAATACATTAAAAAGTATTGTGAAGAATGTTTATAAGGCATTATACTGATGGACAGTACATCCCATTGAAAGGTGAGAAACAGCCACCTATATGCAAAGTAGACCAAAGGCAGTGGAGTAGCATGTGCAAAGGCCCTGAACTATAAGGACCATGCTGCCAATGTTGCTGGACCTGCAAGAATTAGGGGGAAGGAGACATGAGATGAGAGGCTATGCAGCGTCCAGTGCATAGTAAGAGTACTGTTATATTTACTTTCACTGCAACAAAAAGTTATTGAAAGGATTTGAGCACATCCTTGACAGCTTATTAAATGTCTCTGCTAGTTGCCATTTGGGAAATATATTGGAGAAGATTTTAGTTTCTCTCAGTATGGTGGACAAGGTCCCTTAAATGACCCTTTTACTGTAAAGCATTTGGAAATGATGCATTTAAAAGTAAGTGTCTTTTAAAATGAATTGCTGTGTTGGTAAGAAGTCCTTAGAGAACAAAATTGAAGTGAAAACAGGAATCTGGAAAAGAAAAGAAGCCAGCTCTGCAGCTGGCAGCTGCCCAAGGTAGCTTCCACACTCAGTGGGAAAAGATGTATTTAAATACGGACATTTGGATAATTTACTTAAAAATAAAATTTCATTCTTGCTTTATGCCATATTCCCAAACAAATATCAGTTGAATTAAATATTTAAATATAAAAATAAATTAAACCCTAAAATACTAGATAAAAATATATGAAAACATTTATGGTATTGGGATGGAGAAGACCTTTCTAGATAATTTTGATATATTTGACTACATAAAGATTGACAAATTTGCATATTATAAGTTAAAGGACAAATCAAAAATTGGGAAAATATAAGTATATGTTTTCAGAATACAAGCAGCTTTCAATATAAAGTATTCTCTGGAAAAATGAACAACTATTTTTAATGGGCAGATCAGGCATTTCAAAAAGGATAAAACAAATTGATCATTAAAAAGACGCTCAAGTTCATGAGTAAAAAGATAGATGCAAATTAAACCAACAATGAAGTGCCATTTTTCATCCATTAAATTAGCAACAATTAAAGGGGTAACTTATCATTGATCAGGGCTTAGTGATCTGATGACTAGATGTGGTGATCTCATATACTGTGGGTGACAGTGTACTTGCATCAAGATGTATCCACAACTGTATTTTTCTTACAGCTGTTTTAAAACAGGTAACATTGGAAACAGTGTAAGTATCTATGTATAGAGGATGCTTAATTTGTTATATCAATAAAATGAAATACTACTGAGCCATTAAAAATATAATGTAACTTTTTACTTATTTATATGGAAGTGATTAGGTGATAGGCATTTTTGTTTAAACACAAGTACCATACAGCAGGATTAGTCTCAACCCTTTAAAAACTGTGGCAGCTAAAGTTAGATTGCACTGGTTTATGAAAGTCAATTGTTCAATTTTCAGGAATTTTTCAAGCCAGTTGTTAAATCATTGGTAGTTTGAAATTGGCCATGGTGAGAGTATTTACTCAAGGGAATTAATAAACAGATGCTACAGGTTAGTTCCCTACCCCAAGCCCCTGGCTAGTTTATCACACAGTGTTATGAGCATGTGCGTGTAAGCACACAGGTGCATATATCTAGAAAATCTTTGATGAAATACAACCAAATCTTAACAGTGTTAATCTTTAGAAAATGGAATTATGTTTCAGTTTATTTCCCCCTTTTAAAAATAATTTTATGTATCAGCTGAAGTTCTGCAATCTGATTATATTTATAATTAGAAATAAAGAGTAACTTGATTTTTGGAACTAAGAAAATAAAGACCTAAACTGTTGGAGTTCTTGAGACTATAAATAAAGAGCAATTGTGAAATATACTGTTGCTTGAGCATTGTTTCCTTGTTCCTATCTGCAAATTGAGATGTTAATAATTTCTATAGCACAGAGATAATTTCAATATTTATGAATGACCTTGTAGACTACTGAATTCGGACATTTGTGAGGGAAAAGGAATCTCACTTTCGAATTTCCTACATTATACTGTGGCTGATATTTGTGTATTTGTTAGACACGCAATGTTAAGAAAATAAACATTAGCCATCCCAATTTTTGGAGGTTGAAATCAGTGAGTCCCCACTTCTCTGCTTCAGAGTTTGCTAATACTGGATACTCAGCCTGAATAGTACCTCTGTCCCATAATTCTTGCCTACTCTATCAGTTTATTTAAACATGTCTGTTGATTTTCTGGTTTGTTTCATTTTATTATTATTTTTTTAAGAAGTCAGTGCAACAGAGTATACCCAACCAGCTGTCAGTATTTCAGTGACAGTAGGCCTGATTATACATGCATTAAACAAATAAGCACTTTTTCCTTCATCTGTCAGTATTCCTTCATATCTCCATGCAACAAACATATGTCATGTTGTGCTTACCTGTGTCAGATATAGTTCATATCATCATTGTAGCAACTGATCATTACAGTGGTGAATAACATCATATAGTAGTTTATAATTTTAAAATGCTTGCATTATTTGACCATTAGAAAAATGATTAAGTATGTCATTATTCCCATATCATGGATCAGGAAGAAGAGACTTTAAAAGTTTAAGTGACTCATCCATAATCATAGAGATAGCAAACAGAAGAACCAAGACTCAAGCCTTTATCTTCTAGTCCCATTATTCTTTTTCTTAGCAGACCTAGAGGATCCCAATCCTTTCATTAGTAAAGAAATTATTTATTTTATATGTTTTCTAAAGACTCCATGTGTTGAAAGCAATAGAAACCAGTCATGTTAGCTTTTTAGCCATTATTACACTCTGTTAAGAATATATTCATTATCTGGAAAAAAAACCTCTGTTCGTTAGCTGCTAATCCACATATACTCACTCTCCCCTACCCCTCAGCCCTAGGCAATCTCTATAGATTTGATTATTCTGGACATTAATAGAAATGGAAACATATTATATGTGGCTTTTTGTAACTAGCTTAGTATAATGTTTTCACATAATGTTTTTAAGGTACATCTATATCGTGGCATGTACCCATATTTCATTACCTTTTATTGATGAATAATGTTCCATTGTTTATCCATTAGTTATTGTTGGGCACTTAGATTGTTTTCACTTATTGTTTATCATGAAAAATGATGATGTGAACATTTGTGTACATATGGATATATATATAATATATGTATATATATATACATATATATATATATGTTTTCATTTTTCTTAGATAAATACCTAGAAGTAGAATTTCTGAGTCATATGGTATGTGTTTAACATTTCAAAGAACTGCCAAACTGTCTTCTAAAGTATGACTGCATCATTGTAAATGTCTTTTTTGAAATATTGAATAGCAGATAAGCCTCAGGTTGGTTATGATAACATAGCCACCTTACAGTCTGGTTTCTTAAGGCAAAACACACTGCATCAAAAAGGAAGAGATAATGGTGAATTCAGAGGTCTTCCCAGGACTCAGCTTCTTAATCTGTGGTCCAAGAGAGGAGCATTTGAGCATTTCCTCTTCGCTAGTGTAACAAATTTAAATCTCAGTGATATGGGAGCTCAGAAAAGGTCCTCGGTCAGAAAATGCCTTCAATAATTCATAATATATGGTGTAGAGGAAAAAAGTATCCTGGACTCAAGTCACACCTTGGCTCCATATGACTCTCTGTCCTTATCTATAAAATGAAGATGATAATATCTGTCCTAGCTCGCCGAGTTGTTATGGAGATATTTCAAGTTTTTCTGTAATCAGCAAAAGCAAGTAAGGAAGCAGAAGCTCTGTCCAATGAGCCAGAAAACTGACACCACACACTTAGCGTATGGGTAAGCATCAGCTGGTTCTCTGTATTATAAGATTAGGTTTGAGATTTTTGCATTCAAAATTGGTGTTAACCCATAAGAATGCACATTTCCAAATGCCATTAAACCTTTGCCCAAAAGAATTTTTATTTGCTCTAGATGTGTTTTGCTTATTATTATTATTTTTTACTCATCAATTTACATGGACAATTTACTTATCAATTTTCTAGGAATTCAAGGGCAGGATCATATATTCTTCAAAACTGATTGTTTCAAAACCAATCTTCGGTCTCAGGACTCTCTACCACTTCCTTTAGCTTTAGTAACTCTAAATTAGTTGAGATTTATATTATTTTTAATATAATTGCAAAATAAAATTTATTCACTCACTGAACAGTCACTTATTGAAATATTTTGATAAGACAGACTTTAGGATACAGTGGTCAACAAAATAGATCCTGTTTTTTATCTTTATGCTGCTTACAGTGTCCTGTGCTTTTTGTCTAAATGCCTCAGGGTCCCTGTTACTCACCATGGCCCATTGATGGAATCATTACTGCTTTTGCTTTAAAAATGAAGAATAAAGTAGAGTCGAATTAGGCTTTAAAAAGTATAAATGCGATATAACACAAGGAACATAAAAGATCTTAATACCGTTGTTTGCTAATTTGCTGGGTGACCTTGGGCATGTTACATAACCTTTCCGAATCTATGTTTTCTCGTCTGTAAAATGCTTTAGTTCTTTCTGATTCTAGGCCTCTCATATTCTATAATTGAAGCTGTAGGTTTGAGGCTCAAGAGCCTCTGAAACAAGTTGCCTTTCTTTTTCTTTGCACTTTTCATTAGTCCATCTTAGGCCTTCTTTCATGTGGTTCTGTCAGCTTCTTTCCATATTAACTATCACCTTTCCAAGCCACACCATCTTACTCTTGGACTTTTTGCAGTAACTTTATAACTAGCTCCTCCCCCACTCTTGCCTCTTCCAATTTATTCTTCACATGGCAACCAGCATTATCTATTTAAAATGGTAAATTAAATCATGTCTCTCCTTTGATGAAAATCCTGGAAGTATTTCCTGTTATTCTTAGAATAAACTTTCAATTCCTTGCAGTGGCCTATATCACCGTTTCTGTTCAATTTTCTTCCTGGGACCTCAACCTCTTTGTAGTGCTCTTTCTTGATTCTAGCAATGAAGCTTCCTGAGATCTTTTCGGACATTCACATATGGTGTTTCCTTTTTACTCTAAGGGCCTTTACCCACTCTTCCTCTCAACTTTGCCCCTCATTCCTTCATTCTGCAGCACTCAGCTCAAAAGGCAATTCTTCGGAGAGTGCTACCCCTCCCATCTTTGCAAACTCTCAGGCTCAGTGAATCCTTGCTCTTTCATATTATTCCATACTTCTTTTTCATGAAACTCCTTCCAATAGCAACTTAGTTATTAATTGTGTAATTACTTAGTTACTTTCCTAGTTAATTAGTTGTTTGGTATCTGTCACCTTTTTTGTGATGTAAGTTCCACGGAGACAGACACACCTTTGTATCTTTAGTGCCTAGTAGAAGGCTTTGCATTTATTAGGTGCTCAGTAAATACTCAATGAATGAATGGATATAATAAATGGCTAAAATTTCATTCTTTGCATCAGCTATGAGATTATCTTGTATGGGAGAGCATGAGAGTGTATATCATGAGTTCTGAGGAAGCAACGACTGTGCAATTATTGATTTCTGTTTTTACAGTGAGTTTCTTCATTCCACTCTATATAGACAAATATTCACCAAACTGTGTGTACTGGGTACTGTACTGGGTAACCAAGACCCAAGCCCTCTCTTTGAACTCAGAAACTAGCTGAGGAGCCCCTATAACCTCAAATATCAATTATGCAAGGACAGTAGTTAGTGTTACAAGAGAGATCCAGAGAAACTGCTATTGTGGTTTAGAAGTGAAGAACACTGTTTTAAACACCGTAAACTGGTGTCTAAGGTAGGTCTTGAAGGATTCGTGTGAATTGACCACTTGGAGATGCGTGGGAAAAAGTATTGAAGAGTGGGTCCACAACTGAATGTTTGTCCCCTGCCAGCTGAATGCTCAATGAAGTAGAGCAAAATCTCTAATTAAGAGGCTGGAATTATTTGGATTGATGTTTACTCTATACAACCCTTGATCTTTTAAAATTTATTTGCTTTTTATTCTCTATTTTATTTACATATAGTGAAATTCAGTTTTTGGTATACAAAGTCTATGAATTTTGGCAACTGCAAACCATGTAACAACCACTGTAATTAAAATGTTAAAAAATTCCATTATCCCACCCCAAATTTCTCTCTTGCTTCCACTATACAGTCAACCTTTCTCCACCCTAAGCCCCTAACAAGTACTAATCTGTTTTCTGTTTCTATAATTCTGTCTTTCCCAGAATGTCAGACAGGTGAAATCATTTGTAACCGGGCTTCTTTCATTTTCACTTAGCAAAATGAACTTGGGATATATCTATATTGTCAAGTGTGTCAGAAGTTCATTCCTTGTTGCTGAGTAGTATTCCATTGTATTGATTTGCCACAGTTTGTTCACTCATTCACTAGTTAAAGTACATTTGGCTTCCAGGTTTTGGCATTTATGATGAAGGCTACTATAAACATCAGTGTACAGACTTTTGTCTGAACATGAATTTTAATTTCTCCAGGGTAAATATTTAGAACAGATATTGCTAGGTCATATTATAAGTACATGTTTAACTTAATAGGAAAATGTCAAACTGTTGTCCAAAATGGTTGTACTTCATTGGGAATTCAGTGGGAACTCTGAGCAGTGGGTGAGAGTTCCAGCTGCTGCATATCCTCATCAACACTTATTTTCCATTTGAAAAATTTTAGCCATTTTAATGAGTGTGCAGTAGTATATTGTGTGACTTTTAATTTGCATTTATCTAATGACTTGATTTGGGACATCTTTTCATATATTTATTTGCTATCTCTATGTCTTCTTTGAAAAAATGTCTCAAGGTCCTTTGTCCCCTTTTCAAAATGTTTGTTTTCGTACTGATTTTAGAGTTCTTTATATCCTTCATATAAGTCCTTTATGAGACTTGTGATTTAATTTTTTTTTCTCATCTATGGCTTGTCTTTGCCAACCATTAATTTTTCTAGTTATTTTAAAAGCCTGTTCCCAGGCCCATCATCAGAACTACAGCTATTATCCTCTGTATTCAGACTGTTTACAGAGAGTTTCTACTTTTTCAGGCAAGTGGAGCCTTGAAGATGAAAAGAACAATTGTCTTGTTAACGAGGCGCCTTTAGGTAGTTGGAAAGAGAACCCAGGTATTAAAACACGTGTACCCCTATGAATATTGATCTGAGTGCCATAAGGAATATATAGACAGTGTGTTATTCTACAGAGCATTGCCATTTATTGAGGCTTCTGGATATTAAAATACTTTGAGGACAGCTTTCATAAGAGAGAATCAATAAACATCTGGGTAATTAGGTTTCAGAAACTGTAATCAAGTGACTGTCCCCTCTATAGCCCTATTTGTTATCAGTTATGATGATGGGGGTTGGGACACGGAGAAGGAACAGGCACTGGGCATTGTCTTTTTCATTTTGACAAACCACAGTCCTGCACTCCAACAACTGTAGAGCAACCTCAGAAGCTATTAACTTCACTGCCTCTCCCCTCCCAGGTTGCTATAATTGTCTCTTATTTCCATTTGTGGTTTGTATAAATAAAAGCAAAGGTGAAAAATGGATAAAGCTATGTCATTCTTGACATATGGAGTTGCAAGTGTGTGTGAGACTCATCCGACAACCTCAGGGCACAATCATATTTCCCAGTCTAGCCTTTATCTCTGCCATAGTTATCACTGATATGCATCATTTCATTCTTCAAGTACCATCAGTGGTTTTCAGTTGCTAGCAAGATGAAGTGTGAATTTCTTAGCCTGTGTAACCCTAGTCTCCCATTCTCATTCTCAACTCAGTCATCCCACACCCTGTAGTCCAGCCGCAGCTGACTGATGGACTGGTCATGGCTCTCTGACCCTCTCTGCCTTTACTTAAAGTCTTCCACCAGCCTGGACTCCTTCCCTTGTATCTGTCAGTACTCTGTTAATTTTTTCAGGCTTTAAATCCGATGCCATCTCTTCTGTGAAGCCTTCATTTAATTTCTCCCCTCCCCCACATATACACATACCCTTCACAGAATTAAGAGCTACTTCTGCCCTCTTATCATTTATTTCACTTTGCTTTGCCTTGTGATTGTTTGCCTGTATAGACAGTGAGATCTTTGAGAGCAGAGACAATGTCTTTCTTGCATCTTTATCCTCCCTTTGGAGCTTGTTATAAACTGTTGCATGTAGTAGTTTTCACTGAAAGTTTATTGATTGAAGGACATGACATAACCCACAGTTCACCTTTCTTTGTCTCAGACAGGAGAGGTGTCTGAGTAGCTGATAGTTATAACCGGTGGTGACAGGATGATCTGACGTGTTTTAAGCATATGCAGTTTTGTTTCCCTATTGGCTGAGATTATGCTCTTCTGTCTAGGATAGGAAAAGGGTGATTTGATTTTGAGTAAGCAACCCAGCTCTAATCGTCTACCTTAAATTCTTGCTATTGTTCTGCTTAAGGTGATTTTCTACTAGCATGAAATGTTCTTCTCAGGCAGTTGATGGAGGAGCTGAGTCATGCCTGAGTATACTTAATAAGACAGAGGCTAATGCCTGAGGGAGCTGCCTTTGAGGACAAGTTGACATTTTTGACTCCTCTGCTTTTCAAAAATGGGTGTTGTGAGGGAAAGTTGAGCATGAAGAGAGCTTCGGAGTCTCCATTGGAAACAGGACTACAAAATGACACTGTCTAATTCAGACAGATGTGTTTTACCAATCTTCCTCTTGGCTGTGACATGTGCCTTCTGATGCTGAGAACTGCTAATCAAGTAGTTTATTTTTCTCATTAAAGAGATGCACTTAATTTGTTCCATTTCTTATTAACTACTACCCACCCAAAGTGCCCTTACTTTTTTTCCTGAAAAAAAAAAAGGCTTGCTTTTACATTTTTAAAATTCAAGCTGAAAAAGCACTCTTGAAGTTCACATTGATTATAATATCGTCATATTGGAGATGGAAGGGGTTAGAGATCATCTTGTTTTATCATCTTGAGAAAACTGAATCCAAGAAAAGGGAAATTATTTGGCCACAGTCAGTGTTAAATTTCAGACTCTGGAATGAGATGGATCTGTGTTAGAATACATCTCTCTCACCTGTTGGTAAAAAATAAGCTAAGGCATAGTAAAAATTCTGAGTTTATTTTAGCAAAAATCTATTGGAATTGGGTAACATCAAACTAGAGGTGGTTAGGAGCGCTTGCCAATGAGAATTAAGGGCAAGACTTTTACAGAGCAGAGGAGGAAGCAAAGCAAGGGCATTATTTGATTGGCTAAAGCTTAAGGGGTCATTCATTGAGAAAGCCTAGTTGATATGATTGGTTTCCTTAGGTTTCCATGTCTTGACCTTAAAGCATTATAGGCTTAGATTTTGGTATGCCCAGGTAGGCTGCTTAATTGTAGCCCATCTCAGTCCCATGGCCTCTTCGTTCAATTAATTTAGCACTGTAATCGTGTGGATATTCTTTAACTTACCTATGGCTCATGCTCCTCATTTGTTATATGGAGACAATAATAAAACCGTCTGAAAGAGCTATCCTGAGAATTAAAAGAGAAAATAAATATAAAACACTTAAAACCAGGCATATGAAAGCATTTAACATTAGGTGATGGTGTGGTGGTAATTATAATAATAATGATGGTGGTCAAACTGGCCAGCTAAGACAAGAAATCAGGTCATCTGACTCTATGTTGTTATTCTCCACAGAAAATACTACAAGACATACCTCAGGAATGATATTTAGTGGCAAGGAAGTATAAAGATATCTGTCTAGAAGAAAATCCTTATATTCAAAGAAAGGCTCAATAGCTAGTTTGCAATAGGACAGAAGGAAAGAACATAGTTTGAGATACTTAGTAGCATGCAGAATCAATGTGAATGAAATTGTGAAGGAATTCAGTGTGAAGGAATTCTATACAAAGTCTCCAATCCAGAAACCAAAGGACTGAGTATGATACTAGAGAGCCTGAGAGGATCAGTTGAGAGAAGACTTGATTTTGGAATCAGGAAGAGCTCTGCTGCCTAATAGCTCCGTGAGTTTCTTAAGTCACTCTCTGAGTCTCTGTTTCCAAACACTAAAGTGAGGCAACACCCCAACCTCTGTAATCCAAGAATATGATGTCTGAAACTGCCATGTAAAATGTGAATTACTGTGGATTTTGTTAACAATTATGGATTTGTAGTCTTTGTTGGTATGTGGTCGGGGGAATAAGGTGAGGATTCCAAGTGATGAATTTGGAACATTTTCCTCCCTTAAGAGTATAGTCATAAAAATGCAGTGTTTCTAATTAGCCACCTTTATTATCACTTTCCCCATGAGGCAAGGAATCATAGCATTGGGAGGCTGAAAGCCAGAGATGAGTGTGCTGGACACTCTCTCTCGCTCTCTCTCTCTCCCCCCACACACACCAGTGATATATACCTATATATAGATACCATGAAACTCCTAAAAGCCCTCATGTATAACTTCAAACCCAGACCCTTTTCCTGATCGAGCACCTATTTCTCTTAATTTCACTTTTCTACTTTATGGTAATTATTTTTCTGGGGCAGAACATTGGTGTATAGCCCCTGATGAGTGTGAATAGAGAAGGAATGTGTGTACCATGTGCAAGAGGGCTGACAATAACAAAGTTATTATATGAGCAATTATACATTTATGATTTCTTTAGTGTCTGCTTTTGCTTCACATATGAAAAGTTTCTTCTCCTGTTTTCTTCCTATGTTTTAGAACTCTGGAGTTCAGAAAGGTTGGTTTGTAGTTTCTATTTTCTCTTCAACAATTAATATATATGAGGCAAATTTTCTCAACCTGAAGACTATAGTGAGTCAAAAAGCTGAACATTAACATAGGTATAAAAATTCAACCTCTGGCATACGAGGAAAAAAGAAAACCAAAGCTTGATGTGAGTGTAGTGTATACTCTCTTCTGTGGGTTTTATAGGTAGAAGTCATGGGTGATCTGGAGGAAATAACCAGAAATCTGGAAATTTTCATCCTGCCTCTACTCCTAACCCAGTCTTTCACTCAGACATTCCTTCACCCCTCTGGTTTTAGAGACTATCTGTATAATGGATCAGGGAACTGGATGATTTGTAAGGCCACTTCCAGCTCCAACCTGTAGTGGTTTTCTAAGATACACAATGGATTATAGGTGACTGAAATATGCAAAAGCTTGGACCGTGATTTCATCTTGGCGTTTATTTTCCCAAGACCCTGATTTACCTCTTGGAGCCATCACTGTTCTCTTGATGACGACCATTGCAAACCCAGCCACTCAGAACTCCCACCTCGTGAGTTCTTCCTACCACCCCATCATCATTCACTGCCAGACATTTCCCTAAAGCATTCTCATCTCAGTTTTTGATGCTTGCTTCACCCAATTTTCTCTTGGAATCTTTTGTTTTCTGCTTGTCACTACTAGCCTTCAAGAAAAATCTACATGCTTGACACATTATTAAAATTGAATGAGACTGCACTGGCATTTCACAGGTGATGCTTTGCTTAAATACAATGGCAGGATTGAAGTCTGCATCTCTTCCTCTGGCAGGTAATGAAGATCTCAAACACCCTTTTACTCCAGGCAGTTTCCTGAGAATTTCTGGGGAGGTTGTTGGCAAGGCTTACACAGCACTCTTTGACTTTGTAGTCCTGCCTAGAATAGGGCTGAAAATTTTGAGGCAGGGGAATCATATAGCTCCTAAGAAAGTTGAAGGCTTCTGATGTACTTTCATGAATCAGTCTCCCTGACATTCCAATTGGGAAATGAGTTGTGGGGATGGAAGGTCTGGAGACCCTTTGAGTACCTGGAAAGCCTTAAATTTCCATCATGTGGTTGAATGGAAAAGCGATTGCTTGAGCTACCTTTGCTGGTTAATAAAATCATGCTTAGCCTGCTTTCTAAATTTTGGAGCTCAAATCTTAATTTTAGATTTTCTGTCCCTGACTCTAATAATATGCAATAAAAACTCAAAAACACACAACAATTCGCTTCCCCTGCTTTCTTTCTAGGTCTTAATTCTTTCTCTAAAAATCAACACACGATTGTAGCTAAACTATATGAAGTTCTTACTTCCACCTGAGCATGTGATATTTTTGTATATGTTCTTTTTACCCCATCAATAATTCTATAAAGTAGGTACTTTTATTAGCTGTTTATTTTGTTCCATGTACTATTACATATGAAGAAAATGGGTATAGGAATTCTTCTTTCCAGGTGCCACACCTATGGGCAGCATTGCTACCATCTTGATTTTAGCCTCAAGAACAAGACCCGTATATCCTCTTCTTCACCTGTAAAATAACAGAGAGGAGAAGAATACTTGTTTGGCTCGATCACATAGAACGCATGCCAAGTTATCTTCTATGGTTCACTATTACTGTTTTCTGTTCCAGTCTTTCTGGGTTTACTTTTTCTTTTCTTTTCTTTTCTTTTCTTTTCTTTTTTTTCTTTGCTTTGCTTTGCTTTGCTTTGCTTTGCTTTGTTTCTTTGCTTCTTTGCTTCTTCTTTCTTCTTTGCTTTTTTCTTCTCTTTCTTTCCTTTTTTCTTTCTTCTTTCTTCTTTCTTTCTTTCTTTCTTTCTTTTGTTCTTTCTTTTCCTTCCTTCCTTCTTCCTTCCTTCCTTCCTTCCTTCCTTCCTTCCTTCCTTCCTTTCCTTCCTTCCTTCCTTTCCTTTTCCTTCTTTCTTCCCGAGGAGTGGAGGAGCTATTTCAACCTCTATTTTTAAGGGAAATATACTGTTGTAGTTTTTACATTCCCAGTATCAACTGGAGATGTTTGTTTAGATACGTATTTGGAATTCGTATTTTACTGGGATGTTATAGTAAGAAGAACATGATATTTGGATTGAAAAGAAATGATTCTATGTTTACACTTGTGAGATCTGTGTCATTCATCAAGTTAGCTCTCTGAGCTTAGTTACTTAGTTACTTAGTTACTTAGTAAAATGAGAGGGTTGTTCTAAATATTTTAAAAACTTTTGTAGTCTAGCACCCTCAAACACTTTATTAGAAGTGAGTCCCCACAGATTAAATATTATCAACATTTGTAGGGCCATTTTTAGTTTTAAATTGGCCAAAATGAGTTTGGAATTAAGAAAGAGAGGATTGTAATAATAATACTGAGGACTACTAAACAGCTCTCTGCTATGCCCTTTAAAAGCATTCTCTTATTTAATTTTCCAACCAGCCTTCTTTGGCACACAGGAGTATTTAATTTACTTGTACATATTCACATGGCTAAGAAATGTCAGAATAAGGATTTGAACTGGGATTACCAGATTTCAGAGACTAGCAACTATATGTTCCTTAAGGAAAGGGATTTCAGAATATGAGACTTGGTTTGGTCCCCACCCCCAGCCCCTCATCATATACTGTTGGCCCATCTCTCAGACCTTACTTTTATCTTTTCTTAGCTTCATTCCCCTTATGTGTGGAATGGGGATATTACCAGCTATCCTACCAGAACTGAAGGCTATAACCAGATCTAAGACCCATATGTTCTGGGATTCTATGATGAGGTGTGAAATATCTTTATTTCCAGTGTGATAATCTATTTCTTGAATGGAAATTCAAAGTCAGAGACCAGGTTTTTTTTTCCTACATAGTGTTTCTATAGCCCGTAGTATTCATAGGACCCTGAATAAATATTATGTAATAATGAAAATAAAGAGAGCAAAGACTTCTTGGTTATTATATGAGAGTAGTAATTGGATCTTTACATCTTAATCATGGATTGGCAAAGACTGCTTGGGGGGAAAAAAAACATAAAACCAGCTAATGATTGCTTAGAGTGTCCCAGGGTACTCTGCCACACTTGACATAACCCAGTTTGTTTATTGTCACAATAGCCCTGCAAAGAAAATCATTCCCTTCAGCCACACAAGGATGCTCATTACAGTGATTTTTTTAAAGAAAAAAAATGGAACCATGGTACAGAGGCAGCACACCCAGAATCCATTCTTTAGCCTACTAACCCCTGCTGCCACTATGATGAAAGAAACAGAGTCTTTTTTAGGTGGTTATTAGATGATGCTGTCCCATGTTCTTTCTCATTATGCACAGCAGCAGGAAGAGTGGCTATTGGACTCTTCTTAGACATTAACACGATGATTACAGGTCTTTTTGTTGGAGCTTCAATGACCAGTTGTGAAATGACTTGATGGAGACCAAGAAAGAGCTTACAGACCTTTAGCAGCCCCTCTAGACCTGGGAAATATTCAGTTCTCTAGAAAACTCAGGGTTTTTCTTTAGGTTCTCAGGAAATTTTTGTAGAAAATGACACTCGTGTTCATGAACTAAGAGAGGAACTTCCACATAGCAGGTATCAAATGAAAATCAAACTTCAGAGATCCTAGAGTGTCAGTCCTGTGATTAGACTCTGAAAGACCCCAGCTCGAAGTCATCTTTTTAGGTCATTGGATTTTCTAACTTTAAGCATCACCTGCTATGGTATATGTTCTGAATTTAAACTTCATAGGTCCGGTTATTTTCATCTGTGAGGATTTATTTTCCTTTTTCACCTCTTCCTTTTTATTTTCTTCATTTTCACATTTGCCTGGTAACAACTTGCTCCAAATTATTATTTTTAACTAGCCAGGCCTATCCTTTCTAATTGATTTGAAATAGCAGAATGATATAAAGATACATGCCCAGTGAGGTTGGGAGGAGGAGTACACCATTGGGAATAAAACTTGTTCTAGGAAATAACTCTTAACAACCTTGCAAAACTGAAGCTGTAGCTTGTGGATTCTACCCCTGCTTCATCCTGCTTTCTCAATTTGGAATTCTTTCCTTATGTGGCAAATCCGATCAACCACTTACTGTTTCATATTTTCTTCAAATTACTGAATTAAGAAAACCCCTTTTTTAGGTGGGAGTAAGGTATGTCTAATTATCTGGTCCAGGAAAGCCATCTGTCGAGTTATTAGCTCAGTGTTGTTGAATAGTACAAGCAACATGAGGGTTTCTGATGGATGCTCACAGCCGCTCCAGCTTTCCTCCCCCATCCCTAACTTCTCTCTCTCCTTTTGAAGGCTTAGTTGACAACAATCAAATTTCAACAACATCTTCTAAACATTTGTGTGAGTAGCTCTTTTCTGAGTAAAAAAATTTAAGTGTTAATACTATTCCACTTAAGTCATACTCTAGGAAATGTAGTTTGTAGATGTTTTTGGAAACTGATTGTTTATTAATAAGACACTGCTAGAAAAATGTCTATATCATTCCAATATATTTTTTTACTGAGGAACGAAAAGCAATATATTTTTAAATGTGAATATTAATCAAAGAGGCAGACTCATAGGGTGGATGAAACCTCAGAAGTAATTCAACAGCCCACTTATAACAGATGAAATAGGACAAGTTATCAGTTAGGATGATGATCAGCTATGAATAAGAAGACTCAAAATGATAGGGTTTAAACTAATATTTCTCCAATATTAATATGCATAGGAATCACCTGGGGATCTTGTTGAACTTATTAAGGAGGTGGGGCCTGAAAATCTTCAGTTCTGACAAACACCCAAGGGATGCTGCTGATGATAACGAGCTGTGGACCACGTTTGACTAGCAAGGATATAAAATAATAATAATAATAGAACTTCATTTTCTATGGTACTTTATATCCTAAGTTCATTCAGTTTTCCTAACTGCTCTGTACTAGTATAAGCTTCACTTTTTGAATATGGAAACAGGTTTATAATGGTTGAGGGACTTACCCTCTTTAAAATTTCATACTCCTGACACTCCCACTCCCTTAATCCCTCATTCCTGATCCCTCTTAACAGGTTCTATGTTTTTCTTTGTCTCATTGACCTTCCAGTGTGCTCTATATTTTTATTTAGGATGTTGACTATATATTGTTAATCTCCTTGTGTTAGAAGGTGAGATCCATGAGACCTGTGTTTTGTTCACAAATGCATCCTGAGCACCTGCTTTAGTACTTGGTACATGATAGGATGCTTAGTATATAGTTTTTAAATGAATTAATTAAGCCAGTGGGTATCAAAGCTTTTTTGAATCATGTCTGTTTTGCCCAACTCTAATGCTCTGTGCTTTTCTATTAAGGTTCCTGCTAAAATTTTAATGTCTGGCATTCCTATATTTGCCTCAGAACTTGCCCACACTTAACTTGTTGATTTACTCTTTGTCTTTATGCTTCTCATTCAAAGTTGCTTGCCAGCCTAACCAGTTTCCTCATATCTTGATTCTCTCGGGATTACAATTCCATGCAAATATTTCCTGAGGAGTCATGCATACTACTAGAAAAAGAAAATTCTTCAAAACTACCTGGGTGGATGTAAAACAAGTCCTCGCATTAGACTTAGTCTCTGTCCTTAGGCTTGTATAGGACTACAAGAATGTGCTGATGGGACCATTTTTAAAGTGGTCTCATCCACATTCGGTTCCAGTGTGGGATGTTAAAAGGACTGCTTCTGAGCACGATCTAAGGGCTACCATCTTCATCTCTGCCTTCATTTCCCTCCTCTCCCTTCCCTCCCTTCCCCTTCCCATGTTCCCCTCCTCTCCCCTTCCCTTTCCTTTCCTTTCCTTCCTTTCCCTTCTCTTCCCTTCCTATCCCCTTCTGTCCTGTCCTGTCTTGTGTTGTGCTGTGCTATGCTACACTATGTTATAATATAATACTATGATTTTATGTTATAAAACCTGGAAGCTTGTTCTAATAGTTGGTTCATTCCACCAGGTATTTTCATTTAGTTGATTTTTTGTGTGTCTTTCTTTTTCCAAGATTAACTTCTTGATGGGCAATGACCCATTCAGATTTAGCACCCAGATTCACCTAATATGCACTGAACTCCTTCCATATGCCAGGCCCTCTCATTCTCATACAACACTATAAGATATACATGTAACTGATATGTACATAGAACTTCACAGTTTCTATAGTACTTTATATCCTAGGCTTACATGCAGGAGGTGAGAGTCTAAGAAGGGAAGCACTCTGCCCAAGATGATATGAAAAGTAAGTAGCACAGGGTGAATACTTACACATAGAAATTAATTCCACATTAGCTCTTCCAATATTTAAACCATTTCCTTTTTTTTCTCTACCTGAGCTTCCTGAGTTTTTATATCTACATGTCTCTCTGCCCTAGCACCCAGCACAGTGCCTTGCTCACAGCAGGTTCTCAATAAATATTTAATAAATACAAACATATGAATAGCTTTTCTGGGGCAAATATCTTGCTTTGAATGTGTGAGCATAGATGTGGGACAAACATCCTAGATCTATGTTCAGGCAGCTTTTATTTGTGCTACCACTCAGGCGAAAGTAAGTCAATTAATCTTTCTGTCTCTGTTTCCTGGCATGTAATGTGGGAATGGGTCATGAAAGCCCAAGAGGGTGTTGCGAGATTAATTAGTTAAAATGTATACCCTGTTATATAAATGCTAATTGCTGTCAGGAGCGTGGGTTGGATTTTCCAGTGACTTGGCTTTGCAAGGCTTTTGCGCATTTCCATTTGTCCTATGTGCCACCAAGCCTCAGTCTTAAGAAATTCTTTGGCAGAGGAAAATGATGACTTTGTTGTTCCCCGTGTTGAGGGTCCAATTTAGAGAGGACTTCCACTGAGGAGTAAACTGGATAAGAAGGAACGTTTTAAACAAAAATGTAATTCACTGTGCCAGTAATTCATTGCCCCTTTGCTGTTATTGGAAACAAATCTATTTGCATAACAGCCTTTCCCCAGTCTTTTCTTCAGCTGGTGCCTGCAGTGAATTATATAATTAATTTGGTATTACATGACACGCCAGCCTATTGCCATAGATTTTATTTTTGTTAGTTCATTGAATAATTTAAAAAGCTCTGACAAAATACCCTTAGGTGGCTGGCTAGACAAACTTAAAATCTCATAGAAATGGTTTCAAATGGGCAAATACCCTGAATGAAAAGCTCAATAATAATACTATTTCTGTGAATGTTTACAGATACTAATATGTGTACTTTCAGTCTCTATTATATGGGAGCCTGATTCTCTTTATAGATATGTTTATTTGGCCCATGAAACATTCTGTAAGGAAGATGCGTAGCATGTATAATAATTTCTTTTCCCCTTTAAACTATATTGTATTTAATTCGGTTGAAAAGATATTAAGCCAAAAACCTTCGTTATTTGTATTTAAATTTTTATATGCAAGGACCTTTAACAAATGCTGTTTTTAAAAGTGTCTGCCCTTGATTTATTGTTATTTTATGAAAGAAAAATTCTGCTTTCCTTTATTAGTCAAGATAGTCAATACTAGTTGTTATAACAAATATCCCCAAATTACAATGGCTTAACACAACAGAGGTTTACTGTTTGTTCAGTTATAACCCCTGGAAAGTCTTATAGGATTCCTAAGAATCTCTGCTCTGAGCAATGACAGGAAGCCAGGCCCCTTTCATCTTTTGATGCTACCTTTTTCAAGGTCTCCACATAAGGGAAAGAGAAAGCACCAAAGATTTTGCTGGAAATTAGAGGTTATACAGCATTTCTGACCACATTCATTGGCAACAGAACCTAATCACATGGCCCCAACCCAATTGCTAAGGATATGTAGTTTTCATATGGGCTAAGGAAGAGAAAACAGGATTAATGAACATGTAGCCAGGCTCTGCCACATTCTGCCCTAGTGATCACAAAAATTCCATTTCATACTTCTTCCTAAATTGTCTCATCTGAGTACATGCTTGTGTTGAGATGTCATATTAGCTGTCTTTTTCCATCTCCCATTTTATAATCAGCATTCTCCTACTTACCAAAAAAAAAAAAATCTACCTGTCACTTATCATCTATCTTACTATTAATCATTGCCCAGTGCTATAAAGATCTCCAAGTCCAAACAAAGTGACAATTTGTACTATTAGTGTCAAAAAGTCTCCTTTAATCAAGATACCATTAACCTCCAGAAGGGCTTTCTCTCTCTCTCCAATTTACCAGTGTTCTTGTTAAAAGTGAGTCACAACATCAGAACCATGGTCTACTGGTCCAAGTTGGGGTGATCTCAATTGAGATATATTGTAGAATGGGTTGCAGGAAGAATGATAATTTTCGTTTAATAGTCTTGCCTCTACCATCGTCCATATTTGAACAAAAACTTTAGAGATCGTGAGAGAGACCTTTAGAAATCGCATGAAGAATATTTTTATGAAATACAGAAGGCAGTAGTATCATATTTCATGCAGATAACAAACAATATGATCAAGTTCCGGACTCCATCAGCTGTCCAATTATCTATCTCTCTTTCTGTTTCAAACTAGACCTTATAATAAAAAAGTGAATGACTATCATGCCAATGCATATTACTATGTTTTTGGATTAAAAAATGAAATTGATACTTTTTTCTAACAGAAGGTAAGTATTATTAGGATGGTTTGACACTGAGAATCCTTTGCCAATTGTAGTGAATAGTGGATATTTCCCTTCTTTCCATCCTTCCTTCCTTCTTCACTTCCTTCCTTCTTTTCTTTTTTCTAATAATATTTTAATTATTTTCAAAACAAATTATTCATAGAAGTTTTCTTTTTTAAGACCAGTATAATGAAAAGCTTATACCAGTAAAATTGTATTTATTCTGCCTTAACTTTCCTCACTCCCTCTATTCTCTTCCACAGAGGCATCATTTTTTAGTATTTTATTTATTTATTCTGACATTTACAATAGATTTTACTAACCAATTTGTGTAAACTGTTGTATTTAATTTAGTTAACCCTGGGTATTATTTTTTTCACTTTTTAAATTATAGTAAATGAGAATTCTCTCCCTTAATCTGCTGTTCTCTTTGTTTCCTTTCCCATTCCTCTCTACTAATACTACTTCAGTATTTGGTTGAATCAATAATCAATCAATATGTCTTTACATATTAATGAACTGTGATTATGTTATCCGTTGTCCTATTTTTTAAGTTATTTATTGTCTTCTTTTCAAATGATTACTTTAATTTGTATCTTATGGTAACAGTTTTCATATTTTTCAGTTGTCTTTCAGCATAATTTTCCACAGTGCTAACTAATCAGACCATTTATCAGTTACATTTTTTTTTTCTTTTTTGGAGTCTTCCACTTCTTCCTACTTAGACTCTTTCATCACCAAGTCCTGACACATAGCTGTTATCCTGGGCTCTTCTTCACTGTTAATCTAGGACTCTCTTCCTCTCTCTTTTTTTAAAATTGGATCCTTACTTCTTGATCCTATGTTTTCCTCTTCCTTATTTTTTCTCATTTTGGTGGCATAAATCCTGCAGAAGCTTTCTGATAAAGAGCCTATGAAATATAAAATTATTTAGTTTTTTATGTGTCTGAAAATGTTACCTTCACACTTGATTATTTTGTTGGGTTTAGATTCAGGGTTGGAAATTTTCTTTTAGATGAACTGTTTCATTATCTTCTAGTCTCCAGTCTTGTTTTTGAGACTTTCAAAGCCATTCTGATTTCTGATCTTTTGTATGTAACCATTTTTACCCTCTTTCTTATTCTCTGGTGATTTACAGAATATTCTTTTTTTCTAATTCTAAAAAATACTTTTGTATGACCTAGTGGTTACCAGAGCATAGGGGGTGGGAGGAGGGGGAAGGTAGATGGGGTTAAGGAAGTCAAATATGTGGTGACAAAAATAAATCTAACTATGGGAGGTGAACACACAGTGTAAATATATACATGCCATACTGTTAACATGTACAGCTGAAACTTACTGGATTTTGCTAACCAATGCCACCATAAAAATAATAAACAAACAAACAAACAAATCAATCAATCAATCAATCAATCAAAGCGCTGAACAATGCCACATTATTGAAATGGTGAGAACTTTAGCATGTATTTTATTATTTTCTTTTAGTTTGGAATATTTCATAATTTACATTTTTAAATTAAAGTTTAAGCAAGCAAAAGGGCAGGATAAATGAAATAAAAATAGCAAATGTTGATAATTGTTAAAGCTGAGATATGGGTATATAGGTGCTCATTATACTGCTTTTTTTGTAAGTTTGACATTTCTGTATAGGTTTGAAATTTTAAAAATAAAGTTTTATTAAAAAGTTAAGAAAATACTTTTGTGATGTAAGTGTGTTTTCATCCACTGTGCTAGAAGAATTGATAGGTCCTTTTAATTTAGAAGGTTAGGTTTTTCAGTTCTGGGATTTCTTTTCCTTTGAATTATTTAACTGAGACTTTTCTTTCTGTTTTATTATTATTATTATCTATTTATTAATTTTTTTTGGAGCTCCTTTTATTGAGACATTGAGAGTCCTAGTTTTAGACTGGTTTTCTAATTTTCTTGTCTTCATTTTTTTTCTTTTTACTCTACTTTTTGGGAAATTCTCAACTTTAACTTTCAAACAACCCATTTGTTAAGTTTTAATTTTCTACAGTCACGTTTTTAATTTTAATAAGCTTTTTTTCTTCTTTGAATATGTCTTTGTTATGTCACCCTGTTCTTGCTTCATGGATGTAGCAGCGGTTTCCTTATTTTTCTGAGGATGCTGATAGGATTTTTTTTTTTTTTTTAGTTTTTTTTAGTTTTTTTTTTTTTTTTTTTTTTTCCCTCTACTAATCTTGGTTTTCCTAAAGTTTCTTTGGATGTTACCTTTCATGGTGGAGATTTTTCTCTGGAGCTTTTTAAAAAGAAGTGATTTAGAAGCTGACAAAATTGTAAATGTGAATGTAAGGCTTGTTAACCTTGAGCTTTTCTGTTGCATGGTGTGGCCCTGCAATTGTTAAAGAACCACTGATATTAAGAGTGTTAGGTCTTTCTTCTTAAGCTGGTCAAATTTCCCATAAAAGATTTATTCATTCTTCTGCCTGGAGGGTAAAGGTCTAACTGCTTTCATCCTTAGAGCTGAGTAGAAAAGCACTCCTCTGGAGTGCTAGGAGAGTGAGATAACAAAGGCAGAGCTTTGACAAAGCTTTCAGCTGATTGTCCTTATTCCTCCACTCTCCTGGTTAAGTCTTTGTTTTGTGGTAATTGATTGCATTTGACAGGAGGGATAGATTATTCATACCGGTAGCCAGCAAATCCCTATTCTCTATAACTTAACTCTGATACATGTTATCTGTATCAAGAGTTCTAAGCTAAGGAAGTCTCAGCCTCTGTACATTCATATTTGCCGAGGCAGAAGGAAAGGCAACGTGGTGAAATATCCTCTGGTTCTTTAAACACCCACTGCAAGTGACACTCACTACTAGATCATATTGGCCAGAGTAAGTCATATGTCTTATCCTTTTTTCAGAGGGGGCATACAAATATAATCTTACAGTATGCCTAGGAAGAGAACTCAAACATACTGTGTGAACAGCACTATTAATATTTTATCTTGGTGCTGATAGTTCCTCTTGGGGTCTTTTCTGCATTCTGCATTGCAGATTCATTTGCTCTCCAGCTTTCCCCTGCTGGTTTAGGATTTTTCATTTTAAATGGGCTAATCTGGTTACCCTTTGTCCATTTGATGTCTCTATTGCCTTTTCTCCTGTTCTTGATGTTACGTGGGATTATGTCTTGAAACATTATTTTAGTTTAAGTGGAATTTCAGAAAGGAGTGAAATTATATGCAGATATTCAGTCTGACATATTTATCTTAAAAACTATGATTGTAATTTTTAAAATTGAAAAGAGCAAATTTCATAACTCTGCAGCTTTAATGAAAATACAGTTAAACAATGTGATAAGATAGATATTTTGCCAATTTTTTTTTTTTGGTAAATATTTTTTACTAAGTTTGTATTGGTATGAGCAACATTTTGATCTCACAGCTCTTTCTCTGTATGTTGGATTTAAAAAGTGTTTCTATATGAATGCATAACAATTATAAATAATAGCAATTTGTTTAGTCTTAGAAAAACCAGTTTGTTATATTTTCGGAAATCTATTATTACTTAGGGATTTATTATGTACTTACAAAGCCTTTTGCAAGTGATAAAGCTTCAAATTCCTTGTTTTTATCAAAATTAAAGTAGCCTCTAATTTAGTTGTTCTATCAGTTATCTACTATCTCCAAAACATTGCCTAACAACCAACTACAAACTTCAGTGACAAACTTCATTATATTTGTTACACATGTATTGCTCATAAGTTTATGGGTGTCCCGGACAGTTCTTCTAAAAGAAGCTTAACTCACGTGATCTAGGCCAGGCTCTTGCATCTTTGGTCCTCTGTGAAAGGCCAGAGAGCAGTGCTTGTGGAGGCGAGCCAGCTGTCAGTTGGGGGTATCTTAGTCCCTTCTGGCTGTTGTAACAGAATACCATAGAAAGGGTGGATGACTAAACAAAAAACAGTTCAAGAGGCTAAGAAGTCCAAGATCAAGGTGCCAACAGACTAGATGTCTGGTGAGAGACTTTTTCATTTTTCCCAGTTTGCAGAGGGCTGCCTTCTTACCATGTCCTCGCATGGAAGAGAGAAAGATTGAGAGAGCAAGTTCTCTCTTCCTTTCCTATAAGGACTATAAGGACAGTAAGCCCACCACGGGAGCTCCACCTTCATGACCTAATTACTTCTCAAAGTTCCCCACCTCCAAAACCTATCATGTTTGGGCTTCAACATGCATTTGGGGGTGGTGGGACACAAACATTCAGTCCATAACACAGGGTTGTTCTCATGGTGGTAACAGGGTTACAAGAAAAAAAAGCAAAAGGCTTGGAATTGACACAAAATCACTTTTGCTGCATTTTGTTGGTCAGCATAAGTCACTAGGACAGCTCAGATCCAAGGTGTGGGACTAGACTCTCCTTGATTAGAAGACTCATTGCGTCAAACTGTAAAGGATGTGGATATAGGGAAGAGTGGGAATTAGATCTGGTTTTGCAAACTCCATCTTCCAGAGATGTCAGTGATAGATCATTAAAATAATGTTTGATGATAAAAATATAAATAGTGCATATAACTCCAACGAAATATAAAAATTGATAAACTTGATAAAATTAACTCCTTCTGTTCTTCACTATAGACAAATTTTCTTTTGTGCTTATGTATAAATAAAATATTTTCAACTAATGCCCAACCCCTCTTTTCAAAAATAGTCCATCCTGATTATTATCAAGAGATGATTTTCAAAATAATTTTACATTTTATATTTAATAATTATTTGTAAAGTTGAAAATATATATTATTTAAATTGTACTTCTAATTATAATAAAATTCATTTCAGAAGAAAAACTTTTCAACATTTAGAGTATTATATATCACACAGAAAAGTAAAATGATGAAAAATTTTTAAAAAGCTATCAAACGAAAATATATTTCATTAAAGTAAAATTATGTGTGGAGACGGTGGAATTAATACAAAAGAATGGTATAGAATTACCAGTGTTTAAAAGAAAGCTTTTTACATATTTTTAGCTGGATATTGGTGTATGACAGATCACTAGTTCATTCGATGTAATTGGAAGAGTGGTATAACCATTTTATTTTAAAATGTCATTACTTACAATATGACATTAAGTATATCCTTCCTAATTGTTATACTTATAATGAAAATTTTTCAATGTCAGCTGAAATGTGGAGAAAATTACACAGATAAAAATATATAGACATATATATACATGCATACACACAAACACACACATATATGTATTCATGTATGTATGTTAGCGTTGCAAGGAAACAAGAAAACTATTTTAAGATGATTGTTCTGGGCTTTACAGTACTCCATCATCCTTGACTTCTGTTCTTGCTTCCCTATGGTTATATCTAGAGCCCTGCATTCATATATTACTCTTTTTAAAAAAAAAAGTCATTTATTATCATTTTTTTTCCTGTATGGACCAGTGATTACTTTTCATATAAAAAAATAAATCGTAAAAGTCATTATAAATTTTATTTGACTCTAAGTGATAGAAATTATGGCACCTTTGTTCTCCAGTGAGCATCGCTGAACCCTCTTGACTTCTTGAGGGCTAAAGTCCTGCTGTCTAATCTGATATCCAGTAGACACACCTGACTAGCCCAAATGGAGATGTGCTATAAGTGTAAAACTCATTGAATTTTGAAGATTTATTACAAAAAAAGAGAATATGAATATAAAATATCTCATTTTAATGTATTTGGGGTGTTTTGGATATAACAAGTTTAACAAAATATACAAATTAATTTTATCTGCTGTTTAAAGCCTTTTTAATGTGGCCACTAGGACATCTAAAATTATGTATGTGGCTCACATTATATTATCATTGGACAGCACAGATTTAGCCCCAAAATCAGGAGTCTCAAGAAGAACTGGGAGTCCTGGAGTGTTGTCTTCACAATTACAGTCTTCTCCTTAGAACCTCCAATGTTCCCAGAGGAGTCAGAGACCACATGACCTCTTTTTCAAGTGAGATTCTCCCCTATACCTTATAGGGTTCAAGAGGATCAGGCTATCAAATCAGACTGCTATCTCAGTCAAAAAATGATAAAGAATGAAAGTCATTTCTTCATACAACTGCCTATTATATGCAAATATTAAAGGGAGGCTTTGAAGATGACCAAGAAAAGGGGGTCCTGGGAAAAATTGGGTATCCTGAGGAGAAAATGTGTTCTATGGAGGCCTTTAATGTGAGGTGACTCATCTACCTTTTTTTTTTTTTTCTTTTCAGTTGTTCCAGAACGCTGCGATGACTGGGGTCTAGATATCATGAGGCAGATTCAAGTGTTTGAAGATGAGCCAGCTCGCATCAAGTGCCCGCTCTTTGAACACTTTTTGAAATATAACTACAGTACAGCCCATTCAGCTGGCCTTACTCTAATCTGGTATTGGACTAGACAGGACCGGGACCTTGAGGAACCAATTAACTTCCGTCTCCCTGAGAACCGCATTAGTAAGGAGAAAGATGTACTGTGGTTCCGGCCCACCCTCCTCAATGACACGGGCAACTATACCTGCATGTTAAGGTAGCCTGAATTTTGGTGGCCGCCCTTTAGTTCCTAGGCTTTTATCCAGAAGATGCATGAGCTGTGAAGCTGGGGAGGAAAGAGAACCATCTAGAAAGAGTTACTATACTTTATCCCAGTGGCTTAGCTGAGCTTGACTGAGAGAGGTATGAGGAGAAAATGGTTGTGCTCCTGAGAACATTTTCCATAGATAGTTCCTTTTCAAACCCTGATATATATCAAGGTTGTCTAAAGCTATAGCCTCACTTGTTTGTCCCCCTTCCCTGACATTGGAACCTGCCTATACACTTTTGCCCCACCTGGAGGCATCTATTTCCCTAAGTAATAAGCAGGGCAGAGTGTACAACACGCTCATATCCATTATTCTTGTCGACTTTCAAAGGGCTTAATAAAGCCTTGAGATACTTGTTATAAGAGAAGAATATTTGGGAGGCATCAAATGTATCTAGAACAATGCTTTTCAACCTTTTCTACCAAAATTCCCCTAAGAAGCAAATGGAAACTATATCTCTGGGAATCTAAGAATATAATCTAAAGTGCCCTATCATTACTGTAAAATTTCTTTCAAAGCTACTTTTTTTCTTGAAAGTTCATGTAGAGTTTGCATTTTGCTCCAAATATACCTATTTTTATTTTACTACCAATTAATGTTGTTTTTGCTCTTAAAAATTTAACCTAAGCCCTTCTGAAGAATAATCATTTTAAAGCTTAGTCCTTTGGATGCTTTTTTCCCCAAGGTTCCTTTTTAGCTTTCAGGCTTTATTTTGAATTTTTAAAAATTCCCATCTGTGTTATGAACTTTTTTAAAAAACATAGTTTCCTACTATTTAATAAGTGCATTGGTTTGCTAGGGCTGCCCTAACAAAATACCCCAGTTTGGGTGGTTTAACCAACAAAAATTTGTTTTCTTACAGTCTGAAGGCTAGAATTCCAAGAGTAAGGTATAGGCAGGGTTGGTTTAATTCATCTGTCCTTTGTTTGCAGATGGTCATATTCTCTCCATGTCTTCACATGGCCTCCCTTTCATGTTTTCTGTGTCCTAATCTCTTCTATAAGAACATCAGTCATATTGAATTAGAGCCTGCCCATATGATCTCATTTTACCTTACTTACCTCTTTCAAGGCCTATCTCTAAATATACTCTGAGATACTGGGGGTTAGGTCTTCAATGTATGAATTTGATAAGGTCACAATTCAGCCCATAACAATAGGGCTGAATAACATAGCAATACTCCAACTTGGAATAACATAACATAACATATAACATAACATAACATAACAATAAGTAATCCCAGACCTTCTTCTGAATGCTCAATGTCATAAATGGATATTAACTTTGACTATGCTTTGATAAATTTAAACTATGTAATGATTGTGGAGAAGGACCTTTTCTCTATCACAGGAACACATTTTGACCACTGTGGCCTTGAGAGTCCCTTGTAACCTCTGGAGGCCCTTCTGAGGTTTTCACATGATTATTTTTATTAAAATGGGCTCTAGACTGGTGTATAGGCTTCCAAAGAGCCTGAAATACTCATGTTTCCATTATTTATATACTAATACCACTTTATTGGAGAAGTTAGAAAAGGTTATAGTGGAAAAAGCACTGGATGAGAAGACAGAAAGCCTCGGCTGCCACCCAGTTATGTCACTACTTAGTTCATGGGCCTTAGTCAAGTCAGTCCATGCCTGAGAGCTTCGGTATCTATATCTGCACAAAGAGAAAGTCAGCCTCAACGCTCTTTAAGCTCCTTTTCATCTTTGGCAGTTGTTAATACATTACCATTCCAACATGAACATCAGCAAATACCTGGGAGGGGGTTATCGGTAGCTTTCTGGATGACCTTGGTCTCTACTATGCATTCTAGTGCTGCATTCTAGTGTATCTCAATTTCCTTTTCCTCAGCAACCCATTACTTGTCTAGAGCTCTTCCCCAAACTTTATAACCTTCTTTGACATTACAGGAACAGGGGTGTATGGTTGTTAAGCCCTAAGTATACCTTTAGTGTTATTTATCAATTTCCAGATGGTTCCTTTAATTTACCTGTCTGCCTATCTGTCTCTAAAGAAAATCTAGAAGCTTCTCAATGTCCTGAGGTGATTCCTAAACGGAGAATCACCTTAAACTGAACCACATGAAATCATAGGCCTGATGTCCTTAAGGCTATCAAGTTCAGATTGACCCAGATCTCACCGGTTGTATTTTCGCTATTTGTCAGTAGAGATTATGCCTACCAATCTCTTTCCAGTTTATTACCATTGTCCTAAGTCATTTTTAAGCACCCCTTCCTCCCACCTAAATACAATGTGCATTCCCCCACACCTTCCATTGTATTTAGAATTAATTTATGAGTCATTGACTGTCTATGTCTTTGATCCCTTAAATTATATTTAAAAAAAGACCCATTTCCCCATCTCCCTAAGAAAATTGTTTTATTATTTATGTTTTATTTATTGTTTTTCTGTACATACACATAAGTTTCAAATATTCATTCACCATCTACTGGAAGTTTAAACACTGTACTAGATGCAAGGAATAAAAGAAATCACACAAGGTCATGTCTTTGTTTAAACTATGAAAAATTCAATCAAAGAAATGTCTAAGGTGCTCAGAAAATGAGTGCAGAAATATGGGTGCATAGAGGATGGCAGAGAGAAGACCTCCATGTGAAAGGTAGGGAGATGGGAGAAGAGTCTTCCAGACAGATGAAACGACCTATGCAGACATTAAAAAGCATAAATATGAGTCTCCAGCAATCCTGAGAAGTTTTATGTGTGTGTTAGTTTTTTTTTTCTTTCATGCTTGATTTTTTTTATAGGTGCATGCAACTTTGAATGGTTGTACCATGATTATCTTTACAGTCTGATGTTTTGTAGTTTTTTCTTTTGATTCCAATGTTTGGGAAGGGAATTTTTGATTAATTTCCCATAATTCTATCATGTGAAAAAATGTCCAGAAATAAAATTACTAAAACAAAAGCTAAGGCTTTTTAAAAAATGGTTTAGAAACATACTTATTTTCCAAAGGCTGTTTATATACCATTATCAACCATGAGTTAATATGGTAGTCTTACCTTTGTGTTACCGACACTGAGTACTGCTGAGAATGTTTTAAGTCTAAAGTTAAAAAATTTATATACACACACACACATGCACATACATACATATACACATACATAATGCTTGTTTAGGAGAATTTCTAAAAATATAAATATTTTAATATATCAATAGTAGTTATTGTGTCTGTTTTTATTCTGTGATGTCAATTGATATAGGAAATACCTCCATAACATATTTAGTTCTTACATGGATTTAATGCATTAATAAAGTCTCAATACATAACATTACTTAGCTCATTTTAACATGTTTACTGCATTAAAACATGCAAATGAGACTGCACGTTCATTGCATATTTTTCTTTTCAGGAACATCTCATATTGCAGCAAAGTTGCATTTCCTCTGGAAGTTGTTCAAAAAGATAGCTGCTTCAATTCTCCCATGAAAGTCCCAGTGCATAGACTGTTCCTTGAATATGGTGTTCAGAAGATCACTTGTCCAAATGTAGATGGTTTTTTTCCTTCCAGTGTCAAACCAACCGTCACTTGGTATATGGTAAGCAAACTAGAGGGCATATTACCCTCTCTAAAATAGCAATAGTTATCTGTCGAGTTAATGCAGAAACTGAGATTTTTCTCATCAGATTTTTTAATGTCTTCCATAGTGACTTTATACAAATCTTTTACTGCTTGCTTCCTTACCTTGTAACATTTTAAAGGAAGTGGTGGAGAACGCTTTGCCTCAATCCACCCTTCTTAAATAACATTCACTGGACTACTAAAACTACTTTCTTTCTATAAACTTTCTGTGAAATACAATTTCAGAACTGTTGCCCACTTCTATTCACTGCTCAGTGGAATCGGAAGCTAGCTACATGTTCATCTGGTGAATTTCAACTCCCTGACTCATCAGTACTGTATTTTGTTACTTATAAGTGTTTTCATGTTTGCCGTCATTTGTGGCCGCAGTCCTTCTGTGGTCTCTTCTACATCTGAGGGATTTGGGAAGTTTTTGAATCAAAAATAAATTGTTGGAAGGTAGTATTTGTGGCAGCAGCATAGTTTTCTAAAATCTGCAAATATCCACATAAGCCAAAGCTAAAACTGGAGAACATTTAAGACAAAACTCAGTGACAAGTTATCCACAAGAATCACTTTCAGTAAAACTAGTGAGACAAACCACAAACATGACCCATAAAAAATCCATGTTTATAGTTAAGGGAGTAGATATAAGTAATGTGGTATCTGACAGACTTGAGAACAGAACCCCAGAAAAGCCAGTGAGAACTCACTGGAAAGTGTGGTGAACCAGTTTGAGAACGGCAGCTGAAACTGGAAGGATTTTGCTGCCTAATAGAAAAGGAGCCCAAGAGACCTGTAGTAAGAAATTTTGAAGGGCTGGAATAGTTCTAGTGCCTTGGAGCTCTGAAAAACACCCATCCACACTGAGGAGAAATGTCTCGAAGTGAAATCAAAAGTAAATGAGATCAGAAGGGAAGAGAAGGACCAGAGGGACAGAACAGAGGAGGAGCAGAACAGAATCAAGAAATACCAAGACCATAGTTTTGAAGAGGGAACTCTGTGAAATTAAAAATCTTGCCAGATGATAAAGCTTAGAAAAATAACTAGTTTCATATAAAAATGAGCAGCAAAAAGAATCAAAGTATAATCCCATTTAAAATTATAAGAAAAAGGAGAATAAGAAGCAGAATAATATCCTACAGGGAAAAAAAGCATTCCAGAAAAACATATCATAACCCAATATTTCAAAAATGAACTGAAAAATTTTAAGAAATGATACGCGATGAGAAAGAATGACAAAAAATAAATAAGAAATAGAAAAGTCCAGAAATTTAAAAACTCCTAAAAGCTTAGAAAGAAGAAAGTTGTTTTAGAAATGAAGCTATCCTAAGAGGAACATAACAGCAGGTGAGCATAATAGGCAATGCCTTAAGATTAATGAGCACAGAAGGGAGAAAAAAAATTAAATAGAAAATAAATGATGAATGAAAATAAGTTAGGTAGAATGGATGCCCCAAAATCACACAAAGTAGACTTTAAGACAATGGTTATTTTTAGAGAAAAAGAGGACTTCTCAGAATAAAAAAAAGTCAATTCATCAGGAAGGCATAAAATAAAATAATAATAACAGTATTTCAAAATGCATGAAGCAAAAATTGACAGAATTAAAAGAACAGACAACTCCATAATCATAATTGAATATTTTAGCATCTGTCCCTGTTTAAGTCAGTAATGAAAACTTAGGATCCATCTTTAAGAAACTTCCACTGGCAAATGGAAAAACTTGAATAAGGATATTAATTGTAATGGATTGAATTCAATGAATTAACTTTAAACCCTTAAATTCATAATGCTATTTCAAAATATTTAATTGATTATATTTGGATGATAGGCTATCAATTTGTTATCTTGAAAACTAGTAAATAAAAGGGGAAAAGTAAATATTTATTCTGCCTTCTCCGTTAAGAAATGTACACTGAGTTAAAAAATGGTGTAGAGAAGTATATTTTTGGAGCAGTATGTAATCACTTTGCAACCCCCAATGACTTAATATTATCTAAGCATTAAGCATCAATGACAGCTATCATCACAGAAGAGGGACAGCCAGATATATTCCTTCTGATGAAAGGAAGCAATTACATTCATAATTGTGCCAAATGGATTAAAACTAAGTTTAAGTAAAACTTTGGATCCTCCTGCCATTTTGAGGGAATTATAAAGAACAGAGTAATATATTGATCTGTACCATGAGTTTGCAGTCAGCAAAATCCAGACTGTGGAAACTTTGTATGTCAAATGCCTCGTGTTATTCAACAGATAATTGTAAGAAAAAGAAAGGCATGGTGTGGGAATGTATAGATTAAAGGAAACATATAAGACATTTAAAAATGGATGAGACTGCTGTGTCCAAGTATGCACACATGGGTGATAAAATTATAAATGAAAACAAGGAAGTGATTTTACTGTGAAAGTATAGATAGTGGCTACTTTTAAGGGTAGAAATGAGCTGACATAGGGCACATGGATGAACTTCAAGGGGACTAGCAATGTTATATTTTTGGACTTAATCTGTGGTTCAAACATTATAATAACTCATTAACTCATATATATGTTTTGAGTCTTTTTATTCTACATGCTATATTTTATAATAAAATGGTTCCAAAAAAGGGAGGGATGAAAAGTAGAGAACAGAGAGAGAAAGAGAGATTTAAGATATACAACAACCAATTGCAATGTATGAACCTTAGTTAGATGGTGTTTTATTCAAACAAACTATAAAACAAGTTATGAGAAAATCAAGAATATCTAAACAGAATATTGATATCAATGAATTATTATTTCTTTTTAAATTGTGAAAATGGCACTATAGTTTTATGCTTGCAGAAGGGGTCTTGTCATTTACAGATATATATAAATATTTACATGTGAAATTATATGGTGTCTGTGATTTGCTTCAAAATAATCTTGGAGTGCAGTGAGTGGATATAGGTGAAAAAAGACATACCCTGAATTGGTACTTTTGAGGCTAGGTATGGGTACAGGAGATCATTCCATATTCTCTTTGTGATTGTAATTTTCCATAGTAAAAAGCGTAAAGAATGATTTAAAGAATAATGTTAACGATTTTATACCAACAAATGTGATATCTCTTCCAGCTTAAAAAAAAATGTGTTCATCTGTTTATCAAGGTTTCTTATTCTATTCACTTTTTCTATACTTTGAATACCCACTGGTCTGAAACATTAATTTTATTTTCTTATATATTCTATAATTTTCTCCTTTTTCTTCATGCATTCCCTCTCTCTTGAATGTCCTCTCTTCTTCCTTTAGAACAGATCAAATTCTACTACCTCATGAAATGTTCCCTGTTCTCTCCCACTGAAAATAATTTTTCCCTCTTATAATCCCATAGCTATTTATTTATGTCTGTTTCCATGTCACTTTTTCACTTTCTTTATTGTTTCATAGTCTTTCATTCACATATACATTTAACACATATTTGTTGACTATTAACTGTATTCCATGCCAGGGGTTTCGGGAACACAGTAGTAAATGAGATATATGTCCAAACCTACATAGTTCCAAAAGATCTCACAATGTTATTGATGAGTTTACAAATAAGAACTCCTATTCTTATCAAAAAGTGGCGTTCTAATTCAACTTTTCTCTTTGGAGTGCCAAAGAGAATTCATTGCTGGTTTTAAGCAGAGAGAGAAATTTACATGTGTTTATTCTTTGAGACTGACTATTACTTGAGAGCAAAGTTAGGCCATACCCATCTCTGTATTTCCCATTATTCCTATATTTCTGCTCTTTCTGGTTAGATGAGCATAGGTGCGATTAACCAAGGTATGAAATAAGAGAGGAGGATCAGATTTGGGGAGCAAGTCAAGGATTGAGAGAATCATACTGAGTTAGAGGTATCTGTAAAACATCCAGGTGGCGGTGACCAGTAGGCAGTGGCCACATGCGTACGGGTCTGGAGCTCAGAAGAAAAATCAAAGTTGGAGACAGAGCTGGATGCATCTATATGATATTTGGAGCCTTTAGGAAGACAAAATAACGTGGGAAGAGAAAAGGACAAAGGTCAAAATCTGGAGAGAATGTTAGTAGGGTGAATTAAAGCAGACAACCTGGAAAGAAGAGGAAGAAAAAAAGTCAGAGTGGTCAAAACATTGCCATGGCAGATACCCAACAGTGTACAGATGACTAAAAGAAACTGGTAACCAGCCAGTCTTTCAATTCTACGATTATTATAAAAGGCCACTGTTGATGTGTGGTATATGCTGCTTTTATTTCTCTGTCTTTGGATAATTGACTGACACCTTTTATCTTAAGAGTTCTGCCATCTTGAGAACAAAATCAGTGTTCTTGGTAGCTATATTCATCCATCACTGTATAGCAATGCTGACCTTTTCTAGCTTCTGTGGTAACTCCCTACATCCACCTAGGTATCTTGGCCCTCCTAGAGAAGTTCTGTTTTAATTGTTATCAGTTGAATTCCCTACCTCGATGTGGTAGAAATAGTCTCTTTTAGTAATACAAATAACTCTATAAGAGTTAATAGACATTAATCAGTTTCAGCAATTTGCTTCCTATTTGCAAAAAGATGAAAACTGATCAATTAAAAGAAGAAAAAAGAAATTAACAATTCTTGCATCTTACTAGTAAAATACATTGTGCTAGGTACTTTATATGTTATATTCATCAACATTTTTCAGTGTAGATATTATTATCCTTTTACAGATTAGGAAGCAGAGACTCAGAGAGGTAAACAATAGAGCTAACATTTCATTGAGCACAAGAATTCTTCTAAATGCTTTAATTATTTTACTTAATTCTCTAAAAATGAATTTTCTCACTTTCTTTATTGTTAAAACAACAACAACAACAACAACAAAGGATAGAGCAGTTGAGAGATTTGCCCAAGGAAACAGAGCTAGGAGCCAGAATTCAACCCTATGCAATCCATATCAAGTATATACTTTTACATTATCACACACATGTCATTTACCCAAAAGAATCTAGCTGATAATGGGAGAATCTGAGATTTCAGGTCATTTCTGTTTGGTTTCAAGCCTAGACTCCCCAGAAATCAGAGAGAGTGGTCCACTCTTTGCTTCTGGAGCTTACGACACTTTAAAGGGTGAGATGGTCTTTGAATACAGATTGGGTTGTAGGCTGAACTGTGGGACACAGGGAAACCTGTGGATAGAGGGCACTGGGGAATGAGAGGGGGCTCAGAAAAACTAAGATTGAAGGGAATAGAAAATTAACATATTGTATTTCAGAATTACAGAGGAAATAGGACAGAACTGAATTTTCCTCCTTGGCATTTCTTTTCTTCTTTCGTCCTCTCTTTTGCATGCCAGGGTTTTCTTCATTTAGGGCCCAGAATTCATAGTGTTTTAATTCAACAGTCCTGTGCATTGAATTGATGTTCAGTAGATGTTTGTTGAATGAGCTAGGTTTTATAACTAGCCTAGAAAGCAAATCGTCATTTGTAAGTGATTTACTGAATTTCAAATAGCCAACTTATAAAAGAACTTCTGGAACACAATATGTATATAAATTGGAGGTTACCTGTTTAGTCACATAGAGAACATGTGAATAAATAGCATTAAAGATGCAGGTGAGATCTTGTTGTTATTTTTACTATTATTAGAGTTATTCAGAGACCTGAGTTTTAAATTATGGCAAGCCATCCTAACTTTCATATTTCTGAACTATTTCTCTTCCTCATTGTTGTAATTGGGTATTTGATTTCCCCTTTCCCCTACCCAGAGATACTTATAAAAACAGAGGAAAATTTCCCCTTTTTTTTTCTGAGAGTCAGAGCAACTACGTTACTGGATGTTTTGGATAATACATCAATAACAGCTGCCAAAATGCTCTACATTGCTATTAAGGAGAATGGATTTCATTCTGGAGATCAGTTTGCAAAACATTGGTTGTCCTTGTACTTAGTATAATCATTAAAATTGGTATATTACCTCTACCTCTGATTTGCAGTATGAAGTTAACTAAGAATTGGTCAGATACTATTTATAAATCTCTTCAAGAAAATAGGAAAATCTCTTGCTTTTTCTGACAAAATGCCATCAGGAAAGCACATTTCTGAAAAGGTGCCAGGCTTGGCCTTCTTTTTAGCATAGCATGTAATGTTGAAAAGTTAGTCCAAGGTCTGTGTGATCGACTTTATTTTTAAAGTGCTTGTTTCAGTTCAATCTGACACCTTAGTTTAGTTGGTTCTTTATCTCTTTTCTTTCTCTCCAGTTAATCTTTGGAGTAAAGTCATTATATATCACATTTCCCTTCCAAACTGTACATTTTAAATTCCAGACATGCATATATGTATATACAGCATTTTACATGTAGTTTTAGGGCTTCTGAGGCTCCAAGATTCATTCTCTAAACTTAAATCCAGTTCAAATATCTGTAAAGCCTTGAGGCTGAATTAGGCTGAATGAGTCACCCACTCTCTATTTTGATAGCACTTAATTCATATCTCATCTTTGTTACTATAATGATTGCATTTCTCTTTTCTGTACCTGATAGTGACTTCTCTTTTTCTTTCTCTTGAATATTAAGCACACAGCACAAAAGTGAGCAAACACACTTTGTATTTAGAAATTGATTAAATTTATTGAATGAGTTAGATCAGGCTGGAAAATTCCGTAGGAATAAGGTCATTTCTGCCTTTATTGGCTACTATATGTCCCACTTCTAACACAGTGTTTGTCACATAGGAGGGATTTTGTAAATATTTGTTGTTTAAACATTGAATAACTTTAGTTTTGTTCATTGAAGTAGCTGGTATATAGAACTTTTATGAGACTTTGTGAATAAGTATGACATATTTTATACCAACTTAATCTTTGGTTCCAAATGTCAATAAATATCCCTAACTGTGCTAACCTTAAAGCTCAATTAAACTCTTTGTATCCTTGCTCCCACTTTCCCCACCTGTCCTGCAATGCCCCCATCCCACACCTTATATTTTATACAGTCATCTTCTTATGATCGTACTGCATGAGCTTTCAACTCCATGTCTTGTGTCTTTGCTTCTCTCATTTATATTTTTGAAAATCCTACACACATGTATTGAGTATTTATCATGTGCCAAGTATTTGGTAAGTTGCTGGCCATGCAAATACTCAGCAAGCCCTATTTGCCTCCTAGAGGAAGATATAAACATGAAAAGAGATGATTATAATAAAGTTAAGTACTAACTTGGAGGGCAAAATGCTGACAGTTCAGGCAAATTGTTCACTTTTCCCATGGCTAGAGTGTTGCTCTCCCATGTCTTCCCTCCTAGTTAATAGCTGTTAATATTTTACTTGTCCTTTAAGATCCTGCTCGCATCTTCCTTCTCTATGAAGTTTTTCTAAATATTTTATGTTCGTCTTCTTCCCACATTCCCCACCCCTGTATGCCCTTCATAGTGTTTGTTGCAATCTTCCACTAGACTGTGCATACCTTTAGGTTAGGAACTACCCGTCTAGTTTTTGTGCCATCATATGTTGGCTTCATAAAAACGACTTAGGAAGTACTGCCTCTTCTTCAGTTTTCAGAAAATTTTAGAACAGATCATCTTTGAAAGTTTGGTAGAATTCACTAGGATAGCCATGTGGTCCTGGATTTTAACTTTTTGGAAAGTTTTTGATGATTTTAGTACACTCTTAAGAAGTGCTGTTTATAAATTCAGTACTAATAGCTAACTTGCCATCTTGAAAAGTATGCTTTTCCAGTTTACCGCCAATTGCTAGAATCAACCTTAGATAGGTGATAGAACCACATCACACTATTAACACTGGAGCTGACCCAGATGTGGCATATGTGCAGGAGTAAAACAACAGTGCCAGGTGGGATTAAAAGCAAGGACCTCAAAACAGGTAAATCTAGGTTCAAAATCCAACTGACACTGCCTGGCTCTTTGACATAGACAATTGACCTTTCTGACCCTTCG